>JAUMJK010000178.1:0-600000 GCA_033558105.1 Coccyzus lansbergi | reverse complement strand
ATACAACACAGCTAAGACAGTTGATAGCAGCTGAAATTCATCCAATGAGGATGATGAGGAACTGAACACCACAGCAAATTTCGTCTAATAAGGTCCCACAGGGCTCTGTTTTCACAGATGCAGTAAAGGGAAAATCTAAGTCCTCAGGCCTATAAGTAGACAAAAGTAAAAAAGCCTAAGATCAAAGTCAATACTCATCTGTCCAGCTGATGTCCTAAACAATGAAGTATCAATAATATGGCTTTGGACTTACAGGCAAGATTGAAACCTTGGGGAAGTTATGCAGTGTCTCCCATTCCCTTCTCAGGTATTCAAGTGAACCCACAAACACAATGTGCTTGAGTTCATGGTAGTGAAAGTTGCTGGCTCGTAGTGGCATCACTAAATTTCTTAATCCAATCAAAGCAGATTTAACATCCCCAAATATGCAAACAACTACATGCCCACTTAAAACTGTCATCGCTGCTTCACTTCGAGTCTAAAAAAAAACAAAAACAGAACAAAAACACAAGGGAGAAACAAAGGGAAGCTTAAATCATATATTGAGTTTCAAACTTGGAAAAACACAACTGTCAATACAGTTCATGCACATAGAAGTGGTTTGGTAACACTGTTAAGCTGTTCATTTTACACCTATTTATCCTTCCTTAAACATCTTCAGTAGGAGAAAATTTTGTTCTTTTGCAAATCGAGGAGATGTACTGGACTGAATTCTGGTCCTGTAAGCGCTTCTAGAAATATGCATTAAGACACTGGTTACAATCAAAGTACTATGTTTTTAGCCAAGAACAGAATTCGACCTCTTGTATGTTTAGCCGTTAGAAGGTTTATAGACAGGAGACGCAAACCCATGCTTAGCAAATCATTAGTGTGCTTTTTTTCCTGGAACACCATGAAAAGAAAACGTGAGTAACCAGTGGTCTTAGCAGGGCTTTAAGGTAGCGTGTACCCTGTGAATTGAGGACCATATTCTCTAAAAGTCAAAGTTCTTATTTTAGGACAAGCTGTTGCTACCCCAAGAAGCAACCAAAGAACACTCTACACTGCTCTGCTTTACGATGGATACCCACCATACTCCACGGAACTCCTGACAGTAAGAAAAAAAATAGCATGCAAAATTGTGATCAATATCAACTTTTCAGGCCCACTGTACTTCCTGAGTTGTGGAATAGATAGAAGGGAAAAAAAGCAAAAGTGAGAACATTTCAGTGGAATTTAGAATTATCTTCTTGTCTCAGTGACAAGACCAAATTTTTCCACTAATTTCATCAGTGGTAATGTCAATTGAAAAGACAACTCAAACACAAAGATGATTAAATAAAGTCATTAGAGGAAAATGACCGTCATTTCTGGAGCCAGTCTTAGTGCTACTGCACTCCATGAAGTAGATGCAGATCTGATACCATATTGCCAAGTAATTGTACACTCAGAAGCATCACAGATGAGTTTTGCCAATGAATAAAACTAAGATAATGGTGAACCACAAAATTTTCTCTTCACTTATTCCTAGTACATGTCCTTTTTCTAAATTACAGAAGCATGAAAATGTATAATACAGACTATAATGCGCAGCAGAGGTGTTCACTATGTAAGAAGAAGAGGAACTCCAATCAGAAGTTTTCTCATCAGTTAAAAAAATATATAAGCTTCCAAATTCTCTGTGTTAATGACACTTATTTTCATACATCTCAAAAGAGTGGTCTTGGTCCTTCAAACAGCAGAAGACATGAGTGAATGCTCAAGAGAAACATGTAAATTGTCCTGTGCCTCTGGGTCAGGAATACTCACGTCTTTACAAGACAGAGACAAATCTTGAAAGAAACTATTTTAAAAACATCATTTCATAGTCATTGATCTGTATGTAGCCCTTTACATTTGACTGTATGTCAAAAAGTTCTTACTACCTGATACTGCTTGAATCTTGCATAGCCAAAACCGACCTTGGGCAGAAAAATTACTGAATGACTGAAGCATCATCAAGTATCAATTAGAAGACAATCTGGGAAATCCCATCATCTTCAAATTATGTTTTAATTTGTACTTGCATGGTCTCTGAGGACAGCATTAAATTTGCATGGATATGAATGTAGAAACAAACCGTGGACTCCGAAGACATAGGGAAGCATTTTGCTGGCAGTGACTTTATTGGTGATGATGCACAAAGCAGAAAGCACCTGACCAGACTTAGAGATTCACAGGCTAGCGGGAAGAAGAACTGACATGGCATCACCAAGACATGACACACGAGGTGCTCCACAGTGGCATTTCTGGAGAAATACTTTTCGAAGTGGGACAACATGTAAAGGTTGTCTGCTAAAACATGGGGCCTTGAGGAACCTGGTCTTGTGGGAGGTGTTCCTGCCCACGGTAGAGCTGTTGAAACTGGGTGACCTTTAAGATCCCTTCAAACTCAAACCATTCTATGATTTTATGATACTATTTCTGTCTGTTACAAAGTACTTTACAGCAGGGTTGTCCCACCTTGCCTGCTGAATCCGTATAAATGCATACTACTTAAAGCTGTTCAGCCAAACTCTGTCTCACAGCTCAGGCTTCAGAATTTGGAATTTACTTGCTTGACTTTTTAAACACCTATCTTGCAATTCTAGGCAATGTCATGGTTATTACAGAAACCCCTGAGGAGAAGTGGTGACAGGCTTTTAACCCCTGATTGCTAGAATAAACCAGGGCTGTCACCGTCATAGGCTACACTGCACCACAGCGCAGTAAAATCTAAGAGAGCAGGCTCAGGAAAGGCTTTATGAAGTACGACAAAGTGAAGATCCACCAGGGAGTTCATTTCAAATATCATCAGTTTTGCGTATAAGATCTAGAGTGAGTTACTTGTTACTCTTAGGTATGAGTACATGAACACAACTGGCACAAACTTTCACCGAGCCAAATAGACTGTGATAGGCCCTCTAATTATTTTTAATGACTTAAGTCAGCTTGATGGTTTCCCCAGCTAAAGAAATGAAACAAACGTAGACTGGGCTCCCTGTGACATGCTGGAAAGGCAGAGTAGCAGTACAATTCACTCTGGCCTAGTTGAGCATTGTGAAATGTCGGAAATTGAGATGGAGTTCTAAGAGAGCAAAATTCACATGAATAAATAAGAGATAATGCACAGCAACACTTGTCTATTAAAATCACTCTTGCTTTGTGTAGAGATAAACAGGGTACATAAACATTTAAGTATTTCCAACCTTAATTCTCTGAAGAGTTAAACTCCATATGCAAATTTCAGCTTATAAAAAAGAAATTCTCCATTTGGGGCCATTTTTTAGTGTTGCATTTGGCAGACAGATTTGTGTCACATACAGCTCTGATTTCACCACATTGGATTTCTGATTCCAATATGCTGGTTTTAATTATTTCAGTAGAGATTAATTTTTTCATCCATTAGACTTCAGTTCTACGGTTCAAATAACTTCTTGTCAAACACAGCTTATCATCAATACCCACCAAAATGACCTTTTCAATGTCCTTGGCTGGACACCAATGGAACATCCCTGTAGAGTCATATTTTTTCACATTGGCATCCATATTGTCAATCTGCTCGTTGCCAGGAATTAACAAGGGGTCATGCCTGGGGAAAAACAAGTTGAGGACAACATAAGTGGAAAATATTATGAATTATGGATGGAAAGATATCCCAAGAGCTGTGTACAAAGAGGGATAAAAGTGGAAAAAAAAGAAACATATTTACACTTCAACATGCTTTCAATGATGGCACAAAAGCTGAAAAGAAAAAAAGAGTTAATTTTTCAATTTTGGGTGCAGTTTTGAAGATTATCTGTACTCTTTCTCCGCCAATAACCACTTAACTTTAAACAGCACTTTCTGACACCATCACATCCACAGAAGTTCTTTTTTCATTTCAGTCCCACCCTTCCAAAATAAATATCACAGTTGCTATTAGCATCTGCAATGAAGTAGAAGGGATAGGAACAGAGCCCCATGCTGACTGACTGGCAGAAGTATGGAAAGCCAATTACTTGCTTTTACCGCATACAACTTCTGACGTGATGCTCTTCGCAGTAAAAGCTTTAACAGGCTGCACTTTAAATATTTTAGCAATTTGCCCAATCATATTTTGCTTTCCCAAACTGAATCCCTTTAAAGATTCAACAGTGTGTCATTTTAGAGCAGACCGACTAACAAATGCCCACATCTGGAATACATGATTTTAATACCAAACAACAGTGTCCATTCTTTGTGACAACTCTACCTGTGATAACCTTCTAAGTGGCTTTTCAGCAAGATTTTAAAGCACGAGGCTTCTCAAAAGAGAAGTAAATAAAAGACATTTTTATAAACTTGCTCTCCAGCAATTACATATAGCCATAGACACACAAATTCTTTAATTTATATGTTAAAGCCAAGCATTAAGTACTAAGTGCCCCCAACACTCTCAGATGCTGGTGAGGACCCTGAAGTGCTTGCATTATGCAGTAGCATTAGGAGGAGGACTGTGGTTACAAGGCATAAGGTAAACTGACCCTAAAATCTTAAATTTATGGAAGGGACAGAACTGTGGCAATACTTGTGTCTTTCCTCAAGGTTTTAGTTGTGAATACTTGAAATATAATATAGAATGTCTTGAACTGGAGGAGATCTACAAGGGTCATTGAGCCCAGCTCCTGTCCCTGCATAGGACAACCCCAGTATTCACAACGTGTGACTGAAGGCATTATCCAAATGCTTCTGGAACACTGACAGGGTCGGCGCAGTGACTGCTTCCCTGGGAAGTTGGTCCAGTGCTCCATCACCCTCTAGGTGAAGAACCTTGTCCTAATGTCCAATCTAAACCTCCCTTGGTACATCTCCCTGCCACTCCCTCAGGTCCTATCACTGGTCGCCTTAGAGAAGACTTCAGTGCCAGCTCCTCCTCCTCCCCTTGAGGAAGCAGTAAACTGTGATCAGGTCTCCCTTCAATCTCCTCCAGGCTGAACAAACTAAGTGACATTAGCTCTCCTCATAGGGCTTCCCCTCTAAACCTTTCAACAACTGTGGTCATGATATATTGACACAGAATTGTAACATTTCAAACAAGAAAACAGGTGCAATGTAAGAATATGCCAGTACTCTGAGACAAGTAGCCAAATTTTACAGCAGTTTGCTGGTATTGGCTGAACTCTCAAAACTGGAAAGTTTACTGCTTTGAAAGCAGATGAGCTAAGTTGCAGACAACACCTACTGATGCTCTGTCCTGGCTATTGTTTCTAATGGAATGTGTTAGCTACGTGTTTCAAAATGGAGAAAATCTGTGGAAAGGTTAAGAATCCTCAGGAGTTGCCATTGAGAAGTGTTTTTCTTTTTCTTTCTGTTGTTTTTGTGGGGTTTTTTTTCCCCCCCAAAAAAATTTCACAGGACATTTCTCCACAAGCTTTCCCAGCAAAACACTGAAACAGAAGCAAAGATCAGCAATCAAATCTCCTCCTTTTCCTTTCAGAAAGCAGATGTGTATAGGAAGGAAATTTCTTTTTCCCCTTTCCCTTTGTCAGAGAAACTACAAAAAAAATAGTAAAAAAATGCCACATTCTAATTTTCTGATCAGTGTTTCTTTCCTGCTCTCAGATTTAAAACGCAATCAAAGCTTTCACACAGATGAGTATTTAGCAATACTCTGATCTCAGTCACATAAATTATTCAAATCGAAAGGAATCTTATAACAAAGCAGGTGATACCAGATACCTGACATCAAATTGTGGTCAACTGCTTTGAGGTCAGAGGCAAAGTTTAGTGTGCGAGTGCCTAGCAAAGTTCTCTTTTGGGTAAGGAAGGGCCTTGCATCCAAAAAGGGAATACTTAAAAGTAGCTTGTGCCACAGACATATCAGTAATTTACTTCAATACTATATTTTAGCTATGAAAGTGTAAGCTTTAAAAGAAGCAAACAGGACGGGGGATACATGAAAGAAAATATGCTAATAGATAGGATTGTACTACCTCAGGAGAATGGATTGCAGCCCAAATGGAACACAGTGATAAGACTGCACTTTGTTGGTCAGAATGCATGTTCTTTTACATGTAAGTGTGTTTATTACCTGTGAACCTTCTGGTCTAAGCTATAATTTTAATCACTCTTTAATCAATGATTTTTCATTCTCAGTAAAGCCATCCCCTAAAGATGTCCATGTTCAGTACTGAGGTCCAGCTCCATCCTCAGATGTTAGAAGATACACTGGCTTATATGCTTAAAAAAAGGAATTGATCTTTGGACTTTTTTTTTTTAAAAAAAAAAAAAAAAAGACATGCCCATTTTATGAAGTAATATGGTAAAAAAATAGTACTCCTACTTTGGACACACACACTCCTATCAACCTGATAATCTAAATCTGGATTACAAGTACAAAAAATTAAGACAGACACACAGAGGTCGAGGCTGTCAAATCTGCCTGAGGGGTTTGGACACCCTTTTCCCATTAATATTTATTTTACTCCACAAAGCATTACAATTATTGCCCTTAAAGCCAAATCATGGGCAGAATTTTTCTAGAGCCTCTCTGCTCCACTCACCCTTGAAGATGGCCCTGTCAAGCCATGCTCAAGTCACCTTGGCAGGTTACTGTGGAAATGTGTGTACTAGTGCTGCAGCTATTCTATTGTCCAGGGGCTGCAGAGGCATCTGCTTGAAAAATTCGAATAATAGGAAAAAAACCCTTCGATCACTGAAATCCATAGTGTTCGTTTTAATTGAGGTGTTGGCTTTCATGGCTTGCAATGACCAAAGCATTTGGTCATTCCAGACAGGAAAAGACAGGCATGTAGCATGCACAGAAGGGAAGAGGCGAAAGTTAAATTTCCCTCATCCATAGTTTAAAAATAGCTTCTGTGTTTCTTATGGAAGATGTTACATATGCATGACTTAAAATGAAGAGCAAAATACCATCTTTTCAATGTTTTGAAGAGCATATAATGCCACTTAGGATCAATTAAACTTGATAACGATGCTAAATGACGTGTTACAGTTGCAACCCCAAAAAGCCTGCCTGGAAGACAACAGCCTAAAGCAAAACCATAAATCCCACTTCCAGCAAACCCTATGTGAGAAGTAAGCATTATGTTTTTAAGAGCATGGGAGTTCCTAGCACACAGTTTTGAACTACTGCAAACTTAAGAGATTTTGAGCCTGGAACTTCTGAGCAACTTCTAGGGATGGCCAGAACTGAAAAGATCACTCAGGACGAAATGGCTGCCTCATTAAATGTTGTTTAGCAGGCTCAGCAACATCCCCTCCTTGATCTGCAGGGCAACTGCTCCATATGTTGAACACTGGGAACAAGAACACTGTATGACCAGTGAGGACTGTGGTGTTGTTTGAAAATAAACCAGTAATTTGTTAATCTTTGCACAACAGTAGAACAATGTCATAGCTACTTTTTATTCTGCCCGCCAATAAAATCCTCCTCATATCAAACCAATGGCGTAACACCTCTGGGAACAACACAACTCCTCTTTAACTTGTGTTTGTTAAAGTCTGTAGTTCTACCTTTCACAGGCAGATATAATTTATGTGGATTTTGCCCACAGAAAGATGGCTAGCAGTCTCCTGCTCAGCATTCAGGTTCTTGAAACTCACCTTGTGTGTGGTCCAGGAATTTTGAGTTTTCCTACCTGAATCTCTATGTGGTCCTGGAACTTTGAGTTTCCCTACCTGATTTTGTATGTGGATGTGTTTGCAGTGTATACACACACATCTGTAATTTTTGGAGGAAGGAGTGGGTTTCCTGAAGGCAAGATAGGAACCAGAGACACACTAGAGAATGTCTTGTGCCTTTGAAATTTCTCCTACAACCACCTTAACAAACTGTGGCAATTAACATGCTGTTAGTGTTAGATGTATGCAGCCAGTGCAGGTGCTAATAACTGAAAAAGCATTTAGAGCTTTTACACCCCGGCTGAATATTTCATGATGTGCTGCACGTTTCACTATTTACTCAGTGGGCCTCTGTCACTTCAATCTTCTTCGACTGCTTTGACTGGTGCTATAGCGCTCAACCAAGACAGAGTGATAGCTTGTCACAGGCAAACTCCACCAACTCCAGCAGCTCGCTGGGACTGGCTGTGAAGGTTGTCACGACATTCTGATGGAATTCAGTAAATGTTTTGTGACTAATACAGCCAACATTTGTCGGCTACCATTAGCCATTCCCTGTGACCCTCTGCAGTCTGTGTGCATGGCATTAGGTTGTAATGAGGATTTGTTGCCTATATGTGTTATGCTAATGACGCCTTCTTACTGATCTTTCCTTTCACAGGTTAATCAGCAATTAAATTTGTAAGGATTTAGTACCCACATGTAAGGGGTTTTAGAGAAGCAAACCCAGTGCAACCAGAGAAAAGAAATCTGCAGTTTTCTGCTAAAAGCTCTCATTCTTATATTTAGAAGCTATCCTAATATCGGCTACAACTTGACACTGTCAGACTTTTCACTAAATCTACAAAGAATAAGATATCTAACACAGTGGTTGGCACCTCATGCCCTGTGTAAGCTGATGGACTGAGCTAAAAACACTAAACAATTCTCCTTCCTTCTCACACTGACTGGATGCTGCTGAAGGTTTTTTTATCCTTAGCAGCATCACTGAAGGCTTCATGTTAATCTATCAAGGCTACTAAGGACACTGATACAGAGCTGTTTACTGAATCTTGCTCATTAAAGTAACTTGATACCCCAGGACATGCTCAGAATATGCTTCTGAACTATGAATCCTCTCATACAGAAAAGAAACAAAATAGTTAACTTTCAGACTTCTATATGAGCAATTCCGTGAGGTAAACAAGGCATATAGCTAATGGATCTTCTGGTTTTAGTATTTCCCATTTACATCTACATAAGTTGCAGAACAAACCATTTTTGAGGTGCAGGAGAATGTACCTGAAAAAATAATTTTTCATTTTTAAAAAATTAAACCCACAGCTCAGCAGCACCATGAAACACAGGAGTGCTTTTTGTCATTCAAATAATGTGTGTAGTCTTTACACCTTATACCAAAAATGACCCCTTTCACAAGTCAAAGCTTATAGGAATACGTTACTTTCTTTAAGCCTGGTTTAAAGCCAAAGAGTTTTTCCTTTTGATTGCCTTGATCTGAATCGATCTTCTGATACCCTGAACTTTACAAAAAAAGCCTGTTATTGGAAAGTTCTCCTTTTCTTTCCTGACATGGATCTCTCATCTCAAAATGCTTCTGCAAGATTTCACAGTACTCTAAATAAAAATCTAATACTGTTCTTATTGTAATGGCTTACAACACAGCTACCAATGGCAGCATGAGTCAGAAAGCAAACATTCTACTCTTTGCCATTCAAACATTTTCATTCTATAACCTTTTTATAAGAGGTTTAAGCTAACATACTGATTATTGAGCTGCTCCAGTTGATAATGATGGTTGTAGCACAGCAAGTTAGCTTCGGAAATCTTAAACAAAGGACATAGATTTTAGAGTACATGATGGAAATCTCAAAGGCTGAGGGACAGAAATATGGTTAATTAGTGAGCTGTCACTTCTTCAAGCCCTACCTTTATGTCTGGCATACTGAAGTCACCGAAAATTATCAAATTGAACTTATTTTATCAGTTTTTTGTGAGAGGAAAGTTTCCCTCTAGACCTCCCATGACTTTTTTTTGGTTTCTGTGAGAAAGCACATGGAAGAGCAGCACCACAATGGCAGAAGCATTACAAATTCATCCCGAGTGGCACTAGCAGAAATGCATGTGTACATGTGAATGCATGAGGCTGGGTGGGCAGATGAGGAGATATATGTACAGAGCCACTGTTCATATACTTAGAAAATTATATCCAACTTCAGGAAAAAAGACAGGAGGTTTTCCCCTCAACTTCAGACAAATAATCTCATTAGGTTTCTGGAAACGTATGCCACAAAGCTCACTTTTTCCATGTCACTTAGCTGGGTCTTGACAATCTCTGAGCAAATTTTATGGTTTGGTTGGAAATTATTTTAGATTCTTGATCATGAAAAATCCTCGGGCTTATGAAATACTCCTTGGCAACACACTGAAAACCCAGCGTCCTCTGATGCCTCTGATTCTTATGTGATCAGGGACACTAATGATAATGACCCTTTGCTGAGTATGCTACTTGTCTAGAGGCCTATGTCAACTACACCACTACAGTCAGAGTGGACAGGGACAAACTATTTGTTCGCTCTTTAGGCCCCTTGGGCCCTGTCATATACTATTTGTTCTTGCATTAAGAGGTAGTTTGACTCAGCTGGGCTGACATTTCCTTCAAGTCAGTGTATTCCACTCATGCAGTAGCAGCTACCAAAGCATTATGTGAGGACTTGAGCCCCAGCAACAATCCTTTTAAGTGGCTTTTTTGATTCATATCCAGGGCTTTTCACATTTTACTGGTCCTTCTGGAATCCAAAATGACACATTTATTTAAAAACTAGCCATGCTAGTTGATATTCAGGTGACATGGCCTCCTCATATTTAACATCGTTCTTCATCAGTAACATACATCAAAACCTGCAACCGTGAGATGATGAACAGGTGACTTCATATCACTGCAGGACACCAGAGGCACCAAATGGTTCTACTTTCCTTCCCCGTCTTCTGAAGGAGACCTGATATGTGATTTCTCTATTACTGACAGCTCTCCTTCATTTTCCTTTCACTTTCTATTTTAATTTTACTTTTTATTGGAATAGGATGACCTTGTGTTCAGAACTCCATTTTTTCTCCATTAATTTTTAAACAACACCCATGTTCTTGTGGGTTTAATGGGACAGACTTCTGTTCATATAAACCAGATAGAAATAACTATGACATTGCAGAGTATTTTTCTACTTAATTTACATCTGTAGCTATAGTTGGAAGTGTTTGTTTCTGATTGATTAGGCTCTTCCAGTACAGCATCAGCGTGATTCTGCTCATGTCATTTGATGCGATGCAGGATTTGGTTAGAACAGTGACATTATAAATGTGAATCTAGACCATTTGAGATGTATACAAATAATATTTGTATGCCCACCATCTACTTATTTTAGCTAGTAATTTATTGGCATTTAGAGACAATAACATCAAAAAGATGACATTGAATAGATGTTTTCAATCTTTCTACTCGGATCTTACTTGGTAACACAACTTTCTACTTGTGTGTGAGTAAATCTCAAAAATTCCTATTTTCTGACCAGATCTAAATAAGCACCGGTCGTATCTCCTGTTATGATGTCCCTATGATAAAGCTTCTGTCCTCTGTTCTACTCCAGTGACAGCAGAAGTCATAAAGTTTCATCTCATAGCATAATACCCTCTTCGTTGATTTGCCCCAGCCACTGTGGAAATCTAAAATCTCTGCAGCATTTTTAACATCAACTTAACTGTAGAAAGTGATTCTAAAGTCACAGCTCTGATTACAATTCATAAATGAACTTCTTTACATACTCCTGACTTCTTGTCCTCCAGGCCCTCTCTAGATCAGGACCAGTGCTGACGAGAGGTCTGCTGTTTCTGTGGGAAATACAGGGCTGAAGCTGACTCTGAAAAGAAGCTTTTAAAGTAAATTTAGGAAAAATATTGCAAAGATAAATATCAGTTACAGACACTGCAGTGGTTGAGCTGATGTACCTCTTGTGTACTTTTAGCTCACATACCCTAAAGATTTCTGGGCAGGAAAGCAAGTACCTGTCACTTTAGGTAATTCACAAGGATACAAAATACCAGATAATACAGCCTACCTTGGTTTATCAGAAAGGAGAAAAGCGTTTGGTCATTACACACAAAGCTTAACAGAGTTCTTTCCTGATTGAATCCTCTTTCTCTTATTTATCACCTTGAACCAAAGTTAAGTCAGTGTAGATAAAGGGTAAGACAAAGCGAGAGTTGAGTCTGGGGAGAGGCTGAGGTGTGAACTCAGGGCTGGTGAATAAATTTAGCAGCAAGAGGGAAAAGGAAGAAAACAATGTCTGGATTTGGAAGCCTAGCAAGTTCTCCACTAGCTGCTCGACCTGTATTTAGCAATTCTGATGTGCTACTGAGCAGACAGCTCAGGCTCAGGACGACTACTCTCCCTCAGTCCCTCTTCAGCAGGCAATGAAAGCAGGCTCCACTTTGAAAATCTTCCCCCATCATGCAAACTGACACAGGCATGCTTTTCAAAAACCCACAGCCAATCTGTTGATCATTACTTATTTACAAAGGCCTTCGGGCAGAAAGTCCTGTAAAAACCATACTTGATACGGTATACACTAGCTTTTTCTGCTTGTGGAAAAAAGTACCCCTAAGGCTACCTCAAACCATCACTTTCTATTGCACATAAAATGTACCGTGTAACACTAAAGTATTTAATATATATGGTATAATATATCTACAGGAAAGGCATTTGTGTAGAAGTATGTTACCCTGTATTTGGTAATTTGATGTTTTGCTGAAGGCTATGACTTGAAAAAGCCTGCACCTAGTACAGAGGACCTGTCATCTCAGTACCCAAGAGCCAACAGAATAAAGAAGTACCCTTAAGCAGCAAAACTTTGACACAGCTTTGAAGCATATGAAAACAGTATAACTCCCCAGAATTATTATTACTCAAGATCAAAGAAATGAGGCATACTTTACATAGCAAACAGGGACAGTGTGCTCAGCTCCAAATGTTTCAGCCCTTTCTCACTCTCTCTCCCTATTTCTATTTCTTTCTGCTTCCCCAAAATTAGGATTTGGTGTGGAGAAGAGTCTCCCACACATCAAAAACTTTAAGTGGTTAAAACTATTAGCAGCAGATAAGATGATTGTCCGAAGGTAAGGAAATTGAAAATGATGCTAGAATGACAACTGGCACCATAAAAATGAGAAGCTTGCCAGTATGTTCATTTTATTCTTCCTCATAAACTGTAAACAAGCATGTAAATCAGTGTCATATGGGCAAGGCTGAGCTAAGAGGAAGGCAGAGAACTTTTAATGATACATTTAACAGAAATAGATGGTCAACAGGGAAAAAAAAAGCTACAGCTGGGTGCATTTTCCTCTGTGAATCAATCTCACTTTTGGTTCTGTAGTCTAAACAGAGATGAAGATGACTTGTAGATGTCCTTGACTATGCCCTATCCTGCAGTAACAATAAACAACTATGGATGCTTCTGCAACTAGCCAAAGAAAATTCCAGCCTACTAACTGAAACATAAAGAGAGTATTACCTAGCTCTATCCTGAAAGGAACAAAATCCTTGCCAACAATAGAAGATAAAAGTGATTTTATGTAAAAAATAGATATATATAGTCATACTAATTTTTTTCACTTAACCTTTGAGACTGCAGACTAATTACAGTTAGGCAAACCCTAAACTGCAAAAATGCATCTGTTTATATATGTAAATAAATGCACATTTTTGTGTGTGTGTACATATATAAATATACGCAGTGGGATACTTCTGCTCTGGTATTTAGTTCTGGATACAATTATGGGCCGAGGTTCTAGCTTGGCTGCTTTAGATGTGGAAAATCGGAGCAGTACCAGCCTCCTTGTAGAAAATTCCATGTGTGCTACCTGATCCTGTCCTGACTGACTCAAGTGGGTCAAAGGTGAAGCACAGTCAGACAGAATGCAAATGCCATATTATTTTAATAGATTTGTATTTCTTGTTGCAGTTATAGTTTTCACAGACCTCTTAGCGGTAATTTGTCCTATGGAAGGAAACTACATAGTAGTACTGGTGTAAAATAATGTACACATGGCAACAGGGGAAAAATATCACTAACAAGATGATGTTTTCATCACCCACTTTTAGAGAATACACTACCGTCTTAAAAATCCCTGTATTTCATAATTCATGTGCTTTTAGCCTGAGTAAAACTGCATTAGTTTTGAACTTTGCTTTGGCAAGTACATAGATTATTAGACTTTTTTATCAGTCCAAATCAATTAACGGATATTTGATTTCAATCGACAGGATAAAAGGAAGGTAATATTCAGGTTCATTTTTGATTGTGATGATACATCTCACATATGGCCTTAAGTACAGAAAACAGTACTCAGAGGGAATCCAACAAAAAGAGAATTGCCAGAGGCAAACTAACCACATGAATTCCCCTGATTGGTTTCTGCTATCATTAGTGCCACTGCTGTTTAAGAACTACACACGGACAGGACAGGGTGACAGCTAAGACTTTAAAGCCTATGTATTTTTCAAACAGCTTTTCAAACTGTTTTTCATGACAGATTTTTTTTCAGCTCTATCATTAACTGCTGACAAGCTGACAGAATAAATACTTCAGCCTTTCAGAAACTATCTAACAATCTTTTTTTTCCACCCTCTCCCCTTATTTTTGATGTTGGGGGAGGAGAAGAGGAAGGAAGGAAGGAAGAAAGGCGATGAAGATATGAGTCTCTTACAGGCTTACCTCATCAGTTTGGGTGAGGAGTTGGGTGAATTTCGCATGCCTCCATTTCGCTGCTTTTTTTTGGGTGATAGTGTCGACGGCTGCTCATCTTCAACTGGAAACATAAGGAACTCATGAGATTAAGTACTGCTCAAAGTGCAATATGAAATACAAGTGAAGTAGCAAAGAACACACACTCTATGTCCATTCACGCACTGATATTTCATTGCTAACATAGGCCCAACAGTAATAAAAATCAAATGCATGTTAGTCAAAGAGATTGGTTTGAAGAAGCAGGGAAGAATATCAGGGTTTTCAACACAGGTTTTCAAATTGGGTTCATACTTCAGAAACAAAGAGGGGGAACCACATTCGGGTTATTCTGAGAGTTATTTTCAGTTAAGCTGTGCTACAGAAAAGTAGAATTAGTGCTCTGCTATATTCCCAAAAAGTGCTGCTTGCAATACCAATGTAACAACTGCCAGCCTGCTTTTGCTAGTGAACTAG
Organism: Coccyzus lansbergi; assembly: GCA_033558105.1. NCBI lineage: Eukaryota > Metazoa > Chordata > Aves > Cuculiformes > Coccyzidae > Coccyzus > Coccyzus lansbergi. The sequence continues at coordinate 585,148 of JAUMJK010000178.1, read as the reverse complement.
ATACCAGTTGGTTCTTGCTCCTCACATGCCAAACAACAGAGTCTTCATGAAGAGATGTAAAATATTCAATGCCTTGATGTTCAATGATTCAGTTAGTCGGGAATGCAAACGCAGCCTGCCATTGTGCACAGATCTCCAGCACAAGTCAGACCTCATTGCTCTACCCTTCTCACAAAAGGGAGTTTTAACAGGAGTGAACAGAATGAGGTTGAATGGAAGTGGGGAGACAATATCTGCATATGAGACGATGCATGAGTTATGCAGTCTTTTAATGAGGATGAGGTGTGATTTCAATGACAGATCAATTTCCAGATGGAAAATCACTTATAGTTTTGCCAGTCATAAATTACTCTTGGATAACCTATGTCACAATACATACTACTTAAAAAAATGCAGCTTCCTAATACCTCATCTATAAGAATTAGCAATCATCTTTATGGTTTCAAGATTGTTATTGCAATGGTGATCGGACAAGGGGGAATGGGCACAAACTGGAGAGGGGTAGATTTAGACTAGACGTTAGGAAGAATTTCTTCATCACGAGTGGTGAGACACTCGAATGGGTTACCAAGGGAAGTGGTGGCCGCCTCATCCCTGGAGGTGTTCAAGGTCAGGTTGGATGGGGCCTTGGGCAGCCTGATCTAGTGAGATGTCTCTGCCCATGGCAGGGGGCTTAGAACTAGGTGGTCTTTAAGGTCCCTTCCAACCCTAAATATTCTATGATTCTATGATTCTATAACCTGTGCATAAGCTTTACAGGTGCTACCAAAGGGAATTACACCTGCTTTCTCAAATTCACACTAATGCTGAATTGTTCTAATATAAATAAGGAAAAAAGGATTTTTTTTTTGCCATCATATTGTTAAGTGAAAAATGAACTAGAAGATAATATGACTGATGCCTAGGAAGCTGTTACTTTAAAGCTAAGAATAAAGAGATTAGTGGTAGTAGCTATATTAAAAGAGCTTAATACACATCACAAGTGCACAAGCAGAGGCTGGGAAAAAAAAATCTATTTGCAACAAGCTACGCAGAAATAACAACAAAACTTGGATATATGTCACCTGCCTTAGACTAGCTGGAAAGAAATTAAGCAATATCCTTCTGCTATAACTCTCTGCTGACACTATTTTATTACAGACTGTGTTCTAGCCTGTCATGTCTGTCTGTTTGCCCAGGTCTGCTAAGGAACTTCATTTTGCCTTGGTCAAGACTGAAGGACTGCACCCTAAAAAGACTGAAGTGCTATCTTATTAAATGATGGAGCATCACCTGACAAGTCAAGGGAATCAAAACAAAAGAAAATACTGCAAAAGAAAAACAACAAAAGAGAACTAAGGCAAAAAAAAAAAAAAGCCCCAAAGAGTGGTGTAAAAGGTAATGCCTAGTTTAGAGCAATGACTCTATAGCAATGATTTATTTCACTAACTTAACTGACCTAATCTCACTTTAAATTTGCTTATCAAAAAATTATACACATGCTATTCCACGCAGACAACAGATTTCTTTCAAGCTACACACTGTGCCCTCTTGTTCTTCATAGGACAGAAATATCTGGTTCCACTCTGATGAATCCACCACTTAAGAGACCAAAGGAAAAAATACATGTGAAATGTTACTTTCAGAAACCAGCGACAACCGAAATGTTTTGCTTTCTTGGTAGTCAAAACTCTAAACTTCATTTAATTTTATCTGCTGCCATGAATGTTTGCCAAGAGATTCAGCACTGCAGCACCATAACTAAAGCACATTTTTATACTGTTTTAACAGTTTAAGGAAGATATATAGCCATCAGAACTACGTGCAAGGGTTACATTGACACAAGTGAACTGTAGATCATAGTATAGACAGAAATATTTATCTGAACAACAGAAAGTGCTATTAACAAAGAGGACTTTTCTAAGTTTTCAACCAGCTAATAAGACTCCTCTCTGACCCTTTTAAATAGTAAAAGTTACTGTAAGAAGGATCTTTTGTACTCTGTGGTCCAACATTTCTGTTCTCCAGTGCTGCCAGATAATACTACCCTGCTGTCCAATTGAAAATCAGCACCTTACTAGTAATTACCCAGAATAACCATTTCTAGAACCAGACTTCTAGCAGTCTGCAGTTATTTTTGGTACTGTGCCTGCTATAAATATGCTCCACCTTTTGATATATGTCATACACAAACTGTATTACTGTCACCAAATGCCTGGGAAGTCCAAGGTTAACGCTAGTTAATACCTGTTAGAGATGCCTTCAGAGGGACTTCAATTTGTTGCCTTGCTTAAGCAAGGAAGCCATTTATTCTCATTGTAGCAATAGAAGGTAATCTCTTTTCATCATATCACATCTAAACAAGATTTTGTTTTTCAATGAAACCCGTGGGCCAAGTTTAAAGGCAGTTTAGAAATGCAGCTCCATAAGAACAGAAGGAAGGGACTCCATGAAGCTGAAATAGGGGACTAGCATACAATGGACACCATTACCCATGATGTGGTTTCCAAAAGTGGAGCAATGACAATTCAGGAGTGGCTTCTTAGTAGAAAGAAAGATATAAAACATATTTAATTATTATCCTTCAGATACTTTTATCAATTTCCTGCGTATTTAAAGAAATAGATCTAGCAACATTTTTAGTAAAGCCATAAAATCTCATTTTAGTTTCATGGTTCCTGTGTCCACATTAATTTAAAAGGAAATCTTAAATTTGCTTGTTCTTATGAAAGACAACCATATTTGAATAATGGGCTGTGATATATGACAACTCAACTCCAATGTTGTATGTTTGACCTACTGCTTTTGTTAATGAGAATGTGTCCCCATTTTTAGTGTTTTTGATGTCTTTATGCTACAGGATGTGTATTAAAATACAGTCAAGTTACATTATGCAGACTTTCTTTACCAGATTTCATGGAAATTGCAAATACAGTCAAGAATGGGATACATAATATTACGGAATCAGAACTCAAACCCAGCCTCTGAGTTCTAATAAAATTCAAGAGCTTATTTGCACATCCCTAAGTACAACACTTAATGCATTGTTGTAACAACCCAGTGCTCACTTGTCTAATAGGCAGTGAATCTAACAGTTGCGCAGTTCAGGGAGACTCGGTGCTAGAAAAATGTCAGGCAAGTCTAATGAGGCTTCAGATGCTCCAGTTTATGCTAGAGTTTAATTTAAAGTTACAACTGATGTTTTAACATGTTTGCTTATTCTTGAGTAAAGAGGATTCATTATTTCAATGATATAACATCCAGACAATGTTCCATGAATTGATTTAAGATGTGCTGGTAATTTTAACAGCCTTATGGTGGAGCCGAACATCTGTAACAACATATTACTTGACTTCTATTCTCATTTCATTTTTTAAGCAAAATAAAGGGAATGTCTTTCAGAAACAGTGGACAAATTAATAACCTTTTTCTTTGTTATTTTATTACTATTTTTTTAAATAAGTCTATCTCCTTCCTGCCTCTCCCAGTTTGCTAGCAGAACAGTTTACAGACACTGTTTTTCAGATACTAAAAAAAGCTGGAATTCGAAATAACAGCTATGTTACTGAGCATCACACAAGCTGGAATACCTGGTAAACTCATTCTTTCTGGCACATAAATGCTTCAGAGGAAAAAAAAACATATGAAAGGTGAGGCACAATCCACCCAAAAATATTAGTTGAGTAGCTATCTTGATTAACTTATTAATCACCGCATCTGGAGAAACCCACATCCATAAGTGCTTAACAGAGCATTAGTAATGTCATAGTCACATTGAAAACAGGTTGCAAAAAACATGCACAAACCACTCTATCGCCGTATGCATCCAACTATGGGGCTACCTACGGAGATGTTGGTTCAACCCAGGCTTTTGGCCGTGGTAGTGGTATTTTACAGGCAAGCTGAGCGCCCTTTGCAATCTACAATACGTAGATTTTCCTTGTTCAACAGAACCCAGTAAGTTAAGGTGCAGCAGCGAGGGATTGGTGGGTAGGAAGAGGCTCCCTTTACGGTTATTAACAAGTGGAACAGGTTCCAGGATTCCTTCAGTGGACTTGGCACCAGCCAATACATTAGTAGTTGCATTCTTGAATTGATATGAACATTTTGGGGAACTTGATCTAGCTGCATTCTTTACTTCTAAATGATAAGAAAAAACTTAAATTAATGTCTTTGTATTCAAAATTATTTCAAACCATAGGCACGAATCAATTTTGATATTATGTGGAATTACAGACATTAAAGCTTAAAGTATCAGTTTCTGCATTTGAAATAAAGGTTTATACTTGCAGCTTTCCTAAGTTTTTTTTTTTTTTTTCCTGAAAATGGCTTTTTATAAAAGAATACTAATAAAAGGATTATTCCACGATATTATCTTTAAGCAATAATCCCATCCTAGGGTAAGTGTCTCTGAAGCAACACTTATTTCCCACATCTTGATAAAGACTTTGAGATTTACTAGCTGTGGAAGATGTTTATGCCTTTGAATCTACTGAAAATGACAGGGGAGGTAGAGCACTTGGCTGCTATTAAGATAAATAACGAATAATAGAAAAAAAAGTAAAGTAAACACCTCGAAATTGTGCAAGCACACTTATGGAATTAAACGGATATTTAGGAACCTCCATAAAAGTTGTCGAGTATTCAGAAGTGCTGAATACTGTGAATTTCAGGACATACACAGTCCCTCCAAAAAGAAAGCAGTAAATTTAATTCCCTACATATGGTTTTGGCTTCAAACTGCCATTCTTAGTCCTCCAATTAAAATATAGCACAGGTAATTACACAAAGCCCCCATAATAATACCTCTAAGAAACGACAACCTCTGTAAAAGACAGTAATAAAATGTTTTTTTAGTAAAAAAATGCAGTAATAATCTTCTCCTGATGTTTGTTTCACACTTAACAAGTATATTATAGAGAGAAGGCAGATTACCAAGCCACTAAGATATTATACTCTGTTACGTCCCATGAGGTGAGGAGGTTAGGTAGGGAATAGTTTACAGACTGATAATCTTGCAGCACTATCTCCATGTGTTTAAACTGCCGTAAAGTTTGCATGGGCAACTTCCAGTAGGCAGTAGCTCCAAACTACTTTAGGAGGTCGGCATGTTTTCCAGCATCATCTAGCTTGTTTACCATCAGCTAGAAACACTATCTGGTAAAGCCAAAGAGACAAAAATAGCACCCATATCCTTCCTAGTTGTGTTCAGCACAAAATCTGCCTCTCTAACAAAAAAAAAAAAGGGATCGTATGTGAATTACAAGAGTTACTTGAACACACATTTTAACAAGGTTCAACTATTTGATGACAGAGCAACCAATGCTGTTCAATGATCCCTGAATTAATGGCTTGCAGTTACTCTGACTGCGGTTGATAGGACAATCAGTGAGAACAGAACTAGAGTCCAACTCACAACATTATTCTCCTCTTTTCTAATTGCAGTAACATTTAAAGTATAGTGACAATGCATACTCCTGAGAGTTCGCACCAACTTCAATCACTGGAGGACAGCAAATCTCCTTGATTAGCAAAATTGTGACCAAAAAGAAGCCGTGTATCGTATCAGATATGTTACTTGAAAATTACCAATCTTACCTTAGAGTTACTGGGGTTTTGTCAAATCTTTGATATTTCTCCAGTGAAAACAATTTTCAGATGATAAAATAGATCTGCAAAGACCTCCCTCCCTACACAAGTCCCCAGTCAAGCATACATTTGAACACTTAGAGATGCATCAGTTCAGCTCTATTGTTAAAGTACAGGCAGCAATATTGGAAATAGTCTTTATAAATCAATATGCCTGAATCAAAGTATCTTCACATACAATGGAAGAAGATCAAAATCTATTAATAACACTCATCCATCCTCCAATCACGTTGTTTAAGAAACATCATAATCTTTTTACGGCCTGTTGCGGAGTCTAGTAAGCGATGGTTTCAGATATCAGCCCTGACTATTAAGTACTAACAGTGTATGTCTTGTGGTATATTCCATGCAGGTATAAGCAAGCTTTCCCAAGATGTTGTGCATGTAGTGGCACAGCATGAGTCAGAACTAAAATTCCCTGTCTTTCGGTACAGCTTCATAGCCTGAGCTCGGCATCATATTTAATAGCATCACATGATCTTGTTCAGCACGAAGGCAGACTGAGCTGCTTCAAACACATCCTACCTCCCCTCGTTTCCAACAGTGGGGAATTGTACAACTACTGAAAAATGAAACATTAAACAATGGGGATAACAGAGTTGCTTTTTTTTTTGTCAAATTATTCCACATTTAAAAGTTCTAACTACTGGTTTCATCCCATGACCTCTCATCTCCTGCTTCTGACAGGAGCTCAGCTGCTTCAGATGAAAATGGAAGAAGCCCCACAGAGGGTGACTATGAAATACCTTTTTTCTTTCTGACTCCAGCAGAATACGACTCCTGTTTTTCTACTCCATCTTGAAAAGCTAAGATTACAATATAATACCTGAATAACATCTTTGGTAGAGATAATTATCTCTTTGTCCATTCTTCTAATACAATTATACTTTTTTTTTTACCCTAGAAGAGTAAAACTGGTTATTTTCAGACTAAATAGCCTGTCAAGTTGTATGTGCATGCTGTGCCACAAACAAAAGCACATCGCGATACACATGGAACTACATCTGCAAGCATGGAGGTGAGAGTTTGAACACAAAATATTACTGTCCTTTCAGATCAAGCAGTACTGTACAACTAGGTGAGAAATACAGGCCAACACCATCACTTCTGCAGAGACATTCTATAATGTGCATAATCTTAAACACTTATGTTTTTTACAGAATTCTGCTGTTCAGCAAAGGCAGTTTCTATTTAATAATTTCTTTAAAATCTGACTGGGTGCTTGCACGGCTAGGTGGGCTGCTTTCCATTGAAAACATATCTAGGAAACAAAGATTGCTCTTAGTTATATGGAACAAAATACATACTTCCATACTGTCACTGCATCCCTATGTATGCTGACAAATCTGTCAGGATTGGGGTAATCTCTTGTACCACTGTACTATGTTAAATTTCCAAACTCAATAGGGTTCTTTTCTGAGTATGTGATGACCTTAGCATCACCTACTCTACTACAAGAAAATAATTTTCTAGTCATAGATTAGTTTCACATTATCTAAGATGACATATGCCTTTATTTTCAATGCAAATGGTCACAGGACAGGTGTACTGCCTGCATTCTTTACCATGTCAAAGTCCATTAGAACTACTCAGGATGGTTGTCATGTATCCATAGGTCATTATTATTGTTGACTAATAGAGACACTTACTGGTCATTTTGAGAGCAACTTGTAAATAGCTTTTTGAGAATAGCAAACAACTAGAAAGTGAGTAAGAGTAGAGCACGAGTAAGAAACTCCATGTTTTCTGTGGTATTTCCTAAATGCAGCCTGGGTGAATATCATCTGCTTTTGGTAAATGCTGTACAGAACTTGCCCAAGAAACCTATCAACATTAGTCAGATAATAAACGGTGTCCATAATATGCAAGAAATTAACACAATTTATATAAAGGTATTTTGAAGCTACATAAATTCCTATTCCTTCCCTCCACCCTCACGAACTCCCTTTCAAGTTTAATGAATACACACATACCCATAGACTACATTAGAGAATCACGCCTGTTTCTACTTCTATACATTTTATTTATTATAATGAAGATAATTTGAAATGCAATCTGCAACTCCCTGAACATTTTTAAAACAACTAATGTAGTTAATCTAGTGCCCATGGCAATCTCTATTTATTCTTCGTAAGCATACACTTGCCATAACTTAAAACAGGGCTGAGCTTTAATTTAAATGTAAGAAGGCAGAATACCAGTACAGTGCTTCCAACAAAATGGCTGAAACTGGCTTCAGCGTGATTTGCCTGGAAGGGAAGATGAAAATGTGTTTTAAAGGAGAAAAAATATCCTGACCAAAACCAGACATTCTAAACAACCCCCACCCATCACCACTGCTCCTTTCCTCCCCCATCTCGATCAGCTGCTAGGCTTTCAGCACCAGTTTTCACCAGACACTAGCACAGTGTTTTCCTTCATAGTCAGCCATCAGCCAGAGCTGTCACTTGCAGATATTTCATTTTCATTTCAGTCTAATTCATACCGCACCCCCTTCATCTGTGTCGTGCAGAATGCCATGTCACGGCACAGACATGCCAGACCCAGCACTAGGAGTACAGAGAGCATTTTTAACAGTTAAACCATCTTGGTTTGAAAAAATACTTTCTTTCTCTCCCTCAACTGAACTGTTCTCTTTCTCCTAATCATCTTCCCAGCTGACCTCCAAAGGAGCAATCACCATTTGGCAATCTGGCACATCTTCTGAAAAGCTCAGCCTTCCCGTGGTGGGTGAAGCTGCAGCTCTGTATTACTAAACACAAATAATCAATATGTTGATTGAGCTCTTGGCTACCAGAGGTTTGTTTTGATCGGACTGACAGTGAGCATGACTTCTTTCTTTCAATGACAAGCGTGTTTAGACTTTGCTACCTACCACTTTGTGAATCAGGCAACTGAAAATACCCACAGCAATTCCTCCAAACTGTCAGCTATTGCTGCGATTCCACCCAGCACCCCCTGTACAAGACAACAGATTAACTATTAGGCTAGATATGTTGAAAATATACAGCTTCAACCTTTCCCCAGCTAGCTCAGAGCGATGTATAGATGATTATTTCAACCGTCAGCTGCCGCATAGACTTAAACCCCTGCACAATAACTCCTGGATTCATCTGCCCCTTGTCAAACTCGCGTAGCTTTAGTTTGAGCATACGTAGTGTGGCAGTTTCACTGCGGATCTAGAATAATCCAGACGGCTGCTGTCTCTTTGTTAACAGCAAGCTAAACTGATGAGTTTGTAATGCATTTCTTATCAAAGGTAGTTTCAAAAAAGAAAATGTGCTCAATTAGTTGAGGTTGGAATTTAGCATCATATTGCAATAGGTTTGAATAAGAACATTTGTTATTTGTTGGGAAAGCAGTATTATTCATCCCTTTAAAAATCACTTTATGCCAATAAATGATTCATTTTACTTATTTATTTTTGTTTTATTGTTTTTCCTTGATTTTTTGGAGGTAACCGATGTAATGAAACAGTGGGCTGGAAACTACAATGGGGCAATGGGGCTTGATGAGATAAAAGAATGTTAATTTTAAACGCTGCAGAGCAGAGTTTGTTTGGTGACTTTAAACCAAGTAATCCAAATGGAACAGGATTGCTGTTTTGGTTTCTACATGCATTACAAACTCAGGGAAATACATTTCACTGTTTATTTTTGTTTTAAGCATCAAGAACCAAATATGCTGGTATCTCTACATACCAGCATCATTAGAAAAGCAGGTGAGGCTCACCAGCTTTTACTTGCAGTGTGTGCCACCTGAGGCACATCAAGATCCAAGAATGTCAAATATGTATCATCTCCAAACATTTTACAAATGCTGAATGGTGCTTGCACAAGACAGTCACTTTGAAACAGTGCAGCCCAAGAAATATTTCCTTTTCTTATGTTTTCTTTTTCCTTCTCTCTTTGTCCTAGGCTCACACCTTTTGGCTAAAGGCATTTAAGACTGAACAACAAATATAGTACTCTTACACCTTTTTTTTTTTCCTACTGGCATCCAATGCTTAAATTTTATATTAATAATACATGGTCTTTCAGACTTAATTCTCCCCACACATAAAGGATTGAAACTCAGCAACAGATACATTCCTCACCTTTGCTTTTCCCTGAATGCAGGAAAAAAGACAGTTAATAGAAAAAGTGGAATGTTTCTAGGCTAGATCCTGTCAAGTACTCTATACAGCTGCTCTGATGTTCTGTGAAACCATGATAAACTTTAAGTTCCTGAGCTTTTAGGGTTACACCTGTATATAGAATGAAAGACAGACTGCAAAGGGGTTTAGAAACTTAGCAAACTTTTAACTTCAATCTTGTAGTGAGAAAAAAACCAGAGGATGGCTCTACACCACTTTGATTTATTTTTAGGGGTAAAACAAACCCCAAAGACTCCTGCAGAACTTTGATTTTTCCTTCTTTGCTCCTCCACTTTTGTGCAAGAGCATAATTATTAAAAGTGCTTTCCAGAGACAGCAGTTGTTATCACTTCTTTATTACTAGGACTTCGGCAAGCAAGGAAGTGGTATAAGGCTGTTTAAACTGCGGTTGGTCTGCTGAAGAAAAGTTTTTTTTTTATTTCAGAGAAAACACATTGAGATCAGGAGCTGTTTGTGTCTCACACTTCAGGGTGCAAGCTGACAAAATGGGGCAGGAAGAAAGCCTCTCTCATACATACAGCATTTCACAATTCAAATGGGAAATTTAAAAAAGAAAGACTTCAGATTTCATGGACCTGATTTCTTGTACCTATATAGAAGTCTATATATAATGTGATACTCTTTGTTCACAACAACCATCTTCCCTTTCTACTTTCTTTAATTCATAATTAAATCTTAACTTATATTCAAGGTTCACTGACCTTAAATATCTTTCCTAATGCAGATTTTAGTATTCCCTTACAGATTTTTCTTGATTTTTAGTCTCCATTACCTTCAATATTTATGACTCAAGCAAGTAATTATATTTTTATTGGAAAACTGTCAAATGAAAAGTTAAAGCCAAAAAGCAACAGTGAGCTTTTTTTCCCTTGCCCATTTAATTGTCAAACTGACCTCTCCACATGTTGCACCCATACAGAACGCTATTTGGGTACAGTAAAGTTTATTTTGGGAAAGAGTAAGGAAAGGGAGATGTGTCTAAATTGTAGAACTTAAAACAGATCATGGACTGTATTCATGGGGGTCTGTTCTCCAGACACACATCAAAGGGAAGGGAATTGACTTTGTCTTTTGAGAGCGTGCCTTGGAGAATAAGGAAACTTGAAAATTCTCATCGGTTATGATGAGTGCAACTATTCTTTGAGTTGCATTTTAAATTCTGTTATTTCATTATGACAGGCTGTTCTGCCAGCTGAACGCTGAGGAGGAGCAACAGCAAAATGTTACCCCTCTCTGTTAGAAAAGAGCTGTTAAGACCCTGTGTGTAACTGAGTCATAAGCAGCTCTGAACTACAATTTTAGAGCTCCAGCTGCTCTGTCTGGCAGAAGCAAAGTACAAAAGGATTGCTCAAAGCCCCATGTTAACTTTTTAATAGACTACCTGATGATCCCATGGCTACAAACAGAAGACTAAGAATCTCTTGACTGGGAATTTAGTTCTACACTGATCTGTTAGACAGCCTTGGGTTGCTCACTTGCATTCAATTCCCTTTTAACAGACTTCCTTTTTTATAGCTTCAGCTGAGACTCAAGTGACCAAATTATCTGAAAATACAGTTATTAATCACTAATTTTCTCAGACCTACAAACTATAAGATGGTGAGGTTGCTATTTCTGTATTAAAAGTACATTAGGAACATAGACTGGTCTACTGGGTCTAATGTGAGGTGCCCCTGCCCATAGCAGGAGGTTACAAATAGATAGGCTTTAAGGACCCTTTCAAACCAAACCATTCCACAATTCTATGATTCCATAAAAGCAGATCTCACTCATACGTGCTAAAAGTAAATTATTACACTGTGTAAATGTGAAAGGACACTCACCAGTGTGCCTACCAACAATTTGCTGTTTACACTCTTTCAGCTCCATTAAATTCAGTACGAAAATATACAAAGCCTAGAAGTAACTAAGGGTAAAACTAAACACAGGAGTTCTTGGTGATTGCTCTGCTCCTTTGGATTAGAAATCCTGTAGTTACTACACAGTGTTCCTCAGGAAGAAAGAGTATTGCAGTGCACAGTGAAGAGATGGTTATAAGCTGCCTTCTTTGGAGCAGCACTCCACAAACTTCAGCTAGGTCTTGCTGCAACTGTTTCCTTTCTGACAGCACTGGGAAGTGCAGACTTCATCCTGCAGAAATCTAATTGCAATTATTACTTTCTTTTCCCGTTCAAAGTCCCAATTAATCTCAACATCATAAAAATACAAACTTCAATGTAGTTCCAATTCTGAAATTTTAAACTGAAATAACTTTTTCTCTACCTTGCTGATGACAAGTTTAAAAACAAATTTGTGAAAGTGTTTGCATTAAGACATTTCCTGAAGAAGACATAAAGGTCCTCCTGCCCATTTCCCTGAGCACTGTTGTATAAAGAAGAAATTTTTATAAACTTGTCATAAATCTTGTACACAAGGGTGTAGAAGTGTCTCTGAAAAAGAACTGAAATCATGACATTTAACCCTGGCTTCCTTATCATCACTCTTATCTGACTTTTATTCACATAAGTGGAAAAACTCTCATTTATTAAACACTAATAGGATCAGGCTCAGTGATCCCCAATACTCTTTCAGGCTGAGCCGTGCTGTTCCTCTGGGATGGAGGTCTTCACACAACTGGCACGTATTAGGTCATAATCTCATTTTCATATGTAAACTACATATAAAATGCTGTGCATGTTTATACACACATACCAGTTTTATATAAAAGTGCTTAGACTAGATATACCTATTCAGAAACACCTGTACAATTAAAATGAGCCACCTGAAATATTAGTTTTAATATATATATAAATTAAATTGTTTCCTCATAACAACAGCACATAAAAAAAGTTCTTGGAGGCACCTCAGTACTACTCATTTCTAAGCCAGCACCACCACCTGCTGGTTACATAGTATTTCAACCCTCAGTGCTGTTTTTTTGTCTTCAAATCTATGCACAAGTATAGAACAATATTATTCAGTTGATCTTACACACAGAAATGTAATTGCCAGAAGACAGAGTCTTAGTATGTTGGTTGCAGTTTAGCAATACTCTATTGCCTGAAGTACAGCTTTCATAAATATGGGGAATGTTAATTGTTGACAAACCAATTCAATTATGCAAAATGCTGTAAGTCACAGAGTAAGCATCCCAATTAATCTAACAGATTGTACCTGTTGTGTTAAAAAGCCTACTGTAACATATTCTGTCTTTATCACTTACAGATACACAGTTAAATACACTTAATGACACTGAGAAATCAGTATATTTTATTTCTAAGCCCTTCCTACCTCAGTAAGCTCCACAATGTGTTCCATTCTTGTATAGCTCTGTTTGTCTCTGCACAAATGTATCCAAAAAATCCCATTAATTGGTAGATATATCAATATAATACCTCACTAATACATAAATAACTAAAATTAAATATATAAAATAGCAAAAGTAGCAATATCAAAACCAGAGATGGAATATAATTAATTGCTATGGAAAATTAGGGAAGTACAGAACTGGAAAAGTGATGTCCACCTTTGATACCGTCTGCAAAAGAATTCACTAAAGAATTAATGCTCACATCTCTGCCAAAACATACAGTGGCTTGGCTGAAATTGATTGCTATAGGGAAGCAAGGGTTGGCAGTTTCATAGGGATGGAAAATTGAGCATAAGGTAAGAAATCCAGGGGTGATAACTAATAACAAAGCTACTGACAACAGTGTTGTGATCTCTAACAGAAAGAGTACTCAAAAGGATGGATGTATTTACCAAGGATCATATTTTTCAAATGAAACGTAAATAGGATCAAAATATCTAATATACAATAAAATAAAAATAGAAAATAAAATAAAAAGGACTGCTAAAAATTCCCTCTCATTGTTACTCTAATACTCAAAAATACCTACACTGTTAACACTGAAATTGATGGAGAAGGTAGGATTAAACCATTCAGAATTAATGTGAGAGGGAAATGCATACTACCTCACACTCCCTTCATGTAAGACAAACTATAACAGTATCAGAGTACACAGACTGCATTAACTGGACCCTGACAAGAATATGGACAGCAGCAGTAAGCAAAGAACTTTCTGCAGAAAGTCACAGAACTGCCAGCATTTCTGTCATAATTATCACACTAATTTCAAAATAAAGTTCACAGTCACCTGGAGGAGGAGGAGCTTTCTCCAATAAAGACAAAATGGACACATGATCTTCTTTCATAAGATTTACAGGTCAGTTACTACTCTCAAAGTAACAATATCAACCACAAATGCCACAGGATGTCAATATATTTGGAAATAGTGTTGCTGCCAGATGTTTTGAGAGTCAGATACTGAAAGCATCCAGAAATCCAGTGCTCAGGGGACACTGACAGCTGTCAAGAAGGTTATCTTCCAAAAGCAAATTGCTTGGAGCTCTACCTCTGAGGATTTTATTTTGTCCTGCTTGAGGAAAAAGAAGAGGACAGACAAAAGACTCATAGGCTAAAGGTGGATTAAAACCAAATGCATATTTTGACATATTTTATATCCCTCATGGGCAGGACTCAAGGATACTGCTGAGGAAATCTGTGGGACCCACAGGACAACTTCACCATCTTTCTTGAGGAGTATGTGGGGTTTGAGTATTGAGGCTGAATATATGATTCTGAAGATACACTTTGTGTATTCCCTCAGGCTACAGTCTGAGATGCAAAACAAGAGCTTATCTATCTATCCAGCAGGAGAAATATCAGTAAAACTGTGGATGGATGAGCTGCAGCGTTCACAGATTCAATCAGCCAATCAAAAAGACCATTAAAGCTTGATCAGCCACTAGACACGACAACACTGGAAATTCTGATCCCAATCCCGAATGCATTTGCATTAATGTAAGAGAGAGTATTTTCAGGAATGAGAAAGAAAAAGGAAAAGAGGGGAAAAAAGGTAATGGAGGGGGGAAAAAGGGAACAGGTGAAAAAGGAAAGAAATTATCATGTCATAATAAAAAAGAACATGTGGTGGAGACCTGAAACAGAAATTAAAGTAATTCCATGCTTAAAAAGAGGCAAATTTAGATATAGGTAATTCTAAGACCAGAATTACATGATAGCAGTGCATTAGAGTGCACAGATCAGGTACAGAATTCATAGTGCATAAATCAACATGCAAAAGGATTTAGTGCCAATGGATTAAAGAATGCCATTTCCTGCTTTTGCAGAATTTCAGACTGATGCAAAATCAGACAAATCTAGACTATGTGATCACAGCCGGCATGTCAACCAGCACCCCCAGGTTCTTTTCTACTAGGCAGCAGTCCAAGCAATATGTTCCATATGGGATCATGTAAGTACTACAGAAGAGGGGCAGGTTGTAGAATAAAACATCAACATTGCTAGATGTCATATCTGCTAGTCCATTCTATCAAGAGTTTGCTCAAGAGCAGAACCTCCGTATCTTGTTACCAGTCTTCCTCTCCAGCATGTAGTGATGTGAAATCTCTCTCCATATTGTAGCACCATACCAAACACAGAACAGCACTGAGTCAGAGGGTGAAGATAATGATGTCAAGAACATGGGAATGGAGAAAGCAACAAGCTTGGTGCAAGCAAATCCTTTATGCAAGAATGAACAAAGCAAATTACATGACAAAGATCAAAGAAGGTATAATGATTTTTTGGATTTCCTTCAGCTGTTCTTCACCGTAAACAATGTCTGCATTGCAATTAAATTGCTGAACAGTTAAAAACTGCAAATGATTTATAGAATATTTTCCCCGGAAATATAAAAAGAGATTCTTCCCTGCTGAGACAGAAAAACAGAAGGTATTCATACAATCACGAAGGTTGGAAAAGACCTTTAAGATTATTAAGTTCCTACCCTCTCAGATAATTTTGCCCTTTGAAATCTCTCTAAATCATACAGCAGCAAGACAAGTTCTGGTAATTTCCACATTCCTTCTTTCATGGACCCCAATCCACTTTCCTCTTTTCCCTCTTCAACAAAGATCAGAATATATGAAAATTGACCTCAGCAGTAGAATCACTACATCAAAAGTACATCCAGGCTTATATTCAGTATTTCAAAATAGAAGGATCTCAAAGCACGTCTTAGCACAAAATATAATATATTGAGAATTCAATATTCTCAATTTCTGTGTGGAAAAAAGAATTAAAGTCATGTAGTAAGTCACTGGCACAGTCAAAATTGGGATCTTTGCCTTGTGCCATTTGCATAGGTAGAATTTCCAACCAAAATAAAATGGATTTCTAACCAGATGACACTGACCACTTGTTAGACAGCAAGATTGCTTTTTCCATCTTTGCTCTCAGAATAATTGCACTATGCTAACAAGAGCTGATGAGTATCGGTGAAACATCTGTGTGTGATGTAGCACACAGTACGCTTCTTAAAGTCATTGATAAAAAGTGAATTACAGCATTACAGCAATATAGTAACTATCAAAAGAGAAGCTATATAACTATTATCAAAAGGCATGCTATCAGAAGCTGGCAAATAGTCTCAAACAGTAAAAGAACAAGTGAACTTTAACACATTTTAAAGTATTCCATCAACATTATTTAAGAAATTACGCTGTATTAAAAATACAGCTATGTTTTCTTAAAAATAAATTAAAATTATTGTCTTCTGCACAACAACCTCCTATCTTCTACAACCTCGATCATATCTCAATGGCATGAAACAGGTGCTTGTTTTGTGGCACTTCAAGAATCATACATAGATTTATGAGACAACAATCTCTTCTTTTCATGTAATGCACAAAAAAAATCATGACATTAGGCATCTTGCATACACAGATACCTGGAAAAGCTACTCAGTAGAAAATAGGACGACCCAGAAAAAATTGTCTTGCAAGTTGCTTCTGGCTTCCAGAATCAGGGCTGGACCTACACTGGACCTGATAACATCTGAAAAGCTGTGGCTGTAATTCAGTGGACTCTCCTGCTTAGGTAAGCTTTGGGTTAGGTCCCTTTGGCTTCAGTTCTAGAGGTATGAATCATGTATTACGTGCACTAGCAGTCAAACTACAGCAACTGCGTCTACTTACCTGACTAAAGATACGTTAGATACACTGGGGGTCTTAATATAATAATCAGATGGTCGTAACACTACACTTGCTTTTTTTCCTTCTTTCTCTTGTTTTTACATCGAAAAGCATCAAAAGCAACAACACACCCACGCATAAGTTCTTTTTCTATGAATCTAAGGGGCAATATTCCAAGTCAGTTAACATATTTTTCCCTAAATTATAAAAGGAGCTAACCAAGAAGGATACCAAATGAAACATGTATTATAATACAAGAGAACGAGAAGTACAGACTTTATTAATCAGTGGTTAATTTCAGTTTTGAAGCAATTTGAAATGAACACAAAATACTCATCAAAGAGTATCTGTGATTAGCATGAGCTGATAGCTTTCTGCTATCAATATTAATTCAATATTAATTTGAGACCCTGCCCAATAACATCAACATAAATTAGCTATGACTCAAAATGGCAATCAACTGGGGGGACCTATCCTGAAAAGTGGTACTAACAACTTCCCAGCACCACTGAGCTTCTGAATCCTGCAGCTGTTTTTAAAAGCTTCCTCCCAAAGGCACATTTAGAACTAAATTAAATGCTGCTTTGACTTAATTAACGTTTTAAATGATAATGAATACAATGTAGATTCATAGAAGGCATTTACATTGTGTAATAAAACTGATAAAAATTTAATAACTCCTTGTTAATAAGTTATGTCTCTCCAGACCCATAAAGCCTAAGGCAGCCAGGGCTATAGTATAGGGTCTAATCTAGGTTCCTAATGCAGGTGGAATAAGGAGGCAGGAGACTGACTCGACACTTGACATTTGCTCTAAGCCTGCTCTGGATCAAGCCACTGCTTGTTCATAAGTACTTTATTTCATACAGTAAAGGTCAGAATTTGGGCTCAAGGCAGGGCTATGACAGAAGTGCTCAAGTTGAAACTAAGCCAGCTCTGGCATCTGTCGCTTGAAATAGCTCGGGAACAGTAGAGGAGGAGAGCTAACCGGATAGCATCTGTCCCACACCAAGGAGGTAACAGGAAGAATCTGCTGCCTGGTGGTAAGAAACTGTCATGGTGAGTTTCATGACAACAAGCCACACTCAGGAACTAAAAATGCAAACATAATTTCCATGTCACCTTGCATAAGACCCTCTGCTAAACTCACGCCACAGGATGCAGACAGGATCTTTTCTAGCTTGTCTCCATCACGGCAAGCCACTCTCTTCCTTGTGACCCTGCTAAGAATCACTACTCAACATAAAGGCCTAAATGAATTAAACACAGACTTCTTGATCTCTCCCTCCCCCGCATTCCCAATTCTTCAAAAGATGTGCTGGTGAACTGGGTAGTGCCTCCATCCCATGCCAATGTGGAAGCTTATCTCCTTGTTACAGGCACATCACAAATCACGCAAAGCATCTTCTCATCAGCCTAGTGGATTGCAAAACTCATCTGAAAAGACATGTGTTTCATTATTTATATTTTCTGGTCATGAGTAACAAGTCAGATTGTCTAGCTGACATTATTCTATCCAAAAGAAAGTTAAATAATTTAGCAGTACTTGGGTTCTATTAAAAAAACAGAACAATAAAAGGGATTCATTTTTTGAGTGTTTGAGTCAAACTACATACTTGAAGTCACCCATTGCAAAATACCTTTGTTTCACATTACTTATCTCCCTGCTGTAATTAATGTAATCTATGCAGTGCTTGAAAAGGAAATATAAAAGTCTGGGTGCATTCATTCACATGAAAAAAAGATGGCATAGATACTTGGAGTGTCAGGAGGGCATGCACCAGCCCACTCTGATCACAGCTTCTATCACCATGTTAGGAATACAGAAAAATATAAGGCTGCTTAAAGGAGAGCATCACCTGAAGGGTCTACACATCAAGAACGAGAGAAAGGCAGACAAATCAAAGGATTGGCTTAGTGTTCTGAGCCAGCACGCAGTTCTGAAATGATGGGTAAGACTGTGATGGCATATATTGAATCAATTCATCTTAGCTTCAGTGGAAACACCTGAATGCATCAAGAAGATGGAAAGAAAGTAGGCAAGGCAGAATCATAAATATAAACAAAATTTCAAAGTAGAAGAGTAATTAGGAGGTTTGCATTCTTGGAAAGCAGATCTCCTGGTGTCTGGCTTCTGATTTGCCAGTACCATTGACTACTGAGCTGGCTGAAAATCTCCATGGCAAATCTCCAGCATCTACAAGCATCAACTTCATGTCAGTGGCTACACCACAAGAATCTCTTGTAGAGCAGCATAGGAACCTCCCACACTGACATGTTCTTTCTCAGTTTTTCATTTCCTGGTTCTATATGCTTCAAAGCCCCATTGACCAGTTTTGGTTACAGGAGCTTTCTTGACTGTAGTTCATTTTGAGAAGCTCACAAAGGAAGGTAAGTTGGTTTTCGTTACCTAGTAGCAACACAGATTACACTAAGATGTTAATGTCTGATTTTTTTTCCCAGCTGCGTTAGACCTGAATCTTAACTAAGTAATCTTAAGTAATGATTTCTCTGCAAAACTGAACATTGTAGAATATACACAGGTGTCTATTTTTACACAATTTTCTGTATTTTGAAAAGGGACCCACACAGTATTTACAGAAAGCATCATAGCCACGTCAATTCTCAGGAACACAATCCTGAATACATGGGAACTGATGTAACTGGAGTAAAAAATCTGTCACCCTAAAATCAAGAACACTATTTATAACTAGGTTTACGTAAATCAATCTACTAACCACAGCATGGTACACAGGCTGATGATTTATAATCTTTGTGGTCTTCAATTAACAGGAATCTATTTGGCACTACGTCTCATTCTAATACATCATCTTTAGTTATCTCAGGCTATATAAGATAATGCTGTATCATTATCCAGCATGCAGGGGAGAGGCCATTCCACAGAAGTGAGCACTGAGAACATCGCAATCATATTTACTTGCTAATGTTCTTATGATGCCATTGCTTATTCATTCCTTCAACTCCTTGCTCCTCAAAACATGAAATGTGCTATTGGCTTTTTGTCAGTTAAAGATAAGACAGTGTGATCACACAGGGATCAGTGGGTTACGTTAAAGAGAGAAGCATTTACATGGCATATGTAAAAGTAAGATTTTTAGAACAAAGGAGTCTCTATCACTCCTCTGGTCACAAATGAATTCTCACAGCTCAGAAAAGGTGTGTAGTGGGAGGGAAACATGGTAGTACTCCACCTTTTCATCGTCAGAATATTAAAAACGTAATGTTCACTTCTGGGCCCCTCACCATAAGAAGAAAGTTGAGGCTCTGAAGTGAGTCCAGAGAAGAGCAACAAAACTGGCGAAGGGGCTGGAGAACAAGTCTTACAGGGAGTGACTGAGAGAGCTGGGGTTGTTTAGCCTGGAGAAGAGGAGGCTGAGGAGAGACCTTATTGCTCTCTACAACTACCTGAAGGGAGGTTGTGGAGAGGAGGGAGCTGGCCTCTTCTCCCTAGTGACAAGGGACAGGATAAGAGGGAATGGCCTCAAGCTCCACCAGGGGAGGTTCAGGCTTGACATAAGGAAAAAAATCTTCACTGAAAGGGTCATTGGAAAGTTCTGCCCAGGTGGTTGAGTCACCTCCCTGGAGGTGTTTAAGGTGCGGGTGGATGAGGTACTGAGGGGCATGGTTTAGAGATTGGTGGGAATAGTTAGACTCAATTATCTGGTGGGTCTCTTCCAACCTGGTGATTCTATGATTCTATGAAAATGGGATCATATTTATCGCTGGTTTAAGGATCTCAAAGTCTCTAGCCAACACAAGATGGTACATGCAACCTGTAAAAGGGAAATCATTGCTGCTAAAGGATCAAGACGATTCTAGCACTCTAAATTGTTCTTTGACAACACACACATAGGTCCTTCCTGCAACTTAGCTCATCCATAAACCCAAGTATTTCTTATCTCAGCTATTTCAGCAGGAGTGAAAAAGTAGTTGGTTTGCTTTATTCTGTAGAAAGCAGAGAATACAGTTCTCATATATGAAGAGAAATAAAGACTACACTGTCTTTTCAGTCAGAAATTTAGGAATCCAGGACTTAACAGTCAATTCATTTAGAAAAGACCCAAGAGTTACACAACTGCTAAATTTTAGCTAGACTGACCAATGTGTGTGTGACACATTCCTCTCTCTGGCTAAATCACTAAGCAACATGTCATTTCAATTCTTACCACAGAATGTGTTTTTTAAGTTGTAAAGGCACACAGGCAGGACCTACACTGTCCTAAGGAGCACAGGTCAATGAAGCAGTTGGAGTGTTGTTGCACCTAACTTGCTAAGCCATGGTGCCAGACAACTTCAGCACACTGTTCAACAGTCATTCTTATGCATGCTACCCAAAATGTTCAGCTCATCTTAGGTAACGGTCCTTTGAGAAAGACTCAGCCACCAAAGTCAAAGTCCTCACATAAAGCTTCACAGAACTACCAAATCATGCCAAAGAATGCTTTCTCACAAGCTGAACTAGATATGCCTGGGACTAGCACCAAGAATACCCTTGAAAGGTTAGATTCCCATGGCAGTGGGTACAGTGTCAAATTTAGAAAATGTTTCCTCTTGGAACACAAACTTTTGATGCTCCTGAGAAGCAGCAGCCAGTGAATGACACAGAATGACATAAATAAAATTGCTCAGGTTAAGATTCTGTCTCTGTATCAATTAATCATCTGAAAGGTGCTCCACAAGATCTCACACAGACCTAAACAGAAACATCACACTTATTAGTAACTATACAAACCAGTCCAGGTTTTTCAGTGCCTAAGAGCCTCCCTGCACTCAAATTCCCTTGAGTCTCTGGTACCAAAAATGCTTGGATTATTTGGTGTTCGTGTAGCAGTGTACGAAAAGCAGATAAACCTGAAAAAATGTAGACCCAAAAAAACCCCCTGAATTCTATTTCCTAACATTTAGAAAGATCATATCCTTTTTTCCTTCCAGACAGCAGCCTATAAACTCAAAAGCAATTTTAATGTAATTATATTTAATCAAATTATAATTTTAATTTGCAGGAAGCAGAGGCAACATTATAATAACAGAGAAACAGATTCACAGTGGAAAATACACTGTGTCGCTTTCTCTCCACATTATACAATTAGTACACTAAATCCCATGCACGTCATTGAATCTGCAAATTGATATCTTCTATTTGACATCAGATTCTTACAAGCAGCATTAATTCTTACAAAAGCTCCTCATTGTTTCAGGGATTTTCATATAATGGTCTATGATTTTATTTACCTTGGAAAATAAAAACAGCCTGCTTTTATAACCAAAAGTAAAAGGAAGAAAAGAAAAGAAAAGAAAAGAAAAGAAAAGAAAAGAAAAGAAAAGAAAAGAAAAGAAAAGAAAAGAAAAGAAAAGAAAAGAAAAGAAAAGAAAAGAAAAGAAAAGAAAAGAAAAGAAAAGAAAAGAAAAGAAAAGAAAAGAAAAGAAAAGAAAAGAAAAGAAAAGAAAAGAAAAGAAAAGAAAAGAAAAGAAAAGAAAAGGGAAAGAAAAGGGAAAGAAAAAGGAAAGAAAAAGGAAAGAAAAAGGAAAGAAAGAAGGAAAGGCATTAAGCAATTGCAGAAGCAAACCAACCCAACTGGGGCACCACGACCAAAGCAAGCCCTGTAATAGTATAATGACCTTTAATGAGTGTCTAGGGAAACAATACAGTCCTAGCATAAAAGACAAAGGGCAAAACCCATCATGGCTCCACTGACACTAATTCAAAATGATTTTCAGAACAACTAAAGAATGTAAGAGAGGTAATCTGATCCCCCAATCTGACCTTACTTTGATTCGGAGGCCCTGCTGCTGCCATTTCTAATTGTCAAACACTCTACATTTCACATCTGCTCATAATTAATGAAAAGCTGACTCTCCCCACCATTCTTCGAGTTAACTAGCTCTGTCAAGATGGGCATCGTATGACCCTTGTGCACTGCAAAGAAAACACACTGATTTCTATTGAAGCCTTGCCAGTGAAACATTGCATGTGTATACATATATATTTTAATTGGAAAAGAAAGGCTTATGCTGCTTTCCAAAGAGTGTGAATTGGTATTGATTTTTGTACTTATTATTAACAGTCAGAGGTGACCACTCTCACAAAGGGGAGAGGGAGATCTCATTTGATTTGATGGAGTGATGAAGGGGGGAAAGGCCCTTGAAAGGATAGGATGCTAAAAATCCTCAAAGCTGTCAATATCACTTATCCTTCAAAATATAACACAGAACTAACTCGTTTCCCAGCAGTATTGTTTTTGGTGGCAATAACACCATTATTGAGGAGGGGTTTGGCTTGGCAGGCAAATAAAGTTTACTTTAGCTGCCTCTGTAGAGCCTTAAGTGAACTTGAAAGCTATGGTAAACCTACAAATCATAGGGTTTTTTGTCCTTGCCAAATAGTGCTAACAGCAGGAATGTTACCCTTTTGTAAGGCACATATTCATTTGGCCTGGGCTGGTTGCTGTTAACACCAGTGCTGGGACCCAAACACATACTCTCCTGTACTACTCTGTAAACTACACCAGGCACTGTGTTACCAAGAATGTTAGGCTATAGAAGTAACATCGCCTGCAGTAACTTGCTACCCAAGAAGGTTTCTTGCTCACTTTTCCTAAGAAAATATGATTTACTCCGATAAAGGTCTCTTTAAAGGATAAAAACTCCTGTAAATTAGAACAGGACTTACACCTGGGAACCACCACCCCCCCTCTGAGATGATGCAACGAAGTAGATAAAAAGGACATTCAGAGTGCTTATACACATATACAGAGAGAAGATTTCTGGTAAAATCTCTAGGAAATCCTATTACTATCAGGTTAATCGACACAGTCTTCAGACAAAAAATGCTAACAAATATCCCAGTATTGTTACATATTCCAAATTTATGTCTGGAAAAAAAAGTTCAAATGTCAAAATAGTTAAAGGAAAGTCATTCAGCACTTAGACTAAATACTGCAATACACACACGGTATCAAAAGGCAACCAGATGCATCAACTAACTACATTATGCCCTACTAACTAAAATATTTCAACTAAATACATTACACTAACTATGTTATACATATACATATAGTGGAAAGCATTTTTATCTGTAATGACTGGTAATGTAAATCGGACATGCTTCCTTATCCGAACTCCTAGTACTCCTTATAGTTGTGTCTAAATGATATTTTTGAGGTTTTTTTCTGGTCATTTGGATAGGGAAAGGAACAGTTTCTGAACTGAGATATAGTTTTGCCTGTTACAAATACCTAAAGAGGATGAGAAGATGAGAACAGGAACAAAACAAACAAACAAAAAAAATCACCATTTTATCTTCCTTTTTTTCTCAGTTGTTGACATCTTGTTGATAAAAGTACCTTTGGAATCCCCAAGAATTAATGGTTACACAGAATTGCTCTAACACCTCTGCCTTCTCCCTCTCAACTCTGATCTAAAGAGCTTTTTGGGCATGTTACAAAATGGTAACGTCTTATGGGACAGATTCTACAGTCAATCTCAAAATGTCTGAAAGCTTAGCCCTTTTAAAAAGGCATCACCAAAAGTACAGCAATTTTAACTAAGATTTCTGTTATTTCAGTGTTAGATGGCAAGTCCTACCTTTTTCAGAATGAAGAGTTACAAACAAAACTAAAAATAGTGGTAGTAGTACAGAACATAATTCCAGCTACTACAGTTCAGCTCCTAGGTTGTATTCTGTCTATTTATTCACTGCCTATTGTAGGCTGCCCCGGTGACAGCACTATTAAAGCTGTCCACTTTGCACCAGTCACAGATTTAGACACAGGCCTGTTCCTCCACTGAAGCACTTACTGTTTAATTAATGACTATTTATATTGTATGAATTAGAAAATAAAAAGGATGCCACCAAACTGCACTACTAAGGTCCTGCATGCTAGTGCAAGAGCATGCGTCATAAAGAGCACACAAAGCAAAACAATGAATTGCATTTTTTGTATTAAAAATAAATTAAAACAGAAATATAGTAAAATTTAGGTTTGACTTTTAAAAAAAAGCATCAGCCCAATAAAACTCACGGAACTACAATGTACGACACAAGACGGGGATGATACCACAGACATCACAGACATGGAACAGCATGTGTTGGTGTTAAAACTTACAGGCACGTAAACTGGTGGAGCAATCATTAACAGAGACAGAAGAAAGTGGGAAGGCTCTCTCAAGGGTGTCCATGTTACTATGTACACTGCCTGACATGCAAGAGCAGTCACGCTCAGAGCGTCCGCAATCAAAACAACATGCCAGTTTCATTCTCTTGTAGATGGACATCTTGGCTATAACCATGTGTTGGATGGGAGGAGAGGAAGAGCAGCAGGTTAATGGCAAGGTTATATATATATATAACAAGGCAGCTGGAAGGTAATTTAAGGGATTTAATACAGGCCTTAGTTTATATTAACAGTCTTGACCCAGGGAAAAAAAATGCAATCAGATTATTGATAACACTTTGGCTGTACATTAAAAGCAGGGCAAAAGATAAATTGCTCTTTATTTCTGTTCAGTCTTACAGGGTGACCGTAGACACGGGGAAGAATTACTGTTTACAGTCAAGTGTGTGGATCAAAAAAGAACATAGTAAAAGCAGAGAATCCTGAAAATATATTTTTTCCCTGGGCACAGTTAATACTACTGGGCTAAAATGAAAATACGAATCTATTATTAGATAATTTTGGCTTACCCTGCTTCCTGTAGAAATCAAAGACTTTTATATATCCATATATATATATGTATGTATACACAGACAAAAACACACATACACATATATTCTTACATACACACACTCCCACACACAGAGATTATACATATACATACATATATATATATACAAAATATAATTATTCTTTAAAACATGCAATTTCTAAGGAACAATTTCTCTGTATTAAACTGTGCCAGGGAACCCCTTTATTGTAATAAATGACACATTACCAAAGAGTTACAGAATGTTCATAAAATTGCTGGAAAAATTTCCTTCATTTACATTATTTCTTCAGGATTTCAAATTAACTCTTGACAGAATACCAGAATTTGTCCATTAAAGAGACACAACTACTAATGGTAAATATGCTTGACATTAAAATCAGTTCACAAATAAGGCATCACCAAAAGCACACAGAGCATTGCTCCACTGCAACATGCCAAACCAACCATTGGCATGTTTTCTGCCTGGGATTCCAAGGCAGAGTGAGAATCAAGCAACCAGATGAAGAATTTGGGGCTAATTACAAAAGGAGTGCCAGGTTAGAGTAGAACGCTTACAACTTTCAGTCATGGGCACATCCTCGATATGCATTTCTAGGAATATAAAGCATCCTATTTTATAAATGTAATTATAATTGTCATTGTGTAATTTGGTATGTCACCTGAATCACAGGTACGTTTAAGTCTTCAGAAATGCAAAGGCCACTGAGATTGTTTTGCATGTTGCACTGAACCAACACTTTTGGTAATGGTTTAGATTGAACTGACTCAATTTTACTAAAAACAAAACAGAACATTGACAGGCAAAAACAAAACCTTAAAAGCAAATGCAGAAAAAAGGTAATGTTTCTCTGGCCTGTACCTTCAGTTTAGGATGTCTTTTTTTTTGCATTATGGTAATGACATTAAAATGAAAAGAATTTATCTTTTTTTTTCCCAGTTTCTTAATGCCACAGTCACCAGGGAAGAGGGACTGAAATCCCTCAAATGGGTCAAGTCCTGTTCTAAGGCCGTGATGACTTGCCATACAGTATACTTGTCAAGCAAGGGTAACATTATGATTGTGGAAAACAGGCACTGAGGGAGATGAATGAGTGATCTCTTCAGCAGCGACTCCATTCCTCTAAAACTGCTCACATGACTAATGCCATGTTCTTTTAGCATCCTAGTAGAGTTATCTTATAGCTGTTCAGAAAGTCATCATGCAGCATCAGGCTTGTTCATTGCATGGTATATCATTCCTCAGCGCTTGGCTTTTAGTAATAAGGTTTCCATTGAAGCTTTTGAAGCAAACACATTCCAACTACGCAGAAGATTCAAAACAGCATTTGTTCCCCCATAGTTTCCCTCTGCCTAACTCTTCCCAACACATTCTTTAAAATTGAAAAGTTGGGCAGAAAAAGAAAAGTGAAATACATTACCAAAGCTACCTTTCCATTGTGTGCCTATTTTATAATTTTTACTTTAAGGAAATGCAAGAAAAATAAAGGGTGTTTGTGAGACACATTAACAGTAAATGAGGTAAAAGGCAGGCCCAGTTTGTTTTAATTATAGCTGTTTTGAAGGACTTTTTCTAATCAAATGCTGTAGCAAAACACAGTGCTCCAAAATTCTCAGCTGCTACGTCATCGGTTAGTAACAGTCCCTGGGTTTCATTCACTTGTAGCCATATCTTGTCAACAGTCAATAACAGAGCAGGATACATTTATGCAAATTGAAAAAGGGCAAAGAGGGTTGGGAAGGAAAACTTTTTGTACCATTGTAATCAGACTCAAACCAATGAAGTGAGAAATTTAAGCCCTTCTGTTCAATAGGCGAAGGACATCACAGTGCTTCTCAAAAGCAATGCCCTTTCAGGGACTGTTTTTAACTATTATTATCACTTGTTCTGGAGATCATGCATTATTTTAACATTTCACATAATTAACATGCAGGAAACAGGCTTGGACCTGGAAATATAAGTAGCAGAAAGGACTTGCTATAAGGGTTTCAACCAGTATATAAGCAACTGCATAACAGAGCAATACATTTTGGAAAGAAAACATGCTGTTATTCTTCATTCCTTTTATACAGTTATTGTTACATTCATACCAAATACAATACGTATTCTATTTTAAATAAAACAAAACATGGATTATTAGTAGGGATGACTGATCAAAGACAAGACAAATGATTGTAAATGGTTCAGCCACAGACATACCATTTCCTACAAAACTTCCATAAACATTAACAGAAAAATGGGGATCATCAAAGAGACAGGGGGACCTTAAGAACAGCCTCTGGGTGAGTGTTTAATTCATTTTACACCTGTAGCACCTGTGTAAAAATCAATTCCTTTCTATTCAGAGAACTGTCATGGATGTTGAACATAACTGTTCTTTGCAACTAGTGAAAAGATAAGTTGGGACATGAAGGAAATAACTTCCCATTTTCAATTAAATAATAAATGGACAAAAAGGAAGAATTGATCCTCCTATTTTGTATGACAATTCCTCAGCATTTATAAAATAAATCAGTAAAAATATCAGGGGAAGTAATCGTGTACAAGGAAATCAGTCTGCTTAAATAATTTACTGACAAACAAGGTTTCTATGAACTTCATTTTCTAGTGTTTTTAAAGACGAAAAGGAAAACAAAATTTTGGTCACTTATTTATAAAGAAAATACTTTAAAAAATGGTATTGGTTGTAATTTCTCATGGAGGGCAATAGCCTTTCATTTGAATAAGGGCACAATGTCCCTGAGACGTCTAAGCTTCTCAAAACCTCAAAACATCCAGTCAAAATTTCTAGATTGTCTGGATCTGAAGTGTTACTTAGTGTTCGCAAACAGTAATGGGAAATATTTCCAGCTGCAAAAATAAGCAAAGGAAACTGCAGATTATTCTTTACCTTAAGATGTCAAGAAAAAGCTCCTTTTTTTTAAAAAAAAAAAAAAAAAGGCAAGCAGAACAAAGCATCCCTTCATCTTCACTGCTTTTCTTTTTTAAAACCATACAGTCTACCCAATCCTCATCTTCCACCCATCACTACTTTTCCTTATAACCTCAACGGTAATAAAAAGTAGACCTAGGAGGACATCTAGTGGCTCTCTATAAGGTAACAACTGGTCAAGAACTAGAGGTTTCTTGACCAGTAGATGGTAAAAAAAGGTCCCACTACACTTAAGAATTGAAATGCATACAGCAGCATTTCAATTTAAGTTCTCGTGATCCACGCTGTGAGTAAAAGGAGGGCCAGACTGATGTGACCGCCTTTTAGCAATGCTGGTTAGCATTATGAGACTGAAATCTTGAAAGGATTTCCCCTAGCACAATTTCAGTTTTCTGAAAAATACAGCAGCATCTCTTAAACTGTTTGTGAGAATTTGTCTTCTCTTAACGCAACAGGCAAAGCTATCTCTCCATTATTTAATTTTGACAGAACAAGTTCAAGACCACCAAGTGAGCTCGTTCGCTATTTTGTGATATTTGCAATCAAAGGCAACTGGTGAGCTGGTTCAATGTAATCCGTACGGGGCTGTTCTTTGTTAAAATTATAGAAACAGCAGGTGACCCAAGAGAATGCCTTGCCCTATTTTAGTAGCTCTAAGAATGAATTGTGAGTTTTGAAGTAATGGCACATTTACAGACCACTTCATTTGAATTTTCAAATCTGATTGTGACTTTCCCTTCATTACCTTAAAGAAGACTCAGCCAATGTACTCTCACAGCTAACTGTACTCCTGAATGAACTGGAGCTATTGGGGCAATGGAAAAAAATCAAGTCAAAGCTACATGACCTTTTCTTCTTTAATGTTCTCTCAGTATTAAGAGTTCTTTTATTTTGTTTATTTACTACTATTAAAACTAATTTCTCTGATCCAGAAAGGTCTTGACATAGAAATATATTTAAAATAAATACATTGCTTCAAATAAATTAAATGAATGCAAGGATTTTGCCTCAAACTAAATAGCATTAATCATTTTAACCACAGAAATTAGTTTGTTGCTGGTTTATAACCAAGAACTGATTCTTGTCATGCTAACTTGTTTCCCAATCTGCTTTCCAGTGCTACCCCATTGCTGCTGTGCCACATTATTGGCTGAAAATAGATCTTTGGAGTAACTTCTGCTCTCTGAATGTTTTCTACTATAACAGGTTCTCCATCCTTTAGTGTAGTTTACAGGCACCACAATAAGGTCAACAGTAAATGATGGTAGTCAGAATGAAGGCCATCACAATTACAAGTTGGCCAGTGCTTTATCATGCTGCTCTTTCTTTCCATTGCCTGTATTCCTAAGCAGCAAATACTTTACACGTCCCAAAAGCTGCGTTAATGTAAATTATCATGACTGTACACACTAAGAGTGGCTGATGAGTCTTCATAGATTCTGTACACTTCAAATTTGTAGGATTTAGATTGATATGAAGTGGCCTATAAAGTTCAAATACTCTATATAATAATAGAGTAAAACTTGACAGCTTAGGCCCCTAAGGAGTCTGTGTGGCTTTACTCATATAATTAATTTCAAAACAACTGAGCTGAGTTAAATAATCCCTGTAACTTGTTCCCTGTTGAAGTTTTCTGTAGGTTTATACATTAAAAGTTAGCCACACATTTAATTCATTGCCTGGTTTTAGCCCCATCTCTTTTTTTTTCTTGTTTATGGGGAGGAAGGAACTAGCTAAGGACAGTAAAAGCCTGCTGTGTTGCTGTGTCAGACCAAATTAAAAAAAAAAAAATTTGAACGTAGGTCTGAATGAATATCTCTTAACGAGCAAATGCTGCTATTGCATGAACTACCCCAGCCTATCCAACATCCTTAAAAATTCAGGAGGTATTTCTAGAATTATTGCAAGGAAATGCCATTGCCAAGGTACCCCATTTTAAAACAGGAAAAAAATTAAGGCCTCAGGAAAAAAAGGGGGCAAAAAAAGCGGCAGATGGAAAAACTGCTGTATTTTCTTCAACGTCACCCTAATCTCCATGGGTGCAAACGATGAGAAACTTGTGGGTATGACGTCACTGCTACATGCAACATAAATAAAGAAAAGAACCAAAATACTGAACAAAAATACTCTCTGCTAGAGAAAGACAGGTTGGACCGCACTCTGGGCTACAGGGAACCCATTTTTACTCACAATAGATCACTATCAGTGTGCAGTTAAAATATAGTAGGGGCCGTGTTCCGAGGCAGCAAGAGGAAAAATAAATCAAAAGTTTGTCAATTATCATAGATTACAAGAAATTCCTTCAAACACATCAATGTACACATGATACGTCCCCTCTGGGGTTCAACCCCCACCATTCACAGCAAGCACTGTCACTGGAAAAAATTATATAGAGAATTAGACCATAGCTGTTGTACAAAATAGAAGAAACAGGAGGAGCAGGTCATCCAGTTTTGAGATTTCATCCCAACATGGCTGCACTTCACATAAATATATACAAGTATTGGGCCCCTTGCTGCAAAATCTACAGTTAAATGGAACAGGAAAGAGATTGATAACATTAAAATATAAACAATCTGTGAATAGAATTTCCACACAAGCATTTCTCTGGACAACGTGACATCAGCACTCATATGTTATGCAGGGAGTGGGTAAGGAGAAAGGGATGGCAAAGAAACTGCAAAAGAAAAGTGAGTTACTTTAATTATCCCTGGCCTTGTACTGCCCTGAATTATTAATATTAGGCCTAACAGGTTTGGACAAATGGCTATGTAGGTCAGACTCATGTTTAGACCCCAACAATACCACAAGCTGATGTTCAGACAGTATTTAAATCGATGTGCAACCTCAGATGCATTATTTAAAGAATGTGGTTTCCAAGTGTCATAGGAAGCTGAATTAATTAATGCCACTGTAACTACGTGTTTTGTGTAAAGACAGTCTTTCACATTTAATTCACCTGAATGTGTCAATATTCTAACATGCAACTCTTCATTTCATCTTACCTATTTTCTGCATGCAGCTGTTTCTAATTGCTATGCCACTCACTAATTAAAATATATATTTAACATAAAGGACTACATATACGCATGTGTGACTATTTGCTATGTCTTTGAAAATCAAATTGACATATTAGCTGTCGACAGATCAGTCGACAGCTTCCTAATTCAACAGGGAACAAGTTTTCTTAATTTATGCTTTGTTTTGGTTAGACTGAATTTTTAAGACCGATGATTTGTGGAGCTTACAGATGGATAACATAAGATTTTCAAAAGTGATTAGTGATTTGAAAGCTGAAGCTAAGACATTTTATGTGAATAATAGACTGCACTCAAGACTTACCTTTAAAAACACATTAGACCCCATAAAAGGGATCTCAAGATTGTCATAAAAATTTGAGACACCAAAAAATCACTAATTACTGTTGAAATTTTTCATTCAGTTTTTTTTCCTAATTGACAAACCAATTGTATTGCTCCTAACAATGGTGAGCATGCTCCTAAGTGGAAGCTGTTCTCAACTGTACTGCGAGCTCCCAGCTATTGTGGTTCTCCATGTGGATGTATGGAAACAGGAGGGGAGAGGGCAGATGGGGAAATGAAAGGGAAATTTAAGACTTTACCCTCAGTGACCATTTCTCTTTCTTCTTTTCACCTGACTCAGAGGATTCCCTACCTAGTGTTCCATGCTCCCTGCAGAAGCTCTGACAGCTACCTCCTTCAGCCTCACTAACCCCATCATTTTGCTTCTTTGTCTGTCCCAATAGCCTTTGATTTATTGGACTGATGCATGTGACCGTGCCATTTGGAACATCTCCTAGTGCGTCACAGAGCAGTTGTCACTCTCACCTCTTCCACAGCCCTGCTGCTGCTTATATATCCATTGCGCTGGGTCACAGGATACTCTATTTGCTCCCTGGTTTCGTAGTACTGAAGAGGTTACATTGGTTCTTATTAATGTATAATAAATGGGGTTTGGCCTTCATGCTGTGAATTCCTGATTCCTATCATCTAACATGTTTCAATTAAAAAGTGTAGATATCACACTAAAATGTGTATTTATTATTATTCATTCTAATCAGCACGCAGTGTGAAAAGCACACAGTACGTGAAGGACGAGTAGAGGATAAAATATAAATCCTTTTTTTAGATCTTTTTGTAAAGAATCAGATATAATAAAACAGATCAAGTATTTCTCTTTAACTGTTGGGCAATTTGGAAAAAAGATTGGGTCTGAGAGTTACAGGCACCCTGAGGCATCTGTAAGTGGCTTTACCAGAATGTACTTGGCAACCTCACTGGCTTTGGCAGCAGTTCAAAGGTCACATTCTCACATGGATAAACTGTTCTTTAACAATTTTTTTTTCCAATATGTTAGGGAATGCATACATTCCTTCCACATCAGGCATGCTTTCCATGTGTTCTGCTCTCCTTGTGGCTACTGGGAGGATAAATACCATTTCCTGTCAATGTTCCAGCTGTTTTCTCTCAATTATAATACTTGAGTCCATACTCCTGGTTTTGGGGGGTTTTTTTGGGTTTTTTTGTTTTTTTTTTTTTTTTTTTTTTTTTTTTGTGGGGAGAGGAGCTTCTTTAAGAACTCCAGTGATATATTTTTTCTTTTTAAAATCACTTCAGAGTTCACCAATTTCAGGCACCTCTCACAGGCAAAGAAGGTCCAGTTTAGGCTTTCTTCCATCCTCTAGACAGTGCAGTGATAACACTATGTCTGTTCTATAAATAAGAGCATTTTTTCCCCTTTTAGAAGTAATGGCAAAACAGACATGATCAAATCTTCTGAGATCTTTCAATTTACCTGCTCCGTAATTTTTAATGAATGATCTTTTTCATGACAGAACACCATGGAATGTACGTAAATATTCAGACACCTATTGAAAAATGGACCCCTAAATCCTTTTGACTCCTGTATTACAAATACACGAGTCAAACACATCTTTGGCCAAAATGTGCCGGTGATAGTTACTGCAAAAAGTCCTTTAAAAATACTTATAGATAAAATGCTACTTTTTATATGTTTGTAAAAATACAGATGTAAAGCCCAATCTCAATTCCAAAACTCAATTATTTCTTGATGCAAAATCATCTGAATGACTTTATGAGCAGACCTGAAGACTTAACTAAAAGGACTATTAGCATTACAACTACAGAATATTCTAAAAGAATGTATGTAAGAGGCACTAATATTTAATTGCTTCAAGAAAACCCCTTCCTCCAGTAAAACTGATTATTTCTTTCAATAATAATAATTGATTTTAATAGTTCTGATGGAATATTATTCCCTAGTTTCTTCCTTTACAGAATCATGTTCAGCAAGAGAGACATAAGTTCTTTACTGAATTTACTGGATTTCTACATGGTATAAATGAGAGCAGAACTTCACTGTTAGCTCATATTTAAGTTAGAAACCTCCACAATGAGATCAATTTAATACTGATTTAATACTTAAGGTTTTGCTAGCTTTAGGTTCTAATGAACTTTTTACTGACGAATCAGGTGGGAGTGGTGTAGAATGTAATAAAAACATATGCACTCCAGAAACGCAAATGGCACTTACTACTTCGCTGTGCGTTTGTTTGTTAGCTTTTCTGTATCACTGTGTAAAACATGTAAACACATGTGCACATGTTCTTCAAGGCTGAACAGTTCATGAAAAGGAGAGGCAGGCAGTGATAGAAATATTACTTACGCCGTTTGCAGCCACATTTTTTTATCCTTTTGGGATCTGTGATGTCATCATGACAGGCCTTGCAGTAAAAAAATGCCCTGGAGAGACAGAGTGGAAAAACTGACACATTTCTTAATCCATACAAATGAAATTAGTCCCACATTTCCTCTTGTTGCAGTGCAA
This sequence comes from Coccyzus lansbergi, assembly GCA_033558105.1. Lineage (NCBI taxonomy): Eukaryota > Metazoa > Chordata > Aves > Cuculiformes > Coccyzidae > Coccyzus > Coccyzus lansbergi. The sequence continues at coordinate 550,822 of JAUMJK010000178.1, read as the reverse complement.
AATTAATGAAACATGCCAGCACTAATCCTCTTTAATCTTTGAAAAGGTTTAGACATTTTAAGTAGGAAATGTTTGCTGCAAGACCATTAATTTCAAACATAAGACTCCAAATTAGTGTTTCTTTTAATATACTTTTACTTGAGAAGTAATTAGGAGAAGGGATGATAATTATGACACATCTTATCAGTTCATTTGTCTTTCACCTTAGAAAAAAAGAGCATCCAATGAATTTTGTCATGAAAAAAATATATCTATGTAATGAATTTTCTGTTCTTATTTGATATACCAGAGTTTTTTAGGGAGAAGGCAGAAAGACTGCATAACATCCTTGAAAATTTTTCTGTCTGGTCACAAACAGGACTTAATTTTGGATACAATGAGAGAGTGCAGCAAGATAAGAACATCAAATATGTTAGAAACAAAAAAAGTAACTAAGGAAAAACAGAAAGGGAAAATCCATGCGAAGTAAGTACCAAGAGGTACGTATAAATGAAAGAACTGAGATAATCCTGATCCAGATTTTTTTTGTTTTATATCCAAATAGAGCAGAATAATTTTGGTTTTGAACAGATAAAAGTCAAAATGTCAAACAAAAATTTGCAATTAACAAAATGAACCATCTAAGTTTCCATTCAATGTTTTCTGTTACGAACATCTACTCTTGCATCAATGGCTCACCACCAGGTGAACCACAAGGAGAACTGAAGAAGTGAGAAAGAGTAGGGTAAACACATGACTTTGCAGAAGATTAAAACAAAATTCCTATTGAATAAATACACACCATACTGGCCACAGGCGAGTTTAATCATGCCTGTTGAGCCAACTTGCCACAGAAGGCTGCTGTGACACATTCATGAGGATCATGGTGCTGGCCTCTAGCTCGACACTTACAGTTTACCAGGATTCTTGCTGGCATAGGAAATCAAATGTAATTTTTAACCTGCTGAAATTTCCCTGTACTTATCAGTATTCAGGATATGTCAGCTCCATGTCTATCTTCCCAACTCTCCCTCATTGCACACTTCTCAACACAAACTGGCAGTAAGCACCAAAGGTGGCAGTTTGCCACCACACATGGAGCTAGTCAGTAGTACTGCTCATAGATTTAGGAGTGCTGGATTGCTACAGTAGTAAGGAGGTCAATAAACTAGAACATTCTAAATCCAAAATAATAAAAGAAGTTTGACAGTATTAATACACTGTCTCAGAATAAATATAGCCTTAGCAGTTTAGCTAGGATGATCACTACTAATTCTTTTTAGAATAACTAGACAGCATCCACCACAGGTGGAACTATCTTAAAGGAAATGTTCAGAGATATGAATATCTAATTCAAATAGTTAGAGATTGAAAGTTAGAGTTAGAAAATCGAAGGTTTTTTACCCTTCTGAATAATGGTCCAGGTAAAGTGGCCCATAAGGAGAAAGGCAGCAGATCTAGAATATGAGATATGGACCAGAGAGTAGAAATTTAAATTCATTGCAAGGCCTCACTGAATGTTGAAGTGTTCAAGACCAAAATCAGATGTTCAAGATCAGGCTGAAGTGTTCAAGACCAGGATGGCTGAGGCTTTGAGCAATCTTCAGTGGGAGGTGTCCCTGCTCATGGGAAAGGAGTTGGAACTTGGATGTGTTTAAGATCCCTTTTCACCCAAACCATTCTATAATTCTAGGAGTCTACAAGTATTATTAACACTTCTAAAATCAAGATAGCTTACATGCTACTCATGGAAAATGTAAGTTCTAAACGCAGCAGACTTATTTCTCCGAGAAACTTCCAGGAAGACTACTCTTCCAGACTGTGAAACTGTCTAGCTGCAAACTGTAAAATGAAAATGCATTCTCTGAGCATTTGTACACTTTGCTGCAGGAAGTATCTGATCTTCAAAAGATTCACCTTCCAACAAAAAGAAAACAAACTGCCTCCAAGGAAATGAGAATCTTCAAACCATGACCTAATGTCAAGACATGAGCAAGGAGGAGAAAACTGACTTCACTTTTACAATTTATCCCCAATCAAGCTGCAAGCCCCAGTATCAAACAAGAATCTGCTATCACAAATGATGCCACACAGAACTGCATGACAGAGACTGGACATGTATAATTTCTGCAGATTTTGTTTCTGATGCCTACTGCAGGACAAATACCCTAATCAGTACCTGCAGGACCAACGCCCTGAAGGGTTCAAACCTATGTGCAAAGTCAAGAGCAAACGCCTGAAGTGGTTGCTGTGATAAAATTATCCTTCTATATAATTGGGTAAAATTAAGTGGATTTGAAGCATGTGGACTTCTGATGTTAGTGTAACATATAATTGGGTAAAAAAAATAAGGATGAAATTGATATAGTTTGTAGTATACTGAAACACTCAATATTTTACACTACCTTCTGGTAATTGTTTCTAGGTATAATTGTTTCTAATGTGAAACTATTGTTCCAAAACATAAAAGTAATCCTAGCAATAAGAGTAATTGAACATTCCATGTTATATTTCATTAGGGAATTTATATTTTATAACTATGAATAGCTTTAGCTTAAAGAAGCTGAAATTTCTCCATTAGCACACAAACACAAAATCAGAATAATTTAATTTGAATCTCAGGTATATAATATGTCTAAATTTTTATTTATCAAAAAAGCCTTTTTTTTACCCCCTCCAAAAGACCTAAATTTTAAAGCATTTTTATGACTAATTCATTACTCAAATGGGCGAAATCAACATATTACAGAATTGGGTTTGTTACCTGAAGCTTATCTGATAATAATTTGCTCTGTACAGAACAGCTAAGAAACATAGTAAGGGAGGCAGTATGTTTCTAAATGAAGCCTCCTGCAAAAAGTGAGACAGACCTGAGAATTTAGTTTCAGCTTGCTATTAGATGCTAGATGAATAATGTGTACATTTTTCTCTAAACACATTAATAAAAGTCATCATTTCCCTGTGAAAAATTCTCTGCCAGGCAATTTTTACTTACAGTCTGAAATAATTTCATAGGAGAGTATAAAATGCCTTATCAGTGAAGAAAAATAGCATTTCATTAAAGGAACATGAAGACAGTTCTCTATGTTCAGCTGGAGAGAAGCACAATGATACACTTGCAAGGCAGCACACTTCAGGCACAGCTGGATACAAACACCCAATACATGAGGACAGGAGCAATTCTGGGCTGCTCTGTCTGCTCCAGTGAGCCAAAACCTACCCTAGCTCTTCAAAAATAATAGAATTCAATTTCTCAGCAATTTCACTGGTTTGATGTTTTGACTTTCTTTATGTATTTGTGGCACATATGTATTGCTTGAGCATTACATTAGTTGTAACTTAATCATAAAATGTTTAGGACTTAGTACTTTATGTAATTTGAATATTTTATCATTTTAAGTATAGGATTTACCTAAAATACTACATTGAAGGAGAACACTGAGTAGAAATCAGATTCTTGATAGCATGACTTACAACAAAAATACAAATGATGAGGAAGCCCTCAGCTGCAAACATTCCTTTTTTATTGTTATTTTTAAATTTACAGACATTGAATGCTTATTTCTTTTAAAAATTCCTTTTTTCACATTGCTTCTTTAATTCCTTCCAAGCATATCATAATCTCAACAAACCAGGACACACACATTTGCTCCTAAACAGAACAAAATCCCTCTTCATTCGTCTTCAGTCTAATACAGTAAGGCACATTGGACCAGTGCCGTTGCCTAAAATGGTTGGGATATACTGAGCTGCTGTAGTTTGATTAATTATTGAGGCGATAGACTATGTAGTTTCAGTAAGAAAAAATGACGAGAACATATAAATTATTCTGTTAATGCAATTACTGAATGAATAGTTTTGCTCTCATCAAATATTTGCTAGAGTCTATGTAAACAAGACCAACTTTGAGATTGAAACTCGGACAAAAATGTATTCCCTGTCGTCTCTCAAAGTAATTCCATTAAGATGAATTATTATATTAAATATTTTACATTTTCTAGTAGAACTCAGGGGGAAAAAAAGCCTCTTCCTTTCTTTGCACATGTGCTCTAAAATTATATCACTTCCTTGATATTTAGACCTGTAGCTAAGAAGATGACATGTACACATGGTTGGTTAATGCTTTCCCTGAGAATTTTTAAACAGGTAATAAGGAAAATTAGGTGAGGTGTTAAATGTACAGACTCTTCAACCATTCCAGACACCCACCTCCCTACCCCCCACCCCCCACCCCACCAAATTAAATATTATGTTTAAATTTAAAGATGAAAATACACAAATTACCTTTTTACTTCTTTGGCATCACTTGCAATGAAGAATCCTAGAGTACCTTCTTGAATCTTGACATGGTTTCCAGGATTGATTAATATACTGCTCGGTGAAACAAGAACAAAAACAACAAATCCATAATTCTAAATTACTTTTAACTGCACATTCCAAAAAATAGCTTTATCTGGTTCTGTTATAGGGGACCCACTAGTTAGGAAAGGTTGCAAGGAAATTTTAAGCCATTCTTCCTTGAAATTTCTGATTAAATAACAGTTTCACATGTTTTGTACAAAAATTAAGTTTGAGACAGTCACATGCCTCAATGCCTATAATCACATAATTTAAAGGTTTACATCTGGTTTCTTACAGCTTTGCATTAAATGTAGACTATACAAAATAACAAAGCCTCTCAGAAACACGATGCGTGAAGCTGAGCATTTCAACTTCCTTGTTCTGTTGCACGAAGTAGTGAAAAAGTCACAATATGGTGAAAGTAAAGAACCAGTAACCACCACTCAATAAGAATACAAAAATATCATTTCTGAAACTAAACCCTTTGATGCAAATTTTTGCCAATTTCTAGTGAAAGAGAGTGTTAATGGGACCCCTATCTGGACACATAGTGTTATTGCTTAAAATAATATATACACACATACACTCAAGGGGAATGGTACAAGACAACCAGTCACGATAGCTGAAAAAACACAAAATGGATAGAAAATTTTAAAACACTGCTATGCAGCATGAAAAATAAAAATAACCCAACCACTCTGACAGAGTAGCCTCAGCTAAATTTGATGGAGGAACTTATAAACTGCTATCAAGAAGTGAGCCTTTCCATGTCTCTCTATGAAAGAGAGGTTTTTTTGTTTTCATTTAACTCTAGATTTTAGGTAAGGCAATTTGCAAAGTTCAAGTTATATATGACTATACAGATAGATGTAAATGTATTCCTCAATTGGTTTTATTAGTATGTAAAACAACTAAGTTTTTGACTTGCTAAACTTAGTGAAGTTTGTGGAATTTTTTGCCTTTTAATACAGCTTAGTCTTTGTAAGTAAAAATGTAGTAATAGTACATGTATGCAATTTACAGTAAATAAAGACTAACAGCAATTTAAAAGCTTGTGGACTTACCAAAAAATTGATTTGAGGTAAGTAAATATATACAAAATTAGACAAATTTAATTTCTGAACAAACATACATTGCTAAATTTGAAAATTAAAAATCTTTCATGTTATTGTTAGGAGGGAAAATGGGTCTCAGCAGTTCTCTTGTTATTTGTTATCTCTACAGCACCAATACTTTAGCGTGACAAAAACACACCTGAAGGCTTTATAAACATCATATTGTTTTGTGAGCTCACACATGCCCACAAGGCCCTATGAAAACAATATTCAGGCTGCAAACTAAAGCACTCGTGAGTTAAGAGTAAAAAAAGTTGGTCATGGAAACATAACTCAACCACTATTATGTAGATGTTATGACACAATGTTTAATTTAATAGCACAAACTACTTATTTCTCACAATCTGGAAATTCCTTTAGTGGCGTTTTATTGCTATTACTCCAGGCATGGCTGTGTGTAGTTTATCTTTCTTTAAAATCAGCGTCATATTTTTATGATGTGTTTTCCTGCATTTGTCACTACAGCATGTAAAAGAGTCATAAATACATTATATTTTTTACAAGAATGAAGGTATAGTTTTATCCCATTTTACAGATGAGAGACTAAGTCACTGAGATATTGTAGCTATTAATTTGGGATGTCTACAGGCCACGTTTTGTAAGTATATAGCACTGTAGAGCTCCATTTACACTTTCTAGGAACTTTTGCTGTAAGTAAAAGTGCTCAGCATTTCAAAAATCCCAGCCTCTGGTTCCCAAAATAATAAACATTTAATCAGAGGTCATCTGCAAAAGATTGGGTTTAAAGCATTAACTCTGTCTCACACAGATATTCTGTGGCAGAGGCTGGAAGTTGAAGCTCAAAGAAAGCATTTACCCAGACATCCTTTGTTTTCCTTCATTCACAGTTTCAAGCTTGGCAACAAAAAAGGAGAAGACATCTACAGAAAATGGAAGATATCACCACAGAGAGCAGGTTCATCTCCACAGAAAGAATTAAACAGGATAGGTAGATGAGGTAGTAGGTAAATGAGATGACTTAAAGTTGCACAGGTAAACTTCATATCTGGTATCTCTTTTGTTAGTGTATTTGGCTTAATGGTCACACTAGCAACCAAAATATTTACCTAATGCAGTTTAACAATGAAGTTTCCCAGGGTTTAAAATGGAATATAACAGACAGGAAAAAAAACAAACAAACAAAAAAAACCCCAGTAATACCACAAGAATTTCTTCATATGAAACCAGTCACTCAAATCATAACAGGTTGGGAAATTAAGATTTCCTGCACAAACTTTTGTCACTTTAAGACAACTGAGCACTTTCTAGTTCTTACAAGAAGAACCTTAACGGGCCAGTGCTAAGGCAGATGAGAGACACGCTGTACAAGTACACAGAAACAACACTGAGGATAGTCTATCATGTGCCTGCGAGCCTCTGGGAGTCAAGGCACAAAAGCCAGGAATGAATCTTTCTGCCACTAACTCTCCAAAGCCTTTCTGCCACAACATTCCATCATGTCAGTAACTGCATCCATGTTTTCCTTTTCTCTTCCCTGTCTGCTAATTCTTAATCTGCCATTCCTCTGAGAATTTAGCTGTTAAACTCAAAAGCCTTCTTCATATATTTCTACTATACTGTTCCTTCTAAAAGAAACAAAGTTTCGGAACATGGTTAGGGTTATTTAACTTGGGTACAAATGCATCCTGCTCTGTCAGAAAAAAAAAAAACAAAAAAACACCAACTCTGGTTTTACCATTATTTCATTCTTTGCCCTTAATCACAGAAGAATTGCAGCTTTCCAGTGAAAATAAACCAACACATTTCTTTACACATACCCATCTTCTTTTTCTCCCCTTATCCCATTGTTGGAGACTGATAAGCCATACCCAAACAGTAAAAAACCCTATCGAAAAGCTCAAAAACCCAAACTCCACAAGCTGAGGTAAACGCTAGGTATGTGAATGTTCGCTCTCCCTCAAAGAACATAAAATCTGACAATGCAATATGCAAAAGAAGCAGTCCTTTTTAGAGGTAGTGCTCATAATTCTGAAGCTACTGGATAACAAAATCAAAGAATCATCAAGGTTGAAAAAGACCTCTGAGATCACCAAGTCCAACCATCAACACAACACCATTGTGCCTACTGAAACATGTCCCAAAGTGCCACATCTACACGTTTTTTGAACCCCTGCAGACATGGAGACTCCACCACTTCCTTGTGCAGCCTCTGCTAGTGCTTCACCACTCTTTCAGTAAAGAATTTTTTTCTAATATTGAGTCTAAACCTGCCCTGGCACAACTTGAGGCCATTTCCTCTCATCATTTGTTACTTAGGACAAGAGACCAGCACCCACCTAGATACAACTCCATTTAAGAAGTAATGTATTGTGAGCATGATTTTGTATCTCGAGCTTTTCTGAGACACATGAAAAAATTCAGATGGGTCAGCGTATAGACTTTATTTTTGTCAGATTTTATACTTCATTCACATATACTTATTTTCACAAATACAATGTATTATATTGTCAAAATATAGATGTGGTCGCAGTTAATGCGCTATAACCCCAGCACCAAAATCTTCTGTTGGGAATAAAAATTAACTTGCTATTGGTAAAGAGTTACAGAAAGATTCATTAAGGTTTGGGTTTCAGTACACACTCATATTTAATCAGAGCACAGTCATGAGAAATATCTACTGAGTCTACATGGATTTATTAAATACGCTACTTATTAAAGCAGCAATTGAATTATTTCTTATGAGACCTGTAGTATCATTATGGAAAGTTATGCTTTGACAAAAACTCACTCTAATATGTACAGCAAGGGAAACGTTTTGAATTAAAAGAATTCAAAATAGGGAACAAAGAGGACAGAGAAAAATAAAACAGCCCTATGAGACTGCCAAAAAGAATGCACCCATTGGTCACTAAGAAATTCATGCTTCTGCTTAAGCAGCTCATGAAAATACTACTATTTTTTAATGTATATATCCCCACAGTTGAGAAGATAAGAACATGGCAAAGTTAATTGGAGTTTTAAGAGAGAAAGTTTTAGCTAATATCTCATTTTTATGTATCTCCATATGCTGGGGAGTTTCGCATGTATAAGGAGTTGTAGGAGAAGGGAATAAAGGACAGGAATTAATGTTTGATAGTAATATATATGGCTAATCCATATGCATTCTGTACCATGCATTAAAAAAATGCTGCCGAAGATTACGTCCTTGATTTTTCCAAAGGTATGATTGTATCATAAAATATAACTTGACTTTTTATCTCCTAAAACAGCCCACGAAGTCAATGCCAAATACTCTAGATGCTTCTAAGATCTTGATCAAATTTTATAATTCTATAACACTGCTAGTTTAGGTCACTTCAGAAACTAATCAAGTACTAGAAAGTTCAATAAGCTTTTAGTCATAATTTCCTTAACAATTCCAGTTCCAGTAATATGTACCTAAGGACAAAGCTTTTCATGACCAGGTTCATATGTCACTGCAAAAAATTGATGCTTGCTCCTTCACACATGAGTATTTAGAACACATGGCAATTACAGCCATGTAAATGGAATATGCATCAACTAAATATGATTTATTGAGTTTAACAGGAATTTAATGCGTTTTACTAGCAACAACTTAGGAGACAGTAATTCCATCACTCTACAATAATACAATAATTTGTACGTCGCTTATGGAATAGAACATACAGTTTAGAAACCATTGTTCTACACTTAGCAGATGCCTAGGAAAAGTTAGGCCATTTGCTAAACAAGATTTTATTGGTGAGTAAAAGCAAGATCACGCATCTAAGAGTGATGAAAAAGTCACACATTGAAAACGTAGAAATCACCCTTGAATTCAGTTGTACTCTCAGGAAACACAGTATGATTCATAGAATGGTTCAGGTTGGAAGGGACCTTTTAAAGATGATCCAGTTCCAACCCCCCTGTCATAGCCAGGGTTATTTTTCACTAGGACAGGTTGCTCAAAGTGCCATCCTAGCTGACACTGTAAAGTTAAAGCTTGTGAAAGAATGAGAAACAACAGCATCTATACAGTGAATTGAAACTGAATTCCCAGACAGAATGAAACATAAGCAGGTGAGGCACAAATGGGTATTAGTGCACACTTGAGACACACAGTTTAATAATAATGAAAATTTCATACGTGGTCAGAAAAATTCTACACGAACGCTTATGGATCTCTTCACGTAGATTTTTCAATGGAAAGTTAAGATATAACATGACAACTTTTTCATATGTCAGTGGAGAACAGATAACTGTTGGTAACTCTGATAATGTGTTAATTTTGATCAATTTACTTGCTTCTTGGATTACATCTTTCTGATGTTTTAACTTCAGTAAAATGCATGTGGATATCTGCTTAGCCATTCTTAGTTACCTGAAACTACCCCAGAACATGAGCATTGCTCAATAATTTTTTGGTAGTGCATGGATAACTTGCTGCAAAACACAATATTGTGACCTCTATAAAGAACATCACATCTTGTCTTCCTTCAAAGCATTAGAAGTGAGCTAAGGTTTTGATTACTAATTTCATGTCTTCTATGTTTTGCTGAACTTAAAGATATTTGATGACAAGCCTGATAATTGGAGGTTTGAAATGTAGAATTGTTTGTGAACTGACACTTTGAAGCAGGACTAATTCCTTCCAAGTATTTTTTTTTTCTCATTTCTGATGCTGGGTGATTTTTATTTGTCTCTTGCTTTCAGATACCACATGATGGACTCAAATTATGTTTCTTGGGTAGAAACAGCTTTAGAAGGTTTGATAGCTAGTACCTTTCCACGTTATTAGAATACATAAACCATTCTTTCAAATGAGATTTCGGTATACAAAAACTTCAGCAGAAGATGAGAAATACTTCCTGTAGCTTTCTATCATGTTCAGCTATCTTCTATGAGAACCACATGGAAAAAACAGCAGCTTTAGAGTCTAAACCATCATTATACTGTATGTATTTACTGGTAAGTCACTCGCTAAGGGGCATGGCTGCACAATTTGCTTTGCACAGTTTGAAACTGAGTTGTCTTTTATTACTGCTGAAGTTGGACATAACTTTGGACATAATCACTCAAGTTGGACATAACTTTGAACTCTTAATCTAGGAAAAGGATTTATACAGCAGACAAGCCTCAGATTTGTGTAACTGTCAGTCTTCTCTGAGAAAAAATGAAGTTACTTTTTAAGATGGAAGAGGTGTAGTAAAGGTTGTAAAAGTAAGCTGACAAAGGCACGCAGAGATGCCCAGCAATTACAACACAGAAAACAGGCAAGGGCAAAAACATTTTAGCAGCACTATATGAAGACTAAAACCTGGAAAACATAGATAAGGTCAATCAGTAGAGACATACACCAGAAGAGTTCTAAGAATATTCTTTGTCAGCAGCCTCAGATATGTACTATTCTTGCTTGTTATTACTGTCAAGGTTACAGTTTAGACAGCACTAAAGGTGAGATTCATCTCATCTGTCTTAAGATAGAACCTGCTTTCAAGAACTGTCTCTCTCTTCCCTTGTAGTCATGGAATAAGTCTGGATAACTAAAATGAGATTAGATATCTAATGTTCAGATTGCTAAAGTTAGGTGAGATGAATCCCATTACCAGTGACCAATTGAACAGTTGATGCCTGCATCAATGAAATTTGTCTGATTCAGATTTAAGGCTACCCTTGTAACTGCCACCATCATTGTTTAAAAAAAAAAGAGAAAGAAAGATCAATTGCTGACTTAAATAAAAAACAAAGAGTAAAATTTTGACTAAACAAATGACAAAAGCTGTAACAACTGTTTTAAACCTTGTGGTAGATGTACTGTACCATTCCCCATGTGACTGAAACAGTAGCTATCATTTAGCAATTGGGAAGATACAATATTGTTTAAGTACTATTAATACACCATCTAAAACAAGACTATGCAGTGTTACTGACTATAGCTACCATATTTTTAATTAAAAACAGCTATTATTCTGATTGCTTCATGCCATGCCCAGATGAAATGCATCACTATCAGCATAATGGCCTTTCAAAATGTGCCACATCATTCATACAACTATAGAATTAGATCTACAAAGCGAGTTTGAGAAAATATTGCTTTTTACAGGGTATGTTTTGAGAGTGTGAGGGCAGGTGCACAAATCCCACCGTGGGAGTTGCGTGCATACCAGCTTCACACTGATTGTAACTCATGAGTATTGCTTCTTTCTTCTGGGCTCTATCATTAATGTTATTTAGTCCATATTGCTCTACACAGAAAAATCCAGTAAGACACTAAAAAGAATACAAGGCAAAAGACACAGTGCACATTACATGCTACAGTATATTAAAGCTTAATTACTACAAGCATATCAAAGGTTGCTCCCAGGAGTTAAGCTTTTTACAATAGCAACTACTGAATCACGTTCTACAGGATGTGCATAAGGTTTTTTAAAGCAGCACAGTCCAAACTGTTTCAGCAATGCTGGTGAATTCAATACACTTGGAAACAACTGAATTATTCCTTCTTGTTCCAGAAGTGATTGATTCTCAGAACAATGAAGCAGCACAGTATACTTTATTCTGGGAGCAAGCACCTTCACTCAGTACAACACTTCTTCATATTGCTCGTCATGCTAGCATCAACATGCCTTCACCACAAGATAATATATACTTTAAAGCAAGAAGCAAAGTAGAGGTGCAACAACTGCAGATCCTTGAAGATACTAAGTGTTGCAGTAACTTCTCTGCAGTTGGATCATATCAATAATGCCAAACTGACAGGAAGCTACCTCTCTTTTCATACATCTACTTAGAAACCACAGGAGAGTAAGACTAAAGTAAACATAACACATACAACACACACAACAGAACAGACATGGAAAGTGAACTTCGGAGAGTATGACAAAGGAGGACATTGAAATGTCTGGACAATGAGAACGGGTCTCCAAAGAGCAGGACTAACAGTCAGACAGGCTGCTATAAGCAATTAGAAAAACAAAGCTGAGAGGGAGAAGAGAGACAAGGGAAGAGGTGAGGATATGGAAGAGCATGCTTGATTTACTTCATCCAAACCAAGAGCAGTAAGATAGACTGTAGACTAGAGAGGGGCTCACAGCATGGCGTACTCAAAGATATAACACATGCCATCTCAAAGAAAAAAAACCAAATCTGAGAAACATATAGATTCAGTAACATCTTCATAAATGATCTTTACAAATGCCATTAAAATGAATGTGACATACAGTACAAACTATCCGTGGTACTTTCACTGGAACAGTACAACAGCTTTAATGAATAGTATATTATGAGTAACTGGGCTCAAAACAGGACCAGCAATGTAAAGAATTAGGTATTTGGTTTTTGTTAATGGAAGGTGAGACTACAAGAGAACATGAACTACTGTATTTTAATGGCAGGCGACTACAAGAGAACGTGAACTACTGTATTGCAAGATATGTCTTGAAGAAAGACTCTGGGGAAAGAAGGACATCAATGAAGGTGTGGATATGGAGACAACATGGCAGGACAAGAGCTGGCAAAGACAAAATATACATCATCATGACACAGTACAAATGAAAAAAAGAGGAGGGGAGGTGTTAACAGGGACATCTTTTTCAAATGCAACAACCTGATAAATCAATGGCTCCACAAGGGGATTAAAAAAAATGCCTAAAAAGCTTACACTACTTTATTTTATACTTCCTGCAAAGAAGTTAGTGCGTGAGTCACAAGAACCAATGGAAAAAACAAAATACTATTTTCTCTCTTTGATAGTGGGGGCTGGTATATAAATATACACACAGATATATACACACACACACAGATTAAAATATATATCTATATATGTGTGTGTGTATATACAGAGAAAGATAGACAAAGATGTTATCTTCCTGTATTCTTGGCAAGGAATTAGTCCTGAAGTTAGAAGGAGTGGAGGTAGGATTGAGGTTGGAAGGAAAGGTAACGAAGAGGGCATACCGCTTTCGGCTTCTGCAAACGACAAGAAAAAAATTGCAAATCAAACACTTGGATAAGATATCAACTGACACCAAAGCAAAAGCAAAAAAACCCTTCATTTTTAAAAGTCGTCAATGCTCAAAGGTTTTTCTGCTGAGAATGAGAACAAATATATGGAGAGACAAAGAGAATTTAACAAGAGGAGTAAACACAGGATGCAGGAGGGAAGAATCCTGGTTAGGCTTTCCTTCTTGCTTACAGGATAAAAAAGTACAGGGGAAAAGGAAGACTAAAAAAAAAATCTCTAAAAGGATTTGAGATGAGGAGTTGTAATGTCTGCATTTTGAACTGATATTTTTTTGGTAACTATTCAGCAAGCTCTACTGGTACTCTTTTCAGGTTCCTTTACCACTTTTCCTACGCAAGAAACAAAACTTCTCCACAAATGAACCAAGGAAGATCAGTTTTTAAGTCAAAGTATTTGGCTTGCATCAGGGAAACAAAACATATTAAATAAGTGCTTCCGGTTCTTAATAACAGATTATAATATACACATTATGGCCAGGAACTGCTAAAGTTCAGACCTTAGTAGCTAGTCAGAAATTCACAAAATTCAGTCACATTTTCTAAACTCAGTGGTTTTTTGATAACTAAACAGTAATTTAAACATTAATAAAAATATAAATATAAAATTAAAAAGAAAAATCTAATCAAGGCTATTTTAATTAATCTTTAGGAAACTCTGGTGAGAAACAGCTGTCTAAGGAGATAAAATACTATAGATATTTCACACATTATTTGCAATTGAGTTTGTAGTTATGATATCTATGATTATAGTGCCTATATTTAGGCCTGAACACTTTTAAATGATGCTTTTAAGCAATCTTATAAAACTATAAATTGTTTATAATTCACAATCTAATATTCTCACAACTTGGTATCAAGGTGTGCTTACTCTCTGTGTACATTTATTAGGAGTCAACTCCACTATTGCTAACATGCACATTAATCTTAGTTTGAATAGAGTTCTGATGATTTATAATTACTACTGATATCCAATTATCTGTGGGAGAGTTAACCCAATTTGACTGTAAATCAGAAAGCTTTAGAAAAATGACTTCTAAGAGACTGCCTAGAGAAAAAAAGTGCAAAGGTAAAGGAGTATTTGTGTTATTCTACATGGAATGAAGACATTCTCAAAGTCAATGCAAATTCTGGCATTGACTTAAAAGGTTACTAGGATTTGTCTTTAACAGTGAGGTGAGAATTCAGAGAGGGAACTAGGAAATATAGAATGTCCCCATATTACCATTTGTGGGAGCTGCACACACTTGTGAATTCATTCTGCATTGTTTAGCTCTGAGTGCAAAGTGATTGTGGCAGATGAAACTACTATTAAAACAAACCACCCTGTCTAAATGAATAAGTAGTTTACTTAACACAGATATTCTATTATGAGCAGAACAAAAATTAAACTGCTGGGAATAAGGTCTTCTCATCCCTTAGAATGCTTTGAAAGTGTCCCCTGCACCTGAAAACATTGGTCTAGCATTGTCTCACCTATGGCTGGGAATATGAGCTCTTAATAAAAGAGCTACCTAGATAATATGCTAAAGTTTTTGCTTATATTTGTCATTGTTGCTCTCATGAAACATGAATCTAAAATGTAATCACAAAATAAATCAGCACATATATGGTGTTGGTCACTCTTATGGAGTGGAAGCTAAAAGGGTACTGTCATCCATTCCCCCTTCACTGTTACGAAGAATTACCAAACGGGAACTTTAGATACAAAGTAGAATAAATATTTCAAAAGTCAACATAACCGGCAAATGACAAATTTATCTCTTTCAAAGACAGTTCACACTTGTAAACCATGTAATTCTATTTCTATTTCTTATCTTGATTCCCCATCTTTTCACTTAATAAGATGCAAGGAAATGCAAGAATACCTAAGAAGTGAGAAACTGAAGTTCTGTTCCATTAACTTTCTGGTTGGACTAAAAGGCTCTAGCTCAGAAAACCACAACTATGTACTTAAAATGCTTGGGTTGAAGAGCACAGGAACAAGTAGAACAGTAAAAATATGCTGCAAGTAGCTCTGTTATTCACCAAACAGTGACAGTTAAATAATCACTGGTTAATAAAGCCAGCAGATACTAGTGTGGACCAGGGTTGTAAGACATTGTGAATATCTACTTTACATGCTGTCCTCTTGTTACACATTTATTCACAAAATCCAGCTCTTAACATCTTTTTGTTAGTACTTTTTCCTGCAATTTTTAGGCTCTTCTCTCTTTTTTGCAAAATTTATTAGTTGTGAACAATTACCTGTGTGGCTTTAAGTAAGGAGGAATACATGATTGTGTCACATTTTGTTAATTTTGTGGGATCCTCTGCATTACCTTATGATTAAGAACTCAATCCAACTCTCACTGAAGTTACAGTAAAGAGTGATATGCAAGGCATTAATTAGCTGTTATTACTGAAAAAGATTGTAATATTAGCACCTACTTAAGTAAATGGCAATTGATGTAATGACAACCTAAAGCTGGGCAATAATTCTTAGAAGAACCACCAGGAACCAAATATTTTCTAATACCAGAAATACAAAATATGGTAAATAGTTTCACTGCTGTTACTATTATGTTTTTATTTTTTTTCTAGGAAGAGATTAAATTCACAGACAAAAGAATATTAAATCATCTGCTTTACATTAGCTAATGCAAAGTAAGATCATTCAATGGAAAAGTCTATGGGACCTGGAAGCATTAAAAGCATAGCCATTCAAGTATAAATAAACTGCACATCTAGAGACAGGACATACCTATCACTCTTTTCCCCACTTTCTACTAAATGTTCTGACTTAAATCATTCTTGGGGAAGAAGAATAAGGAAGAAATAAAGGTCTTTTAGTGCTATGTGAAGTGGTGTAATGTGATGGCATGTTAATTCATCTCCAAAATGTTTCAAAAATATACAAATAGCTA
Source organism: Coccyzus lansbergi (assembly GCA_033558105.1). Lineage (NCBI taxonomy): Eukaryota > Metazoa > Chordata > Aves > Cuculiformes > Coccyzidae > Coccyzus > Coccyzus lansbergi. Next base: position 534,501 of record JAUMJK010000178.1, on the reverse strand, counting down.
TCTTCATTCTGGAAAAAAAAAAAAAGCAGGTACAATTCTTGACAGCGTGTTCCAGGAATTCCAACGTTGTAGGCACATACCTGCTTTCTCGTTTTTCTGACTTGTACTCTATGGCTATCATTAAGAGCTTTAGTTTCGCAAACACCAGTCTGCAGGAAGAGAAGAGGCTAAGAGTCAGTCCTTCTTCACAAACCAACATCACACACATAGAAATGGCTGCGGAGTATGTATTTCCTCTGAGATCTTAGAATCATAGAAACATTAAGGCTGGAAAAGACCTCTAAAATCAAGCCCAACTGTCAGGCCACCACTACCACATCCACCAAACCACGTCCCAAAGTGCCACTTCTACGTGGTTTTCAAACATCTCCAGGGATGATAACTCCAGGACTGCCTTGAGCAGTCTCTTCCAATGCTTCACCACTCTTTCAGTAAAGAAATACTTTCTAATAACCAGTATCAACCTTCCCTGGTGCAACTTGAGGACACCACCTCTCATCCTATCACCTGTTACTTGGGAGAATAGATCAGCACCCGCCTCACTACAACCTCCTTTCATGGAGCTGTAAAGAGTAATAATGTCACCCTTTGGGCTCCTCTTCTATAATAACTTTCAAAAGTCATTGCAAACAGTTCATTCCTGCTGTTTCTTCACGGTAAGAGAGTAATTACGGATAAGCATGGATGTAGGGGTTTCTGACATTGCTGAAACTATGTGCTGCATATCACACAAGGATATATGCAATAGAACTTATATTCCCGTTATTTAAGTTCTGCAATGGAATACTTGAGCATGTTTTTTCTTCAAAAAATTCCCATTTAAAGGATTGTAAAACCACATTATGTAGCCATAACGAAGAACAATGTGAACAGAAGAGGAAACAGGACTGTGCTAAACTATCCTGACAAGGTTTGTGGGCACAGTATAGAAACCTTATGCCTACAAATACCTCATTTACAGAAGCATCCTAGGATGAATATAAGTATCTTCAGTTGCTAAAAAATAAAGTTGTAGCATGGCTTATACTATAGTTATATGCTACATGTTTCCAATACTCCTTTCTAATTACAGAAAGGACATTTTTTTTACATATTTCACTTGTTAAAAGTGGTTTCCAACAAGATCAGATCACAGAGCTCGGGATGCCACTCTGTTTGTATGACTCCATTACATCTGTTTCAATTAATGAATAGTTTCCTTGTTAAAGGACATAAGCCAGGTCAGTGATGTTGACAAAAACTATTAAAGAATGGGAATCATTAGAAGAACCTAGAGGACAGTGCTTATAAGTAAATTCCATTTAAATGGATCACTGATTAATTTGTCAAACACAGGAGACATTTTTACTCTTTCATATACAATGACTTAATTCCAAATCTCTTCTGAAAACAGGCACAACAATGTTTGGAATATTTCTATGTAGTAATTATTTTAATGTTTATTTGATTGGATCCCATCAGGAGTAGCAACATTAGGGGTGTAGAAGACTGAAAAGGTCTCCTGCAGAAACCTTAGCTTTCACTTGAGAGAAGGTACATAGTTATGGATATTAATATATAATTCTACTTACTCACAAACTGCAGGGAAGGACAAACCCACAAAGGCACTAGACAGATATTCTGTATACATTTCATTTGCAACTCCTTCCAGGTAGTATTTCTGCCATGTATCCTCCTCAATCTAAAACAAAGAAACACAGATGCAGAATTCTGAGTAAAGCCAAAAGCTTTCTTTAACATTTACAAGCGACTGCTTAAATGTGAATTAGATTTCAACAAATAGACCACCAAGCTGCTATGACGATTCACATTGCTTATTTTTACAGGATTTCCTGGAATGCCAAAAAAAAGAGAGAGCATGTAGTCAGTAAACCAAGTATCCTGCGTAAAAATAGCACACTTGATTCTTGGCAAGCACGTTTAGCATGAGGTGAAATACAGTTGTAGATAGCTTGAGGAAAAAGCTTCTCTATTTTCTCTTTCTGAAAATTCCCTAGTGTAATGGTTGCATTATTTTGTTATTTGAGTGGTTATAACAATGTTTCACTTATTTTCACCTTGTTTAGAAGTTGACCAACATTCAAAACATAGTTTAAAACTACTTTAATTTTCTTTGCATCTATAACTAACAAGGAAATCTGAGAAACGTAACAACTACTTCAACGGTCATCATTGTTTTAGGAAAATGACTTAAAAAATCTGCTACTGCAAAATTCATAGATCATAGAATGGTTTGGGGTGGAAGGGACATTAAGGGAGCTTAACAGACCATCCAGCTTCAACCCCCCCTGTCATGTGCAAGGACACCTCCCACTAGATCACATTGCTCAAAGTCCCATCCAACCTGGCCTTGAACACCTCCAGGAAGGGGGCATCTTGTACTGTTCTTGTATAGATCTTGAACTGTTGAACATATGAAGTAAAATAACTCAAAAGTGCTACAGGAGCACCATCAAAAGCTCAATATGTTTGCCTAAGGAGAAACATGCAATAGTATTTGAGATGTGCATGCAATCCCACCTGGCTCCCAGCTGCTGTCCTGGGCTCTGTGAATGCCACACCATATCTATAAAGCTTATGTCTCAGAGATTCTATAAGGTCTTTCAATTAGAATCAAACACTTTTATATCTCAGTTCCACACACCATAGTTTGTGGGCTTATTCAAAGTTTGCTTGAAGTTTGGCTCTCATTCCCTGCGAAACCTTCCTAGGCAAACTAGGGAAACCACCACAAATACGGAGCCTAAAATATCTAAGGCATCACATCAAACACTTGCTTCCCCATTTATTATAACGCACTTAAACAGAGCAAAAATTCCAACCACGAGGGCACATTCCTCTGTGCAATTATCTCCTTGGTTTTATTTACTAATTATGCCATATCAATTGTCTGAATATAGAAATTCATAATTCTATATGTCTACTATTAGTTTTGTATTATGTAATTATTTTAGAGAATCATATAATGATTTGTGTAGGAGGTGACCTTAGAGCCCATCCAGTTCCAATGACCCTGCCGTGTGCAGAGACACCTCCCACTGAATTAATTTACTCAAAGCCTCATCCAACCTGGCCTTGAACAATTCCAGGAAGGGGACATCCACAACTTCCCTAAGTAACCTGTGCCAATGCCATTATTACAGCACAATCAATTTTCATTGGAATTTGGTATGACACTAAACCCTCTTGGACAAAGCTTACCAATACTAAAAGGTATGAATTCCACAGCTATTTGGACAGGATTTGTATACTACATAAGTCTGCATTTTTCATTCTACATGCTGAGTACTAACTCGGGATTCACCCATCTTTTCCGCATATAAAACAAGTCAAAAGGTGCTCTTTGAAAAGAACATTGAAAAGAACAAGAGGATTGGAAACTTTTTTAAGAAAACAGTGACATATAAATCACAAATAATTTCTTTTAAATTTTCTTCTCCTGTTGATAGGCTGCCAGGTGACCACTTACTTCAGACCTCAATAAGTAAACAACTGCAAGAATAAATTGCAAAATGGAGATGTTCCAAATCACACACTCCCTGACAAGTGGGCTGCAAACAATCAAGAGAAATTTCTTCCACAGAAATTGTTTTACCATCCAGAGACCACGTGGGATGCAAAAGGGGATTTGCATTGTGTTATTCTCCACCACACACAGAGAAGTCATATCCCATCATATCCCATTTTTTATAACCCTTTTATTTATGTGAAGCTCGCAAATGTTGCTGATCAGCAACTCTTCATATACAGAAAATAGATGAAGTACAGGCTCAGTAAAAAAAAAAAAAAAAAAAGGTCTGTTTTCACAGAACAACCAGGTTGGAGGAGATCCACTGGATCATCGAGTCCAACCATTCCTATCAAACGCTAAACCATGCCCCTCAGCACCTTGCCCACCTGTGCCTTAAACACCTCCAGGGAAGGTGAAACTATCACCTCCCTGGGTAGCCTGTTCCAATGCCCAATGACCCTTTGTGTGAAAAACTTCCTCCTAATGTCCAGCCTAAATCTCCCCTGGCGGAGCTTGAGGCTATTTCCTCTTGTCCTGTCCCCTGTCACTTGGGAGAGGAGGTCATTACCCTCCTCTCTATCACCTCCTTTCAGATACTTACAGAGAGCAATGAGGCTTTCTTTTTTTTTTTTTTTTTTTTTGTGGCTTTTCTTAGATTGACACCACCTGGGGTTTGAAAAAATATACAAATATGTTATGTATTTCTCCTTTTGGTTTTCATCCCATCCCATGTTTAGGCAGATGGTTTTGCTCTGGAGGAAGAAACTGCAGATCAGACCTATGGTTAAGTGCTCACCCTTAGTCAAGGGCCTAGAAAGGACTGGAAAAAACCAAACTCATTCACAAAGCTTCACTGATACTGGTTAGTGTTAACTTTCATGAAGTGATTAGAATGTTTAAGGTATGTTCTGTTAGGACACTATGATATACTGGTTAATGAATTTAAAGAATTACTGATATTTGGGATACCGTAAGAAGTTATTATAAGATAATAATTATAATGGAATAAAGACAACCTTTGCATTTTATTTCCACCTGAACCATGATGTTTTCCCAGTGATTTCAAGGACAGAAATGGTCATCAGTATGGTGTTTTTCCAAAGACACTATGTGCTGGTCCACTAGGAATTAAACAATTCATAGAATCATAGAATGGTTTTAGTTGGAAGGGACATTAAAGCCCATCCAGTTCCAACCTCCCTGACACGGGGAGGGATACCTCGCACTGGACCACAGTGCTCAAAGCCTCATCCAGCCTACTCTTGAACACTTCCTGTGTCCAATACTGTGCTCCTAATGCCTTGAGTCTTACAGTTACCCAGAGTTTTAATAGAGCAAGGTTCCACAGATAAACACTATCAGTATTCCCCATAATCCATGTCAGTAAGCACTAGTTTACAAATCCTTAAAGTGAGAAAAAATACTTTTGAACCCACTTTTTTCTTGACTGATTTAAGCCTTTGTGATGACAATTTAAAGTCTGCTGCCGGAGTCAACCTCAAATTTGTTTCTCCATAAAGCATGTGTATTTTCTTTTAAAATACTTAACCATAGCTTGATATCGTCCAGTCCAGCTCTGGACTTACTGACGCTTATTTCTACTACTTGCCTGTACTTACCTAATCAGCAAGAGTAAGTTGCCAAAACTTAACTGTTAGTAAGGAGATGAAAAAAAAAAACTGTGCCGTATGCACTTACAAAATTGATGTTTCACATGTCAGCTGGCTGAAAAACAATGGGGAATATTTAAATGTTACGTGGACTCTACAGAAGGAAAAAGAGCAAAACTAGGGGAGTGTTTGGTTTAAGATGCTACTTATAAAGCCTACCAAGCTGTCATTCAGTAAAAATGTGGAAGTTACTTACCTGGTTAAATTTATACCTTGATTTTAGCCTACCTGAAAATATTGCTATGCTTGCCAGGATGAAAACAACCTTGATTTTAACTTGGAAAAAAAAAAAAGAAAAATCTACAGTAGTTTTGATGTTATGGTTATAATTTTGTTACTGAAAATAATTACTGGTTCATTCTATTTCAGCTCCTGACAGCAGAATTTGAATACTTCTATTTTTTACCTTTGTATGGCGTGAACTCTTACAAAGAGAATAGATTTAATTTCAGTGAAAATAAAGCCTTGTTCATTGGCTAAACAAGCACATTCCAGTAGCATGCATAAATTTATCTTTATGGAGAATTGTGGGTTCCAGGAAGCCAAATGTGCTAGAATAAAGGTAAAGAGAGTTTAGGTAACTATTGTACCTCATGGAGGATGGGCTATATTACAGCAGTGACTTAAATCTGTATCTTCCAAGTTCCTCTCTAGTTGTATAGGCATATGATTATCTTCCCCAACTACATAACACTGCAATTCTCTCTCCTGTATAGTCATAAAACAAACAGCCCACTGATCCAACAGCCCATATGAAGAATAGCTTTTGTGTAGAGATCTAATTTTCATCTGTATCTTTTTTCAAGCTGCAATGCTTCTTCTACTCTCCTCTATCTGAATATACATAAAATGTTGTTATCAGTAAATGCATTTACATAATACAACCATTTCTTAGTGAGACACAGTGACAGAGAGATGAAAAAGTGATGCACATCTTGCAAGCACATGAAAGAGATCAAGCACATCTGAACCTGATAATGCTATATAATCACTTCTGTTGAGGTCCATGTCTCATTATCAAGACAGAGAATTAATACTAGAGTTGTAGTATGGCCTAAGATCTTTCATCACATTTTGCATGGAAAACCAAGGTGAGGATGAGCAGGTGTCTTTATCAATATCAAGGAAGGTACACAATGAGGATTCCTTTATAGCACAATGAAAGCAACTGTAAAGTCTGCTCCTTACCATTGAATAAGCTCAGCATTACCAATCAAAGCTCATAAAACAGTACAAAGACTTTAAGAATAATTTTAGATGTTTGGAGGAAGATCGTCTTTCTGGTGTTTTAGAAATACATTTACATTGATAAACAACCTTATCTCTCTCTTTATCAGGAAGTGTAGTGGTGAAACAAGGGATAGTAGTTTTAAGCTGAAAGGGGAGATTTATATGAGACATTAGGAAGAAATGTTTTCCTGTGAGGGTGGTGAGGCCCTGGCACATGTTGCCCACTGAAGTCGTGGCTGCCCCATCCCTGGAGGTGTTCAAGGCCAGGTTCAATGAGGCTTTGAGCAACATGATCCAGTGGGAGGTGTCCGTGCCCATGGCAGGCGTGTGCAACCGGATGAGTTTTGAGGCCTCTTCCAATCCAAATCACTCAATGATTCTACAATCTAACTGAATAATCTTTAAAAGTACAGCAAACTACTGAGTTAATTGTATTCATTATCTCTCTAGAACAGTGCTTGAATATTCTAAATCTGTTATTGAAGTGACCCTGCTTTATTGAAATGGCCTAACTCTTCTTTGTTCAGCACACATACTGCGTGTGTGTATCTCTGGTTTTATTATGCATTTAGATATAGACACCAACATCCAATAGATAAGTACTTGACTAAAAGCAGCTCATATATTCCTAGCAAAGAGCAAAGCTACTTAGGTTTACAGTCTTCTAATTGAATTTCCTTAAGTAATATAAATTATCAAATACCTCTTTACTCAATTCCATTGTCAACTTAAATCAAAGCTAACAATTATCCTTAGTGGGATAAAAATTTTAAAACCTCAGTTAACTATTCCCACAATTTTTTCTGTATGCAAGAATGTTTCAGGCTTTTTTAAAATCGGGATAAAAAAGCATATTTCATAAAACATCAAATATGCTAATTAAGATTAGCTCTAGTTTTAAATATGAAATGTATGCACTTTTTCATTGTTCTTGCTAACGCAGAGTCTTGTAGTAGGTCAAAACCATGATAAAAGTCTTGAAATATTATAGTACATAGTTGCTCTTCTTCAGATGCTGGCCTTGATGGTTTTGAACTTTGAAGAATATAAACTCTAGTTTTAATACTTTCAAATTTGCAAAACAATGTGGCACTTCTACCCAAACATAATGCAAGAAGACAGATTGTTGTGATCTGTTCAAATTATTGACTAAATTACACACACCATGGTAGGCTTCAGTCTGAAGAACTACAGAATCACAGAACGTCAGATTTGGAAGGGACCAACAAGGATCATCACATCCAATTCTTGCATGGGACAACCCCAACATTCACTCTGTGTGGCTGAGGGCATTGGCCAAATGCTGAAATATTGTCAGGTTTGGCACTGTAACTACTTCCCTGGGAAGCTCTTCCAGTACTCCACCATCCTCTGGGTGCAGAACCTTTTCCTAATATCCAATCTAACCCACTCCTGGTGTGACAATAAGTAAAGAAATTGCACTTCCTTCCCACACCCTCTTTTATAGTTCTCCTTCATTTGAAGAAATTCACTGTGTGTACCCTAGTCTCATTCTTTAGAACACTTTGAAGCTGCCTAGGTAGCCAAAAATAAATAGCAAACCAGTTGATGTGTTCTATCAGTGTAGGTAAGGACCTGCCTGATGTAAATGGGCGGCTTTATGATGTCTCTCTTTCAGCCTGGACTAGAAAGCAGCAGAGCAGGAGAAGTGGGTATTGCGCATACGTGTGGATGTGAGCAACAGCTGCTGAAAGTCCACAGAACATTCCTGCTCTCAAAATAGCTTAGAGGAGAACCAAGACTACTCTAGATAAGTTGTCAGATCTGGAATGAGGTGTACCATCTTACCAACAGAGCAAAGACAAAACTAATTCATTTGTGGCCGCATTTTTGCTAATGTACACGGCAACACTAACACATATTGGCTTACATGGTTGTATAGAGAGACAAAATTTTACCATCTCTGCCTTTATACTGTTTACTTGCTTCTTGCAATGTTTTTCATCTGAGTAGCCTACTGTTTGCACTTAGTGTACATTTAAATTTCTGGTATACATTGCAAATAGTACAGAAATTGCAGTACAGTATAGTATTTCCATCTATATCTGAGACTATGCAAGTAATAAAGGCTCCAAATTCCTTTATCAACATAGAAATGATAACACTCTATGTTATAAAAAGAACAGACTGTTGAAATACAATTTACAGGTGTAAAGATTGGATTGGTTCGGGATTTTTGCTTAACATATAATTTGTTGTGCAATCTATCTTTCTTCCTTCAAGTGCTTTAAGCACCTTAATCTTTTTGAGCTGGGTTTTTTTTTTTTTTTTGTTCAGTTTGGTGCCAAAGAGAACATAAAAGGTTCCATATGAGAAGACATCACTAAAACCAAAAGGAAAATACTAGGAACAAATATAATATTTTGAGGTTTCTTAGTTTGGTTTACCTCCAATACTGGGCAGACTGTTTACACAAATCATTTTGCTGTAAAGTAACATATAATGAGTTAAATGTGTGTGATGTCACCATCAATCATGTTCATTTGTGTTTGACTGACCAAACATTTATGGCACATTAAATCACTTTCTAATCACATTGTGAAGGTGAAGGAACAAACACACATTTCAAGCTTTCTGTAAAAAAACCCAGAAGTTTCAGAACATTTTCTTGGTGATCATTTAAGTTGTGAGAGGTTCCACTAATAATGTTTGCCCAAGTAATTTATGAAAGTCTGACAGTACTTAAATTCAATGCTCTAAATGAAAAACAGTGGAAGTTGTCTTAGGGAAAAGGACATCCTTCTTTTCAATAGAGTCCTCTTTAAGAATTCCAGTCACAGTACCTGCTCTCCTATAACATGCTGTAGATTCACAGCCTCCACTAAGTAACAGTTTTCTCTTTTAAATACAATTTTAAGAGTGAGACAGTTTGGAGAAAGAACATCCTTTCCACTAAATAAACAAACTTTTTGCTGTCACCAATTGAGTTGGATTCTCATGAAGAAACATGACTCAGTTCTTGTACATTTACCTTGCTTCAGATTTGAAAATACTCAAGAGATCTTGGGAAATGACAATAGGCATTTTATTTGCCTGATGATTCATGCTTAATTAAGTAGTACACATCTTTTTAACCAGAACATGCAGAGTTTTGCATTGTCCCAGTACACTTGGTGATGCCATTTTTAATCTCAGTGCCATGTGAAGAGGACCAAGTTAAGGTATGTCTGTTTCCTATTATGTTTATAACTGTATATAATCATGGATACAAGAGCAAAACTGAGAATGACAGCTTCCTCTAAATCAAAATCGTTGCTATTTTTATCTTCATTGTCTGTATATCAAAATACGCAGATGCAAACTGAGCAGTGCCTTGCAAAGCTGAGCTTTCAGCTTAAAACTGTTCATCAGTGAGATAGTCCAATCTGTCACTGTACTGAAATTATTACCAGAATGCCTTATAAAACAAGAAAATATAGGATTGAAGGGAAGATAATGGCAGAAGTGGCAAGATTTATTTTCTGGAAAGGTGATAGCTTTACATTTGCAATTTTTGACATGTCTAAACGTTGTAGCTGTAAATCCAGACCATAAATGTGTCTCTCCAGTACAGTTCTCCAGTACAGATATTTTTACACTTCAGCACTTTCTGAATCACTCAATTTTCACACTGCAAATTTAAGTTCAGTATTAAAATAACTTACTTTAAGACTGAGGCTTCTGAAGACACTTGGAGATAGGAGATATTCGGATCTCCTTGACAGAAGATTGACCCCTTCCCATTTTGGAAAGACAGAAGCCGAGCAAAAGTTGCATGCCCACTTCTGATTTCAAGAGCAAGGCAATGGAATAGGTTGCCTCGGTAATTCAGATACATTACTGTGACTTTCACAAAAGCCTGAGATTGTCCAGAGTCTTGGGTCAATAATGTGCGGGGGGCCAACGGAGCTCCACAAACAAATCAATGTGATTTCAAAATGGAGACCTTTATTAAGCATCAAATACTTCTTTAAATAGGGACAGCAGGCCAGGATTTTAGGCTAACACTGATTGGTCACTTTGTCCTTGTAACATGCCTATATTTGGCAATCTGCCATCCCACACAAGGTAACACCTGTCCTTCCCACCCGCAGGCTTACTTCATTAACATAACATGAGAGAATCATTTAAAGCCTTCGTGACTTTGCAGACTCCGCCCTGCCAGAATACTTAATGAGATAATTTCCAACCAGTCAAAATGATCAGCAAGAAGAAGGAAGTTTGTAAGAGATACAGTTTTCTTTTGGGATACAAGTAGAAAGGACTAATAACAAAATTATCATACATTCATGAGTCACAGACAGTTCTCAAGTTTGGCTATACTGAAGTAAAACTGAAGAGTTTTGCTTTTTTTCAGAACATAAACAAGAATATAAACACCATTACTGCAGACAGTAAAGTCCAGAGCCCAGGCCATAGGGAAAATTGGCTATTATTTTTGATTATGGAAGTCTCCAACTTTTTTGAGGTCTCCAAAGGATATCTTAATGAAAACTTTCGGTCTTCATAAGAAGTAAAGACTCAATGCCCTGCACTGATACATGCACCTCCACGAGAACAGTAGGCTTTTTTTTTTTTTTTGGTGCTGACTTGTACAATGGACTTGAAGTGGCCCACAGCCTACCTTGAACATCAGTGTTTCCCATCACATTAATAACACTCATAGGATTGGAAACTGACGATCCTTTATGTTTGGAATCATTGCTCCAGAAAGGAAGCACTGACTGTTGCAACCAAAGCCTTAGTCAACTGTATTAGTACAGCTAAATTAGTAAAGATGCCATAGAAATCTAGGAACAACTTGGTTAAAATTTTGTCCTCTAAGTCCAAAAGAGCTGTTAGATGGAGGAGAAACAAAAACACAAATGATGTAGGCAATTCAGGCTTCAGTTCCAACACATGTTCCTTATTTACTCTCACAGTCACGAGTGCTCTAGTCACTTGATGTAAAAAATGATCCATCCTTTTTTCTGGGCACTTTGTTCTATATAGTACACATATAAATCATACTTTTGTTTCAGCAGCAGGGGCTTTTCTCATAGATAAACATATGTTTTGTCTAAAACAAAGCAAAACACTAGAAATATCCCTCTAGAAATGGATGTTGTTTTGAACAATCGTTTAAAGGCCAAACACTTCCAGAACAGAAATAAAAATATAACTTGACAGAACCTGGCTCATTACCCAATTTGCAGCAGAGAACTTTTTGTGTATAAGTGTGTGCTGGGTTTTTTTGTTTTACAAAATCTGCTAATGGGTTCCTGTCTGTTTCATATTTGAGCCATGTTCTCTACTCAGCTCTCTGACAAAGTGAATTGCAGACTAATACATTTTAATGAGACAAGACACTACCTTTATGAATGACCTCATAGAGAAGAGGTTGGCTAACATTGTCGAAAGGCCTGGTGCCAGGCAGCTCTGGGCTATGAAACCCAGCTTGAGCTCAGCAAGACAGATTGCATCATCCCCTTCTTTCCAGTTCCAGCTTGGGATATTTAGCAGATGAGCCTGGAAAACAAACAAAATAAAACTGCATTGATGAAGAACCAGAAATATTTCCTTGATTACAGCAAGTATTGAAGGGGTTAAGGGTTAACAGTGAATGATTTTCTTTGTCCCTGGTTTTGTTATGATTCCTGAGTAGGCAAAGGTACTCCATGTATTTTATTAGAGTTCAAATCTATGCTAAGCATTCCATTTTTACCTGTTATAGGCAGAATCTGACACTTCTCAAACCATGTTCTGCTGTGACACTGCCAGGCCTATAATCACAGTTAACAAACCATAGAATATTGGAAAGTTTTCCTTCCCTTCTGTCTTATTCCTTTTACAGCATTTCCAGCCTTTCTCTCTCTGATAAGGCACATACATGATATATTGAAATCTTATATAACTTAGATTACAATTTGTGTGAAGCTGAAACCTTTATATGACCTTGTCATTTAATAAGGTATACAACAGCTTCTGTCTTCTCTATTGAATTCCTTCCATCCTGAAAGAAAGCACGTGACTCAGGAAAAAGTTTGTATTTTCACTACAACTGTTAACTATAAGGGCAGATAAAAGAAAATAGCTGATCAAGAGAGACCTCCAGTACTGACACTGGTCAGTCAGACAGGTATTATTCAGTTTTTCACCTAACCCTATCAGATTCTCTCTTCCATCTGCCTTACAGAAATACCTAGACATAAGAAGTGAGAGAGGCCTTCATCCTTTTTTCCCTTCATAAGTGAATATTACAGTTCAGCATTTTGATAAAAGCTATTCTTGAAGCCACATTGATTGGAAATACAGAGGAAAAGTGCAGTATTTAACAGATCTTCCCCTCTGAACCTGCTTAAAACAGCGAAACACTTTTATTCTATTAGAAGCCAGGTTGCTTCCATCTGCATACAGAGAACATCACAAGCAACAGCAATTGCTCTTGTTCTAATGAAAGGTTACAGTTGTTATCAGTCAAACCTTCCAAATACCAAGATTACTGTATTTCATTGAATGAAAGTCTGCCCAGCCAAGCCTTTCCTCCAGCACTGGGCAGTGGCTGATGCTTTTAGAAATAATAAAAGACCAGGATATAGTCCATCCTCTGTTACATTCTTCCTAGCCCTGTCAATCATCAGTTTATGAACTGCTTCAGCTCAGGTTTGAGTGAAACTGCTTCCTTGTGTTTAAATGCCACAGTTTTATCATCAAAAATTGGTCAAATTCCTTTACAAAGTGGATTTATAATTTTATCTCCACAATATTTTTAGGAACAAACTCCACAACTGAATTATGTTTTACATTTAAAAAGACTTAATTTTATTTATTTTGTACATCCTTCGCAATGCCAGGTCTATATTGTCATGCCAGAAATACAACATTGCAATATCTTCAATAAGACAATAATTCTATCCATTTTCTTTAAGTATCTACAAAGCACTGGCTTCAGATGACTTGCCTAGAAGCCACCAATTCATCTTGGCTATCTGTAGTGTAATAAGATGAGCAAAAGTCATAGAACCTCATAGAGCTTAAAAGCTCATCTGGAATGAATAGCAACTATGGACAAGGCAGCTCTGAGAGCTTAATACCTTAGGCAATTAATAAATGTCAGAGGATTTTGGGAAGGGTCTCTAGCATTTATAGATAGAACTGAATTATTTTGCAACAGAATTACATGATGGTTTATTAGGACATTTTTGTTTGTAAAGAAAAATGCTTACTAATAGTGGAGACATAAAAAATTGTGTGTGAGTGAATGCAACGGTGCACAAAACCCTGGAGAGCCCCCCTGTTGGTTGCCACACTACCTTATTGTGGTACTGCAACATCTGTGTGATAATTCTTATCTTCGGGTGATAATTCTTTATTGAGATAACTCTGAAAAGAGAAAAAACAGTAGTTTTTAACTGGCAGGATATTTCACTGTAACATGAAGGCTCACAATTAAAACTGTATCCTCTTATTCATCTGCCTGTAAAGAATACTGACTAAAGTCAGACCCATGCAATGTTTACATCTAGTCAAACTCAGTTAATAACCATGCTAGAGAACATCAAGCTTCAGGAATTATTCAGTTGAATGGTTTAATTTTATGAAATTTGTAGAAAGACTTGTTTTAGCAGCTCTGTTTAGATACTGTACTCATTCTGTTAAGCAAATAATACACTTGCAATTATTATGTCACCTTCAGTGACTATCTTGTCTTTGAATCAACATAATTGATCAAGTTTTCTAATGACAAATACCTGAAAATAATTCCTTTCTTTCTGCCCCACCACATACTATTTATTTACAGTTGCTAGACATTCATCATATCTAAACACTCTGAATGCTGATTTTGTTTGACATAAATCCACATACAAATTCATCTTCATTTTTATGGATTATTCCAAATTTAAATATTGAAACTGATATCTGAACTCTCAGTTTATAAAATATGGAGCTAATTCCTTAATATGCAGCTTGACTGCATTCTTAATTACTTCATGAGCCTAACCGATACTTAACCATGTACAGACTAAAAGTTTGAGAAATGAGTGGATGGCTAACATATTATGAAAAGAGAAATATGAAATTAAAAAAAAATTTAAAAAACAGATTACAGCAAAATTAAAGACTGAAACAGGCCAAACCCGTCAGTTCTGCATATGCAAACTAAAGGTAGAAGAGAAAGTAAAACTATCAAAATGAAGACTATTCTAAATCACTATGGAATCACCAGCCTTGTAATACTGAATGCCAGAACTGTTTACATTGGTGTTTTGTAGGAAGTTGCAAACTGCTGCTCTGGCTTGCATTTTGAAGCATACCAAAGCTAGAGTATGAAGCAGACAAAAAACCTCATATGCAGGATTCTATGTTATCTTTTGGAAGGAAAAAACAAGTTTTCCTTCTAATTTTCATTTTTTAATAGAATTATTTGAACATTCAATTGTGTTGAATTAAATTCATTTAAATGTGAGAAAACACTGGAGAATTCCACTCTCCAAGTAACACTTGCATTTTATTACACTAAATATATCTTTTAAGAATGTACTAATATGCAACTGGAATATTTTTAATGTATTTATGCAATTAATGTCAATATAAAGCTGTTTGCACTGAAACTCAAAAGCATGTTTGGAAAAGGAAATAAGGCATATTTAAGCCCTATATCTTCTACAAACAGCCAGATCTCTTGTAGCCAGTGAACTTCTTCCTTTCCTTCAATTCACAGCATACAAACATCTGACTAGCCAGTAAAATGGGATCAGAACTCTGGCCAGTTCTATGTTGAAGTATATTTTTAACTAAGCATTGATATTTTAATTCTAATATTTTAATTTTAAAAAAGAGAGATTTGGTCTTATTAAAACTAGGTTTGTATGAACAAAACAAAAACAACTGAATGGCTTAGCTTTGTTTTAACTGTAGTTGAAATCTAGTAACTGACGTTCTCATCATCTTCCTTCAGAGAACATAAGGACGAAGGCAGGACAAGATCTGGTGGTCCCTAATGTGGTGAGTCAATCAAAACAAGCAGTGTTTGGTGTTCAGAGGATGGATGGAGCCAGAAGGCCACTGCACCATTACCACAATGAACTGTATACCTTGTTTTCCCTCAAGCAGCATAATTACTCTTAGAAGCAGATATACTAAGGAGAAATGAAGTAATTTATCATCCTTCTGTTACACTGTTTACACCAGTCCATGCAGCACAGGCACTCACTTAACATACTGCTGCAGCATCATAACTGTCATTTCTATTGAGACTGCATTTAGCTACAAATACTTAAGCCCTGAAAAATGACAGAGTACCCAAGCTTCTGCTCCAAGCATCTCTTTTGACACAAGAAGAACATGGAGTTGTTAGAGCGAGTCCAGAGGAGGCCACAAAAATGATCCAAGGGCTGGAGCACCCTTCCTACAAGGACAGGCTGAAAGAATTTGGGTTCAGCCTGGAGAAGAGAAGGCTTTGGGGAGACCTTAGAGCAGCCTCCCAGTACTGAAAGAGACTACAGGAAAGCAGATCGGCAACAAAGGTCTGTGTGGTTACAGCATATCCAGGCACCAGAAGTAGCTATTCTGAACTAAGAACCAAAAACCTATTAAAAAGTAATGAATTTACCTCATAATATTGGAGGCATCTTCAGCATCTGGGTCAGCACAATATTTATTGGCAAGGATTAGGCACGCATCTGCTGACTCTATCTGAGACACCAAAGAAAAAGCAAAGATAAATAGCAACCTCTCTTTCTGGCTTTCTTTCATGATAAAGCATTAGGGGATCCAACACTGCCATCATGAGTGTGAATGTCAGTTATTAATATTGCTAATCAAAAACATTACAAGGCTCATGTGCATTACTGTCAGTGGCTATAACAACTCTCATATACACACAGTAATTTCTCAACACTTGCTTGTGTTGCTCAGACCAGGTCAGTCATTCAATTATTGATCCACACATTGTATCAGCTGAGGCATAATGGACATATGTTTTATAACCTATATTGAAATTTAGTACCCTAAATGCATAGGAAGTTCCTGTTGTATCAGTACAGTGCTCCGACAAGTCATGAAGCTTTGTTTAAGAATTTAATTAATATCTCTTAAAGACAGGAAGAGGTCGATGAACTCATGATTTTGACTCTGAGTGCCGGTTTTAAAGTGCAGCAGGAGGAGAACTGCTCTGTTCACGGGATCTCCATGTTCACACAAACCTTAGCACCTTTTCATTCAAAGTAGATTACAAATGTAATTTTCCATGTATATAACCAAATGTCAATAAAAAGGGTGGAATACAGAAAATAAAATGCTAACATACAATTTTATGGTCGTAATTGGAACATTTTTTCTGATTAACGGAAATAGTGTATGTTGAGCTACAAAAGGTTAAGCAATTTCTGCAGATAAACTGGACAAAAAGACATGATTAATACTCCAAAAAGCATTAACATTTTCTTGGCTTCAGTAGTTGGTTTACATTCCATAAAAAAAAAGAAGGAACATGAGTTAATGCTGTGTCTGACAGTTTGTCATCTTTTTGAGCTTCATGCTTTGCTTTAAAATACGAAGTAATTTACCATAGAGAATTCTAGACAATAAAACCATCTCATTTTAGCTACCAAAAATCTTAAATCATATTTTTTCCAGGATTCTAGACAACAAAAAAGGGGTTTGACAGGTGAAAAATTAGTTTCTAATCATTCTGATGAAGGTAAGACAATAGCAATTGAAGCAATTACTATAAGACAATGTTCTATTATATCAAACATTAATGTAAATTAGACTTCTCAAAACCCCAATGAAAAATTCATTAAAAGTTCAGTGGAGCGGCAGATAATGTATTTTGAGCCAATGTGTTAACGTAGTTTTGACAACCTAAAGATATAGGCAAAAGATTAGTTTTTTATAATATAAATGGTATTTTAATTTATTAGACAAGCTAAGAGAGAGGCACAACCAATCTTTTGGGGTTACGTGAAGTAGAGCTCTACATTGTTTTTGTCCAAATAATGCAACTACTACTTTTTAAAAAGGCAGTTAGCAGGAGAACAGAACAACAGAGCTGTTACCTTCACTCTCGCCAGATCATGGGGATTAAGGACTGAACCCTGGTAAAATTCCACCTGAGTGAAGTGTCGTTTAAAAAGAGCTTCCAGCTCAAGGTTAGGGGAGATACTGCAGTGGGAAGAGCAAGAAAACACAAGAACAAATGAGAAGCCAGTTTCCATAACTTCCTCATTTCCTTAATTTATAAACCAACACTTCTGTTTATTTTAGGTATTCAGGCTTCTGCTGATACATTTCCAGTGGTATAGAAACAGCGTGCAGTACCTGCCTTCCCTTCTTTTCTTCTGTCTACAGAGCTTCTGGCCCACTTCATCGTGCTGTTGTGCACATTGGTCAGTTGTCAGTTCCTCACAGATGTGAACTCAGAACTGGTGCAAACATCTTTAAAACATCCTTGCCACACCATTCTTCACAGAAATTGTCTAGCAAGAATATCATCCTCTGCATGTCCCCACTATTTTAAAACTGAATGCATCAAATGAAAGAGCTCAATGCAATATCCTTAATAGCTGGAAAAGAAGTCCTACAACAGGGCGTGTATGGGCTACAAATCAAATACATGCAATTATGCTGAGACTTTGAGTCTCATTTCATTTTGCCATAAACCAAAAAAAATTAAATGGTCTGTAATCTATTATATAATGAGGCACCACACTTGGAAATATCTTTTCTGAGGTCACTCATGAAAATAGAAGAGATTTAATAGCTACACAATAAGTGCATGAGATCTTTATCATGATAGATGCTAAAATTGATAAGAAAATAAAACAGATAATGTGCAAATTTTTGTGTGAGAAGATACAGAAGAAAGCAGGTAAGAATAAGTAATCATGCACTAAACTTTGTGTGTATGTGCAGTTTCCCGATTCCTAACATCACATTGAAATCTGGCTCCCTCCTTTCCTCTTACAGTCAATCCTTGTTATTAGAAGGGGGAAGCAAGCAAACAATGTATATACTAGGAGATATCATCTTTAGTTCAGTATGAAAGTACTAATAAACAAACTGAGCAAGTGTTGCCAATTCTTAGTTTTTCAGTTCCTTTTGTTGAATTATCACAAATGATCCTTTAACTGTTTAATCATCTGCTTTGACAAGACAGAAAGTAGGGAACGTGCTGCTAAATGCAAAAATATTACTTAATCACAGCTCACAACACTCCTAAACAGACACCATTCCAGAGCAGAGAAGATCTTTCCTAGTGTCCATCTCTGTAGCACATGGCTATTTCAAGCAGCTCCTGAAACAGGTAAGCCTGCTTGATGTTGTGATTGCACGTAATACACAAAGCCACCATAAGACACCTTTCCTTTTACCTATATATATGTGTAAAAGAGCACTACTAGTTATCACCACGGCAAGAATCTCTTTTCTATCTTCATTATATTTGTAAAGTAGTATATCTCTATTTGTATTAGAACTGCATCTGCACCTACATTTTTCCTACTGTAAATACTTTGCAATATGAAATAAGACTTCTTTTCCTACTGAAATCAGAGGTGAAAATATGTTTTCAGATGGCATAAGTTTATATCACATACAGTATTTTTTAAGAATTTTACCAACTTCGGAAGTTTCATTAGAAATATTTGCCACTAAAGAAAATTCTTGCACCTATTAGTATTTCAATATTTTTTATTTCATAATTCCTCCCACATCAGCTACCTTATAATTGACATGATTAGGTCTTAAATCTGTTAGCTTGAAACACCTATGCTTAGCAACAGGGTATAAAATTTGCAGAAACCAACTCTTTCTTCAGAATAAATTGTTTATAGAAATAATTGCAAACATTAATTGTACGGTTATTTGGGGATTGAAAGATCCTCTGCCTTCTGAGGAAACAAACAATTTAATAAATTTTAGTAACAGACAATGAGATCAATTTTGCAAGATTACTCACTTATGCAGAAAGACGATTTCTACGTTGACATCATCCCTATCCTTGTGCAGGAAGTCCTTCAGGAAGTTGGACACGCTTTCAAGTGTTATGTGACCACAGACAACTATGTGCCTGTTACAGAAAAATCAGAGTTAATCTTGCAAAGAAAGTAAAACAAGGAAGAGAAGAGGAATATCAAAATTTATGGGCCAAAAAAGGTATTAGTATCTTCTTGATGTTCCTCTAGATCCTATTCCATGAAGTCAGAGAAGGAAAACAGCAGTTCCAAAAGGTGCTTTGCAATTGCAAATACATATATGCTCTCACTTGCAAAGACCACCATTACCAAAGCTTTTGGTCAAGTTGCATTACACGTTTAACAGTAAGTAGCACCATTTATATATCCATATTTACATACTATATACCCTTTCAAAGTCATATTTATTTATTTTACGCACCTTTCTCCACATCTTTACCTCCGATACTGAGATTTATTGTTTAAATTTTTGCTTTATGACAGCAAATCTCCCTAAAATTATTCAATATTTTTCTATGGTTGAAAGCAGACAATTAAGCCAAAGGCAGAGCAAAGCTTGCCAATTACAGGCCATAAGCAGTAAAAGAGAAAACTTTTTCCTTCCATAACTCCCAGAAGGAGTGTGTGTTATAACGAAGAATCGTTATTTATTGCTCCATTTCAACAGATTGCTTCAAAAATCAAAGTTTGCACAGATTGTGATGTCACCAAGGTTTCTGCTGCTCTACAGCTCCATTAATAGATGTATCTAACCATGTAAGATAGATGCTTGATACATACCTACACATATTCTTGACTTCTACATCTTAAATTGTGAGAAGCTGAAGTGAAAGCCTAGGAAATTGCTCGCTTCCTCAATTAAAGGATCTTTGCTCCTTTATTATTGTAAAGTCAAGCCTAAAAATTTGTGATTAGAATACCTTCCATTGTCTCACAATTTCCTTCACAGAATTAACTCAATCTCAGTTTTCATTATTGCCATGGGTTTAAGACAGACAGTGATATTGATATACCTATTACTACCACTTCCAAATACCATATCGCTCACAGAATGCACGATGAGGGAAAAGGTGGTAGAGAGAATTCATGAACAATCAGAGAGCCAACTTCATTACAGTCACATAATCTACACACAAATGCTACAAATAAACCATGCAACACACTTATTTGGCACTTGAGCTACTAAATGTAAAGCAAAACCATTCCAAAGGCAACATGTACACGATCCAAATCTGACCTAAAATCTCATAACTGTTCCATGGAAAACTCTGTAAAGCTGAAACCTCATTTACTGGAAACAACAAGTGGCCACAATAATTACTTATGTAATGGGCTATAACAGCAGTCTGGTCTTGCTTAATATTTCTATGCTTGTCGATATATGTGTGTAAAGCACATAGAACACGTTGGAAAATGGATAATTATCCAGAATAAAGAATACATCTGTAATACACATCATGCAGTGATTAATACCCCCACAATGTGCTGTCAATTTTTCAGTGGTTCATATGGTCAATAGAAAAGCAAAATACAAACTATTATGATAGTCCAGCACATCGTATGATATTGATCTTCTATTGGCACACTGATAAATAGCATAGAACAGAGTTTTCAAGCTTTGTTTAGAAAGATGATAAATTCTTTTTGCATTAGTTCTTAATGACATCATCAGGACTCAATGTAATTTTAGAAACAGCAGCAGACTGTAACTTCAATGGTTTCATTCTTTTTAACAGGGAAGGGATATATGAATATTTGAGACTCTGTCTGGCTTCGGTAGGATTTTGCTCAATTTTAACCTCAATTCTTGGTGCACTAAGTGTTCAAAACACTGAGTTCTCAGAATGTAAACACTTAAAACCACAAAAATCCCTGAATTAAAACCTTCCTGTTATATGAGATAGTAAGCACGTTATCAGAAAACAAAATATAA
Organism: Coccyzus lansbergi; assembly: GCA_033558105.1. Classification (NCBI taxonomy): domain Eukaryota; kingdom Metazoa; phylum Chordata; class Aves; order Cuculiformes; family Coccyzidae; genus Coccyzus; species Coccyzus lansbergi. The sequence goes on along the minus strand of JAUMJK010000178.1, from coordinate 513,201 downwards.
ATTACATTAGCTCAACCTTTCTTTGCACAAGGCTCCTTAAGAGATTTCCTGTGGGATTTTTCTGCAACCTCTGTAATGGATAAACCCATGCCTATCTTCCCCTCTACAGAAGTACTCTCCCTCAGATTCCCTACCATCAGTTGCCTGAGCTGTCACATTATTGAACACACTGCTTGGTCAGGATAATAACACAGAAGGGTAAAATACAATTTCAAGCACGAGGATTCACTCCCTATGAGATCTTTTTGTAGGCAACTGTGTTGTTAGCTTTAGCACGGTCCCTTCCTGAATGCTCCTGTGCTACGTTTCATTCCTATGCAGAAAATTTACTTCTTTCCTGGGAGATTTCACTTTTGATGGGTTCTATTCTGAATAAGAGTCCACATTTTTTAAAATGTGGTTAAACTGAAGAGAAAAAAATAGAAGTGAGATGGAGTGTGCAACCCAAATTTGTAAAAAAAAATCATGGATTGTAAGATTACAAGATAATTCAGGTTGGAAAAGACCTCCTGAGGTTATCAACTCCATAAAAGCAATAAAAGCAGATGCATTTGGTAAGAGAATTCAATACTGCTATGATTCCCTTTTGGTAGGACTTCATAGCAACCTGCTCCAGTTAAATTAAAACACTTGGCTGTCAAGTACTCTTGCATTTAAGCACCAGGACTGATTCTTTTGGAAGTATCAGAAGGCATCTGCATCATGATTTCATTTTAGCACACTAATTTGGGGCTGGACATTATCTGTCCTTCTCTTCTTATACAGCACAAGACAGTGCCCTGAGCAGTGATTGTAACAAAACTTCTTGGTTATCAAAAAATATTTTGTGATGAGATACTGTATTAATTTTTCATTGAAAACTCCCATAAAAAAAAACAATTTTAACATAAATAATATTTTTGCTTAGAAGCAGAAGAAATTGAAAACAGATTTCCTACTTGCCCAGAGAGAGTTATTAGGTATGTTATTTAAGAAAACTTAATGTTATTCTAATCTGTCCTGTATATGATTTGAAGATTTATAGCTTCCTTTGTTTCTTCCAATAACCATTCTTTTCCCATGTACCACCCATTTTCTTCCATGGACTGAGGGTTTAAATAAAGCCAACACACTGGATATCTTTTGTTTTCAGGTAGAGTTGGCTGATAGAAAAATATTGTATTAATAATTTGGGGTCAGCAGAAATGTCCTACCTCTGCATTAATTTTTCTATTAATGAAAAACTAGCAAAAGAATATTTAGCTTAATTATTATGGTTTCCAGTTTGTGTTTTGAGGGTTTTTTCATTATTTAAAAACAAAATTTAGAAATTCCATTACAACACTGAAAAAAACCTTGTTCAGGAGCTTAGAAATTTTTATTGCTGAGAAGTATTCCAGAGGACTAAGGCTTTTGTTAGTTAAGTAATAGTTGCCCTTGTTATCAAAAGTTAGGTTTAATATACTAATAGGAATCCGCATTACATGGCTATGATGCTGCAAAACTAATCTTTTACAGAGAAACTAACACTCAACAGGAGCTGTATTCTATCAACCATTAAAGCCAGCTAAACTCAATTCTCTCCCATAGGTACTTATCATTCTCCAAATTAACTACAGTGACCAAATATGAAAAATCAGTACAGTTCTACGCAGCTGAAATTCTCTACGCTTCCTAATTTTTCTCCATTCAAGTACTGACAAAATGATATATTTGTTAAAAATACATTTGGTTCTTACAAAGTAAACAAAAATGGTGATAAGAGGTCCAAAGCTACCACAGATACAAATAGTTTGAGGAAGAAAAAAAATCAAGCAAGCAAAAGCTAAACCGGCTAGAATTCTGACATTGGAAAATTGAGAAAACACACACAATGCATGTAAATAGTACAGTAAATTAAAAGAGAATAGGATTCTTCAAAAAGGATCTTTGTGTGGCTCTTCCTTCAGAGGACACAATGCAACAGGCAAATCTTTCGCCTGTTTATTTTGAAAGAAATTACATCCATTTTATTGGAACAAGAATAAAGAACTTGAAAAAAACTCACTCTAACTAGTATGTCATAATAAATCAAAGTTGATAAACAGCTGAATTCAGCTCAGAATTCAGCTGAGTACATGGTGTTCCCTTGTCAAGTAACTAAATGAAGTGTGGCACTTATTGATCTAGATGCTTCCATAAAACTGCAATATTTATACCAAATACACATGCTCAAATCTCTTTATGGTCTTTCTGCTTAGTGTTCAGATCATGTCTTCATCTATTGACCATCTAAATTCTTTCTTTGTATATCAGCAACAGGCTGCTGTGGTTGAAGTAAACAGGTTCTTGTAAAGTCCAACTGGTTTTCCTCAACAAAGGATGAGTTTCAGTCACTTTTTCTTATTAAGAAAAGTCAATAAATGTCAAAAGAGATTGTACATATGGTGGTCTTGTTTATCTACTAGCAGTATGTGTTCTTTAAATATACAGTATATTCCAAGGTGCCTGTACTTTTTATGATTTACATAACATTATTCAAGATTCTATTAATTCAGTTCAATTAAGCCAAGACTTCATGCATGTGCTTATGTTTCTCTCTCTTATTCAGTTAAACTTATGCCTTATTTTAATATAGACTTCATTCTCAGCTTAATACAAATAGAGTAGTGGGCGCTGTGTAATCATGACTTCCACGTTTTTCTACTTTTTTCACAACAGACTTGAAGCCAAGGATCATCCTTCTATGGCCCACTTAATTTAGCCAGTGTTTAGTGAGCCAGAACAATAGGCTATAATATTTTAAACACTAAAAAAACCTTGCCTGTGTATCACATATATGACAAAAGCCAAGACATAGAACCATTCATCAACAGAGGACACCAAAAATGAAACATCAGATTGGTTTTGGAAAAATAACCCTAGTAGGAATGAAACTAAATAGTATTACACCCAAATTGGCCCTTTTGTATCAGTCATTCCTATTTGTAAGCACAGAGTTCTGAAATTAAGACATAATATTTTTTTAAAAATGCAACTGTAAGCTCTCTATTCTCTCCCTCTGATTCTTAAATCATGTTCTAGAAATGTTCTAGTGCAATGGAAGCAAGTGAAAAAACATTCAAGGATATAGCAAATTGTCTGATGCGCAACAATCCAGCAGCTTTATTTTAACATTTATTCTCCCTCAACTCTTTGTTAGAAAGTAGGTTTTCATTCTTCTCTTCATTCTAGAAAGATTAAAAATTACATAAGAGCTGAAGTTGCTGAAAAGCCAAAAGCACTGACTTTCAAATAGGTATCAACATTAAATATATAAAGTAATATGACTATACCATGACTAGAAACATGTTTGCAGTATGTGAAAACATGTCTGAGCTACCTTTAATTTCTGTAAATTGGACCCAATACCTTCAGCTGCCAATTATTTAGGAACCAGAGTGAACTCATGCAGTCTGTACTGAAGCTACTGCGATTAATTCAGACAGAAGTTCTTTCCAATAATTTTCAGACTCTTTGGAATCTCTCTTGTATTGTGAGTAAAGAAAAACGTATTTGTTAATATGGAAAGGACTCAAAGAGCTAAATTCAGTACATGGTATACAGTACAGATCAGTGGAGCAGCGCATCCTAGATCAGATTAACATATATGGAAAATCATTAATGTCAGGCATTTGAAAGTTGACTCTGATGCACATGTTTACTTTGTGACCACTATAAATATGTGAAATTAAGAATCAAAAAGGAATCATTACCAATGCTCTTAAATATAAAACCAATAATGTGTGACAAACACACAGTCATGCACAAGATCCTAATTAGTTGTGAATTACTGCAACTGTGAAAATATATCCAGTGCTCTTATACAAATAGAGGTTTTGGTCTTGCTTGGTGAATATTGGTAGTGTGTCACTGGCAACTCTCACATATTAGAAATTGTTACTGAAGCACAAACAAACAGTACAGAACTCACACAGATACTTAAATATTTTATGCCCACTTAAGTGAGATTCCTACCAGACAACAGGCTAATAAAATGCATTTCAGATACTTTAATCTCAGATAAAATGCACACTTCTTTGTTTAAAGTGCGTATTAGAGCTCAGATCTAAGTCAGTTTGCAATAGCTTGTTACCATAAGTGATTCACTGTGAGATGCTTTGTTTCTTTACAACTTCCTTGTTCAGTTACAGCTAAATGAGTTTACCTTACATTTTTATGATCTAAGTAATTACACAATGCTTGTCTATAAAACATGTTAAGAAATAAAAATTAATATCCTTTGCTTGATGTGTACCTCCAAAACTGCAATAACAAGAAGAAAGCACAGTGATTTGTTTCTGTAACAGTCTGGACTGGTTAAGAGGCTTCCACTGTAGCTTAAAGTAAAGGAGAAATATTCACCCCTGATCATTTCTGCTTTCATAAAAAATACCACAACATTTAGACACAACAGTTATATCATCATAAGAAATAAGTGAATAATTTAGTATAAAGAGAAGTAAAAACTGTTAAAGATTATGGGGTGCACAGGAGTTCGTTATAGAAAGCTTACAGTAAAAAGCCAGAGTAAACCATCTATGCAGCATTAGCATCTTAGTCACAAGAAACCTTAATGTAACACTACAAGCCCTCCAGGCCCTGGACTTCCTTCTTGTACTATTTTGTGCAGCAGACATCACACACACCAGGCACCCTGTTGTTACTTTGGAAATCAATTGAAAATATTTCCCCTTAAATAAATAGCATTCTATACACCCAAGATCACTCATTTTCCAACTGCATTATGCACTTCTAAATGCTCAATGGCTCAAAAAACAATTAAATCTTTCACAAGCAATGCAGGAGTCAGAAAAGGCTTTAACATTCTGAGCATTTCATTCATGACCACAGGCAATGCCTTTCTATAGAAATCATCCCAAAATGTCACAATTAATTTTTTGCAAAAGAACGTGAGTGAAAACAACAAGTTATAATTCACCACAACTTGCTGATTAATTCACCACTTCTGCCATCTCACATTGCACTCCTTGGAACAACCATTCTTGAAGTCATGGCTTGTATATTTTGAAGACTAAGGTAGATGAACAGACTTATAAACCAGATTCAGTCTTCCTTGAGTCAAAATCTAGACAGTAAAAACTGCTCTTTTGATGCCAAACCCAAAAGTTGTTTTCTTAAAATTTAGAAAGAGAAATGGAAAACTTGAAATATTTGCAATTTTCAACAGAAATATAAAATTAGCCATATTGTTTGAGGAATGGTACATGATTTGAGATACAGAATACATATTTAAATCATAATATTACCATACATGACTTCTCACATTTCCCTTCTTTCTTTCATAAGAAGGTGATAGCTTAATAAGTGTGCAAAACCAGAAAAGGGTTGTCCTGTTAGTTCTATCTCTCAGTCTATTTAAACACTCATCAGATTTTTTTTATCACTTCATTTGAAACAGTGGAATTGGGAGAATGGTTCGCATATGGGAAACAGGCATCCCTGGGGATCATAATGCAATCCATGTCACATTCTCTTATTACAGTCTCATCCCACTGGAAAATAATATCTTACATATTGTATCAAATGATTTAATATAATAATCTAATGTTATTTTCTTCAGAGCTATGCCTCCCATTACTGCAGCAAATGGACCTTTGCCAAAGGATTTGGGTAAGCTATAGTTTTGTTTTTTCTAATTTTTAATCAAATTCAACTGTCTAATGAGTCCAAGATGGCCTGTCAACTTCAGTTATCTGTTTGCTTTTCTGTTTACCCAATCTATCTGTCTACAGCTTTAATTTTTCTCTGTGAAGTTTAGTTATTGAATCCCAAGTTTCCCCTCTGGAAGGAATCCCTAACAGATGATTCTTTCCATTAATATGCTGATGATTTGTTAACTTATGGCTTGTCAATTTAAGAAATCTGAAGAAATATCTGGGAAGCAGAGGTGATCATGAGAGAAGAAAAACAAAAGGCATCAATGGCTTATACAGTAAAGAACTGTGATTTCATTAAAATACAACTTTCAATCTTGCCTACTAACTATGGTAATGCCTCTGGATCTATTTTTTTCGAAACTTGAACAAAGTTTAGCATAAATATTTACTAGGACAGAATAAGCAGCTTATATATATATACACACACACACAGAGAATCACAGAATGGTTTGGGTTGGAAGGGACCTTTGAGGCCAAATCAGTTCCAACCCCCAGCCATGGGTAGGGACATCTCCCACTGGATCAGGCTGCTCACAGCTGCATCCAACCTGGCCTTGAACTCCTCCAGGGTTGGAGCATCCACAACTTCTCTGGGCAACCTGTGCCAATGCCTCACTGTCCTCATTGTGAAATCTTCTTCTTAATGTCTCATCTAAATATTTCCCCTTCCAATTTAAAGCCATTCTCTCTGATTCTACCACTCCATACCCTTGTAAAGAGCCTCTCCTCAGCCTTCCTGTAGCCCCTATTGGTACTGGAAAGCTGCTATAAGGTCTCCCCATAGCTTTCTCAAATCTCTACACAACTACATTTCATTTAGCTTTTATCGTCAGTTTTTACATTCAGTATTTTGTCATTTCAAACCACTTAATCTGTTTATCTGTTATACCAGTCTATCACTAACTTACTTTTATTTATTACATTTATTTATTTAAAAAATAAATTTTATTTAATTTTATTTTAATAAATTTTTAAATAAATTTTATTTAATAAATAAATTTAATATTTACTTTATTTATTTATTAATTATTTATTACAAATGTCTACTTTGCATTTTAAAAGCACTTCTCTTCTTCAGAAAGCATAAACTTGATTCCATTAATCTCACAAAAACTCACTCAGGTTAGTCTATTAATAATAATATGCCAACTGTTCTACAGAGAAAGTAAGTTACATTTTAGCAGGATCAAAAAATATGTTTTATAGTTTCAATTGTTTCTCATGCCTGAATTTAATTTCCCAGTTTCATCTTAGGTGTGGTGTGGGAGTATATATATAATATCAACTGCTTTCTGTCTTTGTAACTATAGTCTGTTTTTCTCTGTCATTCATATTGAGTGGTGATTATAGCAAGAAGCAATTTTTTTTATTGTTTTGAATATAACTAAAGAAAGGCAGCCAGTTTTTACTTGTCCACAACCCATCTGATTCTGAAATGTTTTCCTGTGAGGGTGGTGAGGCACTGGCACAGGTTGCCCAGAGAAGCTATGGCTGCCCCATCCTTGGAAGTATTCAGGACCAGGCTGGATGAGGCTTTGAGAAACATGATCCAGTGGGAGGTGTCTCTGCCCATGACAGGGGGTGGAAGTGGATGGGCTTTAAAGGTTGCTTCCAACCCAAACCGTTCCATGATATCACGACACATGACATAAAAATTACAGAGTTTCCTGATGTGTAAATACCACCAAAACAGCTCTTTAGCACTAATATCATTATGTATACAGCAGACCTCATTGCTTGCAAATCTCAAATTCAAGACAAAAATTATTATCCTTTTGGTAATTTCTTAATTTTTTTCTATTTTTCCTGTTAGGTTGTATCTGTGCCAACGCCATTGCCCTACTTGTTATTAAATGTCTGTTTGGTCTCAGTCATTTTTTGTATGGATATATCAGTATGCCTATTCAAAATACATGCAAGATTGGCTGTTCAACAGGTGAAACTTCAGTCAAAATCTATGATAAAATTCCTGCTTTGTGTTCTGTGTGACTTTACAAGTCTCACTGCAGGAGTATATTAGAATCCAGAGATTATATAATAACTTAAATTTTAATTTTTTGTAACAAAACTATTGAGTATCAAGTAAATTTAACCAGTGATAATTGCACATGGTCTACAAACTATTACTGCTTCCAGACTCTTGTATGTGTCTCATCTAAGAGATGTGGAGGACGGGAAGAGGAAGCTCTCCTCAGGAGAAACTCTCAGTACTGAGCCTGGGAGGCAGTTTATCCTCAGCCCTCTTTTCTACCCTGATGGAGAATGGTGACCTCTCCTTTTGCCTGATTCAGTGTCGGTGCTTAGTAAAGGGCCCACGTGAGTACAAATTATGTTGACTGTTCAGACCATAAGGATGGAGCCACGGGGCTAAGCTGTGGGGATTTCTTCAGGGGAAAGACTGATTTTCAAACAGCACCTTTTTATCTATAATGGGGGAGAGAAGTATGTATTTATTTACTTTCTTATTTACTTTATTCTGACCAGAGCTGAAAGCTTGATTTTTTGCAGTGTTCTTCCTCTCTTCTTAAGAAATGAGCTTATTTATTGTATAAAATGATTCATATAAAGTTTATGAGTCCTTTGGGGACTTTATCAGCTAAAAAGCAAAATGAAATGTTAAATATAACTTGTTGGTGTGTTGGTTGTTTTTCTTCGTTAGTAAGTGGAGTTTCTAGAATAATTTTTATGCACACTAGCTGCTTCAACAGTTACAGTTATACAGCAAGACAAAGCCATGTAGTGCAATCCTCAAAACGTGCATAATTGGATGTTAATTTTCACTCTACACCTAAATGTTCCTTAGTCACACAGAAGCATGTTATTTCATACAGTACAGGAGGCAATGTGTACAAAGATACATTTAACTGCTACAAAGTAGATTTCATGTATTTGCCTATTTTGGTGACAACCAAAAGCATATACATTTGCTGTTTTAACAGTTGTAACTACATCTTTCAACAAAATTTAGCTGCTTTCATTTTATACAAGCTTTAACTTTATCTGGAAACTTTCTGACATTAGGAATAGAACAACTGCAGTTTCTCATTATGTTTGGTTGCTCAACTAAGCATCTTATATTGCTAATTACTACCACATGCCCATATCCCAAGCAAAGGAAAACTTATTGGTTCTGACAATCCATTCCCTCAACACTGAATTCCAAACAAAAACTTAAATTTTGGCCAAACATAACATTTCATCAATCTTGTTCTACTGACTGCAAAAGCAACATCAAACAAGGGGTGCTAATGGCTTTTTACTGTGCAGTTCCCAAGATTAGATTCTCTGATGAAAGACTCACATGAGCAAAGGATGCCTTTAAACTACTTAGTAATTAATATTTGAACCAGGAAACAATGCATAAAATAAATCAAATAGTCTGCATACTGATGATAGAGTTGAATTTTCAAACAAGTTGTATGGGCAGCAGAGATTAGCAGAGAAAGCATTGACTACAGTGAGCTAAAGCCAAACAGAAAGCGCATATAAATAAAGAAAAAAAAAAGGTGAAAAAATAAAATTAAGCACGCCCCAAAGCTAGCAGAAGCCTGTAATCTGGAGTTGAGCTTCTCAGGATGTGGGGTTCTGACTGAAGATCAGTGCCAAGTTTAGAGACATCTGAGCAATGCTGGGTACTAGTGACAATGTTGAAGGGGAGAGACTGAAATTCTCTATATAAAACAAGTTTTAACCCTAATTTCCATTCTGATGTAGCCCCTTTGAAGTCTTAAATCCAGAAGTGAAATTATATGTTTAAAAAAAACTTCTCTCTTTGAGAAACTAAGCAGGAATACAAATACAAAATGAGTAGGCCTCGGTCACAAATAAACATTTGGGGAAATTAATTACTCTATCTCAAAAAACCTAAGGTGTTTTGTTAATCTGGATAAGTGACTTAGGATGCAAGTTTCCAAAATCAGTGTTTACAGCAAAAATAACTTTAGACGTTTGAGGGCATCTCAAAAAAATGAGAGCACTGAAGTTTTTAATTGTGTCATTTAATTGCTGGAGTGTTGTTGAAAGTACAACAGTATAAACAATAATTAGATAAAATCTTTCATATGTCCACCCAGTGTTGTAAGAGCAGTACTCTAGAAATAGCTCTGTTGAATATTTACAGTCTTTCTGCTCCATAGAGAGAAAAAAAAAAACTTGATAGAATCATAACCCACGTTTATAAAATGGTGCATAAGTGATGATTTGCAAGGAATAAAGCAAAACCATGTCTTGTTAAAGTAAGAAGTGGGCCAACTTATTAGATGTGTTGCTTGCAGCATATTCTTTATGTTATATTGAAAGAATTCTATGTGACTAGTCTTTTAGGGCAAAGGTATCTCCACCAATGAAAGTCATGATGGCATGTAATGAAACAAAAGATTTTAATGGTGATACGCAGGAGAAACTACTATGCCTCCAAATACACTGAGTTCCTTAAAGGCTATATCCCAGCAGGTCTAGGTGCTGGGAATGCCAGAAAGAGATGATTTTAACTTTTTCAACAAAATAAACAGGCTTTTCAAAAGAAATGTATGAGCTAATGTGGTTCAATAAAATTTAACTGTTGCTACCAGATATAAAGTGGGGTTTTGTTTGTTTTGTTTTTTTTTTTTAATGGGTTTGGGGTTTTCCCATACTATTTTGATACCAAGGAACTACTGGCTTCTCTTAGGATAGGTTTTATAGAGCATGTAGAAGATAATCACTTTAAAATCCCTGGTCATAGAGTCTAAAATCATAAGTGTTTGCAATACTCCTATGAAACCAATAAGAGCTGCATGAGATTTGAATGTGCTGTTTGAACAATGCAAAATTATACTCTCGGGCATCTGACAAAGCCAGTCTGATGGAATGATCAAATAAACATAAATCTCATAAACCAAAGACTTCTGAAGAACAGAGTTGTTTGAAAATCATGTGAATTATTACTGTCACTTAGTTAAGAGATGACCGCATGATATTCTGCTGCTCAGAACTCTGAAGTGACAAGTTAACCTTGTTCCAGAAGGCAACTGCATACACAACACCAGCATTTCTCACAAGATGCGTTAGTGTAGTCCTAGTGATATCCACGTTCTCTTGATGTAGGGAAAAAATGTTGTGACTTGTACCGTAGCATAGCCCAGGTCTCTAATTATAGTGTGACAACTCTCCAGTGGTAACATCTGAGGTCAAGCAACACAGCGTTATAAGCTGTAGATCAGCTATTACCACCTTCAGGGGCTCTTTAAAGTCACACAACCACACCTGGTCTTTTTTGACTTACTTTCTGCCTCGGGTTGAGTTAAAAGTCCCGCCGTATTTCTTCCGATTAAGGATGAGAGCAGCAATTTCTGGCACGTAGCGAGCAAACATTGCCTACATGCATGAAACAAAAACACAAAAAAAAAGAAAATGGCATGCAGAGAGTGTTCTACTGCAGCAGAGGCAGCAGAGCCTCTTGGGATACTTACTTTCTTCCACTAACCGCACTATAGGAACCACCATATTTCTTGCGGTTTCCTATTAACTCTATGATTTCAGGGACGTAGCTGGCAAACATGGCCTAAGAAGAAGACAGGAGACAGAAGAAAAGACTAAAAAGAGAGGCCAAAGAAAGGGGGATGATGAATATTTTCAGAAGATATATATCTTTGAGATCTGAAAATGCAAAAGAATTAAGTCTGTGAAGTTGTTTAAAAAGAAAATTTAAAAAATGTAAAAGTTCTCATCAAACAAAACAAGAGGGCTCGATGTAAAAGTTGGTCTTGGAGAAGATGCATACCTTATAAATCAAGAAAACAGTCAAAAGAGGAAAAAAAAAAGCACACAAAACAAGAACAAAAGTAATTCAAATTGATATCTAATACTAAAATACAATTAATTATGTCTCATTATTCCTGGAGAAAAGAGGGGAAAAAACTATCCAAGCTCCACTGCAAAACAAAACAAAAAAAACCCAATTATTATCAATATTGTTACATTTCTAGTTTAAAAAACAGGTTTTTTTCCCCCTATGGTTAGGATACAAAAGAAGACAAAACCAAGATGAAAACAGAGGATATTCCCCTTGTCAAGAAATAAAAAGTTTGTCCCCCCACTTCCCCAAAAAACTTTTGCAAAAGTCCATATTTTTAAAAGACTTGGCATGACACCTGATAGAAAAAAGGGTTTTGAGGAGAAAATAAAAACTATTCTGCCATGTTTAGTCCAACAAACAGCTTCCTTGTGGCTGGATACTTCGAAGAGCTACTGCCAGACATGGTCTTTGTCTTCGTATGTCAATAAACACAGATGGGAATGCATATATTTATGCTCATATATATATATACACACATATGAGTCTGTCTCTTTCATATATGGCATTCAGAACATATCATGTCTGTCAGGTGGATGTATATGTGAAATCAATACATGAAAGCAAAGTAAGAGAATACATACGTATGTATGTGAGACATCCGGAAAGCACTTACCTTGCACAGGGTAAATATTAAAATAAACTTTGGTAGTTTAGAGGATAACATTACAATAGGTCCTATAATATTACTAACACTGACAAATAATAGCAGAGTTGACATAAGACAATCACTAACTTTGGTGCTATGTACATACAGGACAAAGAACATGAGAATTTGCTGATACAAAAACATACTGGTCACGGTTATATGATAAATTGAGAGTTAAAATTGTGCTACATGACATGAAAAGATGTTTGAAATGAAAGAGAATGTGGTTTGCCATCATCTGGATCAGGCAAGCTGCTCTTTAAGGCAGTCCAAAGCCACAGTGTTTGTTGGAATTCTGGGAAGGAACACAGAAGGGTGGGTAGGACTTCTGAAACCGCAAAGTGCCTTTAAATATCAATAGCAGCCTCCAAAAATGCACTACAGTCAGTCACTAGAAAGTAAAGGACTACAAGTAATATTATAAGCTGAAATATTAAGGCACTTCATGTATTCTCATGCATTACTCATTTAAATGGATTAGAAAAATTCTGACTAATAAACCGGACTGATTCCACAAGCTCTGCCTACAGACAATAAACAGGGTGTGTTAAACATTTAGAAGTTTTATAATTTATTTAAATTCACAAAACTGGATATATTATTTCTTTAATTACACCACTGAGATATAAAGGACAAAGTACTGATGTAGTAGTAGTAGTAGTAGTAGTAGTAGTAGTAGTAGTAGTAGTAGTAGTAGTAGTAGTAGTAATAATAATAATAATAATAATAATAATAGGTTTTTACCAATCCCCCAAGGATGAAGAAGACCATGAAAAGGCGACCAAGGGTTGTTTTTGCATAAACATCTCCATAGCCAACAGTGGACATTGTAACCATCAGTAAATAAACACATTCCCAATATGTTAGCGGTTGATTATTTTGGAAATTTTCCCATGGATCCCCTGAGTTCTCCACCTAAAATGGACAAGAAAAACCATAAAGTATTAATAGAGTTATACCACAAATTACTGATATATGTGTATGTGCACGTGTGTGTATATACATATTTTGGCATTAATATTAAGTCTGGACCTTTGTCTATGAGTTATTTTGAGCCAATACAGGTTCTAACCCTGACCCAGCTGTACCATTCCAGTTCTTTTGCCAACATGCACAGCCTTGCCACTCACACTGTTTATGGAAACTATCTTTCCCAGTCACCAATAAATAATAAAACTTATTAATGCAGTTGTAGGTAAATTCACTTTACACCAATTTGTTCAGAACTTTTTCAGACTGAATCTTACTTGTAATTTTATTTTATTTCTTCATATTTTTAATTTCTATAGCATTATGTAGCTATTAATGACAGCAGCGATATGTCAAGTCCAGTGATATGCTATTCCTTTTACATGAAGGCAGTTACTGCACGTTACAACGTTAATATTTTATCAGTGGGGAAGAGGTGTGCCCTCTAAAAGCTTCTCCACAGGAAAAGTTTGAGGATCCCTTTTTTTTTCTCCTGGTACAAAATAGAAATAACGTTTCTATGATAAAAATGCTAAAAAGGAGTAAAAATGTGGTTGCCCATGAACGAACAAAAACAACTATCAAACAAAACCAAGCAAAATTTCAATGCATCTTTAACACTGAAAATTAAATCACTATCTGGTATAACAAGAGGATAGGCATTCTCAATTTAATCTTATATAGCTGGATGCAGCTCAAAGTAACTCAAATGTAATCAATTAAATTGGTCTGGACTAATATCAATACCATTAAATGATCATATTAGCTCAAAACCATTCCCAAGTAACTATTTGCACCTTGAAATTTTCCTATGTTGATCATGAAAAGTACTTAAAGGACAAAGAGTTAAAATATTTAATTATATTTACCAAACAAATCAGTAAAAGCTAGTAGTTTAAGATATTTAAAATGCATAACTGTCATATACCCATAGGCATATTCATATTTATGAAACCACGTGCACTTCCATACTATCTTACATCTTCCATGTATCGATTACTGTGAAATAAAAATCAATTGCAAAAATCTTTTGTCAGTGACTGAAAGCAACACCCACAAAATCTGAAATTCAGAAACAAAAGGGAAGGAAATAATCTCTAAAAACTTGCTACCCAGAATGTCAGCAGTCCTCTTACTTCTTGTGGAAATACAGGACCACTTCTTTCTGGCCCCGCCACTGACTGACACCCCAGGACCCCAGTATCATTTCAACCCCTTCCACGAAGCACTCGGTAAGTTATTTAGGAAACATTGCCACCTCCTGGTGAGTTGTAATCACTCAAAAACTTTCAGCAGCTCAAGTCCATATGTTTATTGCTGAGGTTAATAATATATTAGTCATTATTCATGAGTTTTGAGTAGAAGCCTAAAAATTCAGGAAGTTGTGATGTCTTTTTTTATTGTATTCTCTAGATGCCATAAGGAATTATCCAGCACAAGGCAATTCTAGGTAATAAAGTAGCTCAGGGTGCAGACGATTCATGAGAAAAAGTGAATGAACTATTTTCAAATGTACTTACCAAATGTATGAACCCAGCTGCTGTCAGCCACGTGCTGATAAATATAGAGCACAGATTCACCAGCTTGATGGAATTGCTGAAAAGAAACAAAATCCAACAGCAAACAGAGACTTAGACTGGAATTTATAGAATCACAGAACAACCAGGTTGGAAGAGACCCATCAGATCATCGAGTCCAACCGTTAAAGAAAGAACCTGGCAAGGATTTCTGAGGAGAAGTAGGCTCCCTATAAGGCTTAATCAAACATCTATGCAAAATACATACGATTTTGCCTTTGCTGACTTCACATTTGTACAATTTGGATAGCTCGAAAGAAAAATTCCAATGTCTTTAAAAGACAAATGGAAACCTCAGCTGCATCTGCACTTATCATCAAACAAACAGAAACAAATAGTGCTTTATCACAGATAATTTGTTTGTCTCTCAGCACACTCACCTTCTCATTTTTTACTGCTACACACTTCAGCAATTATTTCCATTTAAATATTCTTCTACTCTGGAATACATCCATGAAAGTCTAATACTTAAACTGAGTAATGCAAATTAATATCAGCCACGGAACACTGCACTGGTACAGAAAATGGACTGATGTGTTCTTAATTATTTCATTAGTTTGTATCCATCTTCCATATTCATTCTGCTTTTGAAACCAGACTTGAGGACACTTGAAAAATTAACACCAAGGGGATGTTTATATTGCTGGGATAGGATGCGGGGGAACGGTTTTCAATTCAAAGAGAGAAGATTAAGATGAGTTCTTGGGAAGAAATGTTTTCCTGTGAGAGTGGGGATGCACTGGTCCAGGTTGTCCAGAGAAGTTGTTTGCTGCCCCATCCCTGGAGGTGTTCAAGGTCAGGTTGAGTGGGGCTTTAAGCAACCTGATCCAGTGGGAGGTGCCTCAGCCCACGACAGGGGGGTAGAACTTGGTGGGCTTTGAGGTCCCTTCCAACTCAAACCATTCCACAATTCTATAGTAACCACATATTAACACTTGCACATGTGACCACAGGGCAAGAATATTTCCCTGCAGTTACAGCAAACAATTAAGGAATTATTGCAGCCAATCTGTAAGTGTCATGCTGCTTTTCTGAAAACAAAAAGAAAAAAAAATAAAGTATGTTTCCCTAATTAAATAACTTAGACAAATTACATTTCCTGTGTAGAGTTCTAAGGAATTTTCCTATGACTCTGCTTCCACAAACTCCTAGGAACTACTCTGTGGACATTCATAGAGGTAGACTATTTCATACTTCACATTCACATTTAAAAAAGAACCCAAAGACTGAAACCCATCTGTCAAACTCTGTGAACTCTCTCTAGTCCCACTGAGCAGTAAGTTTCCTGTTGTAGCCAGCAGTGATTTTGAAATAAGAATATCACTTAGTTCAGTTGGAAAATACCATCCTTTAAAGTTTGTGGGGAAAAGAAATAAGTAAAGCTCGTTCCCTCTCTTCTTTCAGAAATCACTATGATTTCAAAAGCTAAGAAGGATGCTCACCAAATACACAAGGAACTTAAGTCCATATACTACCTCTAAATAATCTCACCCTTTCATGGAAATGCATTGGAAATAGCTCTCCTTTGGTTTTGAAAGCATTTCTAAGAAAGAAAAGTGCCTCAGGAAAAACCACAATATGTTGCAAAAGTAAATAGAAATTAGCAAAAATTCACTATCAGTGTTAGTAGTAGTTTTGCAGTAGAATTAATCAGTACCTCTGTTTGAAACGGCACTAAGGACAATAAAAATGCATTATTTTTCTAAACAAGGCTGAGAAATAAACCTGGAAAACTAATTGGACTAGCTCTCATAAAAACACAGTGGACAACTGTGGATGGGCACTTGCGAAGAAATACGGTTGGTAATGACAGATGTTGTAGTGAATTCTGCACTTAAATATAAGATGATACACCAGCAGTACTGCAATTAATTAGCTTTCCCCTCCATCAACACCTGTTCCCTATTTCTCTCTTCTCTAAAGAATGTTTGATCAAGGTGTGTATTTTTTTTAGTGATAACACTCGGTCACAGTACGGGACCTTAGAAATAGGTTCCTAGATTAAACTAAATGACAGAAATCATGCTGATACAAAGCTCGAAAGATTAAATATCATCCTTCACCTGAACTCAGACCACAAGGGGCTCCTGAAACAATCATATGTCTGTTGGTATCCACTACTGTATTACTGTATGTTGTATATTTATTATTGTATATTACAGTAGCCAATAAAAATAACCATTTACACGACTTGTTTGGTACATTTTATTCTTTCAGATTTATTAACCATTGTACCTTACCCCTCCTCTATGAAATGCTCCCAGTGTTCCTGCCACAGCCTAAATATAGCTGCAGGATTAGTCACAAACATTTTCCTGTTCTTTAAGCTCCTTCCAACATCTGTGCAAAATCCCTTACTGTGAGGTCTAAGCCTCAGTAGTTTTGTTGAAAAAATATTAGAAAACAGTGAAGGAGAGAAATTTTCAATGTAACACCACAAAGTTAATGCTATTTAATTGAACATGGGACAAAAAAAATTATTATAATATATTTAATTTCAAATTAGGAACCAGTACTCCTTGGCAGAGTAATACAACAGTAACATTTTGCTTTGCCTTACTGGTTCTTTTCAAATCTAATTAATAGCTTTTCAGATATTCTAATAATTACCTAGCAGTCCCACACTACTTTGCTAGTCTTCTCACTGCCTCTGTTTTTGCATTGCTGGAACGGCCCTCCTGCCAATTCTGTATATAATATATGCTCCTTTAATCCTAATATCTCAGCCGCTAATTCCAGGAATAATATTAATTTAGAGGCTAGAGTAAATCTTTGCCCTTGATACTTCTTCAGTTTCTTATCCTGTCTGTCACAAGTTACTTGTTATTAATGGCAAGCACACTGGAATTCCTCTACCCAAAGATAGTCATACAAGGAAGCTCTGCTTCTAATAATCAACATTGGGTTTTACTCATATAACATGGTTGGACACTCGTATAAATAATCACTGAGATCACAATATGTAACGTAAGAATAAATTTTGTACCAGACAAATGCTACTTAAATGAACAGGTCAATCTCGAATAAGTCAGCTCTAAACACACTGAATGAGACTAATGCGCTATTCCTTCATTTATGGATCTGGAAGTTTACAAATCCACCACTCCTGAAGGGGCTCTTTAGCCTTTATCCAAAATACTTTGAGTTTATGGGGCTTTTCCATTGACTGCCACTTCTTGTGGAGAGGTTGCTCTGTGTGTTAAATGCAAACCCACTGGATATTCTGAACACCTGCACAAATTACTCGATTCTACCATACTGGAACCATTCTAAGCTACTGGACTGCATCTTCACCACAAGTTCTTCAATTGCTTAATTTGTCAAGAACTGGAATTCTTGCAGCCACACAGCTAGTGTGAGATTTACAGCGGAGAGAATGGTTTCAAGGTTAAGGGTTAAAGAAACTGGGGTTGACCATGACTGTGTAAAGATCAAAAGACCTGCCTCTCTATCACTATTAATTAACACAGCAAGTAAACAGAGTTAGCTGCATATAAAGCGTTCATGCACGCATCATCAGTTAGAGGAGAGAGCAGAGGATTGCAGAATGGAAGTGACTTTATTTTAATTATTGGAAGCTGGGTTCAACACCTCAGCTAGAGCATGATGAAAGGCAGTGTTGTGTTCCACTGCAAGGCACAAGAAGGTTCTTATTATTTTTTTTAACTTCAAAGTGATCTTTTGCTCAAAGTTGTGCTGCTTCTACACAACTTTCATGTATTAATAGCCTGAAGAATCAGTGAAAACCAGAAGGTTGCTTGGATTATTTTAAATATTCTTTGAAAGAAAAACTAATGACAATGAACACAATATAAAGATAGTTGAGTGTAAAATTCATTTCTAATGTTTTTGATATGAAGAAGGACTCTCAGTTAAAAAAACCCTGAAATACAGCCACAATTATTATTCCTTAAATTACTTTTTAGGTGTATTCTGTTGAATCAAATGGCAATTTCTCTTTTTCCAAGGCAGTGGAATATGGACCAACTATGTGGAAATAATTATTTTATCAGTGCAGGGCTTTGTAATTCATTCTGCTTTTAATTTATCAACACTCAGTCTTGCTGAGGTATTTCAAATGTAACTACACATCAAGTAAAATCTTCTGCTGATGACTTGTCAAAAGATGCTAATACTTAGAAATCATTCATTAGTAGAAAAAAGGCTGGAAGAACAGAAAGTAAGTGGGGTTTTTTCCATAAAAGAATGTATTAGTAGGACCATAAACCTAAGCCATTTATGTTCTGTCACCAATGCAACTAACTCAATGTGCAAGAAAATGTCTTACCTTGTCTTTAGGATATTCAGAAACTGCAAAATTTCTGAAAACTGTATCAGTCTAAGGGCTCTTAAAAATCTTAAACCTGCAATAAAGAAAAATAAAAGATGCTCTAGTAAAGCATAATTCAAATAATAACAACATATTATGTCGAATGACAATGATCAATGACATCAACATTATCTAGCATAAAAAACGTCAAATACCTTTGAAATGTTCTTCCATGTTTAATGGTTCCAAGATCCTTACCAGGTCTTTTTCAAATTGTTTTAAACAGATCTCCTCAGCAGCTGAAACATCCTACCAGAAAGCCTTAGTTTATAGAGGAAGCCATGGGAGGAGACATACAGACTGAAAGCTAAGGGGAAAAAACCTCATTGAGGTTCTCTTGTTAGGACTAGTCCACATGCCCTTCTCTTCCAAGCTGTCAAAGACATATAGATTGGAAACTCCTCAGTCCTCCAAGCTCCCACACTGCTTAGTGAAAAATAAGAGATTATGGGCAAGAGATCTGATAACCTAGATAAAGCAGACTTTGTATATGCCTGATTAAATTGGCAAATCTTAATGACGTAAAATCTTTTATTATAATAATGCTCCTTACCTGCACCCTAATTTCAAAAAACTCAAGCAGGAGAACAGAGGAACAACATATTCTCTCTGAAAAACAACAAACCTGCTATAATTCTTTCCATCAGACTATAACTATAGGAATAGATTACACATGGGGCTATTAAATAAGTAAATATTTTTACAAATCAATAGCATTTTTGTGTTGAAATTGGGTTGCATGAATAGAAGATTGTAAAGCCAATGAGAGATACACAAAGAGGAAATAATATAGAAGATTAAAGGCTTAAATTATTAAGAGAGACTTTATGCTGATAGTAAATAATTTGGCTGCACATCTTTGGCATATGAATAAAAGTACACTGTGTATTATACAGCTTATAAAATTAAAATAAGGCTTAGGATCATTTTTATTAGACAACCAACAGTTATATAAAAGTTGTGTAACCCAGTATTGCAACTGTCACAGTTAGGTCCAGGGCAGCTTCATCCCATACTTCCTCTTCATTGACATGTAATTTACCCACTTCCAGTGCCGTAAACGATTATGTACTTCTGGAAACTTCAGGAAAGATTGGTCCTAGCAAATACATAAACCTGGTCACAGTCTTCATCATATCCGTGGAATGGAGAGGTTCCCCTCAGGAGCAAAGATGCATGCAGTAAGAGGTGCATTTAAAATTTTATTTCTGCACTATTCTTGGAAAGCTCTTCAATAAAATTCTTAATCTTGTTAAGGTTCAGAAGTATCCTTACTAAGTAGCCCTTTAGTTCATAACTAGCCTTAACAAAGTAGAAACTCACTCCTGACAATGTATTATATGGATATAAAGTTTCTTTTTAATTACTGACAGTGAAGTCTGAATATCAATGACAAGTTTAAAACTGGATTTGAGGATCTAGGCAAAACCCCTAAAATAATATTTATTAATTACAAACTTCAGATCCATTTGCAATTAGAGGATGACTATTTTGCATCACAGTGCTGAAAATGCGAGAGATATATGATTTTCTGTATTTCCTATCTTGCAAATAACCTAAGAGCTCTATCACTGTAGCAAGAAAATAGTATTTAATATGAATATCTTCCTAGTTCACAATACCAGGACATATGAAGGTATAAGCCCTATTGAAAGGCACAAAGAAAAGCAGATTCTTTAGATGAGATGTTGAAAACTTCATAGGCAAACTATCATGATCTTGTAAGGTGCTGCTTCTTCATATCCCCTAGAAAACTGCAGATGGGTTTTTACAAGGGCATGTAGTGATAGGACAAGGGGGAAAAGGCTTTGAGAATTGGAAGGGGGGAGATTCAGATTAGACATTAGGAAGAAATTCTTCACAGTGAGGGTGGGGAAGCCCGGGCACAGGTTCCCCAGAAAAATTGGGGCTGCTCCTTCCCTGAAGGTGTTCAAAGCCAGGGTGGATGAGGCTTGGAGCAACCTGATCCAGTGGCAGGTGTCCCTGCCCACAGCAGGGAGCTGGAACTGGATGGGATTTGACATCCCTTCCAAACCAATCCATTCTGTGATTCTGTATTTTATTAGCTTTTGTAGAAAAATGTCGTGTTAGAAATATTGATTTTTTTGTATTTATTATAAAATATGTTCTGTATTAGTCAAAAAGTCCTTTGGTAAATCAATATGTATATAAAATGGAAATCAATATGTATATAATATAGAAAATAGGGAAAACCCTTTAAGACAGTAGACCTTTGAAGCCTACACAAATTCTTTATTTCAAGCATTTTTTATGGTCATTAAAATTAAATTCTCTTTTCCTATAAAGGGTTTGTTTATTTTTTTCATTAAAACCTACCTAGAACATAAAATTCTTGACAGCTACCTAGAGACATCACATCATATAAATTTAATCAGTAGAATGAATACTGCAGGGAAACACTTTTTTTTGCCCTGACAATCCCCGTTCATCACCAGGTGCTGTGCAAGGAGTACAATCTGCCTCAGCAGGACAGAGTGTTAGAGCACTGCATTTAGCAATGAATCCATTGGTTCACTTCCGAGCTTCATAATGACCTTCAGCAGCAAATCGAGTCAAGAGAAAGCTTTAAAATCCATTTCATATTGACTGATGTTAGAGTCAAGGAGAGCCTGGCTCAGGAGCTGAAAATAAGAGGCTGGGAGTAGATAGCACTCAGTATAAACCACAGTGAGAAAGGCACACAGTCTGCATATAGGGTTGCTGAAAGGTTTATGGCTGAATCATTCAATCATAGAATGGTTAGAAAAGACCTTTGAGATCATCAAAGAGAAAGGAGAATCATTATGTGGAGAGGAGGGAGCTGGCCTCTTCTCCCAAGTGACATGGGACAGGACAAGAGGGAATAAGTTAAAAATTCTTCACTGAAACGGTCATTAGGCAATGGAACAGTCTGCCCAGGGAGGTGGTTGACTCGCCTTCCCTGGAGATGCTTAAGGTGCGGGTGGACAAGGTACTGAGTGGTGTTTAGAGATTGGTGGGAATGGTTGGACTCAATGATCCAGTGAGTCTCTTCCAACCTGGTGATTCTAGGATTCTATGATCAAGTCCAACCACACCTGTCTACTATTACATCACATCCCTAAGTACTTCTGCTGAGCAGGGAATCAGCCTGTTTAAAGTACAAAAATCAGAAGTATTCATAACAGATGGCCATTGCAGAATAGAGCAAAAAAGAACTCTGAAACAAAACACACAAAGGGACTGGACAGTGACAGGGCATGTCCCTCAGGACCTCGTCTACCCGTGTCTTAAACACCTCCAGGGAAGGTGAATCAACCACCTCCCTGGGCAGCCTCTACCAGTGCCCAGTGACCCTGTCCGTGAAATTTTTTTTCCTAACGTCCAGTCTAAATCTCCCCTGGCAGACCTTGAGGTCATGCCCTCTTGTCCTGTCCCCTGGCAGCTCCCTCCTCTCCACAACCTCTTTTCAGGTAGTTGTAGAGAGCAATAAGGTCTCCTCTCAGCCTCCTCTTCTCCAGGGTAAACAACCCCAGCTCTCTCAGCCATTCCTCATAAGACTTGTTCTCCAGCCCCTTCACCAGCTTTGTTGCTCTTCTCTGGACTCGCTCCAGAGCCTCAACATCCTTCTTGTGGTGAGGGGCACAGAAATGAACACAGGATTCAAGGAGCAGTCTCACCAGTGCCAAGTCCAGAGGGAGAATAACCCCCCTGGACCTGCTAGTCACACCATTTCTGATAAAGGTCAGGATGCCATTGGCCTTCTTGGTCACCTGGGCACACTGCTGGCTCATGTTCAGTTGGCTGTCAACCAACGCCCCCAGGTCCTTCTCCTTCTGGCAGGTTTCTAGACAGACTTCTCCTAGTCTATAGCTCTGCATAGGGTTGTTGTGTCTCAAGTGCAGGACCCAGCATTTGGCCGTGTTAAACCTCATGCCATTGGACTCAGCCCAGAGGTCCAGCCTGTTCAGATCCCTTTGCAGAGCCTCCCTACCCTCCAGCAGATCGACACTTCCACCCAGCTTAGTGTTGTCTGGAATCTTGCTAAGGGTGCAGTTGATGCCTTCATCCAGGTCATTGATGAAGACACTGAACAGGGCTGGACCTAGCACTGAGCCCTGGGGAACCCCACTTGTAACTGGCCTCCAGCTGGATTTAGCACCATTTACCACCCCTCTCTGGGCCCGGACATCAATCCAACCAGTTTTCAACCCAGAAGAGTGTGCGCCTGTCCAGGCCAGAGGCTGACAGTTTCCATAGCAGAATGCTGTGAGAAACTGTGTCAAAGGCTTTACTGAAGTCCAGGAAGACTACAGCCTTTCCCTCATCCAGCAGCCGATATCAAGCAGATATTTTCTAGATCTTGACTGTGAAAGAGATACAAGTTGCTGGGTTTGAATCTGTTTTTTGAATCTGGCACTATAAAGCATTTAATAGCATTGACTACTTGACCTTTTAGTAAACTATGTGCATTTCAAAAGACTGCTGGTAATTCAGAGATTTCAGCCTTATCCTTCAAATAGACTAGAAAAAAGCTGCTGCTGAGAATAAAATGTAAGCAGAAAACTCAGATGAAATGAGTTTGCCCCTAAATATGGGATTATTTTCATGACTTCGAACTTAGTAAGGAGATGATGAATCAACTGAATAATTCCCAGAGGAACAGTCCACACAGCACTTCATGCTGGAGCTGGTACTAATGACATGTGAATATGTGCTTGCAATCATACGTACATCCGTAAACTGATGACATGGTTATCCTCACAGGAATATCCTTGTTGCAATGAGACTGTGGTCAAACTAAAAATGCCCTAAATTATTCAGGAAGTAGCTTACTGTGAAGCCAAACTAGATCAAAATTAAAACAAGTTAAATAGAAAAAACTTCAATGAGTCAATCGCAGAAGTAATTATTGACAAAGCATCTGCAAAACACAGCCTGTGTTACTGATAATGTGATTAGTTCTCAGCGTCCCCATGCTCACTCTGTTTCAAATCAAGCTTGACACACAACTAAGATGATGATCTCTCTTCCAGACGTAACAACTAAGCAAGATTTTTTCGATGTCTATTTATACATAGTAAGCAAAATTTTGTAACAGAAGCACTAAAACTCCCATTTTCCCAAAGATGTCTCAGCTACTTAGACAAATGTGTACATCTCTCTTTTCTTTGCCATATTTAAGAATGTAGTTTACAGAAGCAGGAAAGAATAATTTCTTTTTATTCCTGCAAAACTTACATTTAAATGATATAATCAGTAGTTGAGATAGGTCATCTTTCATATAATGGAAAGCCTATTCTAATTCTGAACATTTCACAGGATCCTGCCTGTTAAAGTTAAATAAGCAAATTGTTGAATGGAATGCTCAGGAAGTACACGTTTTGTCTCAATCATTAAAATACTCCTCCAGTACTGAAAGGGGCTACAGGAAAGATGGGGACAGACTTTTTAGCAAGGCCTGTTGTGACAAGACACGGCTTGACAGTTTTAAACTAAGGGAGGGTGGATTTATACTAGGTATAGGGAATAAGTTACTTCTAAGCTGGAGTTACTTTGAGCTGCAATATCCAGGGTAAAGGTAAGAGATTCATAGACCACAAATGCTTTTATCAAATCAAATTCCTTTAACAATAGGAGATAAAGAATTTTAGTCAATAGTTTCTGCCTTTAGTACAATAATTTGAGTTGTAGGTATGATGATTCAAGTGAACCTCCAAGCACACAGAAGGATTATATTCTTAATGTGAAAATATTTGTTTAGATATTTGTGTTGCCTGCACAGCTAAATAGACCATTTTCAAAGGATACTGAAAACACAGAACTCAAGCTTTGTGGCTCCTTACTAAGGATCTACTGAAATGGATGCTTTGGAGCAGAACAGTGATAGAACTACGACCAATAAACTGTGCTAGTAGCAATGCAGTTGCAATAGAAAATTATTTTCTCTATAAAGTTTATGGCAAAACAAAGTACGTGATTTCTAGCTTTATCTGACTACAGTCTTACAGGTGCTACAATATGGTATTTTCCTGTCTGTCAGACAGTTTTGTAGTCTCTTGGCTGATGCTTTCCAGTGGATTCCACCAGCAGTCAGGATTAACCATACATTACAAACCTCCAAAATCAAAATTTACAATTTTGAAGCTGGAAGGGGGAACAACTCAACTTATTTGTCTTTAATGAGATTCTAAAAAAATTGAAGCAGAAATTGGGATATTTCTTCCATTCACAATGAGAGGTCAATCTACCAAAACAACATCATACATTACATTATTTCTCATCAATGAGATACATAATCCCTTTCTTATTGCCACATTTTCCTTTTCCTATCAATAGCATATCCAAAATATTGGTATAAGGATCGAATCCACAGAGATTCTATTCCTGACAAACCATTCACCCATTCATCAGAGTGGTAGTTTCATTAAGCTTCTACCCTGTCATTGGTCAAGACCACATGGTTTACTG
The DNA here is from genome assembly GCA_033558105.1 of Coccyzus lansbergi. NCBI lineage: Eukaryota > Metazoa > Chordata > Aves > Cuculiformes > Coccyzidae > Coccyzus > Coccyzus lansbergi. Next base: position 487,715 of record JAUMJK010000178.1, on the reverse strand, counting down.
AAAATTGTAAAAGACAGAACACATATTTAAGAAATCAGAACCTTTTCTGAGATGCATGTAGTGGGGGGATAATTGTTAGGATGTAAAACAATCCTATCCTGAATGCCTTCACACAACACAGCAGAGCAACCTGAGATTCCATTTCTTGTAGATAGGTCTGAAAATGAAAGCTCAAAGAGCAAGACAAGAAGAAACAGCATAGGAGGAATAGAAACTGGCATTACTTGGAAGCAACACAGACAAAATATTTTCATACACTACCCCTATTATGCAAGTGTGCAAGCAGGGAAAAGAACCCACAGCATGAAAAAATCAATAACCTATGAACCAGGACAGCAAACAGGCTGTCAAAATCTACAGAAGTTATTTACCAATTGCTTTCAAACAATGCTGTATCAAAGAGTCATTAATAAATCTCTCTTTTGCCCATTTCTTTAACTTTTACACCTATTAAAGTAACAACAGCAGTTTTCAATGGTTCTCTTATTAACTCCACATGTGCAGATCATTACATTCCATCTTTCAATGAAGACTGGATTACTTGATTCTATGAGAACACTGAATCCCTCTGATGAGGTACTGGACATATGGGCACATTACAGCATGTCAGTTTGGGAAGGAATTTTTCCTATAAACAAACTAAAATCCTATAGCATTATTTTGAAATTAAAAAATTAAATATAACAGCTTTTCAGAAAAGAATAACACCAGCACCAAAGACAGACTCACAAACTACAGTTCTGAAGAAAAACTTTTAGAGATAGATCTTACCCCAGTATGAGCCGACCCTATAACAAGACACCAAAGAGTTTCGAAAAGTATGTTGTTCTTCCTTTTCAGGGATAGTATGTCCAGCTTTGACACGATATCCATTTTGGAACAATTCTCCAAGAGATTTTTTACGCCGTCTAGTACTTTTATAAGTTTCTGTGCGTGTGCCCCCAGAAGGGTTGTGGTAGACTAAAATCTTGCTCGGAATCATGACTATATAACTTCAGCTTCAGGAGATCTGGTGGTCCAGTCTTCAGTCACCACATCCACCAACAGTGAAGACAGTCATATATTTATCCTCCTTTTTGCTAAGTCAGTACCAACACAGAGAGAGAGCCCAGAGTTTGTCCTTTGACAGAACTTCTCCTTGGAAGCTGATTTATTTAACTGGACATAAGATAATGAAAAGTTCGCCTTTACATGTTGTTACCGAAAGGTTACTCAGTATAATCTAGCCCATTTCTGTCAGCAGGGAACTAACAGAATTGATTCAAATGCAAAACGCAGCCTCACCAAACAGACTAAGAGTATCACAAACTGGATAGACAAAACAAATCAGAGAAGCATGCAGGCAGTGCAGATGCTCTGCTGATCCGTAATGTATTAGAGCTTAAAAGCCATCTTCTATCCGGATATTACCACATAAGCTTCTTTCAGATACATCAAAGAACCACACCCACTGATTCAAACCCCACAAATGCGATGCTGTTCATTTCGAAGGAACAGGTATTATCATAAAGAATATAGCTATAATTCACATACAAAAAGGGAATTGTTCATTGTGTATTATTTTCTTTGGCGACTTCACATAGCTATCTTCAAGTTAGACCTAGTCTGCAGAGGCAGAGGTCACATAATCAGCCAACTCTTACAGGATTTATCCCAGATGAAATAAAAAACCTCTAACAGACACAACAACCCTTCATCTAATCCTGGTTAATGACAGTTATATTACTGAAGGGGGGAAAAAAAAAAAGCAATTTAGCCATCAAGCTAGAGCACAAAAACCAGAGTGCATTAGTTCCCTCAAGCAGACTTGCTCTGTGAATATTCACAAAACTGGATTTTTGTCAGTCGGTTACCATTTCATTCAAAGAGAAAAAACACTTGAAATAAAATGTAAATGTGAGGTATTACCTCCTGTGATGTGTGACATGATTTCTTAGTCAACTTTCCTGCTGTGGATATTCATAGAATCATTGAGTGGTCTGGGTCAGAAGGGAGCTTAAAGCCCATCCAATTCCAACTCCCTGCCATGGGCAGGAACTCTACCCACTGGATCAGGTTGCTCCAAGCCCCATCCAACCTGTCCTTGAACACCTCCAGGGATGGGGCAGTCACCACTGCTCTGAGCAACCTGGGCCAGGGCCTCCCCATCCTCACAAGAAAAAATTTTTTCCTGATAGCTCATCTCAACCTCCCCTCTTTCAGCTGAAAGCTGTTCCTCCTCATCCCATCCCTGCACCCCTTGATAAAGAGTCCCTCACCAGCTTTCCTGTAGGCCCATTAGGTAGAAATTTACCTTGAAAACCTATCTTCATTTCGAGGAATATGCTTATCATTCCTATTTTTTTCCCCAGATAAGCCACAAAGATGTATATGCCAAAAATACACCAATGCCATCTGGAGTACAACGCAAAGCAGACACAAAAATAAGAGTGCTTATAAGAAATGTATAGGATCTCAGAGAGCTTTGGCAGCACTATTAAAGTGTGACAATGCCAAATATAGAAATGGGGAGAACAGTGCATGCAAAGTTCAAGTCACATGTAGTGAGAGAATCAGAAACCAACCACTTCTGTGACCCCCTCACATTGTAACCTCCACAATGTGTTCTTCCAAAGAACCCGGTCATGCTCCCACTGGTCACAACAGTAAAATTCCACTGAGTCTAGTGGCAATAGGTTTTGGTTGTCTATGTAAGCATGCAGACATAATAATAGATAATACACCTTTGAGTACTGGAATCATTCTGCTCAAAAGCGGAAGGGTTTGAACAAGGTAGTACTTATCTGTGTCACTAATCATCTCTTGTACAGCTCAAACGGAAATAATGTCCTACATACTTTATTCCATATAAGGTAGACTATTTTTCTCTCCTTTTGTGTTTCATCTCGAATGGAATTATAACCTTGTTATTATCCAATTTTAAACCTATCATTAGTGTACTCTGTACAGCAAATGTTTGGGTGTAGAATCCACTTATATTGTGAGCCTGGAACATCTCTAAAACAGCACCTAAGTCATAAATAGCAAGAGCCAAGCTGTTTAGTTTACGTAACTTATACTAAGCTGAAAGAGGAGAGATTTAGATGAGATATTAGGAAGAAATGTTTCCTGTGAGGGCGGTGAGGCACTGGTCCAGGTTGCCAAGGGAAGTCGGAGGTGTTCAAGGCCAGGTTGGACGGGGGTCTGAGTAACCTGATCCAGTGGGAGGTGTCCCTGCCAATGGCAGAGGTGTGGAACTGTATGGGCTCTAAGGTCCCTTCCAAAACAAACCATTCTATGTTTCTGGTTTGAGTAATTTGACAGTATTTTTTAACTCTTTCTGTTTCCTAGCATAGGCAGGTTTTCATCAATTTTCTCCCTTTCTCTGTCACTGCAGTACTAAACCCATTGCACAAAGCAAAATCTGAAAACATAGATTAAATGACAAAAAAATGGAAATAAATCTAAAATAAACCTGTTGCACAAGGTAGAAGTATGAATTTAAATTGCAGCAGCTGCAGGATGATGATCTATTCTGCAAGAACGCAGTGTCACAGAACCATGCAAAGATGTTTGCAGCACTTACCTGTATTGGCCCTATTTCAACAAGGATAAAAGATTTTTTCATAGAAAAAAAAAAAAACCCTGGTGTTCCTGAACATAAAAACAACACAGGTTGGCCAATAACTGCTTTTTAGTACAGCTTTGTAGCACTGCCTATGGTTTATGATAAAGCCAGAACGCTCTAATGACCATTTTACCTAGCCCTTACAGCTCATTCATCTCACCAAATTATTTAGAAGGTAAATTTACAATCCAAAATTTAGTCCCTGAAGAAATGCATGCAGTTGCATCATTTACTTTTTTGTCTCCCAGTGTCAAAGCCTTAAGATATTAAACCATTTTCAGAAATCTTGGCACTAGCAACAACAACAACAGAGTCACTAGGCATGTAAACACTGACTTCATTGCTTTATACCACTCCAGGCAATGTCGATGTCACATTGCATAAGGCAAGCAAAGAAATAACCCAGTACTGAAGGAACAGATCTTTACATAAAACCAGAGTGCATTATCTTGTAAAAATCATATTTTATAAAGGAAGTATTATCCTATCAAACTGATGGTGGTGCTATTTTTAATGAAAGACAGAAAGCATGAAGGGAAGGCTAAACAATATTCATACTTACCTCATGGAAAAAGGAGCTGGGGAGAAAAGGAATTTATCTATTGCTTGGTTTTATATTTCTTTATCTTACAGTTGTGTAATCCTTTCTAGATCCATATCCCAAAAGAATGCAAAATATGCCTTTTTTATTTCTTTTATTTTTTGAGATAAAATTAAATTGGACATTTTATGGGTGATACTACTAAAATCAAGATGGATCTTCTTGGAAACTTGGAGGTTTGGTGCAACTCAATACACAGCTGTTTCAGCTCTTTAAATATGCCAAGGTAGCACCTTGCTTATTTTTTCTGGGATTCATCAGGAGCAAATCTCACTAAAATCAGTACTATGCTATTCTGAGGTACTGTAACTGTGCGGTAGGACAAATGATAAGGGCAAAGGCAAAGGAAGAACAAAGGCCAGATGTAAAGCCTGACTCATGCTGCAGGACGATGGTTTAAAAAAAGACTCGCACTTCTGCCTGTCTTTGCTCCTGTGAGTAACAAGGCACAGGCCACAACTGCCAAAGAAATAATGAGCATACTATGAAATAAGAGTTGAAAAGGAGTCAAATATTTCAGTTCTAATCAACTGATATGATATAATGCATCCCAGCCACTGAGTCCCCTTTCGCCTTTGAGATGCACAAAACCAATACTTAAATAATAGATATGAGCAGATACATACATATTAATTACGAAAAATGGGTTACAAAATTGATACACCACAAAATTCTATAGGTGATTATGATTCAAGTGCAAGAAAGCGAAATAAAATCTGTTTCCTGACCAGATGAGTGCCGAACTTAATAAAATATTTATCCCCGTCCAAAAGAAGTGATACCCTTCTACTCCACAAAAAGAATGACTCCTTAACCGTGGTTTAAATTTCTACTGTAATAACAGTAAACAATATTTCATACCAGCTGTCAGATTAAGAATTCGGCCATAAAATTTCATAGAAATCAAACATTTTTGTGTTTCAATTGCTTTTTTTTAAAAAAATATAGTAGTAGTATAATAAAGTAGGTGCATACACTCTTTAGTAGTATGCTTTATTTCACCCCATGCCACTACTAAAAAGCAGTCTTAGAATCATGACATCATAGACTGGTTTGGGTTGGAAGGGACCTTAAAGCCCATCCACTTCCAACCCCCTGCAGGGGAAGGGACACCTCCCACTGGATCAGGTTGCTCAAAGCCTCATTCAACCTGGCCTTGAAAGCCTTCAGGGATGGGGCAGTCATGACTGCTCTGGACAACCTGGGCTGCTGCCTCACCACTCTCACAGGAAATCATTTCTTCCCAAAATCTCATCTAAATCTCTCCTCTTTCAGTTTTAAAGCATTCACCCCTGTCCTGTCCCTGCACTACCCCTTTATCAAGATCCCCTCCCCAGCTTTCCTGGAGCCCCCTTCAGGTAATGCTCTATGTCTTCACTTATTCATTATTGTACCACATTTTAAGCACAAAGCCTGAGAACTCCAAATGTCAATTCTGTACTGAGGCTGAATCAGGAATACATCCAGTCAAGAGAGCAGTGTTTAAAACTCCTCTGTTCAAATCCACACGGGACAGAAATCCTGCCTGTGATCTGTCCAATGAGAAGCAACTTCTCAAGGAGTTTCAAGTTCACACAAATACTCGTGCTATCAGGCCAATGCTACCACACCAATAAGAGGAGATGGGGACAATATCAGAGAAGACTAGAACCTGTGCCTGGAAAAGCAGATGTCTCATGTTTTCCTAGAAGATGCCCATCCTCCAAATCTATCATTTGCTCTTTTCCATTGAATGCAACATATTACTTGTAGAATCCACCTTGTGTGCAATTGTATATCACTTCCTTTAGATTAATTTCCAAGCTAAAAGCAAGCATGAAAGCATCCAGATGAACCTATCTTGGCTTGGTTTTATTTTCCCAATGTCTCTGACATCTACACTTTGACTATAATAAGAGGGAAAGTGAAACGATGCAGAAGCATTTTTAATAGAAAATCGAAGTGGTCACACTATTTTCTTTACAAATTATCCTATATCATTTGAACTTATACTTACGATATTTTACCTTATATTTTACCTTTAGACTCAAGACGTTCATTGACTGCTATACCATGACGATACGTATTTTCTGCCAACTAACCACTGCAAAAATACCTTTTTCTTAAGAGTTAGCATTGTCCAATCATGTATCTACCCATTACTAAACACATCATTAACTATGCTATAAGTACCAGATTTTTAATTAAATAACTTGCACTAAATTATATATATAAATTGTATATATACAACACAAATTTTAATATGCAATAGCAATTATTTTATTGTATACATAATCAATCAAACAAACATAATTAAAAAGCGATTTTCTAAATAATATTGTACCTATTAGCTACAGCAGCCTTTACATAACAGAACATTGTCAAGAGAGAGGAAACAGCCTCAAGCTGTACCTGAGGAGATTTAGATTAGATATTAGGAACAAAATTGTTTCACAAAGGTTGTCAAGCACTGGAACAGGCTGTCCAGAGCAGTGGTTGAGTCACCACCCCTGGAGATATTTAAAAGATGTGTAGATGTGGTGCTTAGGGACACAGTTTAGTCGTGGACTAGGCAGCGCCATTGTACTCTATGGATCTTAAGGGTTTTTTCCAACTTAAATGATTCTGTCATCTGATGAAGCTGTATGTTGAATGGGAAAGGGATGCAAAGACTGGATTTTGAAAAAAGAATAAATACACAGGTTGTGAAAGGCATTCAAATCATATTAGGATTTCATATTTATCCCACTGTGGTTACTTCTTCTTCTGTCACAAGGCTAAAAACACATTGCATCCTTGAACTTCATTGACGTACTTGACCAACCTCCAAGAGAAGTATCCTAGATCAGAATTAAGTTAAAAGCAAGCAAAGTGGTAAAATGTGAAAACAATATTCACTCTGACACCAGCACACAGTGTCACTGTGGCCACTAACATTATCACTAGCTCACAGCAATAAAAGACCTTTCTGCTAGGCATCCATATCCCTTAAGTCAAGCATCAACTGAACTTATTCTTCATCTTCAAGCACAGGACACTTGGCAATTACTAAGGGCTGCGGTGTGGATGAATGAGATTGGCAGTAACTGCTGGGAGTACGGCATTGAAAAGGAATCAGTGTATCTCTGCAGTGCAGCATGGACACACCTGGACACAAAGACTCATACGGCTCTGAAGGAAAACGTTCCATACAACAAGGGGTTCATCAAAGCAAAACATAACAAGCAATTAGGAAGATAATAAAGCTGATAGATAATTTATAGTGAGTGGCAAAGTAACTAGGTGATAATGGAGAAATAACTACTGGAGAGTTTTGAGTACCTCCCATAATCTCATAATGCAGTAGACAAAACCATCTGGCTCCCAGTCATCTGTGCTGATGAGGGACCACAACATTTTCCTTTTGATTATGCAGATTATCATCTCTCAATATCCTGACCTGAATGCAAAATCTCTTGAAACTGGACTTGACACGATACTAAATGGCTGATTCTTTTCAGCTAAAACTCTGCAGGGATGCTAGATATTATTATGTTTAATAAAACCAGCACAGGATACATAATAACATTGAACAAAATGCTGTGTACCAGACCTGCCGCTTCCATCTACCTTACTCTAGAGAAGTTGATTTAAGAAGAAGGCAAAATAATTTCCCTGTATAAATCACTTATAACTGAAACAAGAAAATGGCCTTAGGAAAAATGAAGTTTTATATACTAGAAGTTTTAATAATATATAAATCCAACCTTCTTCTAAGTTTAAAAAGTATTTTTAAACTACAAGATACATTTTTCTATTTTTTTATCTTTGTCTACCATCTGCTATATTTTTACTAGCAACAAACAAAAGAGCTGACAAAGTCAAAGAGAGTGATTTTCCAATATTTCGGCTTTTAACCTGAAGTAGCAGCTAGGGAGATTTCATAACAAAGCCCACTTCTGAAAAAGGCCTGAGCAACTTTGAAGACAAGATAAGCTTAGATAGTTGGATGCTACAATGCAAAGAAAAAAATTCTTTGGCTTCACATCCCTTTATATATAAAGCAGAAAAGCAAGACTGGCAGATATATTTAGAGCAAAACGTTTTGTAACTAACACAAGCCTATACAGAATTTGCAAATTCAATGTACAGATTCTGTGCTGAAACAGCCAACCACATCCTGGCTTGGATCAGCAATGGTGTGGCCAGCGGAAGCAGGGAAGGGATCATCCCTCTGTACTCGGCACTGGTGAAATCACACCTCAAACCATGTGTTCAGTTCTGCGCCACTCACTACAGGAAAGACACTGAGGGGCTGGAGCACGTCCAGAGGAGGGCAACAGAGCTGGGGAAGGGTATGAAGAAAAAGTGCTATGAGGAGCAGCTGAGGGAAATGGGATTTTTTTAGCCTGGAGAAGAGGAGGCTGAGGGAGATCTCGTTGCTCTGATCTTGGGATCACAGCTCCCAAGTGTCAAGTGATAGAATGAGAGGAAATGGTCTCAAGTTGCACCATGAGAGGTTTAGATTGGATATTAGAAAACACTTCTTTACTGAAAGGCTGGTGAACCACTTGAATAGGCTGCCCAGGGAAGTGGTGGAGTCTCTGTCCCTGGAGGTGTTCAAAAGGTGTATAGGCATGGCATGTTGGAAAGTGGCTTAGTAGGCATGGTGAGGATGGACTCACAGTTGGTATGGATGATCTTGGAGGTCTTTTCCAACCTTACTGACACTATAATACTTTTCAGACAGAAAAAATAAACTAAATGCCTGAATGAAAAGAAGGGGATTCCAAAATTTAGTAGCAGCTTACGTAACAGTACTCCACATTAAAAAGGTCCTGGAACAGCAGAAACTGGAAAAAAGCAGCAGAAACATCCAAAAGGAAGCACCTATAAAGAACAAACAAATCTTGCCCTTTGAGCTCTGTGAGCTTTATCAGCACAGACTTTCTCATAACCCATCAGGTGCAACACTGCAGTGCAAGGAGTTACAGAGGAATCAATAACTTCACAGACACTTCCTGTGATGCAGAGAAATATCCTGGACTGGATTTTCTCTGCTATGCTTCTATTTTTATGTTATTATTTAGACTTCAAGATAGTATGATATTAAATGCTGCTGAAGGTGCTAACAAAGTTAATGAATGTTAAATATCTAGGGGTCAGCAGTGAATCAAGAATAAGTTCTGCATAATGTAAGCGTGGACAGTATAAACACAGAAGTACGAGAGAACCTTAAGCATTAAAAAAAAATGTGGCTAAGAGCAACATATTATGAAAGATGCTGTTTTCTTGACTTAAGTCAATATTGCATGAAAATCTGCCAGATGGTACAAAAATCCTGCACTCCAAAACCTCAGAAAAAGCCTTAGATACTTCAGCTGGAAGAATACTTATCTCTACATCCCAAATTTCCCTTTTCTACATGTCCCCTGATTCTGTACAGCAAATTGCTACAACTGAAAAAACTGAATAGTGGATCAAGGAACAGATGGAGGAAGAACAAAGAATTGTTACAAACTATTACCCACCCAACTGTTACTGCTGAAATGCCACATAACCAGGAAGGTCAGAATTCTGGTCACATTGGTAAAGGAAATACAGAAGCACAAGAAGTAATTTTATCTAATCATAATGTGGTTTTGTCCTACAGTTGATCGTCAAGCAGTGCTCGTGAATAAATGTATTAATGAAGTTTCCCTTTTTTGAGTTTGAAAGAGTCAAAGAGAGAAAATCTTAATCAAATCCTCTCTTCACTCTTCTTAGATTCATAGGTATAAAGCTGAATGAAGGAATTGTCAGAAGATTATTGAAAGGATATGAATGATGTGGTTTATACAAACCTCCAGCCTCAGCTGACTACACAAGTTTATTCCGACCTCTCTGATATTCAGTAAGAACAGCCATTGCTTGTACTTCCTAAAGTTTTGTAGCAGATATTTAGTTTCTAATCCTTCTAGTGAAATCCCAAATGCCTTTCTGTAATTTCATATCAATCCCAGTCTACACAGGATTTGCTTATGACTAATTCAGTCTTGCAAAAAGCTCAGGAGGAAACCAGCTACGCCTTTTTTTTAGTTACTTAAACTGCATAATGCACTTTTTCTTAATCCCATACAAACCTAGCCTTATGCACCATGAAGCACACAAGACAACTGTTGCTGAATTAATGGAGTGAACATCTCAGTTCATTTAGTCTAGGACTTAGAAGGTAAAAGAGAGAAAACTTTTAAGTTCTGTTTCAGAAGTTAGATTCTTAAGAATGCAAAATAAACTAAAGCTCAAAACCAGTCACCAAAAATTATAAACCATGTTAAAATTACCAGAATATAAACTCTCACATTCAATGTATAAGGACTTCCCATTTGGGGCTTATGCAGATATTAATATCACTTATCAAGTATAAAATGGTATAAACAACAAGCACTGAAATTCCAGACTTGAGAAGATCACACTGTAACAATAACAATCAGATTCAATGTACTAAAAAAGCCAGTTACCAACAAATCAGTGAAAGAAGACACTGGGGAGAAACCAGATGGATAAAGGATAATGACTGAATGTTTACAAGGTGCTGTGCAAGTTAACACACTATCATGGAGCCAAAGAATGGTTTTTACTTTCAACTGACCATTAATTAAAAAAAACAGTTTAAAAAAAAATAAAAAATCAATCTTATCTCTGCTGTTACCACTCAAGAAACTGTGCAGGCTAGTTACATGCTGTAGGCAGCTCAGCAAAACTGGGAAAGTAACTGACTAATGATAACAATCTTTTTGGACACTACAAGAAGCATTTTTAAATACCCCTTGTGAAAAGAATACAAGTGCCAGAGAATAGCATAAGAGTATTACAGGTTCCCTAGGCACGATCCAAAATGCTTTAAAGACTTGTAAGAAATAGTGTATAAATTGGATGTGTATTCAAAGTTCTTGCCAATAGATGGCAGAAATACACAATACTTAACCAACTAAATCGTTGCAAATATAAGTTGCTAAGAAAGGGGTATTTTCAATGTCTGTGGTTGCATGAAAAGACAGTAAGCGGCTATAAAGGGTTGGAGCTCATAATCCCTCTCTTATACTGGTATCCCTTCAACTGAGTTACCGGAGCACTTCCCTGTGTCAGTACAACTAAGGTTCTGCTCTAAATTCCACTAAAATACATAAGTTTCCCAAAAGGAATAAAGTCCTGCAGATTCAAATATGGCTTCAGGCTGCACTGTTCTGTAGAGGTTATGTCAAAAAAAAGACTACAGAGTATTGAAACATATGTTGCTTTCGTGTCACAGATTTTTAATGAAAGCTTCACATACCACCTTGAAGCATACTTGCTGGATGGGCAGAAGGCATTTACACCATCACCTTAGCTAGCTTAATAAGCACTCTGTTTTTTCTCCAAAGCCGCCTATGTCTTTCCACACATGGAAACCAATTTCATACCCTGACTCACAAAAATAGCTGAATGTCTACCAGAGATGTTGAGAACAGTGTTGTCAGATCAGGAATTAATACGGAGACCACAAGCCTCATCCAAAATGACTTGAGATGTTTGTAGCAGGACCTGGGCAAAATCTGAGCAAGACTGGAAAAAAGGATCCCTTCTTTTCCATAGCTACACTAATCACCACACAAAGATATTTGTTCTCTAGGCTGTGCATGTGTCTTCATTTGCATCTGTTTTGTGTCTTGTCTTCACCCACTGAAACTCCAGAATGATTACCTGAATAAATAACACAGCTTCAGGAGCTGCCCAGACTAAAGGAGGTGTCAGGGAAGAAGGACGACGAAAAAACAAAATCTTCCTGTTAATGGAATCTATTAAGAATTAAACAGTTTCTATCATTTGAAATTTTGTACTGCAGAATAGATGAAGCACTGAAAGCACATGGTCAGGAAAAGGAAATAGATTGTTTAATTAATCTTCTCTATCATTCATTTCTGTGATTCAATAAACTGACATACCATCAAACCCATATATAAGGCTTTATTTAAATCATTTTAGTTGTAAAGCTGATTGTTTCTCATTCACATGTCCTTGTAAATGTGAAGCCAAGATCATATTTTACATGTTTAATCTTCCTCTAACAATACCATCCTGTCAAGGTCATTTACTCCAATAGAATCTGCTCATAAAATCAATACTTCCTTTGTCATAAGCATGTAAGTATATGACAAATGGTATTTCAGTTATTTGAAGTGCCCCTGCTATCACAGAAGATAGAATGACAGTGTTAAGTGGTGTGCAAATCATTACTGAGACTGCAAGCTATTTAAAGAAACAAAGATCTAAATCTGAAAATTAGCTATGATACTCAGATTATGATGAATTTGTGTTAAAAATAAAAAAAATTAGTTGGGGTTGCTCAGCCTGAAGAAAATAAGGCTCTGGGGCAACCTCTAAGCAGCTTCAGGTACTGAAAGGGGTCTACAAGAAAGAGGGGAGGGGCACTTTACAAGGGCCTGTAGTGACAGGATGAGAGGGAATGGCTTTAAATTGGGAGGGGGAAGATTTATATTAGACATTAGGAACAAATTCTCCAACAATCAGGGTGGAGAGGCTCTGGCCCAGGTTGCCCAGAGAAGTCATAGCTGCCTCATCCCTGGAGGTGTTTCAGGCCAAGTTAGTGGGGATTTGAGCAACATGATCCAGTGGGAGGTGTCCCTGCCTATGGCAGGGTGGTTGGAACTGGGTGGGCTTTAAGGTTCCTTCCAACGCAAACCATTCTATGATTCCATGATTATTGGTCTTATCTCAAGTTCTTTGTTTTCATCCCATGAACTTTTTAGCCTACCTTCACTTCGTAAAGACTATTTGCTTGAACTTAACTGTCAAATCTAGCTGTGAATCTCAAGAGCGAGAAACTCCCCTCTTTCTGTTATCATTTCCCCACTGTAGACAGCACCTGGAGAACAGTCTACCACTACCAGAAAGCTCCTTGTACAATGTTTGCAAAACAGTGTTGGAAAAGTGTCAAGAGGATCTAGATCAAAATGAACATCAGAAAACACACTGATGATTGTATTTGTACAGTTTTAAGTCAGAGCATAGGAAATTTTTACACCAATTGTTGAAATAACGTATATCACTGAATTCATTACAATTTTCTTCCCTTTCTCCACTCCCCCCAATATTTCAACAGAGATGAGTCCATGTGCCAGCCTACACTGCCCTATGCTAGCAAAAATTATACTCTAGAAATCCTTTTAAAGGATTTATCAACTCTTTTATCTTGAACTTTTGTAGATTTAATGTGCCTCCAGTTGTACATTAGACAGTGAACACCCTACCATTGTAGAAAGCTTTCAATGGAAAAGCATGATCCATCTCTGATATTGATCTGATCCATCAATCTGATCCATCTCACATATTGAACTTTGTTTGCACACTGGAATATCTGATTTCAAACAAGATACTTTGTGAATACATACTGAAATTTTCATTGATATACTGCTTTTCTGAGATACAAAAATACCTTTTATGAAAACCTGAATGCAAAACAGTAGAAGGGAAAGTGGAAGGCTGCCCATACTAAGAGTTACAAAATAGACAAATAGTGGCATTTCTGAACTCGCATAAGAAAAGGAAAAAAACACATTGGCTTTCCACTAGAGCACATTAAAAGAGGATACATTCAGCCCACATCTCCTCTGCTATATTTCACATTTATTGTTCCAAAAGCAAAGTTTATTTTTTATTTAGGATGGCTTGGTTTTTTTTAAATCTTGCTTAAACAGTGTGTTCATGGTTTACTGCTACTTAGCTAAACCAGGACAGTTCTTCTGAAGTCAGGAATTCAGGGAGCCAGATTCTGGTGACTTGCATTCTGCCTAGTACTTAGATTAACTCTTCATAGCTGACTGACATGAATCAACAGTGAAATAAACCCTGATGCACAACACAATTCAGAAAACGTATTGTATTTTGGGTCCTAACTGATCTTGAAATCTAAGGAATAGAAAGGAACCCTGCTTAATCTGTAAAAAAAAAATAAAATAAAAATCTTAAAGCATGTGAAAAATTTTTGGGATACACTGAAGTCCAAATCTGTTAAATGGTTTTTGCATTGCCAAACATTAAACAACCCCCAATTTACTCACTTCGACAGAAGGCTCTTCCCCGAGACTTCTATTTCTGCAGGGACATTTGGTGCAGAAACCAGAACCTATGTATTCTGAATCAAGCTCTGCACAGGGATATCCCCTTCGATTACAAATATTACACAAAAGGAAAATGAATAGCAGGCCTCTAACCTGAAACTGTAAATAGTATGGTCAAAACACCCCCCCCGCTTTCCTCTCTACATGGACCCTGAGTTCTGCCACTGTATTACCTTCAAATATGTCCAAAATATTCAAGCTTTACAGGCACAGTAGATTTTGCTCTCTTTAAAAAGTGGAATGGAATGGACAGTATTAATTAATAAACTTCAGACTAACTGCTTAAATACTCTTTCACAATAGCATCTCAAAATACTAATCTCCTAATTTAAATTACAGCTATGTCAGGGACGCCAGTAATGCATATTTTCTAATTGAATTATTTCACTAAGGATAGTTTTCGCTAAATTGAAAACCCTTTGGAATAAACACAGTGGAAGGAAGCGGGTGCAAAGCTCAAACATTGTAAATATGTTACTCCTAAGACAACTACATTAAAATTGAAAAAAAAATTGTGCTCTCAGTAAACATCTCAGGAATATTCTATAAGAAAACAGGTAAAGTGGGTCTATAAACAAGAAAATAGGAAAAAGTGAAATGGAAAACAAGAGATGGAAATCTTTTCAACTCTAAGAATAAATATAAATACAAAGCTGAACTCTGCCTGTAAAATGGTAAAAGTCTTGAAGAAGCTTTCCAGCAGAAACCGCTAAGTAGGCAATCTCTCATTATTCCTGTTGGTACTGTTCGTTCGATTACTGTGTCACCATAAGTCAGTCAATTATGCAGTCACTTTCACAAAGGGCATTCATCTCAAATCATTACCTCTTTCCCTCATTCTCTAAATTTTCCAGTTTTGCTATTTTCTCATTTCATATAGAATTTTTAGATAGACTTAATCTACACTGATTTTAATCTCAAAATTCTGGTAAATTCCAATATGTAGCATGCAAGAGTGAAAATACACCACTTTACTCCACATAACGCAAATAATCTGGGACTGAGTTATAGCTAGTGAAATCAGCAATTTTCTTTTCAAACAAGCTTGCTTTTTATTTACATACCTTCTTTTTTTTATTTGATTTCCCATCATAATATGGAACTGTACACCATTTTCTCCTTCAAATACTATCACTTCATTTTAAATACATGACAGAAGCATGCAATGAAGACACTAATCATATGAGGACACACAATGATCTTTTCTGTCTGTTTTACTGGTTTCTTTGCATACCACTGATGTACATAGCATGAACTCTAATGCGCTTACATATGTATATCTCTTTTGGTACTAAAGTAATACATCAAGAATTTGTGTCTTTCCATGTCTGTATCAACTTGAAAGTACTGTAATAGTATGAAAAATTCCCAGTTTTATTTTCTTTTCTATGTGAAACATTGAAGATGACCGCTTTCTTCAGTTTTCAGGGACAGTGAGTGCCTGTATTTCTGGAGAAATGGATTGTCAAATTGTGAGGTTTCACATGCTTTCTAAACACTGGGCATCCACAAATTATGCCATTTTTAAGAAGTTTTCTCTGAATAAAAGCTCACAAATTTTGACCTTAATTTTACTGAACTAGAGGGAATGTACATTGTATGATAAACTTCATAAGCCACATTATGCATGTTCCTTAATTGACTTATTTTGTCTGCTCTGCTTCATTTTTATTCCCTTTTACATGTGGCATTCTAATGCATTCCTAGCAGTCTCACACAAACGTTACACCCAGTAACTGTCTAAACATATCTTCCAAATCTCTTATTTCAGTGAATTAAGAACTTAGTGATATTGGGTCAAAGAGTGAAGACAATTTGTTGATTTTGTTATTGACACTGATTAGTGGTAACCCAGGTCTGGCTAAGGAATGGTCTGGAACGCTAGTTCAAGTTGTAAGCTAAGCCCCCTGCATCAAATTCACCATTTTATACAAATAGCTTTACATTACACAGTAGTTCCAAGCTGGGGTTCACCACCACTTAAGAGTAGGACGTAGAATGAATGAATGGAGAACAAAATGGACTTTGTATACACTTCTTCTGACACAACCCACCTATATCCACTGAAATGACAAACTCACTGTAAAACAACAACTTTGGTAACATTCTTCTGTTTACATGATGCCACAAGGTGAAGAAGTTATGTATGAAAACGTGCAAAGTTGAAGTATTTTTATAACAGATATTAAAAAGAAACTATTTTACTTACCAAGCCAACTTCTGTTTAAATATACTGACACAAACACTGGAGGGACTGTGAAGAAATCTACTACTGAGTTAACTTCTAGCCAGAACCATAGCTTGTCATTGGCTGCTATGAACTGGAAAAAAAAAAAAAAAAAAAAGAGGATGAGGGATGAAAGAATCGGATTATGCTCATGGTGGTTGCAAGTACATGCAAAATTTTCCATTCTAAAATATTAAACTCTAAAGTTAGTGGAGGAGTAAATGACGTTTGCAGTGACTCCAGACAGAATTACACGTCTCACTGGAAAACAGTCTGTATTGTGCTTTGCTTGATAACCACACTGAGATTAAAACAACAGATCTAACTACAGAGATAGACCATTTACATTATCAGTCTTCATAACTGTGTTTAAAAAATGTTTTCTCCACATTTATTGACGATGTATCAGTAGTATTAAAAAGTATGGGCAAGTATAAAATATTTCATAGCATATCACCTCTGCTCTAGTACACCAAACACACTTTTAATTAGTCTCATCACGTATTTGCCATTCACAGGTTTCTAAATACATGATAGTTCATGCAAAGAAACCCATTATCATCCTATCTAGGTATATTAACCAGGATGATTCCCTACAAGGCACAGTTTAGGACTGTAGCAGGACTTCAGTCCTTCACCTTGTGTGATGATTTCTCTTTCCTTACTGCAAAATCAACCTAGGGAAACTGGTAGGTTTAAATGCTAAGGACATTATCGTTTGAATTTGCCTATCCATCTGTGTGCTTAAATAAGGTCAAACTACTATTCACATTTAGGTAACAATTAAAACATATGCTTTATACAAATATGAGATACAAATGTATATATATTTAATTATAGTGCATCACAAAGATATTTAACTGAGTAGTTTTACTCATGTAAGTCTCAAAACCTAAATTAACATATTTAAAAACAGTGCTTGTGTTTTTTGAATTACAGACAACATCCATCATTTTTCCTTCAAAGCAAATACTGACATTCTTCAGTTACTATTTCATCCACTTAATCTCCCTGCTTTACAATTACTTTAAAACTTTAACAGAAAACATATGTGATGCACACCAACTTTGCTAGAATTCCAGATAGAACATTGGAAAGTAAACTTTACTGATCTCAAGAATATTGAAACCAAACTTAAAAAGAAGACAGACAACATGACCAACGTTTGCTGCAGAGGAGACTCAAACCCTAAAATAAATTGACATTTTGGTAGTTTGTACTGCTCAGCAGTGCTCTAGCTTGCAAACTGAACAAAGATACCCAGTTTCATCAGAAACTTTCAATTGACTTACATGGAATTTATAAGTAGTCACAATATTTGGGACTAAAACCTTCTTAAGATGTCAGATCAATACTTTCATAACCTGTAATATATGTTCTAATCAGCATTTTATCTTTCCACAGGGCACAAACCTTCAGGTTGAAGTGTTTTATTTAACTGTTGACTGTAAAGGCCACTCATACTTTCCCCTGGAAGTATTAGAACAGTTATTCATTTAGGCAATCAGCTCTTAATAAAAGCCCATTTCATTGCAGAAGCAATCCTACCACACTTAAAGAAATATCAGATTCTTCCAGAAGCACTAGTTTCTTTGTCACTTCCCAAGAAGGATCATTTCCATACTTGCTGTATCTCTGCCAAACTCTACTGCTCAATTATATGCTGGCTCATGAAATTTGGGCTTAGTCTTGATCAGCAGTTTGCAGACTTGACTTCTGAGTTCTCACACAGTTGGACACCAGACAACAAAGATTTTTAAATGGATATATGTGTGTTTGAACACAAATGTCTTATAGAACTGAAGGTACAGCAATTATATGATTTGATTTGCAACCTCATTTTGGAGAGAACAGGTGAAGATGGATGAGATTTTAAAAGTTCTTCACATATTTTCATTCGCCAGTGAGTTCTTTCAAGAGATATTTATCAGAAATAACCCAAATTTGCAACAAAAAAAAAAATCCTTATTCGATCAGAAAACGTTGTAAGTGAAGTAAGAGACACTCAACTACCATTGTGACACAGGTCCTTTGATTCAGGAGCAAAATGGACAAAGGAAGGTCACTAGGTGATACTTGTGTCAAATTTGAAGTCCAATAAGGCAGGCTTTCTGCTCACGTGAAGTTTTCCTTGTAGTTCTGTTATGTTTGAGGTCTTTTTGTCCGCCTCTGATTTTCCAATTAAAAACAAGCAAAGTTGGTTTTCAAGGACTACTTAAAAAGCAACCATCAAAAAATTCCCAACAGCTTGAGTTGCAAGCATTACTTGCCCACACTTTTACAAGTCCCTACCTGTTATAGATGTCCCAACTTTTAGATCCCGAAACAGCATTACTGGATTTGCAACAAGTGCTAAGTATATTCTAAGGACATACATTTCAGCACATGGACTGGTATGTACAGTTTCTGCAAAATACTCCTTAGCAGTCTGGGAAAGTGGATGGGCATAAAATGGAATATAGCAGCTCTACCAGCTGTTATCTCAACCTTCAACTGCCAAAGATATATCCAGCAGCACAGGATTATATCAAGAATTCACTAGTCTTGCTAAGTTCTCACTCCATTGAGAACACTGAAACTGCATTCAGTGACCAGTACCGACTTATAACAGTTTTCACATTCTACCACATGGGAATATTCTGGAACATACTGGAATATTCTGGAACAGACAGCTTAACTTCTAAACTTTGCCTCCTTAGTGATCTCAGATGCTTATTATTAGTACCTAAATGTTCTCAATCAAATGCTTAGGTCACACATTTTAGGAATGAGCTTGCCCAGCCATTGCAATGCCAGGCTGTACTCAAAGATTCTCTCCCTATCCGATAGCTACATTCCCTCCCTGACTCATGCTATCAAAGACAAGCTACTTACACGCAAGCCGAAGTAGAGTAGGAAGAACACATTGAAAGCCATGTCAATCTGTAACGTGAAATCTTTGTAGAAATTCTGGCAGGATTCTATTGGGCTATTTGAAAGAAAAAGAAATGGGAGTAAATTGTCAGTATATGAGTTTTGACTCTGGGGAAGTTTTAACGCATTTAAGACCTTGATTCAGAAATCACATATCTGTTCTCCAGTCGCTTACAAGATACAAGCAAGCATTTCAAATGTGTTCTGTCATTCATTCAGTTAGTCATTCATAGAGTCTTCATATTCACCTGTTCAGGTAATATCTGAGAATTAACATGCAGGTAACTTTAGGAAAGGACAAGCAGAAGAATACCTCAGGATTCCTTAACCCCACATTAACCCTTAAAGAACTGACTTCTTTCTATATAAGACATAACTAGGATACTTTAGGAATAAACCTAACAAGCACACAGCTACAGTGAAACATTACATGGGTTTAACATGGCATAATACAAAACCTTAAAAAAAAAGTTGCTTAGGAATACATTATCCATTAGCAACCTGGGGTACTTAAGTCTTGTAGAAACACTTGTTTATAAGAAGTTGGGTCTGGGTTTTGGTTGTTTTTTTTCTCATTTCTTTTTCTGTACATGGCTATTTAATGTACTTTATGTACAGCACTATGAGCTGAGTAGAAAAGCAGCATAGCCCACAGGTAAAATCAAACAACAAAATGAATTGAGGAATTTGAAGCAGTACTCTAAGGGTTAATTTCTGCATGCAGGTTAATTAAAAGACCTTTGTGTCTGTCAGGCAGCCAATGCAAATTCTAACTTATTTATGCTTTATTTAATAGTGGGACAGGTCCAAAGCTTACTCTATACAAACTGGTACTTTATAGATATACTTTTACCCAAGGAAGAAGAACTTCCACCAGTATGATTAGTGATTTATTTGTAAAGATTATAAACAGGTTGGTGAAGCCACAGAACAATATTGGAGTTACAGACCAAACTGAAAGTCTTGTCCTAATATATGTTTATGTATACAATATATATAATGTCCTAGCTTATATACATATGTACATACATATATCTCAAATGATCACGCATCTATCAAAACTGTAATATAGCAGTAGAATGTAGATCATTTGGAACCCTAGAAAACATACTTTTAGGAAAGAAGAAATTCTTTGGCTTCCCAGGTCAAATAAATCACTGAATCTGAACGTTATACCAGTTAGTATAGTGGTAGCTCTGCAAATATAATGCTAGACTGCTCAACAAGCAAGATTCTATGGGACAGAAATGTCAGTTACCTAATTAAAGGCAGAAAGGAAATTACCTGGGCTACTAGGTCATTACACATGCAGCCAAGTTTTCCATTCCTTGTATACATTACAGGCCATACAAGTTAAGTATAGCATGCCCTCTCCTGTCTTTAGATGCATGAACGTATACAGCAAAACTTTCCTTGATGTACAACAGCTTTATGTTTAGGAAGTGCTACAGGAAACTATATTAAAATGTTTTTTTAAAAAACTATTTGCAAAGACAATGAAGTTGTGAAACATTTCTGTTACAATTCAAACAAAATTAGTTTATAAAAGCAGGTAAAAGGGAAGAGAAACCAAATGCTAACACCTAGGATGGAAAATAACACCTTATACTTTATAAATACACCTTTACCTACAAGATTGTTTTCTGTACCATGTTATTGAGGGTAAAGGATTTTGCCGAAGTCAGGTAAGCTACACATTGTGTCACCATGCAGCCCATTAGCAGAAATCACAGCAAGCACAGCAGATGCAGAATGCAAAACCCCACACCAACAGAGAGGTTTGGACCCATAATTCCAGGTTTGGTTCCTGTAACAGCTGTAGAAACTGGCTGAAGCTAATGGAATTGCACAGATTTATAACCAGGAAAGAGAGCTTCATTAACTTCCTTTCTACAGCTATTTGGTACTTCGTTATGGTTATTAGATCAGGTCAGCTAAGGTCACAGCTAACGTCTGCACTTCTGTATCACAGTCCTTTCCAAAAACCTACAAGACTTGACAAATTGGCTAATAATAATACAGCTTCATCTTGTTTGCACAAGACTTAGCATGGCAGACCACAATTCTGACTCGGAACTTAATATCAAAGCTACTACCTCTGCTAGTCATAGCCCTAAAGCATCCTTCATTCTAGAGTTCATCTTTCTCTTCCAGTTTCCAAGTTATCCATTTCAAAGACAAACACAATGTCCTTTCTTTTCTATTTTAAATGATTTTGTCAGAAAGACATGTCAGTATTATACAAATGTTTAAATTTTCCAAATGAAATTTTGGTGATATTCTTCAATTTGGATCTTTTTTCCAACTGTAGCTTACATGTGAGCTGAGAAGAATACAGTCACTCCATCTATCATTGCACCACCTACACCTGCTGCAGAAAGGAGACCAATTTGAAACTTCTCTTTACATCAAGTTTCCCTAAACCAGAAGTGCTATAGTTCTGAAGAGTTCCAAACAGTAGCGTGCTGGGGATACCAGGACTAATAATATGTTCCCTGTTTTAAACTAAAATCAGATGGCTTGTCCTGTTGGATTTCACCTCTTTAGGTCAAAAAAGGTTTCACCTTTGAAGGAGGCAACAGACTGTCAGAAATGCTTTTATTACTCCTCTGTGTAAACCTGCCTCATTGTAAGTGCGTTTTCATGCATTTTACCACTAAAAGCCAGGAGAAATGACACTACAAAAATCAATGAAATAACATTATAGTGGCAATGATAGGAAAGACTGAATGTAACTAGATAAAAATTGCAGTAACGATGTAACTCTAAATGCAATATTTATGTGCACTTTGAAAGAGTGTCTTCAATCTGCTACATAAAAAATGAACAAAATCTGCTCTCGCCATGACTTCTTGTGATTTGAAAAGAAAACCGCACAGCACCAATTGTATTTTACTTAACGTAGGGATATCCTGCTGATCATCTATCTATGACTGTAATTCCCCTTTGTCTGCCATCTTTTTATGTAATAAACGAAATGTTACAAGCAATGCCTGGCCTACACAAGCAAGATTTAAGAGACTGACAGTAAAGTTATCATTTGCTGCAAATATGTGCTCTGTGCTACAATTTAATATAAAAATCCCATCTAGAAGAACAACAGTGGGCGTCATTTCCCTACTCTGTAGTAATGACAGAACTTTGTGGAATTTTTCAGCCACAGGCTATGCTCTTGTTAATTATCTCCTTTCCCTTCCTGTTATTTTAACACCACTCTTCATTTCAGTTTGACATTTCCACTATTTACCTGTTCAGTTTACTACAGCAGTTTTATAGCAATACTAGTAGATGGAAAGCCTGTTATCCAGGTACCATAGGCAATAAAGTCACTCAGTGAACAAGAGCAACTACATAAGAAGTATCAATATTACTGCAGTTTAACTTTACATGGGACAAAGTTCTGACACACTGTTCCCAGCATCCTTACATCTTTTTCATGATTCACACTGACACCAACACTTTACAGGACACCTTTTTGAATAAGCAAACAAACCCCTTGTCACTTCAATTCATAAAAATTACTGCTGTTTAACTATTTTGGTCACAAGTTTATTCCATGTATTTATGGACTATATTCACACTTATTTATCATTCATTCAAAATGCTTCTAATTCACCTGAAGCGGATCAACTGGAATTATTCTTTGAATAGTCATAGAATGATTGAAAGAGGACAAAAAAATAGTACACATTTTAATGTTTTATGAAATTGTTTCTGCAAGTATATTAATATGTAACTTTCCACAGAAGACAACTTCACAGAATATTTCCAGGATACCACAATAGGAACAGAGTTGAAATATCTTGAGTGTTGTTTCCTGTTATCATTCCACCTCTTGATAAGAGCTGTAAAGCCCATTTCCAACTTCAGGTCAAACCTCAGCATGATGCTTCAATCTACGTCCCAGTTCTGTCATGACCACACAGAAGGAAGGGGTAGAAATTCTACATTCATTCAGACTTTAAGCCAGCTTTGCAATCATAGCAATATCTATCTATAACAACTTCATTATTTCTGCTGGTGATATCCTTGTTGATGCTACCCAGCATCTTATTGGCTTTCTTTGCCACAGCAGCACACTCTTTGCTCATACTGAGCTTGTTGCCCACCAGCACTCTCAGGTCTTCCACAGAGCTTCTCTCCAGCCAGGTAGATCCCAACCTGTGCTGCACACCTGGGTTATGTGTTCCTAGGAGCAAGACCTTACACTTATCCCTCTTGAACTTCATAACGTTCTTGTCACCCCGCTCTTTCAGCCTATCCATGCCTTCTTGCAGGGTGGCTCTCCCTTCAGAAGCATCCACTTCCCCATTCGGTTTGGTATCACCACTAAATTCATCCTAGTAATCTTGATCCCATCATCTAGATCAATTATGAAGACACTAAACAGCACTGGGCTCAATATCGGTCACTGAGGGACCCCACTTGTGACAGACTGCCTGTTAGAAAAGGAGTTATTGACTACCAACCACCCTCTGGGTGCAGCCACTTCACAGTTCCTCAGCCACTGCATGGACCACCTGTCTAGATCAGAATGCCAAAATAAAACACACATTATTGACCCCAGGTTCATATACATGAAGCCATCTTCAAATTATATCAACAAGCAGTATCATTTGTGTTCAATTTTAAATCACAGAATGGTGTTGTTTGGAAAAGACCTTTAAGATCATTGAGTCCAACCATCGAACCAGCCCCACTAAGTCTGTCCCCAAGAACAATATCTACTCAGCTTAAACTCCTCCAAGGATGGTGACTCAATCACCTCCCTGGGCAGCCTATGCCAGTGTTTGACAACCCCTTCAGTAAAGAAATCCCTCCTAATACCCAATTTACATCTCCACTGGCACATCTTGAGGACGTTTCCCCTAAACTAAATAAGTAAAATACAAATACAATCAAAATACAAGGTGAACTGTCAAAACTAGAAGTGAAATAAAGCTATCCTCCAATATTTTTTAGATTATTGCTTAATATACACCTAACAAATCACAAGCTCCTCAAAGAAACTACTTTTCAGCAAAAAACAGAAACAATGCAAGTGCCTGTCCTTATTTCCCTTTCCTAATTTCTGACATAACATCTTCTGTTATCCTTTAAAGTCTGACAGATCACACACTGGCATTAGAATATTACTCGACTATTTCCAATGTAATTAAAAAATGCATAATGACTCATCTGTTCTACAGATGCCTCCTACAACTGAGTAATTCTATATTATCTCCTTAGTGCACAAGGAGACCTTCACAAGCTTTTAGACCAATCTGAGGTAAAACTAACAGGTTTCTTCAACTCCTTCAAAAAAAATTACCATCAGATGAAATAAGCAACAACAAAATGAGAAAAATTGGTACAGCAGCACCATTTAGCAAAATTTTTTTCTAAGAATCAGAATCAAGTATGTTGTTTACCCTTATGATTCTTTCACTCTTCTGAACCATGTGATACAGAGCAGGGCATAAAAGGTTCTTTTTTTTCCTGTGAATGTTAACTTGGTTTAAATTTAAAGATAAATCTAAATGTTGTGAGTTGCCAGTTTTTAATGCAAAATTAATTCAGTTTAGAAACATTTTTCAGTGGGAAAGAAAGATCCACAAGATTTTGCCTAGCGTAATTGTCTTTCACAGTGCACTTTGTGATTACATCTACCCAGCAGCAATCAAGAAACATTGCCAGTACTTATTTTACCTCAATGCACTAACAACAGCTTGGTAAAATTCTGTACAATGTTGCACCTTTTCATTTTATTTTTTCACATTTTTCATAGATTTTAAGTACATCATGTTTCTTCACAGAGTGCCCAAGGAAAACATAAGCCAACACACCACAGAACTCAAGCAACATAAAATCCTTACCTTTCTCAGCCAAAACACGAAATTGTATACAAGCATGAAAACAAGAAACTTTTCTTTGCATTTTCTTATTGGACTGCTGCGTGATATAAAAAATATGCACTTCAAAACTGCTTGCTCTGAAAACAGTCTATATCTTAATTTCATCAGAGCCTATGTACATTCATACTGCCTGCAGCATGTCTTCCCTAATGACTGACTTCCACAAACAAAAGCCAAACGAAGATTCCTGCAGAACAGCTAAACAACCAGGAACTGAGTGCTAAAACAGGCATAAGTAAGTCAGCCTCCATAAATCTCAAGTTCTTCCAGTGCACAGAAGCCAAAGCACATGTTTTCTTGCAAAATATACCATTAAGATCTTCATCCCACCTAAGATAAATGCCTTTGAAAAGCTTTTCTGAGAGCCATAAAGGGTATATTATTTTATTTTACATTGGAGTGGGCAATTTCTTACCATAAGGTGAGAACACTGTAAAGTGCGAATAGTATGACATGACCTTGGCAAAACAACCTCCCTAATAACAAGCCAATTCTAATAGAACCATAGAGCAACAATGTCAGGGATCACATTTTTAATCAAGGGTGTTTAAATGAGATTCCTAACATATTGAAAAGAAAAACATCAGTATACTGAATCAGCTAATGTTGTATTATCACCTTTTTGACAACAATTAATAAAGCACTTCAGTTATATCTAGTCTGTTGAGTGCATTATAGAAAGATTCCATTCCCTATTTACTAAAGTTGCCAATCTTCATGTTTCTACTTTGTAAGAAGACCCCTTTCAGTTATTATTTGATATAATTGTTCTTAATTACATCTATCGAATTGTATTGAGGAGTAATTAGTCATTGTAGCTGTCAGCTCCAGAGAACAGAAAAATACCTTGTGACACGAAAATACAAACACATCATGTGATGCTGCAAAAAGAATACTAATCCCTTTTCCGTGTTCACAGAGAATTCAAGAAATGGATATGGATCAAGGTAGCAAGAAGTAGATCAGAAACAAAAAACTCTTTCAGTTAAACCAAACACTGAAATGAGCTCTTTAGGAAGAATCATAGAATCACCAGGTTGGAAGAGACTCTCTGGATCATCAAGTCCAACCATTCCCATCAAACGCTAAACCATGTCCCTCAGGACCTCGTCTACCCGTGTCTTAAACACCTCCAGGGAAGGTGAATCAACCACCTCCCTGGGTAGCCTCTACCAGTGCCCAATGACCCTTTCTGTGAAATACTAAAGTCTAGCCTAAATCTCCCCGGCAGACCTTGAGGCAATCCCTCTTGTCCTGTCCCCTGGCACTTGGGAGAAGAGGCCAGCTTCCTCCTTTCTACAACTTCCTTTCAGGTAGTTGTAGAGAGCATTGAGGTCTCCTCTCAGCCTCCTCTTCTCCAGGCTAAACAACCCCAGCTCTCTCAGACGTTCCTCGTTAAGACTTGTTCTCCAGCCCCTTCACCAGCTTTGTTGCTCTTCTCTGGACTTGCTCCAGAGCCTCAACATCCTTCTTGTGGTGAGAGGCACAGAACTGAACACAGTATTCAAGGAGCGGCCTCACCAGTGCCAAGTATAGAGGGAGAATAACCCCCCTGGACCTGCTGGTCACATCGTTTCTGATCCAAGCCAGGATGCCATTGGCCTTCTTGGTCACCTGGGAACACTGCTGGCTCTTGTTCAGTTGGCTGTCAACCAACACCCCAGGGTCCTTCTCCTCCAGGCAGCTTTCTAGACGGACTTCTAGTCTGTAGCTCTGCATAGGGTTGTTGTACCCCAAGTGCAGGACCCAGCATTTGGCCGTGTTAAACCTCATGCCATTGGACTCAGCCCAGAGGTCCAGCCTGTTCAGATCCCTTTGCAGAGCCTCCCTATCCTCCCTACCCTCCAACCAGCTTAGTGTCATCTGCAAACTTGCTAAGGGAGCACTCGATGCCTTCATCCAGGTCATTGATGAAGACACTGAACAGGGCTAGCAAATGGTAAATCTCAGATTTTTACAAGTGCTTCCTTTATTCTTTCCCTGGCCTCCCATGGAACCTTTATGGCATGTACATTTTTAAAGTACAACACACATATCCAGTCTCTCTACCAATGTTCTCCTTGCTATGGCTCACTTTCCACACACATGTAACTGTGATCCAATAAACTTTCCTTCTTAGAAATTTCCACATAGCAGCTGCTCCAGTTGTGGAATCTTATCATTTACCAGGACTGTCTCAAGAGGAGATTATCATATTCTTAAGGCAAAATGCTGATTCCATGGAGACTCATTGAAGAGCCACATTTACTTTGCAAATGAATAAAACCAGGTGGAATTAAAAAGAAGAAATTTGAAAAAAAATACTTTAATTCTTTCCTGGATCAACTTTTCTGACAAGAAAGCTAGCCTGGAGTTTGAGTGACAGCATCAATCACAGTGGCTTTTATAAATGGGAAAGGCAAAGCAGCCCTTTTTAGGGAGGTTAATGACACTATCCCTTTCTATTTTAGCAGTCACTTTATCTCCATTAACAAATGGAACAAGGTATTACCAGTACCTGCAGCAGTGGCTCAAATCAATTATCACAAGCCTGATATAAAACTACTTCACATCAGTGTAAAAAGAGGATTATAATGCTGCTAAAAATTAATATATATAACAGTCCTTCTGCTCTAAACGGCTTGTAAACAGACACTTTATCATCAAAACCTTTTTATCCCAGATGCTGTGCATGGGAAAACAGACAGGTAGTTAGGCTTACACATGGAAGTACTGGAAAGGACTGGTGTAATAACCCATTTTCAACTGCTTTCAGGAGGAAGAACTGCATGCTGCATTATAGATATAGGTCTCATTGGTTTCACAGTTCTAAAAGAATTCTCTTTCATTGTAAGAAAAAAATATGAATGGTCATTATGTGGAATACATGAAAAACATAAAAAATAAAAAAATACTAAGTAATCCTAAATAATAAACATTCTCAGGACACCATAGTATCAGGATGTGGGTGGCATGACAAAAGCTGTGGAAATTACTTCCTCTTTTTATTTTTTTTTAATATATTGCGTGTCATCAGTGCTTAAAAGCACACATTGAAAGCATTTTTCTCCTTTATATATATATCTGTGCTCAACTATCATTTTAAAAGATCATAACAGTTTATATTATTGGCTTGAAAAGTTAAGCATATAGGATGAATACAGTTTATTCAACAAGTTGATTATTAATTTGCCATCTGTAAATTCAATTTGATTCCCCCCTCCCCACACAAAAGAACTATAAGTAACTTCGGAACAGGCTGACCACAGTAAAAAACTGTGTTCAGTGTTCCAAGCAACTTCACAAATTATTGGTTTTTTTTTTTTTTCAGGGAACAATAGAATTAGCATTAAAACATATCTTCTACTGCACTGTTCAAAGATTTACTTGAATACACTTAATAATATGAATAAGAGGTTGCTTAGGATGGTCACAAGTTTATTTGTAAAGCAAACTTAGAGCAAGGTTACAGTTCTTAATTTCAAATTTTATTTTTATGGGGTTTTATAAAGTAATATACCTAAAATTATTTGGCATGCTATTTGCTACTAAAAAACAAACCTGTTGCACTTCAAAATTCTTCCCAAATACTAACTTTAATAAACAATTATGCATAATCTTACCTCTATCCACTGTCACCTGCTGCTAAAGTCAACAGCAGGGAAAGGTTTATCTTTCTGAATGCTAAGTGCATCATTCAGCCATCATTATAACACAATAGCAAACTCCCACATCTCGATCATCCTGCAATTGTCTTTCTAGTCCACGAACTACTGTAGCATGCTGCAAATCTTAAGTACATAGACCTGAATGATTTAAAGTCCAAATCATTCTATGAAAGCTTCACTGCAGGTCTTGATAAGCACAATTTAGATTTGCTCAAACTTTCCAATGTTATGGGTTCTTTTAATTCCAGTTCATGCACTTAATGCTTCAACTGCATTCAATGTATACACCATTATGGGAAGCACATTGGCATGCACAGGCAGTACAAGAATAGATTAGAATTAATCCCATAGACAACCAAAAAGGGTGAGGTTGCATCATGCAATGAAATCATAGCTTGGCCTGGGCTGCCATGCATAAAAAAACCTACATCAATGAGTCTGCTGTACGGCTCCTGGGTAAGAGTCGATATGAAAGAGGTGAGTTATTTCAGCAATGAAGTCACAGGCTGAAAATGTTTATACTACTGTAAACAAAATACTGCACATAGTACCAGGATTACTCTGGGAGGAGAGGAGAGATGCTTGTAGAGGAGGACAAAAAGGATGAGAAAGAGAAGAAGGGGGGAGGAGGAATCGTAAATTACAGTAACAAGTCTGGAATCCAATTGGTCCTTTTCAGTAAGCATTTCTTTAATTCATTCAAAGTAATTGCATTTGAGATTTCAAAGCACACCTGGATTCTCAGTGTCTTTTGCAAAAAAGCCTATAGATGAAATAATGAGATACAAGGTAACTTTAAAATGTCCATAGCGTTCAGTGATGAATAACTGAAAATAATCAACACACAGACATGTAGAGGTGAATTTATCAATGCAGGCACAGGATTCAAACCATACAACTTCCACTGCTGTGAATGCATCATGTATTGGACTGAATGAATATGAGTAATGTAAGGGATGTGATTATCCGAGTGATTTATTCAGCCACCTGCTGCTGTTTTTCTAGGAAAAGACATCATTCTGCTGAATAAAGCAGGTTTTTTTGCAGAAGGAATGGTAATTCTGAATTGCCTTTGCCTTACTCACCTTCAGAGCTGTTCTGAATATAAAAATGGGACCTGAATAATAGGGTGACCACCCAGCCTGTTTTAAGGCACACATGTTAGGGTCAGCACTTCACAGCCTGATTGCAGTAAGCTCAGAAACAGATGACCAGATAATTAATTTAAATGCAACACTCACATAAGAGATGCTACCCTGCAATGAAAAAAACCCATGAATCTGTAACATTATAACAAATTGTGTGGTTACCAAAAAAAAAAAAATTCCATATTTTCCAATAGTGATGCTGTTTGGGAGCAATTTAATTATCCTAATTGTAGGGTGGTCACTCTATTTTAATCACAGCTCCCAGATGTATCAACAAATTATGCAGAGCAGCAATTCAGGGAACACCCAAAATAGTTTTATCAAGAAAATAGAACTCCACTCACTATACAAAGTTTTAAATTCAATCTATTATTGTTCCAGTTGCCAAACAATTGCTTCTAGTATCTCTGTTTTTATTTGCTGGTAGCTTTTTGAAATATTAATCTTTTTTATTTAGCAAACTGTGGCAGGAATTTATATCAAAATAAAATTTAAAAAAGCTTAATTGACAGCAGAAATGATCTTCTGGTCTCTTGAAATGGCTGAGGAGATTTGCAGGAAAACCTGTTGGCACCTATTGAATTTCAGAGGTAAGAAAACATTATATATTCCAGTTCCAAAATCTCCAGTTGTGCTTGCTATTTGTAAATAGTGAAAAACACATTATTTTTTCCAGCGAACCTCTTCTATATTTTTCACAGGGATAGAAATTATAGTTGTGAGTTGTACCACTTTTGGCCAATGTGTGCTGTTGAACAAGGCTAGAAGGATATTTCATTAATTATATATTAAAGGTGTGAACATTTTCTTGGGTGTACAAACCATTGCACTGTGCATGCAAATGCAGAAAATATGTTACTGAGTCAAGATCTATTTAAGCGCCGCTGACAAAGCGAGCAATCTAGTAAATTATTTATGACAAGCAGATGAGAAGCCCAAAAATGTAGAAACTAAGCTTGCAGGCTTCCAAAGTCCACCACCCAAATAGGTACCATACATTTCATAATAGCAATTACAACAAACATCGTATATACTGTATGTGTCACAACATAAATGACACATGTTATGTATGAAAATTTTACCATCATTGTGGAAATAAAATAAGCTACTTTTTCTCATTTGACAAATGCTGACTTAGCAACAGATGAAAAACAGGCCTTATATTTATTTTTAATCAAAAAAAAGCGACACGCAATTTTCCACCTAATCCCAATAGTAAAGTTCTCAAAATGTGGACAGAACAGAGAACTGCTGCTAACACAGTAGAGGATGATAGAATCTGAATACCAAGTTAAATGACCGCTTACCACACATCCCCACAACAGTTCATTGACCTGTGAACACTGACTTTTGCTATAAAACCACCCAGACTTGGGAGACAGAATTATTAGGTTCAAGCTGTTTTCAGATTGTTGCTATGAACCAAGCTCATGCCACAAAAGTTTCTTTGCTTCAGCTGGAGAAAAGCTAAAAAGCTTATTCATTACCTAATAAGATAAAATGGTAGAAGTTTCCCCCTTTTCGTACAGCAAAAAGCCATAACAAATTCTATGTAGTCTGTACATATCTGTTGAAAACTCTAAATTCTAACCACTATGAAGGATGCTGTCATTTTAAGGCTAAATGACAAGAGCTATCAGATTTAACTAAATTGCTGGGATATTTTGCTCTGGAGTTAAATTATTCCCAATCCCTGAATGTGAAATTCCTTTTAATAGATCAATTACTGGCAAAATTTAGCCTGGCAAAACAGGGCACCTGATTCTAGTTTTGTGTTGCTCCCAGGAATACTGTGATGCAAAGCAAAGAAATCCTGCCATTCAAACTACAGCCTCGATGTTGCAAATACTTCTGTTTATGTTCTCCATGGATTTACACGAGATTATTCACATGCAGAATGAAGCACAGTGGATGAAGACTTGCATAAAGAATGACCAAAAATACTATTTTTCAGCTGGTCTGTATATCATAAAACTAACTGATCCCACCCACGCACTAAAGAAAACTCATTTGGATTCGGAGCCCTTTTTGTCTAACCCGCTCTGAATGCTTGCAGGAACAGAGTTCAAATCTCTAGATCGCTTGTATCAATGCTTCATAGCACTTACAAATACAGAGAAGCCTAATCGTTATTATTATCAATAATTAATAACAACCTTTAGTCTTTATTATTCTATTGCTCTTGACTGTATTGTTGAAAATGATGATAGAAATACTTTCCTCTATGACTTCAACCAGAATCTTATAACACGTCCTGGCTTTCACTTAATTTCAGTCTATCTAAACTTACAGAATCTAAGGAGTTCCCTGTGTTAGCAAGATGTTGTCATTTCTCTTTGCTGAAATCTGCTAAAATTAAAGGTTAATATTTTTAAGAAATCTCATGATTGAAGCTCCTTTGAAAATTTTAATCCATTACATACTCCATTCTCTAGGATATGGCTATGAATGTGTCAACATTTTTCTATACATTGCCTTTCTCTGTGCACATCATATTGATATTTCACAAGTTCGGTTCCTTGTTCTTAGTCAGATATGTTGTTAAAATGAAATCACAATTCAACAAAGGTACAATAAAGGCATAATTAAACATTCATCCTTGTTTTCCTAAGCCTAGTAGCTTAGGAATAAGATTGATAAATACTGACTATGTAAGGTGGGACATACCGCTTGAAGAAGGAATTTGACAAAAGTCTTATACTTTCAATAAAAAGTATAAATTGCTAGGAAAAACAGTCAAGAGAATTTCATTGTCATTTTACTAGGATTCACTGAAAGCCAGCTTACTCATAAAATTATGTTTTTATGATAGAAAAACAGACTACGGATGAACTCTTCTCCCTATATTGGAAGTGCTTGAGTGACAATTAAAATGAAGATTTGCAACAAGGCTGCAATAAGCAACCTGTAGTCAACATAAAAAACATCCTCCAATCACTATTATCACTTCTCTATTATAGTATGCAGTGTAATAGAAATAAAATTACTGTAAAATATCATTCTCACAGTAGCTTTTGCTTTGGAAAATAAGTAGCTAGCAAATGAGGTCACTATCTGTTATCTCTATATTCTGTAACAGAATGGATGCTTACTCTTCAATTAAAAGCTATGAAATCACATCAAACTATTTTACCTGTTTAATGGAAAGCTAAAAAGATTTAAAATTAGCAATAATTTAAAATGACATTTTGCATTACTGCACAGATGCTTTTCTAAAATATGAAGATTTTACTTTTATTCTGATACTTTGTAATATCAGAATAAATTTATATTATAAAACTCTATACCTGTTCTAGAATTCTGTATCTGTATAGTCTACATTTATAACCCAGTTCTGAGGGTGTGGAAAACTTAACATGACATTAAGAGAAGAATTTATCCTTCAGCATCTAACACTAGAGTTAGAGGAATTACTCACAATTATATAAAACTAGACTGAAACTGAGAAAGAAGGAAAATGGGAAAAAGAGCAGATATGAACTTACAGATGTAGAATTTCACATCACAGATCACGTGCTAAAAAGATTACTGAAAACCGTCTAATCTCTGCCTCTCCAGACAGAAAAAAATGACAGCAAATACAGCCAAATTAAAAGAAAAGAAGCATTAAAACAGTCAGAGAGACTGATTCAAGTGGAAATGCATTATTAGTTACGCAACTTTGAAGATCAACAAACATGGAAGAGAATAATTGCAGAAAATAAGAACAAGCCACCTAGGAAACACTGATGCTACGTTTAATGGAATAAATATTGTGTTACAAAAAAAGTGAAGTCAAATCTTTCAACAGAAGTGACGTGAGAAATGCACTGTAAAGTTGCATGCTGATGTAACTGTTACTGTCTGACCCCTTAAGTCTTTGGACTTGGTTTCACTCAACCAGGTAGCCAAGTTAATAAGTTTCAATTACCCCTCAGAATTACTTGACCAAAACTGGCCATAAAGAAGTCACTGGAACTGCAGGGTGACTGGAATCCTATCCACTACACCATCTGAACAATTATATTGCCTCTGCATTTCAGCTCCAAAAATAAATGTGTTGGAATTTCGCATTTTCCTTAGGTGGCCAAGATTTTTCAATTCATGTCAGGCATTTGTGTTTATGACAGAGAACTGGACTAGAGAAAAGCCTCCTTTCACAAGAACTAACAATGCCTTGAGGTAAGCCTTGAGATATCACACTAGACAGTTCATAGTGACTGTACTCAGCAGTCATCTTCTCACATGCAAGCACAGATCAACACCAGCCTGTCCTGATGGCTGTTGCCGTTTATTCTCACCACTTTCCCCCACCTCCAACAAGCTCATTCCATTTCCTTTCCAGAACTCACTCTCTCTCCAGACAGTTTCATAAACAGAAGGAAAACAACAACAACAAAAAAATCAACAAAAATCTCCCCAATACACCAATTCTTCCTGTAAACACCATTTAAAGGAGCCACTACTGTTTGTTTCCATCTCCACAGGATTCTCTCTGTAGTGTGCTTCTCTACTCTTTTGCTTTTCTGGTAGGGCTTGCTTTGCCTCAGGCATGTGGAAAGTCAAAAGACTAGCATGCAGGTTCATTAAAGAAAGACAGAAAGAGGAAGAAAGACCCAGCTGCCTTCTGACTGGGAAACTACAGCTGCCTCTGATCTACTGAAATGAGTAAAGCCTGGTCAGAAGCATAGGTCTCTGCAATGAATGGGCAGAGCCCTTATCTTTGTTCTCTACAGGGCAAATATGTCTTTCTTACATGCATTCCATCCTTAGCCTCACTCCTGCTCCTGTTGCCAAGTCAAACTGGAGAGAAAAATACACTATAGTTTTGTTTCAGACTACAAATCAGGGAAACAAAAAAACCCTAAAACCCAATTTGTAACAATTGCTTCAGTGTTTCCACCTAAGGGAGTACAACAAATATTACCAGTTGTTAAGCTGAAGCAAAGGCAGCAACCCTTAGTTCTGCAGAATGTGTGTTTGGGATAAGGTGCATAACCACTGCACAGATGTAGAGTTTTTAATTTATAGAAGATGATACAGAAAAAATCGAGGATTAATATTTTTTTCTAAGTAAACATTGCAAGACAGAATATAAAAAAAATAAGTAAAATCATTTTACATCCCTTTGAAGGGCAGATCTGCATAAGAATCTGCTACTCCAAGGATTTATTTCAAGACATCAAGTCTTCCATGCTCCCCACCTTACAGAAACAGCATCTGCAATCTCCAATATATGCCTCTACAAAACAGAAATAATGCCCAAAGCTTTGAGAAGCTTACTTTATCTAGAGCTACAAATCCCTAAAAATTTTTTTGATGGAAGTTGCCAACACTGATGTCACTGGCATGGTTTACGCAGCATTCATCTCATCTTCTCATAGGGTGAAGGAAGCTGAAAACACTGGGAAACACTACTGCAGATCCTCAGACGCATTTCAAATCACATGCTCCTGAGCCTTCAAAAAACCTTCCAGAAACTTGTGTAAGTTGAAACATGAAAAGTTTTGCACTTTGAACCTTTGCTTCTCTTAAATGAAGGCAGGCTTAAAAAAAGAATGCAGTTGTTCAGTTATCTGGTATAAATGGACAAAGGGTCATGACAGCTTCACATTCAATAGAATACTGCACACAATAAATTTCTTGTCTAATGAGACTGTTCATCAGGCAGGCCTACATCCATGCTGGGGCACAAATTAGATTGAAACTCTTCTCTGCATTTTCTCCTTTCACATCAATAATCATCTAACTAACAAATACTACCATTTGACCTAGGAAAAGCCCTCATCTTCCCCCATTTTGTTATCTAGAATTCAGATCACTCTTGTTTTCTGCATGGGTGAAAAATGGTATGTAACATTTGGTTCTATTCAGGTGGGCAGTTCCTTTTCCCTTTAAAAGGTATCAAAGTTCTCTGTAGACATATTACCAGCACTGCAATAGCAGAACAGAACTCGTTCTAATTTAGTCCTTGGTTCCATAAGCTCAACTGTAGTGTTTTCATTAAGCTTGCAGGCAAATAATACCTACATGATACCAAGACTAAGAAACACAGGAATACACCTCATTGCTTGTCTTGCAGGAAGAAATCTGTGTCTGATATTGTATTTTCTGAGCTTTGAAACCACTAATAAAGCTTTTCCTCCTTCCTCAGTGGAGCTAACATATTGTTGCAACCAGTTGTTAGTTTTCCATAAATAAAGGAAGACTGACTAGGTTTATGTTATTTATTTTAACAAACCACCACAGACCTTCTCTCCTCCTCTACTAAAATATCTTTACAAGAATTAAAAATAATCATGATAAAGATTTATAGAAACAGCTAAGCACCTGCATGGAATTTCACTAGCCACCATCATTTAATGCTCGGAGTACTCATTTGCTGAGCAGGTTTGCTGACACACTGAGGTCTGTTTTCGTTGTGTGTTACTACATTTTCTTGCATGAAAATATTTCCTTGGATCACTTTGCTTCTATGAAAGTAACTGTTCCTTCAGGAAAAGGGTTTTTTAAGTCCTGTGCATGCATTTGTATGTACTTCACGGCCTTTTTTTCATACTGTATCACCTACTTCCTATCCCATGTGAATGTCAAAAAGAATATAACTCTGAAGAGCTGAAAATAGGCACTCTTCAATGTAATGTCTGCCAATTTTAAGACCTAAGACTCAGAGAACAAAAAAAATCTGTCTTCAAATAAATGTTGTCAGCCTGCCAAAAATACTGTAACTTTGTTTTTTCCATTTCTGTGGTGTTTCTTCACCACTAACCTGCAGCTATCTGCGTGTTTACTAAGATCTTAGACTTAATTTTCTGTTCTCTTTTTTCTGTCCTCTCTGTCCTGGAGGTGTTCAGCCTCAGGGTGGGTGTTTGTGTACAGAAAAGAGGAAAGCTCCTGCTGTTCATCAGATGCTGGTCTTTGAGTGAGGCACTTATGATATTAGACTGCTCTCAACAGTCTTTGTTCTCATGCAGGCAAGTAATTTATTTTCATTTATCTCCTGCATGAGAGGCTATTCCACTGATTAACCTACACAGGCAGGTTCATTCCCATCTCTATAAACCCGATAAAACTGTTAGTGACACTCCTAATCAATACAAAATAATTCCAATTTCCTTTTCACTCTTAGTCACTTGCAAAACCTTGATTTCTCCATGAACCCAAGTTCATGGACCACAGTCAGAAAACTTCTCTCTGGGTTATTAATCAAACTCATCCACATATCAGCCATCACCAAGCTTTGGTAAAAAACTCCCAGAAAACTGTCAGTATCTGTCAGTATCTTATTTACTCTTGTACTATTGGGTTCCATCATCCCATCCCAACACCTTGTTTTTATTTATTGACAGATCCAGTAAAGCTGAGGAGGGATTTTTTACTAGTGCACACAGTGATAGGATGAGAGGGAATGGCTTTAAACTGGAAGTGGGAAGATTCAGATTAAGCATTAGGAAGAAATTCTTCACAATGAGGGTAATGAGGCACAGGTTGCCCAGGAAAGTCATAGCTGCCCCATCCCCAGAGGTGTTCAAGGGTAGGCTGAATGGGGCCCTGCGCAGCCTGATCCAGTGGGAGGTGTCCCTGCCCATGGCAGGAGGGCTGGAACTGGATGGGCTTTAAAGTCCCTTCCAACCCAAACCATCCTATGATTTAATTGATAAGCACAGACTTTCTCTACAACACACAAAAACTTTTGTGCTTGTCATCTATATTAACTATGACGACTAAGGACAAATAATAAGATCATCTCAACAATTCTTTTAACTCAGTTTGTCCCCGAGTATAGAATCATAGAATCATCAGGTTGGAAGAGACCCACCAAATCATTGAGTCCAACCATTCCCAACAATCTCTAAACCATGCCTCTCAGTACCTCATCCACCTGCACCCTTAAACACCTCCAGTGAAGGCAAGTCAACCACCTCCCTGGGCAGACCGTTCCATTGCCTAATGACCCTTTCAGTGAAGAATTTTTTCCTTATGTCAAGCCTGAACCTCCCCTGGTGGAGCTTGAGGCCATTCCCTCTTGCCCTGTCCCCTGTCACTTGGGAGAAGAGGCCAGCACCCTCAATGATCCATGAGACTAATGAATTCCTAGCAATGGGTACAGACTTTGCTTTGTGTTTTGTAAATTCTTTCCTGAATTTTCAACAAATATTTGAGGAAAAAATACTTAGAAGGGCAGACATTATTGTTGCTCAACCAATCTTTTAAAATAATTAATACTTAAAAGTGAGTTTTGTCTGATTTCCACGATGACAGCAGAAATACTCCCGAACAGCTTAACACCGCTCATGCTACTGCAGTTTGCGCGGTTGCAGTGGTAAGATCATGAGGGTGTGGGGAGGCAGGAGGCAGAGGAAGAGGGAAGTGTCATCTTCTGACCAAGGAAGATCAATGAAGTGACTGGATGTGAAAAAATCAACCTATGCAGATCTATGTATCAGCGAAGAAAAACAATCCATTTAATATATAAAGTCTCAAGGAAGAAAGATAATAGGTTTAATAATTTCTCAGTCTTCCTCACAGTTGTTAGAAGAATATTTCAAGACCAACTTCACAGATACGGACACATACCAATTCTTGAAATGTCTTTCCGAAACTCAGCTTCATAAGCTGGTAGAGGGAGGGAGTAAATATATCCAATGTTTTGTGTGACCATTACACCTTAATTTGACATTTAGCGTAAGTGCCACAAACATCACACATATTTTTGCAGTTTAAGCCATCTATCATCACTCACTGGGTCCATAATAGTTACAGGGTAGCTCAAACATTTAAGAGTTATTAGGGGCTAAGCCAAGTTAAACATCATAATTTACTTTAAATATACTGTAAGCATGTTTAAATTCCATTTATGGCTCCAATTACAGATCTTGTGAGGAAAGATGTGGTGAGAGAAGCAACTGACCAGTCCACTACCAAATTTGTTCATATTGCCATCTAACAGCATGGCTCCCCCCTCTCCCAAAACAATAAAAGATTATTTTTTTAACTAGGTACTAAACAGCTACGGACAATGCTCTGTTGGCAGAGAAAATCCTGCTGGTTCTGCCAGCTGAACTGAACAACATGTTTGTTAGTCATGACTTTGTAAATCCTTTCACATATAATATCTAAACAATTGAGAAAAAAATTCCCAGATTTCTCATGTAGTACAAGCTGTACTGTGAAGTACAAAACTTAGAATGCAGATTAAAAAAAGCTGTCTCTTAAAGGTAGATATAAAAGCTATAGCATTTAATTATGC
This sequence comes from Coccyzus lansbergi, assembly GCA_033558105.1. Taxonomy (NCBI): domain Eukaryota; kingdom Metazoa; phylum Chordata; class Aves; order Cuculiformes; family Coccyzidae; genus Coccyzus; species Coccyzus lansbergi. Next base: position 448,331 of record JAUMJK010000178.1, on the reverse strand, counting down.
TTAATGGCATACTATAAAGTCACAGGGATCCAGTTCTGCCCACATTTCCACTACCAAACTCCAAAATCTTGGAGAAATCTGGTGCTAATACACAGAAAACAGATGCTAAGGATATTCGCTCTTCATATATTTGCACGTACAGAAGTTCAAAGAATAATATCTTCCACTAATTGGCTAACAGGCATTACTAATATATCTCTTGGAAACTGAACTACAAACTGGGGCATTTTTAGCAACAGCTGCCTACATACCTTGCCTAACACCAAGTTAGTGGACACCATACCTATCTTGTCTTTTCAAATATACTTCTCATCTTATTCACCATTGCCCAACCATACCTGCATTGCAGGAATTTTTCAGCTGCTGTTGCTAAAGGAAGATGCTTTGGAAGTTACCTGTCACATGGCTACAGACGCATCCAACTTGCACAGTTTCTTTGCTGTCAAATTGCCTATGACCTCCGCTTTTAAATTAACTGCTCAAACAAGTACTAAACAAAAAGAACAATTAAATATTCAAGAAGATAAATGTTACAGCCTGGGTTAAAAGGTTCTGCAGTCCCAAAGGTTTAACAAGAAACACCAATCTATTCATTAGGCAGGGCTTGCAAATCACAGCTTGCTATATTTTATGGGCCTACCTTCTGAGCAAGACAACTGATAAAAACTGCATTTTTTTTCTCTTGCACATTCAAAATACTACTATCGATGCCAAGGAATTTGTTTCTATTCTCATAAAAATTAATTAATATATCACTATTCTCTTATGTTTATTTTCAGTTACATATGAAGTGCATCAGTTTTGCCCACTCAAGTTAAAGCAAAAGCAGACCACAAGCATGACCAGGGATTCCCTAAAAAATAAACAAAGTGAGATCCTCCTTTAGTCTGTTTACAGAATTCTTATTCCAAAACTGGCATCCACACCTTTGTCAATGTAAGTCACGCATACTATATTCATCCACCATATTCATCCATTCTTCCCAACTCAAGTTTTGGCAGAAGTAGACAAAAAGAGCAAAGGGACGAATAAATGAAGTCTACTAGCAAACACTAGTTCAATTCTGGGGGAAGACGGCTAGTGATATCTCTTCATTGTTTTATGGTCCCTTCTGCCTTTGCTGATGAGAACATCAATTGTTCTCTTCGTGAATTCCAATTTGCCCTTCCCTTCTGCACAAAGAAGAGGAAACCAAGTGTGTTGCTATCAGGAAATACAGCATCTGAGAACATAAGGCTCTGTTGGTGGCAGGTCAGGCTCACAACCCACAAGTACCAGCTGGAGTTGCAACTGCAATCTCACAAGAAAATCAGCCAGGAATTCCTGAGCTAACAAGCAGCTGTACAAGTGATTGACAGCAGCTGCGAAAAGTGACAGAGAGTCGTGGGAGTCCCAAATATTTTGAGAGATCTGGCAAATAAAACAATATTCATTAGATGTTGAGCCAGAATAATGATCAAGAATGTTCTTGATCCAGAATAAAGGTTGAAATGTTGCCCAAAATGAGTATGCTAAGCAATCTTAACTTATTTTGCATGGGTCAAACCACAGAATCATAGAATCACCAAGTTGGAAGAGACTCACTGAATCATCAAGTCCAACCATATGTTTGCGCTTTCTCAAAAAGCAAGAAAGGGCTTTCCCTGTTTTGACTTGGTCTGCTTTACAAAACTGCAGTGTTGGGTGATGTCTGTAAATTACTTTTTTCTCCAAGTCCAGGCACATATTATTTTAATGATCACATCATTTATGAAAGTGGTAAAAGTCTGTCTGTCTTTCTTTCTTTCTTTCTTTCTTTCTTTCTTTCTTTCTTTCTTTCTTTCTTTCTTTCTTTCTTTCTTTCTTTCTTTCTCTCTCACCCATATATTTTTTGACTACTTGCAGGTTTGGTAAAGAAGAGATTACTTTCTCAATTTTTACAGCACAGAGTACACAAAGGTTCTAAATGTTAAGATGCGTAGGCCTCAAGCTTGCAACTAACAATAACAACAACAACCTGAAAATCCATTAAATACACTTTGCAATTCCAACACCTGTTGATGGAAAGATCAACAAGCTGCATGGACAGTGAAAAATTATTTTCTTTTCTTCCAGAGATTATTTTTCAAAAAAAACATGGGGGAAAATTAGCTTGCAGAACTCAGCTGTATTGCTATTATATTACTAACATTTACATTTCATAGAATCACTAGGTCAGAAAATACCTCACAGATCATTGAGTCCAACCATTCCTATCAAACACTAAACCATGCCCCTCAGCACCTCATCCAACCGTTTCTTAAACACCTCCAGGGAAGGTGAATCAACCACCTTCCTGGGTGGCCTCTTCCAGTGCCCAATGACCCTTTTTGTGAAAAAAACTTTTCTGATGTCCAGCCTGAATCTCCCCTGGTGGAGTTCAAGGCCATTCCCTCTTGTCCTGTCCCCTGGCACTTGGGAGAAGAAGCCAGCACTCTCCTCTCTACAACCTCCCCTCAGGTAGTTATAGAGAGCAATAAGGTCTCCTCTCAGCCTCCTCCTCTCAAGGCTAAACAACCCCAGCTCTCTCAGCCATTCCTCACATGTTTATATAATATACTGGGTTCTCCTTTCCTCAAATAATTCTGCCTGTGCCTCCAGCTATAAAATTTGGTTTAGAGATTTAGGGTTGTTTGAGTTTTCTTTCGCCCCACTTCTTATTCATTGGAGAAGCTGAGGGAACTGGGATTGTTCTTGAGCAGAGGAGACTGAGGGGAGGTATCATCACTCTCTGTGGCTCCCTGAAAGGAGGCTGTAGCAAGGTGGGTGCTGGGCTCTTTTCCCAAGTGATAGGATGACAGGAAAAGGCCTGAAGTTGTGCCAGGGAGGTTTAGATTGGAGATGAGGAAAAATATCTTTACCATATGAGTGGTCAAGCATTGGAAGAAGCTGCCCAGGGAAGTGGTGGAATCTCCTTCCTGGAGGTATTCAGATATCACATAGATATGGCACGTGGGACATTGGTTAGAAGGTAAATGCTTTCTTGATGTTGAAGTGAATTGTAGCTGACTATGGCATTTTCATACAATTAATGTAACTGCACTACATCATGGTGAAAATCTAAATTATTCTATATTAGCAAATATTCTACTTGCACAAAATCACATTATTATGACAGAAGAGTATAACTATGTAATAGACTTGGTAAAAAATCACTAGAGAGATTCATAAGGACAAAATACAAAAAAACCCTCAACAAACTGTATTCTGTGCCTGGCTAGTAGCCCACATAAAGGGCTTTATCCTGGAAACTTAACATTTTTACCTAAAACTTAGAAGTCATGCTAAAAGGAAGGACTAGGAGCAAACTTCAGAGCAAGAAATACTAATACTTAATAGAAAGATTGCATTGACTTATCCAAGGGAAGCAAGTGATTATTTTAATTTAAGATGTCCTTGACTTGTGAACACTCCCAAAATTCATTTATAGCTGCTTTCATCAATAGAGGCTCCATCGATTCTCTAGCAAATTCCTGGCAGAGTTCTCTGATGCCTTTTCACATATTGAGCTTTAAACTTATCACCAGATTTTGAAACAGAAGGTTTGCTTTTTTTTTTTTTTCTTTTCCTCCACTCTTAGCTAAAATGACTGGGAATTATTGCCAAGCTCTCTGGTTATTTCCTGGAACTGCCTGGGAATTTAATGCAATTTTTTATTTATTTTAATTATCACTGAAAAGTGTCTAAACATTCAAACTGCATATTTGTGTCACTATTGTGTCCCACAAAAGTGGATGAATACACTTAAGGCTGTTGTGTGAAATGGCAGGGCCCTGAGGGTACTAGTATATGCCCGTGCCCTGGGCAGCCCCATGGGTTCCAGATGAAATTGCAGGAATAAATTTCTCTTTGTGATGGTGGTGAAACCCTGGCCCAGGTTGCCCAGAGAGGTCGTGGACATCCCCACCCCTGGAGGTGTTGAAGGCCAGGCTGGATGGAGCTTTGAGAAACCAGTGTTGGAACTGTGTGGGCCTTGAAGTCCTTTCCAACACGAACCATTCCCTGAGTCTATGTAGTGGGGGAGGCCCCTCCGCAGCCTGTCAGGGCCATTAAGGCCTTCTGGTGCCAGAATGAAATTACTTCTGGGCTAGCAAGTGAATATTTCACTCTGTGGAAAATTTTCATGGCTGAGATGCTAAGCGATTTTTTTTGATGGAAATATTATTGCAGGCTTACGTATGGGAAGTTAGCCAAGAGCTGCAAGATTATAAATTGTTGCTTTTACTTTTAACTAAAAGCTGCAAAGTATTGTTTGTGAAATTGCTTTCTTAATCTGCCTTCCCCAGTAAGTGCTCTCAAAATTGACTTCCGTACAAAAATTAATTTACAGGGGTTTATGCAGTAAAAAAAAAAAGGACAACAAAAATACAATCTTACAGCTGTTATGCTAAGGACATAAATGAGATGGAACAAACTCAAAATGAGCCTTTATCTGTATTATTTTATTTTGTAATCACTACCTAGCATTATTTTCCATTAAAGGAAAAAAGTAATTACAAAAACGTGTATCATTAAACAAATGCCATTCCTACTATATATACTGTGCATTCACAAGGCCCTGGGAAACATTCAGTTGAAGTTTGATTGCACATTAGAATGAATAGAAAAGAGGGACTGCATTTGCCCTGTTTGTTTTGTAATATAAAGCTACCCTGCTCTGTTTCTGAGGAGGGCCACAAAAAAAACCCCAAAAATCTAACAATGTAATCCAATGTGATTCAGATAGGAGGTCGTTTTCATGAAATATATCTGCATAAATATTAGCAACAGTTATTCTCATACTAAAACCCAAAAATTACATGAGAAACAGACAACAAAGTTAGGGTAAGGTGCTAAATGGTAGTTCTATAACAGAGAAAAGCAATTTGAAAGTATTTAGGAATAAAATATCCTGAGCTCAGCCCTGGAATGAGTATAAGACTGCAGAAATTATGTTGTGGTTTTCTTGGAAAAACACTGACAAAAGGTCATAGTTCTGCTGTTTTCTATAGAGAAAAGAATATTCCATAACCATGCTGGCTCTACCAATTTAAACACTAGAGTTAAACTTCAGAAAACTGAAATTTATCACCAGCATTAACACAGGTTCAGAAGGACATACAGATTTTTAGCATTTTCTTTAATCTTGATTTGTGAATCTTGATAAAATCCTACCTAGGCTTAAGCTCTAAATGGCAAGCATTGAAATGCAACCTACAGAAACCAACTCCTTGGCTATGTGTTTCCTGAAACACTGCTTTTAGCCCTCCTAGGAATAAGACCTTAAATTACTAATTTTAAGTAGCATACTCCTATTTTTAGGGTCAAACACATCACTACCAACCTTTCTGAGCCAGCCAGTGAGCTAATGGAAGCCTGAAAGACTCCTTGAGAATGAAAGGACACACATTACCATTATTACAGCAGACAGCTTTGCTATAAGTCTATAGCTTTGAAGTTCCTACTTTTAAACATCTGCCCTTAATTCAGCAGTCAAAAATCCTTCAACTCTCTACCCACAATGTCCTCAGCCAGCCTTATCAAGTTACCTATATTTTGACACCCTACAGAGTCTAATGGAGATTTCCAAGCCTGCCATGTAATACAATCTGAGTTGCTGGCAGCTACAACTGCCTTCACATGCCATGTCTTTCTGATCTCTACTGTTAACAATACTTTAAGTGTCAACAGATGTCATCATGTGTAACCTGTCAAGCAGAGCCAATGCACGTGTGCTAAAACTGACAGATTTTCTTCCAATAATACATACCATGTATAAAAAGCAAGTAGGTCCATTAAAGCCATTCTAACACTTTAAGTGTAACAACTAGTTTGAAAGTTTGCTTCAGTGTTCACTTTTAAAGTGAACTCATTCCGCTTCCTTTTGGAAAGGGTTTTCATTGAAAACAAACCAAAAAAACTAAGAGAGAAAACAAGCCCCTAAAACAGACCACTGACAGTTCCTCCTTCCTGCCTACCCATGGATATATCACAGTTCTTTGGCAGCTGGACATGGTGACCTCTTATAGTTCTGCCTACACTTCCTGGTGGCTCAACCATGATGTCAATATTAAACCACCAAAGCTGGTGGCAAACTTTGAAATCCACCATGCGCTACACTATAGTGTTTACATACACAGTAGATGTTCCAGTATGATTTCTAGACCTCAGATACTGAACTTCAAGAGGCAGTGAGCGTTTGCAGATCAGAAACATCTGTGTGCCCTAGCCATATATCTATCAAGTGCATGGAAATTCTGTTTAATTTAAACAGTGTGTTCACCTAATCCTGCTATGAATGGAACCAATAACTTCCAAGCTATTTAATAATTTTCTGAATATACTTAGTATTAAATGTGCATATACATGCCAGACCACAAGCGATCAACAAAACGTTGACATAAGTGATCACAATCTGAGACACTCAAGTCAGGAAGCTAATACATTGAATCCATTAAAAATTATAAGATGCCTTAGCCAGTTTTGTTTTGAAACTCACACAGCTATTCATCAGCTCCATTCAGATCATTTAATAGAGTCAGCTCTTTTTCCTTTTCCTTTCTCTTCTATTTCTCTGGAAACTTTCTGTTCACATAAGAGAAAGGTATTCCCACCAGAGCTGAACTGTTTGCTGTTCCTCTACTTCAGAATGATTCCATTCTCCAACACAAAGAAAAGATTAAATTTTTAAAGGCTACATCACCAAAAGGAATAGTTCACAAATAAACTCTAGTTTGTAAAGTGATACCTGACCAGTCACTTGCAGCTCTCTGACAGAATTTGTCTAAGGCTACCTAGTGAGCAGGTTTGAGACACTAAAGAATGGCGCCTAGTTTGAAACAGTCGTGTTTGGACAAGTATTTACATGAGTAAAGAGTCCTCAGTCTGTATATTATTATTATTATTATGAATTATTTAACAATAGATGTCAATCTGTTTTTCCATGATACACACTTTACATACAAACAATGGCACTGCACTACACTCGAATAAGAGGACTTAAGGAAATGATTACCACATAAAATAACAATTAATTAATATGCAGTTTAAAGGAATTATGTTTCCACTAGGGTTGTTTTAAGCAGAGAAGCAATAAAGAAAACCAAGAAAATACAGGGGTTTCTACATATTGGACGAGACTGTTCAAGCCTGCAGTTCAATTCACCACCTTCAAGGTATGAGATATATTTTTTGCAGAAGAAAACAACTGTGGATGAACATTATAAAAAAAAGACTCATAATACACACACAGAGGACGACTGTAAATGAAAAAAAAAGAAAAAAAGAAAGAACATGCATTTGACTAAATATATAGAAGGATCAGCATTTGGCCAAATACTGATAACATCTGGAAGGCATTTGGTGATCTCTGTTGCTAATCAAGAAACACCAGCATTTCTAAGGAAAATAAACCCAGCAAATTCAGCAGTCCCTTTGGCAGCGTTGTAAATAAAATAACCAAATTGGCTAGGTCATTATGACACTTCTGTCTTGAACTATAGAACATCCATTAGGGTTTGCATCTAAACAGGTGGATCTGTCTGTATCCACTGGAGCACATAATGCATTTCTGTTGTATTCAGTCTGGGACTTTTCCTAAGTGGCATATTCAAGTGTTTTCAATGACTAAATGACTACACAATAACTGGATAGACAAATACATAGATAAAATTCAACCTTTCAGGGATTAAATAGTGAAAATCGAAACATTTAGACAAATTCCTATAAAAATGAGAGTTACTTGCCAAATATGTGTGTGTGAATTCTTACTTTATGCATCTGTTAAATTAGCGCCATTCAAATGCTTCTGAAAAAAAGGGACATTTAGCCAAAAGTCAGGAAGCTACCATCTCAGAAAGAATAAGAAAGAGGCACTGAAAGTATACAGCCTGTCAAACAACATTAAAAAATAAAAGAACTCGCATAACTACTTCAGCCAGCAAACAGATCTGCAGTACCATGTTCTCAGTATAGATCTGTTGATTAAATATATAAAATTCCTATGCTTACAGCTGCAATCAGATTTTTTTTTAAAAAGCAATTCAGTAGAGCAGATTTGATTCTAACTCTATCATTACACTGGTTATGTTGGGAAAGGAGAGATATAAAGTATTGCCATGAACTTCAGGTCTTACAGTTCTGCAGAATATAGTTACTACTCTTGCTACACATGACTTCATTTAAATTGTAACTACCAAAGTGATTACATGGTTTTACTGAATTGCTTTGAAGCAGTAATCATTAAAATAATCTCACACATGTGCCAGAGCCCACTTAAAGTTCCCATTCTGAGTGACCACAAAGCTTTCATCTATAACCAGATTTTGATACTCTGAAATGGTAAATATACTTCAATAATAAAATGAGGTTTACAGAACTAATTTGATTACTAATGGATTTATTAAAAAAATCAAAAAAAAAAAAAAAACAAAAAACAAAAAACAAAAAAACCACAACAAAAAAAACCCCAGACGATTAACCTTATCGTTCAGAAACCAAGAGTGGAAGAGGAAAAACAATGAGAAGCATGTTCTAACCTGTTACAGTGAGACAAGGCTAAACTCCATTGCTTGGTATGAGTAAATGACTGTTTAAATAGAAACACGTTCTTACTCTCAGTTGGAAAGTATTGCTATGCAAGGGTGAAGAGCAAGACTGAGAATAGACATTAGGAAGAAATGTTTTCCTGTGAGGGTGGTGAGGCACTGGCAAACATTCTCCAGAGAAGTTGTGGCTGCCCCATCCCTGAAGGTGCTCAAGAGCAGGTGGGAGGAGGCTTGGAGCACCCTGATCCAGTGAATTGCTCACAGCCTCCAACAAAAAGAGGATCAAAATGTTCCTCTAAAATAGCTACAGATCCTTAGATTCTGAACATTCCTCGCCTTTATAAGCTGACCAGATTCTCCCTGCTCCTTTTGATGTTTTCCTAGCACAGCCTCTTTCTTTTGTGTTGTCACTGATGCTATCCTACCTCAGATCCCATCAGTTTGGCTAGAGTACTGCAACAATTAAAGATGAGCCATAATCACAATCCTGGATACTCTAAACCCATCAAGAACATGTATAGAGATCTATGAAGATGACACATGAATCATTACTACACTTTTATAAATATGTATTTAGCATTTCAATAGCAGCAACACACTGTGGTGCACTAAGTAGCCCCCAGGGACGTGGTAACAGCTCCGGGTAGTAAAAGAAAATTCCCATGGCTCACTTACCAGAGCTTACATAAATGCTGTAAGTCTGGCTAGATATTGTTTGTCTTCTGATGCTAGTCAATGAGGATTTGGGGTTTGGATTTTTTTTTTTCCTGTAAATTTAGTAAAGGTGAGGATAACACACTGAAGAGAATAATACAAAATTGTTTGTATTAAATTCCAGCTTTGTTTAAAGTCAGGATTAGGAAAATAATCAGCACTGACGTTGACTTTATGCAGAGGTCAACTGATTAGGAAAGAACTAAAAATGCTGGTTTCCATCCTTAATCACTAGAACTTTATGAAAATACTTTTCAAAAAGTTTCTAAACTGCTGATGACATAAGCCATAGCTGTAGTTTCTTGAAATGTCCTTTTTTCTGTTCTCATGGTTTATGAAAAGTACTTGGTTATTAGATTGAGCCAAGTTATCTAATGCTTTAATGTGTCAAACAGGCACAACGCTACCATAATATCAACAGTATCTCAGAGCTTTGAAGCCAAAGGACTCTCTACAGAATTGTGGTAAGTGTAACGAATACTAAATTTGTCCCACTGAAAATATTTAGGAAATACCATATAAAATTAATTCATTAGATAGATTTCTGTTATTAGTATAACACTGACTTCCTCCCCAGTCATAATAATGAGTTTCAAATTGTAGGTTACCCTCTTTTTCATATCTAAAATTCAAATACCCCATGAAAAGACTAGTGGGGAGTGGTTGCTATTCTTTCCTAGGATAGTGCAAAGAGGTAAAAAGATCCTCTCCTTACATTACAGGCAATACATAAACAGACAATATACAATTAACAATAGATCATTAGTTATTCTTCTTAAATTATGGGATTAATATTGTGTGAACACAGCCCCTTTTGAAGCACCTTTCCTTTCCTGACATTCTGGTTAAAGCATGGATCTATATATTTGAATACAATGACCTGGATTTCTCCTCCCCTCTGTTTCCCTTGGCCTCCAATAGCTCTGTAGCCTCATACAGAATGCGTCAGGACTTATTTTGTTTCTGATGCACCTACCATACAATCTCTCCATCCAGCCTTCATGTCTCCTTGTAGTGCCTGTTCAGACACATGGATTTGAAGAATTGATTTCTGTCTCTCATCTGTTTCTATACTAGTTCCTTTGAACTGACTCTGAATTTACGTTAGAGAATTCCTTGTGACTTACATCACAATCACATTGTGATTTATGTTGTGAATCCTTTCTCATGTTGCATGGTATCTCTTTCAGGTTCTGCACTCTCAGGTGGTCTCCATTTGTGCTAAAAGATGTCAGTCTCCTGAATCAGATCAAGGTCTTCATCTAGCATATTCCTTTCTATCAGCATTTGATGTAAAAACCTACATCAGATGTCGAGTGGGGGTTGGAAAAGATCTAGCAGCTGGCATGAGTGGGAGTAAGCAGCCTAAGGACAGTGTGCAAAATGCAGCAATGAATGACACTTCCATTTTTATGAGAAACTGAGCCTCAGCTTGCCAAAGAATCTGACCTGCTGCTTAAAATTGTATTTCTAACCTGCAGTTCTTTCTTATTGCAACTTCCATTGCTGATGTGCACTGAAATTCAGTACAAATGGAGTTCATTAGTATCTAGAAACAGAGGACAATTTATCACCCTAAAGAGTTTTATTGTTTCTGACCTTAATGATTGAGGGTTGAATCTGATGTGAAGCACAGTGGCTGTGAATCTTCCTTGCTTTACTTGTGTTCAGTACAGAACATTGGATTTTAAACACATACATATGTATGGATACATGCAGAAAAAGCTAGAGAAAAGAGCATGTCAGAGAATATCTCTATGTATTACATGCTGAAAAGCTTTGCTTAATAATAATTCCAAATGGAAAAAAATAATAGAAGGATTAATATACATTTTGTATTTCAGACAGTGATATTTTAGGTAGCATAACATATATATTGATAACAAATACCTATCAAAAGAACTTTTGTAGGGCAAAATCTTGTTAGTAAGCAAAGATCCATTTATGCAGTATATATAGTATCTGAGCCCCTAAACTGCCAATATTCTTCAATTCCTATAGTTTTGATTTTACTGATATCAATAAGATCTTCCTTTTGTATTATGTAAGGGAATGTTTTCAGAAAAAAGTACTTGGGTTTGTGTCTGTGCTTAATAATACCTAATGAAGAGAACTGTATTTTATAATCCAAAATGTTAACACTGCATTATGATAAGCACATTTCAAAATTATTTGACTATTACTATATGGTCCTCTTAGTGCTAATTAATTTAATCTTAAAAGAACTTTAAGTTAATTTCTCTTTAAAAACATGACAAAACAAATACATTTATGAAATACCTAAATTTAATTCAGTGCAGATCTTGGGTTTGTACACACAGATCTCATGTGAACAATTTCCAGCTATATTTGTTCTCTTTTCATTATCTTCTACACGTAGTATTCTCCTCAGTTGTTAAAATATGTATTTCAGGACAGACCTGTTGCAATTTCATACTGAAAGTCTTTTTTTTTGGCTATGAAAATATTTATCAAGGGTACTCTGTTGCTGTGAGGAAGAAATGTAGCAACTGCCAGCAAGTAAATCTACAACATGACCACTGGGGGTCATTCATTTTACACAAATATTCCAGAACAGTGAAGTATTTACTGTTTTTCTTGATCAGGAATAATGTTTTTAGTGGAATTAATTCTTTCTAAAGAGAACACCGAGATTAATATCCAGAGACTTTAACCACCTGTGTTCTCTAATTTAATATGGTAAGTGAGGAAAAGTGAATAATCAATTGTTCAAAGAGCTTGCCAGAATTATATCAAGAAACTGAAAAATCCAGACACATAAATCTCTCCACCACTACCTTTTTCCTGACTTCATATTACATTTTTAAGGGAACAAACAGGAAATCCTAACTGCTCTGACACAGATCATGAAAAATGAAACACTGAAATCCTGTTTTGCCTTGTATGATTTACTTGGGCTTTTATCAAAGTGTCTGCAGTCCCTGTAAGCACTATAGAAAAATATCAATGAAGCATAACTCCTATTCACTTGTTTGACAGAGAACTGTAGATATGACTTAATAAAAAAAACAAACACAAAACTTCATTTTAAAATTGAAACAAATGTAACATGCTCACCAAACATTAAAAAAATAAATAAAGTAAGGAAGTAAAGTGAAGGCAGGTGCACCTAACATCTCGCATCCAAACGTTTTAAAACTTCAGGATGTAGCTCATTTACTCTTATAAACAGTATTTATATGCATATTTACCTGTACTCATAGTTAAGAAATTGAAGCACACAAAAACTCTTCAGTGAGCAAATAAAAATCATGCATTCACAATGAATGATGCTAATTTCTTTTTTCCAGTCAAACGCTAAACTTAGTACTTTACCTACTTCTCTAAACAGGACCTGCACGTGCATACAGATATCTGGACATATGCATTAAAATTTTAACTTTAAAACTGGTGTCCAGAATATTGACACTAGATATATTGGCTGCTAATTTCTTATCAAGAAATCACACGTGCATGGAATACCAGACCTCCACTTCAATTCATATTCTGACTCACTACTGCTCATCCTCTCCCAGCCATATCTGCTCTCTCTTCTCTACATGCACAACCACATTACTATTAAGAGGATATTAAAGTCATCATTAAGATAATAATATGACAAGAAAAGTTCCACATCTCTACAACTGTAGCCCTTACAAACTATCCCAACAGATGGATTAACGCAAGACACTTAATAATTAGTGAAAGAAACACTAACCCCAGTCCAATTGACTATACACATTCCCCAGCTTTATGACTCCTCCTTTCTGCCATTTTCAGCATTCCAAAATTACTTCTGCTGCAGATTTTTTTTTTCATTTGAGTCATCTGCACACCACAAAGTATCATCAGGGATTTTAGACTTGGCAAGATAGATTTCTCTTTGCCAAAAGAGGAGGAAGTTCATACAGTTACATAGCCAGTGATCACACATGAGTATTTTATAGGGGGAAGAATCACGCCCTGTCTGTCTTTCTCTCTCCTGTTGAGTTCATTTTTGTTGTCTTTAGTCAACTGAGATGCTCATTTGAGAAGCAAAACAAATCTTTTTTTGCCTTAGGAGCAAATAATTTTCACTGGTAAAAAAAATAATAAAAATCAACCTATACCTTTGTATAAGATGTCCTCAAAAACAGAAATCATTCCAACAACATGAATGCCTCCGTTACGCCTTTTTGTTTAGGAGTAGGAATGAATGTCTCAAAAACATTAACACTTTCAATATTTTCTATATGAATATGCTCAAATGCCATAATTAAAAAAATGTATCTGTCAGGTTTTTTTTGTTAAAGTGAAAACTACCTGAACTGAAGTTTGATAAAGAAATGAGAAAGGAAAAGCACCAGGTTCTTTACTCTTGGTTTTAAAGTTAAATACACAACTGAGGAGGGGTTCATGATATAAAAATAATAAATAATATATAATTATAATAAATATAAATAATAATAATAAAAATATAATAATAAAAATATATATTATAAATAAATATATATTATAGGACCCGGCATTTGGCCGTGTTAAACCTCATGCCATTGGACTCTGCCCAGGGTTCCAGTCTGTTTAGGTCCCTTTGCAGAGCCTCCCTACCCTCCAGCAGATCAACACTTCCACACAGCTTTGTGTCATCTGCAAACTTGCTAAGGGTACACTCAATGCCTTCATCCAGGTCATTGATGAAGACATTGAACAGGACTGGACCCAGCACTGAGCCCTGGGGAACACCACTTGTCACTGGCCTCCAGCTGGATATAACTCCATTTACCACCACTCTCTGGGCCCGGTCATCCAGCCAGTTTTCTACCCAGGAGAGTGTGCGCCGGTCCAGGTCAGAGGCTGACAGTTTCCGTAGAAGAACGCTGTGAGAAACTGTGTCAAAGGCTTTACTGAAGTCCAGAAAGACCACATCCACAGCCTTTCCCTCATCCAGCAGCCGGGTCACTTTGTCATAGAAGGGGATCAGGTTGGTTTGGCAAGACCTGCCTTTTGTGAACCCATGTTGGCCGGGCCTGATCACCCGGTTCTCTTGTAAGTGCTTCATGATAGCACTCAAGATCACCTGTTCCATGACTTTCCCTGGCACTGAGGTCAGACTGACTGGTCTGCAGTTCCCTGGATCCTCCCTGCTACCCTTCTTGTAAATGGGCACTACATCAGCCAGCATCCAGTCCAGTGGTACCTCCCCAGTCTTCCAGGACTGCTGGAAGATGATGGAAAGGGGCTTGGCCAATATATCCGCCAGCTCCCTCAATAGCCTAGGGTGAATCCCATCTGGCCCCATAGACTTGTGGGTGTCCAGTTGGGCAAGCAAGGCTCTGACCACCTCCTCTTGGACCATGGGAGCCTCGTATTGCTCCTCTAGTTCTGGGGTTTCTACATAGAGGGAGCAGCTTTCTTTACAATTAAAGACTGAAGCAAAGAAGGCATTAAGTACCTCAGCCTTCTCATCCCCTGTCATCATTGTTCCCTCTGTGTCTAAAAGGGACTGTATGGTCTCCTTTGTCCTCCTTTTATTATATTATTATTATATTTATTATTATTATTTATAATATATTTATTTATAATATATATTTATTTATAATATATTTTTAATTCCTGGGGTGTTGGTTGACAGCCAACTGAACATGAGCCAGCAGTGTGCCCAGGTGACCAAGAAGGCCAATGGCATCTTGGCTTGGATCGGAAATGGTGTGACCAGCAGGTCCAGGGAGGTGATTCTCCCTCTGGACTCAGCACTGGTGGGGCCGCTCCTTGAATCCTGTGTTCAGTTCTGGGCCCCTCAGCACAAGAAGGATGTTGAGGCTCTGGAGCAAGTCCAGAGAAGAGCAATGAAGCTGGTGAAGGGGTTGGAGAACAGGCCCTATGAGGAGCGGCTGAGAGAGCTGGGGTTGTTTAGCCTGGAGAAGAGGAGGCTGAGAAGAGACCTCATTTCTCTCTACAACTACCTGAAAGGAGGTTGTAGAGAGGAGGGAGCTGGCCTCTTCTCCCAAGTGTCAGGGGACAGGACAAGAGGGAATGGCCTCAAGCTCCACCAGGGGAGATTTAGGCTAGAGATTAGGAGGAAGTTTTTCACACAGAGGATCATTGGGCATTGGAACAGTCTGCCCAGGGAGGTGGTTGATTCACCTTCCCTGGAGATGTTTAAGGCACGGGTGGATGAGGTCCTGAGGGGCATGGTTTAGTGTTTGATAGGAATGGCTGGACTCAATGGTCCAATGGGTCCCTTCCAACCTGGTTGTTCTATGATTCTATGATGAGGGAGGGCAGGAACAGGATGAGAGGGAATGGTTTTAAGCTAAAAAAGGGAAGATTTAGATGAGATCTTAGGAAGAAATGTTCGCCTGTGAGGGTGTGGAGGCACTGGTACAGGTTGCCCAGAGAAATTGTAGCTGCTCCATCCCTCGAGGTATTCCAGGCCAGGTGGATGGGGCTCTGAGCATCCTGATTCAGTGTGAGGTGTTCCTTCCCATGGCAGGGGGTTGGAGCTGATCTTTAAGGTCCCTTCCAACCCAAACCATTCTATGGTTCTATGAACTTGCCACAAAGTTTATTATAGTGCGAATCTGGTTACATTTCCAATGCTTCAGAAAGAAATGGAGCAACCGCAGAGTTCAGATAACTCCAAAATATTTTGCTCTCTGTAGTGCCAGCTTGCCACAGTTTAGAATTGAGGGGGAAAATATTTCATGCAACAAGAGTCTAAGTAAATGCTGCTGCGTAGCTAGTTAAATGAAGCCTGCTATTCTAGAACCCACTCAGTACACTGAATTGTCCAAGCCAATTCAATTTATCCTAGGAAGCTCACCTTCAGTAAATAGCATCATCTTTCCTCTTTTGCACAGACCAACATGTTGGTCAGTGACAACAGAAAAAACTGGACTGCAAAAATTTTGAGTTTTATAAAGTTACATGATAAAAAAAGCAGAGCTGTATCACTTAAGGAGCACAGAGTTTAGACCAACAATTAATCTAATAATCCAATTCCTAAAAACATCAACTTTGACATGATTGTAATCATCCTCACAGTATGAGACAACTCATCTGAGTGTTGCTACTATCATGGACCACCTTGATGGTACCTTGTTTCCAGTTGAAACAAGAATTTCTATTGCAGACAAAAAGGACAATCAAGAACACATCACAACAAGCCAATAAAAGAAATGAACTTACTATGAAGTTCCTAAATTTTGTATCTAAAACACGTGATTTCTTACAAAACAGCAGTCCAGGCTGGCTATATATTGCTGTGATTAGAAACAGTTTCCCTGAACCTAATACCAAGATGGGAATCTGTCCAACCAAGGTCAGCACACTAAGCACAAGATGTCCAACACTGCAGCTTGGGCCAATTTAAAGCCCACAGAGGGATTCATATTACCGGAATTAAAAACTCATCTTCAGCCGTCTGACAGACGCTTGCTTAAACAAGGACTCTGATATTCAGTATTACTTGGCCTACTAAAACCAAAGCACAGGGGGAAAGGAATGATTGTGCTGACAATCCACAGGAACTCACCTGTTCCTAAGCCACAGAAGATGCCAACACTCAAAGTGAAGTGGCAAACCGGTAAAGTGAAGCAAGTACACTGTATTTTGATCTTAAGTTACATGGGAACAAGTTTTGTGGGCACAAAGCTCGCATGCTTCCTTGTAAGGGCAGGAAACCTGTACCCTGGTCTGTCAGAGCCACAAAGGAGCAATACAATGAGTGGAGGCTAATGCTAATGAGTTAGTGTATGCCTCTCCAAGAGTGCCAACATGGTTCCCATGCTGTCCTTACCAAAACTTAAATCCAGCTTCACACAGGAAGACCTCCTGGCAAATGCAGGTGTGTAAAAAACATCTGTCCCACCTCTGGAGTGCATCCAAGCTACTGCAGAGTCTCTAGGTGCCATGGATCTGCACCTAGCAGCACAGGGATGTAAAAAGTATATAAAACAAATATATAAAACAAATTTTTATTTAAGCATTTGGATCATTACGTATCTCCATTGAAATGCAAGGCTGAGCATTTTTTCTGAGCAAAACATTTTGTATTAACTAAACATCAGAAGTGTGTTATTTTACTCCAACCTTTTAAACCTGAACAACTTAGTGTGCATATACAAGGGAGATCATACATTATACTCAGATATAAGCACACAGAGGAAAAAGAGCATAATAACAATATGAAGTAAAGCACTCTGCAGGTTGCTTTATGTAGTACATTGGCACCGTATTAAAAATGATGCATTCTTTATAGACAGAGTCTTCTAGGTTTTAAACCACACAGACTTGAAGTTTCCCCTTAAGCTGATCTAGCAGGCATGGTTAATTTCTGATCCAGAATTCATAATCAATGTCAGATGTCTGAGATAAACTCTATATACTTCATTATCATTTCTTCACTGAGAAACTGATGCTGACATGAACACTTATAATACATGCCTGTAAATAAGATATAAAAAGCTATATGTAATACATAAATTGTAGCCATATTTGCAATAGATAAGATTTTGATGAATTGTTAATCACTCTGCTCACCAATGTACCTCACGTAAATTATATCCGTATAGGAAATCAGTCTGTTGTAGATTATTTATTTTAATTTTGTAGCTTACCTACATGAATTGCACAGGTCATGTATGCCTGACACTGCTGGACCACGGAAAATTTCAGCCACTTTTTATTTTATAGAAAAAAAAAAAGCGTAGGCATTACTCATTTTCCAAAAATCAACCAGCTTTGGATAATCAAAGTCAGATACTTATGTGATTAACACTAAAGTATAAGGTGAGGCAGATGATTTAAGGAAAGAATATATCAGAAACAAAAATAATCCTATAAAAAATATGTCCAAGCCTTTGTTTTTGACACAGAAATACAAAACGCAATCATAAAGTTGATTAAAAAGGAAGAAGGGGACACAGCCCAACATCTGGCACAGACTCCAGGGAGACCTTGGAGCAGCCTTCCACTACAGAAACAGGCTCCAGGAAAGCTGAGGAGGAAGGCACTCTTGATCAGGGAGGGCAGGGACAGGATGAAGGGGGAAGGTTTTAAGCTGGAAAAGGGGGATCTAGATGAGATCTTAAGCAGAAATGTTTTCCTGTGAGGGTGGTGAGGCCCTGTTCCAGGTTACCCAGGGAAGTCGTGGCTGCTCCATCCCTGTATATGTTCAAAGCCAGGTTGGATGGGTCTTGGAGCCACTTGACCCAGTGGGAGATGCCCCTGCCCCTTGGCAGGGGGCCAGGACTGGATGGGCTTTAAGGTCCCTTCTGGCCCAAACCATTCCATGATTCTCTGATCTCAATTTTTTTTTGAAATGCACATATTTGACACAGCCATTTCTCTCAAGTAAGGCTTCAAGAGATCAGAATAATTTTTTTTATGTACCTCATCCTACCACATCATAATTCTTTTGTCATGTACTAAATCAGGTGACAACACAACACTAGCGATAGCTATTGCCATCCAGCATGATGTTACTGCACCCTACCTGCAGCACAAGGTAAACTACTTTTACTCTTCTTTTTTGTATTAATTCTCTTAGGGACTGAAATGAAGGCAAGTTTTCACACCACAACAAAACCAGGAATAATAGCAATCACGGATATGCATGCACAGTCAGAGCAAGGAATATAAAGTAAATTCCCTTCAGTTCTCTGGGAAGTCCCAGCATTATTCATGGCTGAGTAACCAGAGGTAAAGGGAACTTCGGTTTCACTGACTCACATCAAGACTTTCCAGCAATGATTTTTTTTTCTTTACTTTTGGTCCCATTAAAAAAAAAATCAAACACAATTATTTCTACATTGATATCAATTTATTTCCTAACTACAATTACTGTTATACTTTGATCTATTTTGTGTTTTTCATTCAGCAACATCAAACTACAGGAATGAGTGTCACTCAAAGCTCTCACTGCATTACAGAAATAGAGAAATCAGGTTTTCTTCACCCCTCAGATCACACATCAAGACTGAGACATAGAATTTAGATGCCCCACGCTGAAGTCTAAATCTTATCTCATTTACCTTGTCTCCCAATTGCAACATGGGTAATATATACATGATATGATCTTAAAGCACAAAGAAAACAGCTGTGAATTTGGTCCATGAAGTATCAACAGAGGAGATGCTTTAAAACTACAAACAAAAAAAACTAATTCTATGAATCTATAGCAGAAATTCATTACAAAAATATAGCATTTTACAGCCGTGATAAACAGCTGTTCATCCTACTTTCAAAGCTGTAACAGCAACAGTCAATAATAATGTGTGGAATGTGACTTCAGTGAAGTTTAAGGGGAAAATGCTGGGCACAAAACATGCTGATTTTCACCCTGATTGCAAGGTATTAAAAAGTATTCTCTATAACCTGCCAAATTTGACTTTATTTAATAGTTTCCGTTCACCTCACAATAGAATGGGTCTGGAAGCTCTTAAAGCTAGCATTTCAGTTTGGATCAAAACCTTGCTCTTAAACTCCTGAGCATGCACTGGCCTATCGAAATTTGGATTCTGTTGCACAATGGGTCAGAACACACAAAGCAAATTCCTTTAAGATGAAACTAGGTAGAAAGATATGTTCCAGGGGCACACATAATAGCCCTTGATTGCTACAGAATCTTCACTCACTTTCAACTAGACTCTCACTCACACTTTCAGCTAGACTCTCACTCTCGCTTTCAACTAGATCTAGTCTGTAGTAAACGCCCTTCTGGTTACAGTGTGGACAGAGGCTGCTTAGCACCAATTGCTTTAGTCAACTTTTAAACAACTACTTGCAAACATGGAAAAAGCTTTTGTTTTCATGCTTGCAATTTTTTTATTATTATTTTTTATAGACAAGCAATTTCCTATTCTGACAAGTATCACTTAAAAAGTCAGGCATTAGAGTCTAGTTCATTTGCCATTTATTCCAGATATAAACCACACAACATTTTTTGCTTCAGTCAAATCATGCCAGACTTGCATAGGTGTGAAAGAAGAAATAAACAGACTTTCTCCTGAGTTCCCTGCTACTTTTAAAATCCCACTAATTCCTACTGTGCTTATCCAGTAACCTTGCTGCCCTTTTGCTGCTTAATCTGCCATAAGTTGTTGTCTCATAAGGGCATGATGTAAAGATTCTTTAAAGAAAGGGGATTTGCATTTGATACAAGTCCCAGCTACCCCTACGCAGATGCTACCAAATCCACCGACAGAGAATGTAGAGCAGCTATGATGAACCAGAGGGGGAAAAAAAAAAGACGACTTCAAAAACTCTCGTTAAAACATTAGGAAAGTTCATTCCCAAATCTTTTGAAACCAAAAGGGAGTAACTGACTACAGAAAATTAATTTCATCCCTTGTCAATTTTCACTGGCTTACAGAAGTTAAATGAAAAAATGAAAAGAATCTGCTTTGTGCACAATTCACTTGCAATGTGATAAGGGTAAATTACACAAAGTTGTTCTGCAAAGACAATAACTTCTCTATCTCAGTATGTCTGCCAATACATGGTGTCACTAAACAGCAAGTATTTCATGGAGCAGGTCACTAACATATGTCAACCAATAAGTTCTACAGTTCTGACAGCATAGCTCATCAAAATGTCATTTAGAATTCACATGTAAAAGCTTCAGTGTTAACAATGACTGCAAGAAAGGCAGACACCTCCACCCCGGAGGTGTTCAAGGACAGGTTGGATGGGGTTTTGAGCAACCTAATCCAGTGGGAAGTGTTCCTGCCCACAGCAGGGAATTGGAAATGGATGGGCTTTAAGGTCCCTTCTAACCCAAACCATTCTATCATTCTCTAAGTCACAAATCTTACAGTTTCTGGATGGCCACAAAGAATGTACAAGTTTGTCTTTGAAAAAAAAATTTTTTTTTGAGGTTGAAATCCCTTACAGAAATTTATATAATAAATATTCTGAATAATTATACTTTATAACCTACTTTGAGAAATACTTATTCCATCTGTGTTCCATTAGTGTGTTTTCTTGCTACCACACCTATCTAATAACAGCATCTCTACATTAAAACACCCTTCCATTGTGTTTCAAAGCCAGCTAATTCTACCCATCATTGTTTAAAAAATTAGGTTGACAGGAAACAGAAACAAGTGCCTTCCCTCTGCTTAAGGAATTCAGATGTTTAAGTGGAATATAGACTCATTTCCATTTACGTCCTGGAAAATATATCCTGTCAGTGTTCACAACCCTGTGACTTAGCAACAGTGTTTGGAGAGCTATAAAAAAAGAAAAGCACACACCACACATATCCCAAACAATATTGTTTATATTCACTGGTTGACATCCCACATTACATTCAGTGATGACTTGTATGAAATTATATTTATCTTTCTTGAAGTTTAATAAAAAAGATTATTTATTTATAGATTCTACAGTGCAGCAGTATAAAAAAACCCCTGCATTTACTGATAACATTTTACGATTCTATGACTACTCATTTACTCTAAAATAGAATATCCACATCCAAGAAGAATGCTGCCTCTTTCTAGGGGTTTACAAAGTATGGGCTACTATTCTTCTCCTTTCTGTTTTACAAGCACTCACAAACTAATGCTACTGGAGTAAAATCACCCAAGGCAAACCATAGAATAGTTTGGTTTGGAAGGGACGTTAAAGCCCATTCAGTTCCAAACCCCCTGCCACAAGTAGGGACACCTCCCACTGGATCACGTTGCTCAAAGCTTCATCCAATCTGGCCTGGAACACCAAGAATAGGGTAGCCATGACTTCCCTGGGCAACCTGTGCCAGTGCTTCACCACCCTCATGAAAAATTTCTTCCTCATGTCTAATCTTAATCTTCCCCCTCCCAATTTAAGGCCATTACCACTCATCCCTATTACTGGCTGCCCTTGTGAAATATCCCTTCCAAGCTTTCCTGTAGCCGTTTTTGGTACTGGAAAGCCACTGGAAGTCTCCCCAGAGCCTTCTCTTCTCCAGGTTCAACAACCCTAGAAAAACATGGGTTTTTTGTTCTACTCATTAAAGTCTGTGTACATTTTTCTTCCTATTCTGTACATCCCAGGAGTTATGAAACAAACTGGAAGAATAAAGAGAATATATAAGTAGCTACAGCTAAAGTACTGTGCTGATCCATGTGCACAGACTATTCAGAGCAATTCAGGTTTTAAGAGTACATGTTCACAAATGGGATTTCCATAAAACACAAAAATGAAGTAACATGCAATACGTGCTAACCTAGACAAATAATACGTGAGCACGAATATAGCTGTCACTGAAGGCAGGTTTCATCAGCTGGAAAGAAACTGAATCCTGGGCTTCAGTTAAAAGAATAAACAGCTTATACAACGCCAACTAAAGGAAAAGTTCTCTTCACAACTAAGAGTATGATATTAGTTTAGTTTTGGCTAACTGGGCAGCAGCACAAACAGAGAACACTGTATTAACTTTGCATTTAATAAACTGGTATCATTCCTTTCATAAATAGCTAGAGGAGAATAAGAAAATGAGAAGTTTTCATTGAAATAAGTACGCAAAATCATTTAAACACTCCATTTTGGGCCATAAAATCCCTGAAACAGAATGTTAGAAATAAAATGAAATTGCCAAAGGGTTCAGAAAAAAATAAAAGTTGCTACAATGATTCAGTATAAAAATTGGTATTATTTTAAGAAACTGAAAATTAGCTTAGTAAGATCAGTTAATATTAAAAAAAAAGAGGGGATTAAAATGAGGTCTGCACATGTTTAGGGATATCTCGACAAAATATTAGAGTGGAAAGATCACTAACAGGAAAAAAGGAGGAAAGTGGAAGATGAAGCCAAGTGCTTGAAGTGAAAGTTAAATGTAAATTTGTAACAGCAAAGCCTGTTAACCACTGCAATTAGTTCCCTACATAAACTGAAGACTTTGTATCACATCAAATCTCTAAAATGACATCCCAATATCTTTCTGATTTGAAGATACTTGTTTAAAGCAAAATATTGTAGGAAGCGTCATATTAAGAAAGGTGACAAAATTATCACAATGAGCCCTTTGGCCTAAATTCCAATTCCGGTGGCATTTCCCAATTTCATTGAGGTTTTTCCCAGTCCACAACTACAGTAATTAAATAAACATATTTTTTTAAGATATCCTTAACCTAAGATATCATAATGTCTTCATGCGCATTCACACACAAAATTAAAAATCTGAACTATGACATGATTTTATAATAGAGAAGCAATCATCAGTAGTCATAGTCAGGAGGACCTTAACTCATAGTTGTATTTCCTCTTTATAGAATTTTCACAGTTAGTAAACAATAAAATCCATTTTGACTGTTGTTTTCTCTAGATGGAATTTCAGCTCAAAGAATTTCTGACACCCTGTTGCAATTTAATCAATGCAAGTCAAGATAATCCTGAAGTTAATTTCACTCTTTTTTTGTTTCACTTTTATTACTCTCTTTCCTAATAGTACACAAAGTTCCACAATGCTTCAGATTTACAGTAGAACTGTAATCCAGTAAAAGCATTCTAGGGCTTTATACAGAGTGACTGGTGATCTGACACTCAGAATAGAAAATGTTTTATTTATTTCCATTTTAACTCTCATACAAGTTTATGAAACACAAATTTCAAATATAAGGTGAGAAAAATTAAGTTTAAAATCAAGTTACCAAAGAGCTCTATATGATTTTTTTTTTGTAAGCATTGCTATTATTCATAAAGATTATGTGCAGTGAAGAATGGATTTTCCCTAAATAGCTGAATACTGACTGCTGACTTCAGTACTGCCTTTTTTTCTTTCAAATCTAAGTCACCTAAGAGCGTTTTGACTAATAAGACTATTTGTGACTAGAAGAACAATCTGAGTAAAATTACATTAAGCAGACTTCCACTCAGAATGAATATTGTTTAATAATATAAATAATATTAAAAAATAATTCCTTTACTCCATACAATGTTATTCTCATGATTCTATATCATAAGAACATTTAGACACTGAGCCATCTCTACTGAAAACGTATTTCAGTAGACATGGAGTATAATTAATAGATATTAAAGTAATTACAAGCAAAAAGAAAATGCCTTTGTTTCAAGAAAACAAAGTCAAAACGGTAACAAGAGCAACACACGTGGCAAATGCATTATCTTTGGGACTATTAGCATCAGAATGTTAAAATGACATTATCTAATGAATATTACAGGTATGCCACAGTCTCTAGCAAACTTCTACAATCTTCTGAGTTACAAGAATTAATTAAAGAGGTTGCAAAGAAATCAGCTTGCATAGAATTCAAGATTTCTCACACTTGAAAAGGTGCAGATCCTGGAAGAAAATGAAGTCTGCAAATCTCCAGAACAAACATTGCATTTTTACAGTTTTATGTACCATCAAATTGTTCCACAGAAGTCGCTGGTCCTCATTTTTGAAACCAAATAATTCCCAATGGCACCAGATTAATAGATACAACACAAGCTATCAACTGTGCTAAAGAAGAGTCTGCCCCATTCCCTCTAATTGCATTGGGTCTGCTAAGGGTAATAAAAACTTTACGAGTGTTCAAGCAAGCAAGATCTACTACACTGCAGTAAATTGCCTTTACTATTAATCACATTTGCATTTTCTGCTCTCTGTCTTATCGAGGCTCATGCAGGGCACTCTGTCACATGGACCTTATGCTGAATACAGCTGATCATTCAAGCACTGCTCTCCTGCATCATTCCCCCTGCACATATTTCAAATGCCTCAAACAAAACTAAAAGGAAAACAGTATTGTAATGCTCTATTACTGCTTTTCTTCTGTACACGCTAATCAGATCTTGCAGTTCCCTTTGTAAAGCCAGTGTTCTGCTAGATCTCAGAGGGGTTTAAAAAAGGAGAGGAGAGAACAAAAAAGAGGGGGAAAGTAGAGGAAGAGAAATGTGGGATAGTGATTGTTATTACATTGCACCAGCTGTCTAAGAAAGGCTCCAAATGTCAGTAAACAAATGGAAATGGGGGGAAGCACGTGGGTATTCATGTTCACATAGTTGGGATTTCCTCTTCCTTTGTTTTTGGCGTTCATTTCAGCTCTGATTTTTACTGAAGAGATGGCTCGTTGCTTAATTACCATGGCAGAGCTGGCCCTGTGACTGTCAGAAACGACACACACATCAAAAGCGGAATGGGTGTCCTTGCTGCAAGGAATTCTATTTTTAAGCACAAATGACTCATCATCTACTGGGGTGTCCCAAAAGCTACAATTTCTCAAGCTCTCAGGAGAAAAGGAGGAGGGGGGAGAGGGGAGAAAAAAAGGAAAAGAGGTCATGCCTTTAATTGTATCTGCATCTGTAGCTTGAAAAGCACAGAAGGCACTGATGGTACGTTCAGCTCAACTCTGAAACATAATCTTTTAAGTAAGCCACGTTTTGATAGCAGATACATGGTACCTGGTAATTTTAAAGCCTCCTCTGAGTTATCTCCTCTTTTCTATTAGCTAGATTTTACATTTCTGCAGTGGTAAAGAAGAATGCTGTTAACTGAGTGTGTATACCTCCTCTGTCTACAGAGAAGGCAATCACAGAATGAAATACCTGTGGGTGCATTGTCACATGCTTTGGGATGGAACAAAAATAAAATGCAGAGATACATTCAGAAACAGGAAAAAGAAAATTAAAGGAACTTTCTAACCTGTATATCAGTTGTCTACTGGTGTGGGTTTTAAAAGTATTTAAAATGCAATTTAAAGATATGTGAGTTATAAGCTCTAAAATGCTAACATCTAACACAAGATCCTTAGAAGCATTCCTGTATGCCTACACACTGCCTTAGGATAAAAAAAATATGTCTCCCAGTGATCATGGAATGGTTTGGGTTGGAAGAGATCTTAAAGACCATCCAATTACAATCCCCTAACATGGGCAGGGACACTGCCACTAGATGAGGTTGCCCACTAGATGAGCCCCATCCAACCTGGCCTTGAACACCTCCAGGGATGGGGCAGCCACTACTTCTTTGCACAATCTGTGCCAGGGCCTCCCCACCCTCACAGGAAAACATTTTATCCTCATATCTCATCAAAATCTCCCCACTTTCATCTCAAAACTATTCCCCCTCATCCTGTCCCTACAGTCCTTGATCAAGAGCCCTTCCCCAGCATTCCTGTTACTTCCTTCAAGTACTGGAAGGCTGCTCTAATTGTCTCCCCAGAAGCTACATGAAAGAAACAAACTCTTACTGGAGTAATTATGACACTGAACTGCAGAGCAATTTGTGATTAAAAGAAACTCTGCTCTGGGCCAGAAAGGATCACACATCTTCCTTTAGCATCGATCTATTTCAGTCTTTTGAGTCTCCAAGTTTATTATCATCAATAAGAAACTGTTATCAAAGGTGACAATGCTAAATGTTAAATTTTCATCACGAGTATTTTTTTATGCAAAAAATATTTTTGTAAGCTTTAAATCCTACAGATGTCTGCTGTTCTGCAGGCTGAGATGCTCACAGCAACACAGTAGCCAACGTTGCCTGTCAGTGTCCCAGGCCACACAGTCACCTTCTTCTCCACACCCTTACCCAGCTCCACTGCCCTTCTCTGGACACACTCCAGTATCTCAATGTCCCCCTCACAGTGAAGGGCCCACTGCCACAGCTATCAAACTTGCCTTAGTATCCGAAGTAAATCTACAAAGTTGTAAATTAAACGGATTTTACAGTTTTTCCAGACACCATGGAGATGACCTTGCATTTACACACTGGAATCATGCCCTGTCTGTCCTCCCAACATCATAAGGCTAAAGAAACCCTTTTCCAACAACCATTCCTCATTATTATAACTTGTCTGTCCTAGGAAGCTTCCTAAACTTTCCATCAGCCCCGTTTTTCTTCTGACTCCCCGATTAGTTTGTCAACGTATTTCAGATACCATGGTCACACTTTAGGGCTTTACTAGGACTTAAGACATTCTACACTGATGTTACTCCACAAATTTTATTGCTGGGAAATTTTTCCTTTCCTCCCCACAAAAAATATGAAACCACGTTTTAGTGGAAAATTCCGCTCCTTTGAAAAAAGCCTTGTTACACAAATTTGGCTAACAGGCTATTAAAATTAGACACCACTTAATTCAGGATTTAATTTCCTCCATTCATCCTTAAAAGAGACAAAAGACAGCCCTCCTACAAACACGTCAATGACACAGATTTTTGTCTATATCAACCTCAAATTTCTGGCTATTCAGTACAAACTGTAGATGGAAAGACTAATGACAAAATGCTTTAAAAAGCCATAAGCAAATTCCATCTAACTCTTAAAATAAATGGATTTGAGTCTTGAGACTTTCATTTGTCCATCTAATATTCTAAGAGATGCTGAAAATATAAACAAGAACTTAGTTTCTTAAGCTCGCTCTCTTCAGTATAAACACTATTAATTCGAGCAACAGATATTTACATAAAAGCTTATCTGGCCACATTTTTATTTAAATAAAGTCACTAAATATCACTGCATGCATGAAGTTTTGTTATTTAAAATCACTAACTTCTTTTTGGAATAATAAAATTATATGAGCTTGAACTTCAGTGATTTCTTAGCGTGCAAGTGGCTGCAGCTGGAAAGCAGCTTTGCAGAAAAGGATCTGAGGGTTCTGGTGTACAAGCTGAACATAAGCCATCAATGCACCCTTTGTAGTAAAGAAAGTCAGCAGCATCCCAGCCTGTATTAGGAAGTGTGACTCTAGCATGGAGACAGAAACATACAAGACAGGTCTTGTGAGGAACGTCTGAGAGAGCTGGGGTTGTTTAGCCTGGAGAAGAGGAGGCTGAGAGGAGACCTCATTACTCTCTACAACTACCTGAAAGGAGGTTGTAGTGAGGAGGGAGCTGGCCTCTTCTCCCAAGTGCCAAGGGACAGGACAAGAGGAAATGGCCTCAAGCTCTGCCAGGGAAGATTGAGGCTGGACATTAGGAAAAAGTTTTTGACAGAAAAGGTCATTGGGCATTGGAACAGGCTGCCCAGGGAGGCGGTTGATTCACCTTCCCTGGAGGTGTTTAAGGCACAGGTGGACAAGGTGCTGAGGGGCATGGTTTAGAGTTTGATAGGAATGGTTGGACTCAATGATCTTGTGGGTCTCTTCCAACCTGGTTGTTCTATGATTCTATGGTTCCGTGATTCTAAGAGTGAGACCAGTGAAGTGCCACAAAGATGATTAAGGGATTGGAGCACTGTTGTTTGAGGAGGACTAAGAGAGATGAGATTGCTTTGTCTGGAGAAGAGAAGGCTCAGCAGGATATTATCATGTATAAATACTCCTAAAGGAGACTCCACCAGGTAAAGAAAATGGAGACAGACTCTGCTCAGTGATACCCATTGACAGGACAATAGGAAATTGCATTAGCTTAAATATGAGGAATTACAATTAAACATAAGGAAAATCCCACATTTGACTCTGAGGATGACTGAACACCAGAACAGGTTGCCCAGAGAGACTGCGGAATCTCCATCCTCGGAGATACTCAAAACTCTACTGGACACCAACCTGCTCTGCTTGAAGCAGGAGGGTGGAATTAAAGAGACTCTCTTGAGGACCCTTTCAATCTCAGTAATTCCAAGATTCCATATCAAGACAGTTGGAATAAAGTAACATGACAAATATGAGCTGGCTGGTAAAACACAGAAAGTAAACCAAATAGAAGGCAATAATTACTTGTTTCTAGACCTGCATATACAAAACAGATGTGGTTTATGCCACAATTTTTCTCATTTTCTACGTTTTCCAGAAATTCTGACCTTACTCATGTATTTTACAAGGCCTAACACTTCAGAAAATATTTCCTAACAAATTTTATCATGCCATTAAAGTTGTGAATTTTGATTAATAGGAATGTCCATATAATACCAAGGAGTAAAAACAGTAACCAAAATTGTTCCCAGTGCTTGATTTACCAATTACTGCAGAAGGAAAGAGGTTTTTTGATATTTTATCTGAAACTCATTGACAATATTTCTCATTTAATTAATCTGAAACAATTAATTTTGACCATGAGCACATATGATCTATTGGCATTGATTAACAGAAACTTCATTGTATTGTTTTCTCTGGAGAAAACAGTGTGTTTCCATATTGACTACCCAGTAATTATGTACAACTAATGAAAATCATTGTAATCCAATGTTGATTCCTCAATACGATTAACATACAGAGGAATTTATTATGAATATAGTATGTTTATAATCACAGCATCATTAAGGCTGGAAAAGACCTCTAAGATCATCAAGTCCAACCATCAACATGCCTACTAGACTTTGTAGTGAAGCACCCATCTACATCTACCATGTCCTAGAGTGCTGCAGCTACATGTTTTTTTCAACACCTCCAGAGATGGAGACTCCACCACTTCCCTGAGTAGCCTCTGCCAGGCCTTCACCACTCTTTCAGTAAAGCAATTTTTTGTAATATCCACTCTGTACTTCCCAGGGTGCAACTTGAGAACATTTCCTCTTATCCTATCACTCGTTACTTCAGATAAGAGATCAGCACCCACCTCGCTACAACCTCCTTTCAGAAAGCTGGAGAGCAATAATGTCTCCCATCAGCCTTCTCTTCTCCAGGCTACTCTAGCTGAATAATACTACAAAGTTTTATGAAGGAATTTTACAATGTTCCTTAGCTCCTAAGCAGATTGGAAAAGTTACTCAGATAGTGATCTACAAATTTTATCTGCATATACTTTATCAAACTCAAGCTCTCTGAGCCTGTCAGAGAACAAATACAGACACTGAACTAAGAGATGGATAGCACATAAAACATGCATGTCATTCCCACATCCAATGTTTTCAATACTTCATGAAAGATAACACTGATAATGACTAGTTGTTGTGTCTCAAGGGACAGATGTCTACCAACAAACCTAGAAAACATACAATCATATCTCAACCCTTTCTTCTAGGTAGAGAAGTGTACACTAACACGTGGAGGATAATTATCTGGGTTTTATCCCCCATTGTGGCTTTGGTTTTTTGCTTTTTGGCCTATAATAATGTTGTTGCTGGATTTCACTCATAATTAACACCATCTGTAGCTAACAAAGGCCTTCATTCTCTCTGGTATTCCGTGGCCTGCAGAGTCCATGCATCGCATTGCACACACCCCTGGTTTCAAGTGTAGCATGCCGTTATGAAAGCCATAAATCTGAGCTATGGGTATTTTCCCATGAAACTTTGCAGAACAATGAAGAAAATTAACATTTGTTGCCACAAATAAGGCCTTCTTCAGCAAATCACTTTTCAATTAAACAAACAATGGTGCATACTGTTGTCTATTGGAAACACAGTAACGATAAAATTAGCCTTTATTTATGACTGAAAATCTCATTTCATGCTGCATCAGTTTAGAGTGTGCTGACAGAATCTTTATAACCAATATATTTTGTCATTTGCTAAGAATCAGCAGGAGGAAAAGATCAAGTTATATGCTGCTAGAATAGTAAAAAGGTGACTTGAAAGGAATGACTTGAGAGACATTAATTTATAAATTTAACCTATATTCTTCCTACATCAAGAAAAAGACACCTATTGCTCCACCTGACTACTGAGGAGTTAATAAAACTAAGTTAGGAATCAACTCTTGATTTTCCCCTCTTTATGTAAAAGGGAGGTGAGGAGAATAAATCCAACTGGATTTACCTCAGCACAGGAAAAAATCGATCAACCCACTGAAACAGACAGAAACTGCCGTAGTATTAAGAAAATAAAAATGAACAAAAAAATCAAAACTGACAAGGAGACTGGTTGCAGGGTACTATGGGGTGTTTGGATACTGCATTATTTCATTTCTGTAGAAGTCTCATTAGGGAGGGAGTAATACTGCTTTAATCTGCTTGCAAAGATATTGATCATTGCAATTTTAGCAATTTGAGCAATGGTGAATATAATCTAACAATATTTCTTTGAACCAGATGCCAAAATTTAAAGTCATCTTATTCCTTTCTACTCTCGCATCATGAAAAAAATGTAAATACACACTAACTCTAATGTGTACTTAAAGTATAAAAGAATGATCCAGTCATGACTTAGTAGGGGTTATTAATGAATGTAGTAAGACAAAGAAGAATTATATAAACATAATTAAAATATTTTGCATGAGTAAACTTCACTATAAGTAGAAAGGCTTGACACAAAGCTTAATGGTATTTAACCCCTGCTGAGTTAATTCCTCAAATATAAAGAGTGAAATGCTACATAAAATCTGTACACACACACAAAATACTGGTAAATGCAATACTTAAGAGTATCAGAGCCTGAACTGCAAGGGGTGTCCTCAACATATAAAAAGAGAGTTGCCTATAAATTTAATTTTTTTTATTTTCCACATATAAAAAGAAATAAAGCTATCTGATTAAGAATGCAACAGATGAGGAACAAGCTCAGTGCTCAGCATGAACCTATAGGCCTGTGTGTATATTCATATATATCTTCCAGTTCACAGTGTCACTGTTATCCTTACATCCAGCTGTTTTACACTTATTACCAGATGGCACTTTAATGTACAATTCTAATCAAGTACAATATGTGAGACAGTATTGAAAAAAATTAGCTATTTAGGAATAACCACACTAGTGCAGCTGAAAATACAAACAACTCCAAAAAACTAAGCTGAAGAACATACGTGAACATAACACATACAGCAAATGGTGAAAATTCTTATGTTTCCCCCTTGTCATTGATGGGCTCTGTTATTTCTACACTGATATCAGTTTTTAGTGAAGGGGTTCCAGTAAATAAGGTCAACTTTGTGGGACAGGACAGTGACAGCTGGTCATTATAAAGCAAGTGCTTTGGCAAAAAAAACTTCAATTTCTGTGCCTGAAAAGCACAGCTGATATCTATGGTTGCATATTATATCACACTGCATGCCAGAAGAGGAAACCGAACCAGAGGAAAAGGATACTGACATCACCAACACCTTCCATGCTACTGAAATTACAAGAAATGGAAAACAGGAGCCCTGAGTTACCAGTTTAGTGTGAAATGGAGTTCTCTGTTGATGCCTAACAATGCTCATGGCAAGCAAACATTATTCTGTACTCTATTCAAGTCAGTAGTTCTGTTTAATATACAGAGGTCAGGATGACAAATGGAAATGAAGATAGACAATGTTCATAACGTCCATGTATTCACGGATGCCTTTTACTGGTGCTACCACATACTTAAGGTCAGTATGTACAGATGTCAACAGTGAAAATGCCTGATTTTCTGAATCACATAAGCATTTTTATAGAACACTCCTCTGCCATTACAGCCAGGCTGACTCATACGGAGCAACTCCAATCTTAAGTACTGCGGTAATGACAAGCCTAAAACCAGTTTGGAGATAAGCGAAAAATATGCAGTCCTAGAGCTTCAAGACACTATTGATACTTCAGAATATCATCCTTCCAAAATAAATTAATTCAGCTGAATAATATTCTATTAAGCTACTTTGTATTGGTGTCTTCTGTGTTAGGCTCACAGTTCACCTGTAACATCAATGACAGTGGCCAGTTTGTTATGAAAACAAGGGTGGAATATGAATGGTATCAAATAGAAGATATTCCTAGTTGTACTGGTTTGTATCAAACCATCACAGTCCTCAAAGTCAGGATGAAACTTTCTATTGTCTGGCCAAAACTGCAACGCTATGATAATTTTGGTGTAAATCTAAAAAAAAATATTGAGATATTTCGCAGATTTTTACTGGCTCACCTTATCCCAGGAAAAATCTATGAAACCCAGGAGCTGGAAATCTGAATAAGTATGCAAGATATAAAGTTTATGCTGCCCAACTTATTCATGGTTTTCTGAAAGTGTTCCTGTCCATTCCCTACAACAGTTTTTTCCACCTTCTTTGGCATTCATCCCCTATTTTTCTTATCTTGGTTTTCAATTTGAAAGAGTCCATATAAGCTCAATGGCCATAAAAACATATAAACTTTAACAACATGTACGATCTTAACACACAAAATCAGTTTTTCTCTCTATGCATTCTAAAGATCCAATATGACTGTGTTTGATCTAGTTGATATATGATCTTCTTCCTGTACCAGAGTTATTTTGATAGACCATGCACTATTATAAAGTTCTTTACACTCAGGCAATGAGGCAAAGCACTGATTTAAAGTAGATGAATGAAGCAATTTAAAGATGTGTAGTTGCTGCAGGAAAGGAGGGAAAGAAGAAGGTACTCAAATACTCACTTTGACGAATCTATGAAGTATATTACAAGAGCACCAATACTAAGAGCGAAGACTAAGACAACCTATAAAAGAAAAAGAATAGAATCATTATTTAACAGTATTAAAATTAAGCATTAGTTCTTTCACACACAAAAAGTACACGGAAAATAAATCATTAACTAGTTTTGTTTAATTTTGGCTGTCATTTTCTTTAGACAGTTACTGCTACTGGAATTTAAAACACTATGTATTAGCACAGAAGGCCTTCTTGTATTGAAAAATGGACACAAACAAGTTCAATCCTAGGTCAGGGAAACCCAGTATACAATTAAATCCTAGATCCTCACCTCTGCTAAACTACATTCTTTATTTTCAAATGGCAAGCAATCCTACTAGAAGGCATTCAAATTACACTGTAGCTTTCTTGGACCTGCCCTTCAGAACTGCAGTAAGTTTCTCCTCATCGGTAAGTAACCAAAGAGCAGTGACAGATCAGAGTGAACTTCCATTCATATACATGGTTGTCAAATCCACAGAATAAGTGTAAGGCTTTGTAAAAACAGGTATTTAATCTCCACTCTTGTCCACTGAGACTACAGTTAATTTTCCAACAGATTAAAACAATAGCTTGACACAGCATGTCCTGATAGAATCGATACATACTCCAGGCACCTTGCAGTCCAAACATTTTCCCCTACCTAGATCTGTTTCAGTTTTTGAACCAAATCATTTTGTTAGATCTAGCATCCAGGCCTTATTAACAGGGCAGATCTTGCACAGTATAAACTGGATTAATCACATCTCCTTCTGTCTCCATTTTCTTTTCTTGTGAACATAAAGGCAATATAACTGTCTGGTTTATTGGTGCCCAAAGACTGAGTTTCACATCCTACCCAAAGCTGGTTTGCATCTAGGCAGAACTACATGACTCAAATCTCCATACTCAAATTTTGGCTTGGAGAATCATTAAGTACACAACAGTCGGTGTACCCATTGTGACTCAGACTCCTGATATCCTTACTTTAGGTTTCTGTCTCTTAAGCAACGCCATCCTCTGTGCAATTAGCAATCTATGAACGCAATAACCTAATATTTATATCTTGGAATGCCATTCTACTGGAAGAAATCAGAAAAGGTTTCTGTCTGCTGCACTGAGGATGGGAAACAGATGAAAAATGATGTCTCCTGCAACTCATCCGATCTGCTGGTCTATAGATTCTAAACAAAATGTCCCTTAGTCTCCTGGCAGACATACTTAAAGTAACTGCTTAGAAGTAATATCCCTTAAAATAAACACAGAACTAATCACTCAGGGTTGGGTAAAGCAAGGTACAAACTAAAGTGACATGTAGCTTCTCCAGTTAAAATACAATTTCTTAGGTCAGAAGCAGTCAAAATTTATGACAGTATCTAAACAACTGCATATGTGAGATAAACTAGTGGTGTCATAGAATCACAGGATGGGTTGAGTTGGAAGGGACCTTAAAGCGCATTTGGTTCCAATGCCCCCTTGTTGCAGGCAGGGACACCTCCCACTGGATCAGGATGCTCAAAGCATCATCCAGCCTGGCCTTGAACACCGCCAGGGTGTGCTTGAAGAGAGGTACAAACATAGGCAGACTGATACTCCAAACTCATAGCAAGCAGAATCTGAGGGAGTAAAAGGATATTTGTGTATGAATTACTGCCTTTTTTGTTAACCAGGCCATGGGGAGAAGCTTGCTTGTTCTGTTTATTCTTCCAATGCATTTGGCACAGTGGTGCATTGCTACACATCTATTATAACTTCTCTCTGTCTGGAAGGAAAGAATCTTTTAATTTATAATGACTTACTGTTTGTTTAAGATTGAGAAATGTTAAGTCATACACTAGCAACTACACTGCCTTAGTATCCAGTTAAATATAAACACCGCTTTGACTGAAGAGGGGGAAAAACATGGAATAGTTGCTGCATATCCTTAAATCTTTCCTAAAACCTTAAATACCCAGCTAAGAATTTTAAAACAAAACTGTACAAGGTCTTTTTGGGGCAGGAGTCAGAGAAACTGCAAATAAAATCCATTTGAAGGAAACTGTTAAAAGATGTTTTACTCTCCACTGCTAGCAAGATGCTCCAGAAAAGCTCTGACTGCTCCACTGCAATCAAACTTTATACATCCATATTAAGGTCAGAAAGACACCAAAAAATCCCAAAACCCAAAATCCACCACTGGAAATATTTAGAATCATAGAACAACCAGGTTGGAAGAGACCCACCAGATCATCAAGTCCAACCATTCCCATCAAGCACTAAACCATGTCTCTCAGGACCTCATTCACCGTGTCTTAAACACCTCCAGGGAAGGTGAATCAACCACCTCCCTGGGCAGCCTGTTCCAATGCCCAATGACCCTTTCCGTGAAAAACTTCCTCCTAATCTCTAGCCTAAATCTCCCC
The DNA here is from genome assembly GCA_033558105.1 of Coccyzus lansbergi. Lineage (NCBI taxonomy): Eukaryota > Metazoa > Chordata > Aves > Cuculiformes > Coccyzidae > Coccyzus > Coccyzus lansbergi. The sequence goes on along the minus strand of JAUMJK010000178.1, from coordinate 412,506 downwards.
TGGCAGACCCTAAGGCCATTCCCTCTTGTCCTGTCCCTTGGCACTTGGGAGAAGAGGCCAGCTCCCTCCTCACTACAACCTCCTTTCAGGTAGTTGTAGAGAGCAATGAGTTCTCCTCTCAGCCTCCTCTTCTCCAGGCTAAACAACCCCAGCTCTCTCAGACACTCCTCATAGGGCCTGTTCTCCAGCCCCTTCACCAGCTTTGTTGCTCTTCTCTGGACTTGCTCCAGAGCCTCAACATCCTTCTGGTGGTGAGGGGCCCAGAACTGAACACAATATTCAAGGAGTAGCCTCACCAGTGCCGAGTCCAGAGGGAGAATCACCTCCCTGGACCCACTGCTCACACCATTTCTGATACAAGCCAGGATGCCATTGGCCTTCTTGGCCACCTGGGCACACTGCTGGTTCATGTTCAGTCGGTTGTCGACCAACACCCCCAGGTCCCTCTCCTCCAGGCAGTTTTCCAGCCAGACTTCTCCCAGTCTGTAGCTTTGCATAGGGTTGTTGTGCCCCAAGTGCAGGACCCAGCATTTGGCCGTGTTAAACCTCATGCCGTTGGACTCTGCCCAGTGGTCCAGCCTGTTTAGGTCCCTTTGCAGAGCCTCCCTACCCTCCAGCAGATCAACACTTCCACACAGCTTAGTGTCACCTGCAAACTTGCTAAGGGTGCACTCAATGCCTTCATCCAGGTCACTGATGAAGACATTGAACAGGGCTGGACCCAGCACTGAGCCCTGGGGAACACCACTTGTCACTGGCCTCCAGCTGGATAAAACACCATTTACCACCACTCTCTGGGCTCGGCCATCCAGCCAGTTTTCTACCCAGGAGAGTGTGCGCCGGTCCAGGCCAGAGGCTGACAGTTTCCGTAGCAGAATGCTGTGAGAAACTGTGTCAAAGGCTTTACTGAAGTCCAGGAATACCACATCCACAGCCTTTCCCTCGTCCAGCAGCTGAGTCACTTTGTCATAGAAGGCGATCAGGTTGGTTTGGCAAGACCTGCCTTTTGTGAACCCATGTTGACTGGGCCTGATCACCCGGTTCTCTTGCAAGTGCTTCATGATAGCACTCAAGATCACCTGTTCCATGACTTTCCCTGGCACTGAGGTCAGACTGACTGGCCTGTAGTTCCCTGGATCCTCCCTGCTACCCTTCTTGTAAATGGGCACGACATCAGCCAGCATCCAGTCCAGTGGTACCTCCCCAGTCTTCCAGGACTGCTGGAAGATGATGGAAAGGGGCTTGGCCAATGCATCCGCCAGCTCCCTCAATAGCCTAGGGTGAATCCCGTCTGGCCCCATAGACTTGTGGGTGTCCAGCTGGGCAAGCAAGGCTCTGACCACCTCCTCTTGGACCATGGGAGCCTCGTATTGCTCCTCTAGTTCTGGGGTTTCTGCACAGAGGGAACAGCTTTCTTTACAATTAAAGACTGAAGCAAAGAAGGCATTAAGTACCTCAGCCTTCTCCTCATCCCCCGTCACTGTTGGTCCCTCTGTGTCCAAAAGGGACTGTATGGTCTCCCTAGTTCTCCTTTTGTTATATATATATTTATAGAAAGATTTTATTATCCTTCGCGGACTTAGCTAACCTGATTTAAAAAGGCATAGCAACACGATAAAAGTAAACATATAGGCACTGAGAAAATACTCTCAGAAATAAGCCCTGATTGCCATCAAGGGGATCAGCATAGCTTCCGGGACCAGGATGATAACAAAAGGATGGTGCTGATAGTCCAACGGGTGGCACTGTTTCCTCTACATCTGCATTGAACTTCTGTCCCCCTGTTATTGAAGCATGGGAAAATGGAAAGGCTCTTCACATTAGAGAGGAGAACTGCAGACAACACATCCACAACAATGAGTAATGTAAATACTCGACAGCAAGAACTTCAATCTCTCATTATCCTGTAATATCTGAAAGTTCTATGGAACATGACACACAATTCAGTGATATGTCAATGGCATACTCTTATTTATGCAACACTGAACTACCCAAACATGGTTAATACAAAACGGTGCAGAGCTCAAGAAGCAAAGTAGGAAATAAGCAAAAGAATAGTTGTCTGTTGATATATTCCTCTCAAACATTAATTATTCTAATGAGTAGCATGCAGTGAAAAGAAAACACTCCCAGGAACCCTGTAACCGCTAACAAGTCAGAGCACCAGAGAGTCCTTGTTTTGTAACAGGATTACAATCTGTCACTGGTGAGCTTGCCTAGCTATGCACATCTGTAGTAAGTAATCATGGTAACAAGTTATTAGGAGTAGAACATATGACATCTCCAGATAAACCACACACACCAGAACTAGCAGATTCAGCCTGTCTGCCATCAGCTGCACCTCATTCTCTCTCCTTTAAGAGTCAACTTTCTTACATATCCTTTAACGAACTACTTCTTATTTCATCTGGTTGTTTGAAATCAAGAAGAGTGTTTCTCATTAGAAGGATGCTGTGAGATCAAAATTCAGGAATCATAGAAAAACCAGGTTGGAAGGGACCCATTGGGCCATTGAGTCCAACCATTCCTATCAAACACTAAACGAAGTCCCTCAAGACCTCATCCACCGGTGCCTTAAACACCTCCAGGGAAGGTGACTCAACCGCCTCCTTGGGCAGCCTATTCCAATGCCCAATGACCCTTTCTGTGAAAAAACTTCCTCCTAATCTCTAGCCTAAATCTCCCCTGGCGGAGCTTGAGGCCATTCCCTCTTGTCCTGTCCCCTGTCACTTGGGAGAAGAGGTCAGCTCCCTCCTCTCTACAACCTCCCTTCAGGGAGGGACCCCCGGGTCCCTCTCCTCCTGGCAATTTTCCAGCCAGGCTTCTCCCAGTCTGTAGCTCTGCATAGGGTTGTTGTGCCCCAAGTGCAGGACCCGGCATCACATCACTTGGAGATACGAAAAATCAGAGCAGGAAATAAACCAAAGAAAATTAGTATCTCAAAACACTTTTCCACACTCATTTGGGGAAGAATTTTATAGAAGGAAATATCTTTGATATGTCCTGCTCTGTACACACTTTAAATTTGCACTTTATAGTTCTTTCTTTATACAAAGTGATATTTTTCCCTTCAACTTCCTACTGACACATTGGCAATAAAATGGAAATTTCTGTTCAATCCATAAATCTGAAAAGACTGAGATTTCTCTAATTAGTTAAAAAACACAAGACAAAGTTCCATCTGCTAACAGCATTCTGTAGCTTAAAGTTAATTAGGTTTGCTGGGGGAGTGCCTGGAAATGTGATCAATTACAGTGCAACTTTTCCAATCCATTATTTAATTTCATTCTTAAAAAAACAGTGACACTGTCTATGAAAGTGTGTCATTTTCTAGAGTCAAATACATAGCATGAGATGTATGTAAACTCATATGCATGCACATACATACATTTTATTTTTTCCCCTCTAATCTAAAACGTTCTCCTAATTACCAACAGAATTAAAACTCACAGAAGGCAACAAAGCTGGTAAAGGGTCTGGAGCACAAAAAAATCTTCACCTGTTCAAAGGCACAAAAGTGCGCTAACTTACAGAAAGAAAAAAAGAGACAAGATATTGCCCCAAATCATAACTAGAATCTGTGCGTAGATGTAGAAAATAATCTAACTACAGTGGTTAAAAAAAGGAAATTAATTGCCTGAAATAAAGAGGAAATCAGATAAGATTTACACCAGTAAAAAGTAATCATTTGCAACAGTTAATCCAGACTTTTATCTGGGATATCACAACACCGAACTGAAAATTAATAAAATATACCCCCCCTCTAAGACTGGTAGATGCTGTCTTTTTTAAATTAAGCAACTTTCTATATCTTAATTGGTATTTGTTTAAAACAAACAAATGAAAAAAAAAATCAGTGCTGCTCTTCTCTTTACAATACAGTGTACTCCTCACCAGCTCCCATCAACAACTTGTTAACTGAATGACAGCACGAGAGAATATCAAATAAGCTGTCAAGAAGAAACACTGAAACCAAAAAACTGTAGTAAAAATGCCAGAAAATAATAATAGAATGTGGTAAGGAAAATGTTGTGTCTTCCAATGTTTAAATCAAATATATCTCTGGAGATAAGTACTGGGGGGAAAAAAAATCCACTAGTAAGTGTTCTCCAGATCAAATAAAGTTGCAAATGTAATCCTTCTGAGAATTTAGGCCTAATACTGCAATCTATAGCACTTTCTTACAATATTATACACATTAACACTGCTACTAATTGAACTTCAAGCTTTATTGCCATTTCATAAGAAATGACAAGGAACTACACTTCAGTATCAACAGAGCACTTCAATGATTACATTTAATAGAATTACTTACCTTATATATTCAAATTAATGCTACATTGTATGACAGGCAAAAGGAAACCTCTCATCCCTCAGTCACTTGCACATTAGTGTCTGACATGCAACCTACTTGACAGTCACATCAATAAATGTTGACAGAGGAATTAACGAAGAACTAATTAAAAGAGTTTGCTTCTTCTTGCTAAGGTTTTATGATTGAATGGGTTGGATAAATTAACTTGTTCCAATTTGCTTTTACAAAGTACTACATTTTCAAACAACATAACTTCACAGACACAGGAACAACTACCTCCCTTTTCAATTGTTTGGGTTCTCAGTCACAAGAACTCACACATACAGCAAAGAAGGATGCAGCTGTGGAAGTATTCCCTGAAAACATGAAGAGCTCTTGGCTTGAGTAAAGCCCAGTGAAATTTCATTCAAGAAGAAGAAAGAATGAAGAAGAAATGGTCACGTCATGCAGCACAGAAAAAAAAGCATTTGAATGTTTGTCAGTGATTATACTTTAAAATAGAGCGAACACAAGACAGTCTTCAGAAGAGGGCGAAAACCACTGCTAAATGCATCTGGTTAACTTCAAAACCAGTTTTCTACTGCAGTACCCAATATTACAGCTCTGATCTTCCATTTAACATTCCCAAATGTGGTGTTGTAATATTTCCACTTCCAATTCCAGAACAAACGTGGAGTTGAACAATTGTTGATATTTGCAAATTAATGAAACCTTGTATTCATTGCCAAGTTCTACTCCAAATCTAGGAAAATCCACAACTGTTTTATTAAGTTACAAAGAGAAGTAACTATCAACAGCGTGACTTTTAACAGGATCCACTATACCTTCAGAGATTTGCATGAGGATATGCAAGAGCTCAGTGTGCTTCAGTTCACATCATCAATTCAGTGATTAGGCACAGCTGACTGTCAAATGGATCAGAAGCTTTCTTGTGGCAAGTTAATGAAATATCAAACACTGGACATCAATTAACAACTTCAATGTGAGGAAACTATGCTAAATAGGAAGGGGGGAAAACTATGACGAGTGGCTTAGAGAACTGGGATTATTTAGCCTGGAGAAGAGGAAGCTGAGGGGAGACCTCATCGCTCTCTACAACCACCTGAAAAGAGGTTGTAGTGAAGCAGGTGCTGGTCTCTTCAAGTAACAAGCAACAGGATGAGAGGAAATGTCCTTAAGTTGTGTCAGGGAAGGTTTAGATTGGATATTAGGAAACATTTCTTTACCAAAAGAGTGGTGAAGCATTGTAAGGAAGGAAGAAGTGGAGTCACCATCCCCATGAAGGCATTCAAAAAGCATGCAGATGTGGCACTTTGGGACACGGTTTAGTAGGCACAGCAGTGCTGGGCCGACAGTTGGACACAATGATCTTAGAGATCTTTTTCAACTTCAATTATTCTATGATTCTATTGTTGATTGAGTTAATTATTCAGTACAGTGTTTTTGAAGGTCACCTTTGTAAGCATCTTTTTCCTCCTTTTTCTCTAGCATTGTTTGTCCTTCAGTCATTATGCCAAAACTGGTAGCTTTGATTGATAGCCACGGGAAAACATCTCTCATACCAGTCTACTTTGAAGACTAAAGAATTGACTTTTCTGATAATGAAGAATAAATCTTAATCTCCTTAATCATCCAGCTTACTGTGAGAATTTGTGAATACAAAAAGCTGCCTTGCATTAAGGTACAAAAGAAAACTCAAGAGAGCGCAGGTCTGAGCAATGACTGTAATTGGTAGCACTGACTAAATCTTTGTCATTGTACTGACTTAAGATGTCAACTAATTCTGTACAAGAGCTTAGACCTCAACTTCTCTGAAGACAGAAAATAAAACCAGTATCATACTTTTCCAAGTTATATCAAAATAGAATTCTAATTATTCTAACTCTCGGTTTCCCATAGCAACATAAATATAAGCAAAGTGAGGTCTTTTGTTTATAGACTAATTTGAACTGAAAAGCCTGCCAATTAAGTCTTTCACACAGGCATTAATCATGAGATATGAAATCTCTGCGCAATTAGATAATAAAAATCAGCAAATTTCACTAGAACAGCTAAACCTAAAGTAGACAAATGTTTGGGGTTGCAGTGGTCTTGGTTCATGGGAAAGCATTCACTCACAGTAAGAAAGCCATTTTTATGGGCTTTGGAAGTAAACTGAATAAATGTTAATGGAGTGGTTTCTGCTCCTTTAAGAAGCATGAACATAAATTTTCCTTTTATCTTCTACAAAAGCTGCAGAAGTATAGTTAGTTGCTACTACAGGTAAAATCTTGATTTGTAATTTGGTGCAAGGCTGCACTGCTATGTGGAGGCTTCTTCACACTTCGGTATTTCAGAGCAGGGCAGGGAAGCCCTTGATACCATCAATTACAGATATAGGTGATTTCCATACTGTAATCATCAAGACAATGCTGATGGTATGTTTTAATTGTTATTAATCTGGAAATATAATTCAACATAGTGTACCAAACTATTAGAAAATCATGAGATACGAAACAGAATCACTAATTTGCAGCTATCACTAAAGATCAACACAGAAGACAAATTATGAAGAAAGCAATGGTATAAAGTTGTTTCTACACAAGAAGCACTTTCTTTAGGTGAATGTTTTTTTCTATTGTTTGAAGGATATGATGGGAAGAGCAGTTTCTCTGCAAGGCTGCAAAGACTGATTTATACAGCAAACTTGTCTCCTGCAGATGAGTTTTCCTCTGTTGCTATGTAGCTATAATTCTAAACCCAAAAGCTTTTTTACGAGCTTTTTTTTTAATGCAGGTTAAAGATAAAATTAAAGGGCTGCACAAGCAAATTCTAATGTCACTCCCTCTAATAATCTTGTTGACTACCCTTGCTTTTAAAAAACATACAGCAGCAACCATTAAAACCTGGCCTTGAAACCAACGGTTACCTCGGCTGACCTTTTCTCTCGCTAGTGACAACACTGAGCCAGGCCTTTTTAAATTTCATCCACTGGTGTCACACTTAAAGGTCTTTTCCAGTCTCAAGGTTCCATGAAATACAGAAAGCGAAAGAGAAGGAGCACCAGTGGTGGGTGGGCTATCTGGGTTTGTATCAAAATATAATCCCATCAATGCCTGGGCTCTGCCAACGGCCTCTCTTCTCCACTGCACCAGCTCACTATACATAACACCCCCTGCAGAAAACAAAAAAGCGGGGAAAAAAATAAGTAGAGAATCAAACTTGATCTGATGATACTTTAAAAAGTGCTTACATCAATTCTGCAGATAAGAAATATTTACACTCTGATGCTGACACAGCACAAGAACAAACACTATCAAGTCATAATACTAAGAAATAATTTCTCTTCTCAACATCTTGGCCGATGTTCTTCCTGTCTGACTCCCAGACAGAGCTGGAAGAAAGAGGTTTCAGCATTCACTGTTCCAAGCATTACATTAAGTTAAAATTCTTTTTGCCCATCACCTTAAACCTCAGAATCCCTGATTAAAAAATTCTAGGACCTATGTCAAAGCGTGCCAAGGTAACTGAACACTGCTGACTCAGAAAGGGCATCCACCTATTGGTACCTTTAACATGATTACCAGCAGCACTACTACTTGGAGATCTCTTGTTTAAGCAGTTTTCTCAATTCCCAGCTTGCTTTCTTATCATGGATCTAGGTATATTAAACACCATGAAGACCAAACAAACATCCCTACGCACTGATATACCTGACACTACAGCTGCAATGGGTTTTTAAACTGCAAAAGCCATAGTAGGATGTCACTAATAAGAAGAACATGCTGCAGGGCTATTCCGTGATGTAAAACAAGGCCAGGAGGACTGGCTTTTGTGAATGAGCAAAGCCTCTGTTAGAACGGGAGACACGCAGACAAGGCAACCCTAAGACAGTGCAGTTATAACCTCCACATTTACACAGACAGCTATCTCATTTTTGTACCATCTCCTTAGTAGTGGAATGACCCCTGTACTGAATACATTGAGCACTTGTGTAGATTGTGTTAATTCTGACCACTTCATATATTTTCCCAGAACAAAACTCTTTGTGTGATTGAAGAAAACTTAAGCACAGCCCCTTTATTTGAAAAAAAAAAAAAACCAAAAAAAACCACAAAACAAAACAACAACTGGTCAAATTTACCTTCTTCTCAAAGCTGTCAACAAAATCTGAAAAAAGCCATATCTGTGCAGTAAACATTTTTGGATGATACCCACATAGGGGTATCTTTGAGCTAAATGGAATGGATTATTTGTATGAAAGAAATAAAGATTAAATTATATTAGTTGAATAATAGCTTACGGGTAATTTTAATTTCCAAACTATTTTAATGGAAAACGTTGAAGAATTCCATCAGAGATGGTAAGTCCACCCATCTCAGAACAGTCAGGGGTCGGGGGAAGGATGCTGACCTAAGATGCATGAGATTTTCTTGTGTTTTAATCAGATTAGGGTGGTTTTGAACATTAGAACCTCTACTGCTTCTCTCTCAATTCCCCTCATCTGAGATGTTCTATTTCATGTAAATAATTAAACGCCTTTTGGAAGAGAAACACACCACATCTCCCATAACCAAGTTACACACTAGCATTAGTCTCTTCCTGAGCGTTTTCTTACAGTCTCCTCTCTGTCCTTAATTTTGAATTATTATTTTCAAGAAATGTGGTTTATCCCAAAGAATACTGAAAATTTTGCTGAACTGTTCAACTCTCTTCTACAAATATTCTAGCTTCCTCCCTTTTTGTTTTGAGTTGGTTTTCTGTGCTTCGAACTATATAGACAACATTTAGATTAGGATATTTTTACTTCACTGCTTTTCAGAGTTACTGTGAAACTGGCCTGTGGAAAAATATACCCCCAGGGACAGTGCATGGTTACCTCATTACAATTAGTCTCTCTATTATTAGATAGGTTCAGTTGTGCAATTCAGGTGTAAAGGTAAGTAGGAACTCCAGTGACTTTATGTTGCAGTCTTGTGCAAGATATGAGATTTATCAAGTCATTGATAGCTTTGCCCGAAAATAATAATATATTTGGATAGTCCTGCATTACTGGACAATTTGCTGTCAGAGATGCTAACTCTGACCCTCAAGTGTCCAGATTCTCAGGTCAAATCCTGCACTTTAAACCTCTTCTGTCCACATCCATGACAGGAAATATTGCATTTCACTTCTTTGATAAACTTCTGCACTAACACTACTAGTTTAAGTTCAATGCCAAAATATATGTGAATGTGGACATATTTTACTCTTTCATAAATGCAGATATCTATGCAAACACATATTTCATGAAGTTAGATAAGAGCTAGCACAAAGTAACTTGTGGGCACAATATAAAAGGTTGCAGGAAGAAACAGTTCTTTTCTTTTTTTCATAGCTGCCAGTTCTGCTCAAACTCCTGCTTTCTGGCAATCAACCATATTAATTTTTGCTAAAGAAAATACAGCCACCGCCATTATACTGATGCTGGCAAATTAGGTAGAATTTCATCCCATAGAAGCAAATTGCAACAAAACTGCCAAAAACCCAGCAGTGATCCATTATACATCAAAAGACAGGAGGCTTAAGCCCAGCTCCATTTACTGTGCAACAAACCAAAAAGCCTAATGCCTTCAGCATCAGGCTTTAATAAGTAGTTGTCCACTTCAATCAGATTTCTGGAATCTGTATTATTTGCTAAATTTTTGTGTTCTCTTTACACAGCCAAACTTAGTTAATGATATATCTCTTCCATCCAAAAATACGTATTACCTAGATCAGTTACTCCAGACAAAATTTTGGCAGCTTATAGTTTAAAAAGTAACATTAAATTTTACAATCCACAGAATAGGATATCGTACCTTCATTACTAAATAATCTCCTTCTCTGACACTTCAAAACAGTTTCTACCATGAAGGGGAGGGATAGGAGGGAGAAGAATAAAGAGGGGGAAAAAAGCAGGTTTACATCACAGAAAATCAAAATTGAAAGGGAAAAAGGAAACCTCTAGTGATAGGACGCATAATGGTTTTAAGTTGAAAGAACAGAGTTTGAGATGAGATCATAGGAATACACATTTTCCTGTGAGGGTGGGGAGGCACTGGCACAGGTTGCCCAGAGAAGCTGTGGCTGCCCCATCCCTGGAGGTGTTCAAGGCCAGGTTGGATGGGGTTTTGAGCACCCTGATCCAGAGGGAGGTGTCCCTGCCCGTGGCAGGTGGGTTGGAACTGGATGGGCTTTAAGGTCCCTTCCAACTCAAACCATTCTATGATTCTAAATGTTCATTATTTTCCATTAGTTATAAGGCCATAGTTATAAAATAAAAGCTTTACTATTCCAGTTAGCTACTTATCTGTCCCAAGAAACAAAATAAAAGCACAGGGAGCAGGGGTAAAACGCAATAATTTTAAACAATAGTTATAATAATAACCATAAATAGTTTTCATTGTTATTTTTTTATCCTTTGAGAACAGCGAGTATGCCTTTTTATGTAGAAGCAGGAGTGCACAACAGAATTTACTACCCATCCCTTTTCTTTATCTGTTTCCAGTCAACCTCTGAACAGCATGGCTTTCTGTCAGACAAGGTGGAATCTATATTTCACAGTTTCACTCTACTGCATGGCTGATGACAAAGGATTTTTCCAGAACACACTATATCACCCTAAAAACTAAAACATCCATTATAAATAAGAGAAATATGTAATCACGTATAAAGATAAGCAAAGAAAATAGAAGACTTTCAGCTAAACAGTAAATTCTATTGATCTGCACACAGAATCTAAAGAGAAGCAATGCTACTCCCATCACAAATAACTTCAGTTTGAAATAAACTAATTTTGGTATACTTAAAGCAGATGTTTGTAGTCTAAATACTTTAAAGAAGTTATATCAGAGAATCAAGAAACACATACGTGTGGTAGTAGCAACAGGATTAGCAAGACCATGACTGAGACCTGGCTAACAACAGTTCTATTTCAATGGCTGAACAAATTAAACGTGCACCAAACTATGGCTCATTAATTCATGTATTTTCAAGTACTACTGGATTTTACATAGAATTAATGCTTTCTACAATATTTTCTTCATTTTTTCATTTAATTAATGAAAATATTATGGACAGTACTATCTAGGATATATATTTAATAAAGTATAAGCTTACTTAAAATATACATAGAGAATTGAAATTGGCTTATCAAAGCACCTTGAAATGATCTTACTGTAGCTGCAGTAAGAGAAAGGCAGACTACAACAACCAAACTCTCTCTGGTGCTATAAGTCCAGATATTTAAGGTTAGTAACAAATTTAATTCAGGTTTTTTAAAAAGGGAGCAAGATTTTCAGATTAATCATCTCCCATTTCAATAACCTTTATATTAAAAAACACTTGGCAAAGTTCAAGTCTGAACACTTGTTGAATCCAGTCTTTACCAGTAATCATTAAGTTATAGGACTTGCTCATTTTGCCCAGAAGCTTTTAAACCTCGTGGCCAGAGCAATGTCCATATATCTGATGTTTGCTCTGCAGTCTCCTCATGCACAAACTAGACAAGAAGAATGGACATTATACAAGTGCATGGCTGTCCTTTGTCGTAGCAAAAAATGAGATATCATTATTATCTGTGATGCCAAATAACGTGTTTTCTGTATATGAACGGCATTTTCTCATGTTGACATAGACTGAAAGCATGAGGACTTTATAATCTGGGCTTTTTTAATTCTGCATTTGTCCACATCTTCAAAATACTGCCTCGAGCAGACTGATGAAAAGCCCAGGCTTTCATCTTTTTCACAATGACAGAAAATATATTAGTGCACAGCAGTTCTTGCCTGCAACTAAAGCAACTGAAGCTGCTTGACTGGCATGCAGAATTCAGAGGAGAGTCTGAAACGCTGCTTTCAAGAGTCTCTGATACAGTAGTGGAAAACAAAGACCTAAAGGAATTCTGCAGATTTCCAAGCTCAGGCTGTACATGGCAGTTTAGGATCTAGATTGTTGTAGAACTAGAACTGTAAGACTTACATGGTGGGGGTACTACAGGAGTGGCTTCTGTGAGAAGCTGCTAGAAGCTTCCCCCATGTCCAACAGAGCCACTGGTCTAGGCCAAGCCCATCGACAATGGTGGTAGCACCTCTGATAACTTACGGGGAGAAACTGCTGCGCAACAGCAGCCCGAGAAAACAAGTGAGAAATATATAAGAGAAACAGTGTTGCAGACACCAAGGCCATTGATGAAGAACAGGGAGGAAAGATTCCCCTGAAGCCAGTGCTGTAGACCATGGTGAGGCAGGCTGTCACCTGTGGATGTTAATGAAGGAGCAGAGATCCACTTGCAGCCTGTGGAAGACCCATTGACAGGGCAGGTTTGCTGGCAGAACTTGTGACCCCATAGGAGACCTGCTCTGGAACAGTCTGCTCCTGAAGGATTGCACCCCATGGGAAAGATGCACACTCAAGCAGTTCTCAAAGAACTGCAGCCCACGGAAGGAGTTATGTTACATACATTAGCCAAGAACTTCCTCTTGTGGAATGGACCCCACAGTAGAGTATAGGGAGAGCGTGAAGAGTCCTCCTCCTGAAGAGGAAAGAATGGTGGAGATAGCATGTGATGTATTGATCACAACCCCCATTCCTCACTTTCTGTACTGCAGGGGGGAAAACAGGCAGAGAAATCAGGAATGAAGTTAAGGTTGGGAAGAACGGAGAGGTGGTGAGAAGGTGTTTGAAGATTTTGTTTTGTTTCTCATTGCCCTACTCTGACCTTGCTCAGCAATAAATTAATTTCCCCAAGTCAAGCCTGGTTTGCCTGGGAGTGCTCTCTCCCTGTCCTTATCTCAGCCCACGAGCCCTTCATTATGCCTTCTCTCTATCCTGGCCAGCTGAGGAGCAGGAGTGATAAAGCAGGTTGGTGGGTATATGGTATCCAGTCAAGACCAACCCACCACAGAAAGATGTATTCCCGTGTATTTACCTCAATTTCTGCGAGAGGATGACCTTTCAGTATCTAGATTTCAGAATTCTCCAAGATGCTTTCTTTCATATAAATTCTAGATGTTTTTCTCTCGCACAAGGCAGAACATTCTCCCTCATGCATTATTTATTCTCTCCATGAATTTAAACAATTCTGTTTAAAATTTAGAGGTACTAGATGTTCACTATCACAAGTAACTCCACAGTTTTGAAGGTAAATTTATCATGGCAAATTTAGTTGGGTGGCCCTATCAGAAAGGGACAGTTTAGTCTGTACATTAGACTCACTCCCCGTGTTGCACAGAAGCAGGAAGGCTGTATCTGGGGAAAGGCAAAGAGCAAAGCACAGCGCTAAATAAGAAGTAATGGAATTTATGCAGTGAATACATTAACTTCTGTTTAGCTTTAAAACCCCCACCTCTTAAATTTTTCTTTTTATAATACGCACATTTCCTTCACACTTTCTTTTGCACCATGCAGGCTGATGCAGTTGAAAAGTAGGTCGGACAGGTTTTGCATGAAGAGTGCACTTCAAAAATTGTTCTGGTACTTCATTTAAAAAGCCAGGTTGTTCTCTGCTGGTGCTGGTGTAGCAAGATGTGGTGATCTATTCATAAAATCATAGAATGGTTTGGGTTGTAAGAGACCATAAAGTTCATCCAGTTCCACCGCCCTGTCATGGACAGGAACACCTCCCACTGGATCAGGGTGCTCCAAGCCCCATCCAGCCTGGCCTTGAAAACCTCCAGGGATGGGGAAGCCACAGCTTCTCTAGGCAACCTGTGCCAGGGCCTTCCCCACCCTCATCGTGAAGAACTCCATTTGAACCCCCTGTTGGAAGACCACAGTTACCCTTGATTGTGCCAAAAATGAACTTGTTTTAAAAACTTACAAGCATTTTCAAAAAAGATACATTTCGTGCTTATTTATAATTTCTTCTGCCTACTGTACATTCAACTGAAAATCACCTCAATTTCAACTTCCGCTTCAAGTAATGAACTTGACAGAACGTGGATTATCATTTTCCTGTACCAAATGAAACTCCAATTTGGACCAACAACTCACACTCATCCAGTTTCATTATCCTATTTTTCAGCAATCTGACAACTTCAAGCTCTTTAATTTTAATGATCACTGATGTAGCAGCATGTGTGAGTCAGCTTTTTAATGTCAGTGCAATAAAGCTGCATCACCCATGAGCTTGAGAGCTCCTTTAGATGCAATTTCATGGACTCCGGTTTATAGCACATCTATGTGCATTTTGCTACACCATATGGAAGCAACTTGCCACTGATTACCACTAATCAACCAAAATTGAACTTCATAATTAAATCCTTTCTTTTTTTTATATTGCATGCTTTCATTGGTACTTTTGTATGGTTTCTTGGGTATATCAATTGGAGAGACCTATTGTAAAAGTGACAATAATAAATGTAAAACAGGTACAGACAAAAAGTTTCAAGTTTGGATGCTGAAGATGATGGAAATTGTACATGTCAAAACCCACATGCTTGCTCAGATAACTAATAGATCAAGCTCCCCAATATCTAAAAAGCCATTGCACACGGGGATCAAAAAAAAGTATTCAACACTTTAAAAAATCATGGAAAAGCAGTAATATTTAAATGCTATTTTTTCCACTTAGGAATAAAGACAAACAGACTTCTTGCCATCATTCAGTTCAAAAGCTTGATTAAATTACAGTTAAAGGTAAATCTTACAGCATAAAGTGCTTTCCCTTTGCATTCATCAACTGGATAAAAATATTGGACAGAATCAGGTTTTCCTCAAAAATACAGATTTGGTGATACCAAAACTATGAAAACTTAGATTTTTATTATTATTATTTGGAGCAGAAAAGAAAGTCAAAGTATTATTTCAACCACTTCAAAAATATATTGGTGAATTTCTTTTATTTCAGAAATTACCGTAATCTAAGTATACACAAGAGAAATATTTATTGCTTTGTGGAAAAATCTAGAACAGTATCAAATGCAACTTTAATTGGACTAGGTTGACAGATGTCACAAAGTTTCAAAACGCAGCTGCTTATTACTTTTAAAGCATTATCTATCTGGAAATATTCTTCCTCTCAAAGGCCTGGCTGATTTACTAGCTAGCACTTTCCTCAGTGAGTTTTCAGCATGCAAAAGCAACCATTAAAACTCACGGGTTTAAGTGTTTACTGCTTTGTTCCTAATGCAAACACTGGAAAGTGCTGGTGAGGGAAGAAAAATAAATAAACCTTCCAAAGAATCTTATGAATAAGTAACAAAACAGAAAGTACATGATCAGGTTGTGTTCATTGCTTTTAGCTTCAATATGGCAATTACTATATAATGCATGAGGAGTGAGAGGATCACTTTCCATTATGTGAATGACACCACACCTGTATTAGTCTGAGTATATGCCTTTTAGTTGCCGTTGGGGCAAAGAGAGACTATTTTTGTCTCATTTTGTGAGGTTTCAATTCCTCTGAGAGAACCAACTTGAATTTAGACCAAATAGGCAACTCTACGTTTATTGAAAAGTAATGCCCCTGTCAAGTTGTATGTAACTTAAGCACACACTAGTAAAAATCCTCTAAACCTTTATGAAACTTTAAAAAGAAAAAATATTTACTTAATTTTACATCATACCAACATAACTCACTTTCAGTAACTTTCCTGACATTTTCAATTACATCGCACAAGCTAGAATGTCGGGGCGGCCTATTCTCTATTGTCTCTTCTATGGTATTTTTCTATCAGATTCTGTTCTCCTTTCTTTTATTGTCTGACGTTGCCCCACAGTTTTTCCACAGGCATTTTCCTCTTCGTGAAAGATGTTCTTCAGACTTTTAGGAAAGTCATTCTTGTGCTCCATATACACAGATCACTCTAAACGTGTATGCTGGGGCTGTTCTGCATGTCTAGGGGCAACAGGCTGACTCTGCCCATATGGAAGTTCTCACCCAGCTCCCTCCTTCCATGCCAGCTGTTAACTGGCCATAATTGCTTGCGGCAAATGTGCTTGTTCTTCCTCTCACAAAAGAATCAGAGAATGGTTTGGGTTGGAAGGGATGTTGAAGACCATCCAATTCTAACCCCCTGCCATGGGCAGGGACACCTCCCACTGGATCAGGGTGTTCAAAGCCCCATCCAATCTGGCCTTGAAATACATCCAGGGATGGGACAGCCACAACTTTCCTGGACAACCTGGGCCAATTCCTCACCATCCTCACAAGAAAACATGGCAGGTGAGATGAAACTGGATGATCTTTAAGGTCACACAACCTAAACCGTTCTACGGTTTTGATCTCTACCATCTCCTGACAGGCAGCAAACTGTCACTTGCATTTGCAAATAAAACACTGTAAAGCAGATACAGTGATAGATCAAAGATACAATCTTCTATTTAGAACTGGCAAAGTCCGCATACTTTACCAGCAATGAGAAATTACACATCTTCTTTAAGGACAATGTTACCTGGACATCTGGTTTAATTGGTTATGAAGCAGTAAGGAGGCATTTCAATTTCTTTTACAGTGCATAAGAACTGCATAAGAACTTGATTAAACGAAAGCTGTTTTTCTGTTGTGGCATGAGTTTCTCTTTATTGAGCTATTAACGTCACTAAAATGCCATGAAAATTCATTATAGGATATTTATATTGAGTTTAAGAAATTTTTAAATATCAAGGTTTTATAAAAATACATTGTGCGATATTCTCCATCAGGTAAGGAAGGAGATATTCAGAACCAGTCCACACTGTGCTTAACTAGGAGATTAGGGAGCTAATGGGATTAACGAAGGGACTCACAGCCTTTATCAAGTAGACAAGGTCTGACAATAAACAAAGTTATCGCTTAAGAGTTGTCCAACAAAGTATAATGTATTTCTTAATTAACACATTCCTCATCTTATCTACTTACAGCATAAATATCACATTCCCCTTTGCTAAAACTTCTGAGAAGCTAAATAGGAGGATGGGACTGAAACATCTCTCTCAAAGCCATTCTCCTGTACTTCTAGAGAAGCAGACAATCACATACCCTAATTTAGCTCTGCAACTTCCAGGTGCTTCAATCTACTCAATTTATAGGCCTTAGACAAACAATTCATAAACCCAAACTTCTCATATACTTCAAAGTATTAAAATTTAAATATTTATTCTACACAAAACAATATAATTTATTTGTGCATGTATTTCAAGATAAATGTACTCTTGAAGAATTATAGATTGATGAAAACTGGCATTTCTAAGTCCTTGTTTCTCACATTTATACCTTTGCTTTTGTTGTGAGCGAGACAATTAAAAAAGTGTTTTCTTAACTGAGGTGAGGCTTGACTTTTTTTTATTCCTTTTTAAAGACGGAGATTCATCCTTGTAGAAAAAGTGTAAAAAATATATCCCTATGGGCAATGCAATGTTGATTTGATGTTCACTTTAACTGGCATCTGTTTCCTTCTGTGTACTTTCTTCAGAATCTCCTGTGACTTTTTTTTGCACTCACTCTGCTATGTTTTTCATTGATTTTTTTCCCCTCTGCCTCCAAACTGCACTTCAACTTCTGACAAGACTTCTAAGCTATTAATCACTGAATAAAAATTCCACACTTACAACACAGAACTAAATTCAACAACTTATTAATCCATATTACAGTAAAATAGAGCAAGGAAAAAATAAAACTACTTCAGAACAATGGAGGAGTGCCTTAGCTTTCTAAATTTCAGTAATTTCACATGGTAAATGAACATAATGAAAGAATAAACACAGAATCATAGAATGGTTTAGTCTGGCAGGGATCTTTAAAGCCCTTTCAGTTCCAAATCCCTGTCATGGACAGGGACGCCTCCCACTGGATCAGGCTGCCTATAGTCTCTTCCAACCTGGAATGGGGCAGCAATGATTGCTTTGGGCAACCCGGGCCAATGCCTCTCCACCTTCACAGGAAAACATTTCTTGCTCACATTTCACCCAAATCATCCCAAGATTTTATGTTGTCATGAGTTGTTGGTTTGTTTTTTTCTTTTACATTAAGGATCAGACTATACACAATAACTATTACAGAAGAGCAATTAGGAACTTATTTGCCTACTTTTCACAAACTGAAATGTTTAAAATGCACAAGTTCAACAAGAAACTGAAAACCATCCCAACACACCCACTGGCAGTCATTAAGGTAAAAAGGTCCCTAAGAAGTCAGTGCAACAGTCTAACAGTTTTCCTTAGAGATTATTGAATGTCTGACCTTGGCCACTTTCAAGACCTAGTTAAATAAAGCCACAGCTGACCTAATATCTGTAGTTCACCATTGCAAGGATTCATTCATGCAAAACCGTACAGAGTCCTCAAAGTTAATTATAAAATAATCTGCTGGGGAGCCCCTAACTGAAGGAGAATGAACAGTTCATGGTGGTGAAGTTCACCTGAACTGTAAAATAAAGCCCATTTTATTATGCAGTTGCAGTCTACGTTTCTTATACCATGACATTATTGTATTTTACCCAAACTGCAAATTAGAAAAGACACGATAAACTGAATTGCACAGTCAGTTAACAGCGGCATATTATACTCTTATTTTAGGTAAGATGATAAGAAAAAAATAAAGTTGAAAATCTTAAAAAGAAAATAATTACTCAAATGAAAAAGAAAACAAAACCAGCATAGATTTTTACAACATGAATCTGCAATTAAGACCCAGAGAACTATCAGTAAGATGCAAGTAGAAACTCAAACGAGTAGAAAATAAAATGGACCAAATTCAATTCATTGTCCAACAGGTAAACTACAAAACGAAACAAAAATATAATGGCTGAAAATTAAGATATTTTAATTGAAGTATTTACTGTTATTCCTTTCAAGACAATGACAGTAAAGTGGATGGTTTGAGACTTTCAAATCTTATGATGTTGTTTCTCGTAGTAATGTTCCCTTAAAATCAGGGCAGTTGGTGCTTAAGAATGATCACAAACATAAATCTAGTTTAATTTTAAATAGACTTTTGAGCTGGAGGCCCTAAAGTCTTTGTCACAGTTCTTATAAACAGCCCTTGACCTCAATATTCTAAGATTAGGTAAGCCCTGGAAGAGTTACAGTTAAAAGCATTACCTGCAGAAGATTAGAGCAGGCATGTAGTCACGTTTCATACCAGATGATAACTTTGATCCAATACAAACATCACATTCATTTAGGAAAGGTATCTGTACAAGGCAAACAGCACCCCTCTCAACCAGCTTTCACTGCACCACGTGGCTCAGCGTATTTGATTTCATTCACTAAGTGCCATACATAACAGTGACCTGCATTATGAAACGTTGCACTGCTCTTCCACTGAATGGAAAGCCAGACAAACACTCAGGGTTGTATTCTCCCCTTAATTCATGTGTAACTACTGTCACTGTTAATGAAGCCTAATTGCACTAATTAGTCTTATTCAACACTTCTTATTCAACTTATTGATTGCAACAGGACTTGTGCTTCAGTGTGCAGCACCAACTAAAGCCCACCAAGAAAAAAAACAATTGCTCTATCTCCAAAATATCCTGTTCAACTTCCAAACACTGCTTTTTAATTAGGGGTTGGGAGATGGCAAATATAATCTGACAGAAATAAATCAGAAAAAGTTATTTAAATGTAATAACATTTATTTAAATGTAATAATTTGCCTCCTCTTGTTGCCTGTTGTATCCTGGTAATGGAGTCAGAAAAATACCACACGTATTTTTCCATGGATTAACTGCATCACATTAGAGCACAGTCTCCTGCTGGAAACGTACACAGAAGAGAAGAAGCATAATCATCTTCCTCCAAACCAGGTTAATTTATCATGAAAAGCTGCAGAAAACAAAGAAATCTTTTGATGGATACTAAGTTAAACAGGGCACAGGCATAAATAAATTATAATGTAAAGCACTGGTAAGAAACAGAGAAAGAAGAGAGAATAATTTGTGATGAGAACTTACTAAGCCTTAGCTGTGCTACATGTTCCATGATTATATGACAGAAAGAAAAGCTACCACCACTATGAAATCACTTCAACAATGACATTACTTTTTTTTAGGTAAGGCTGTTGAGGACTTGGCAACTTAAATACAGGTTAAGATAAGCCTGTTTTTCTACTTGCAGGCCATATATTTGAAAATACTCTAGACATTTACTACAATTTAGGGCCTAAGCATTCGACAGCTTCCTAGCATCATCATTTTGGTGCTGAACTGGGAAGCAGAATCTGAGCTTTGACTTAACTGTCATTCCCATTTATTCTGGAAAGGTCAATTAGCACAGCATTAACCATATCACACTGCAGTCAACACAAAACAACATCTTGGAGAAATGCAGGTGTCCAGCCACACAGAGTTTGTAAATGTATTGTGTAAATCTAGGGTTATGCATTTTTCTAATTAGACATCAATAATTGACACTATGGACCATAAAGACAATCTGAGGGCTGGAGCGCCTCCCATATGAGGACAGGCTGAGAGAGCTGGGGTTGTTCAGCCTGGAGAAGAGAAGGCTCAAGGAAGACCTTAAAGTTGCCTTCCAGTACTGAAAGAGGCTACATGAAAGTGGGGGTGGAATTTTTTACAGCATGGAGTGATAGGACAAGGGAGATCAGCTTCAAATCAGAAGGAGGAAGACCAGACATCAGGAAGGAATTATTCATGATGAAGGTGGCACAAGGTTGCCCAGAGAAATCATGGCCGCATCCTCCTTGGATGAACTCCAGGTCAGGATGGATGTGGTCTTGAGCAGCCTGACCTAGTGGAAGTTGTCCCTGCCTGTGGCAGGGGGTTTAGAACTGGATGGTCTTTAAGGTCTCTGCCAACCCAAACCATTCTATGACTCAATGACTGTGCTGAAGCCAAGTCCATCAACATCTTGTTTTCTGTTTCTTCTGTCGATTTCATCCAACTCAATAATTAAACCAAAGTTCATGCTTTTGGCATTAGCTCTTAAACATCAGCAGAAGGTTATCAAGGAGAGAGAGAAACAGTGATGGAATGAAAAGAATAACTTCTCTAAAACAATAACATTTATTTGCTTGGGACATAATGTGGTCACTCAAGCACAGACAGACAGAAAGTGCAGTAATACAAAGTGTAAATTCCCTTCTGTTTTCACTTTGCTTTAAGTGGAAAGCAAGAACAGCATTGAAAGAACTGAAGAGTGGTAGAACAAGCAGAGATTAAATACTTTGAAACTATTTTCCTGTACATTTTTTATCACAATTCTAACAAGCACTACAGAGAAGGCCCCTCTATCGCAATAAAATTAGCCAAAATAAATAGTCAGAGGAATTCAGAGTAACTGAGCAAATTCACCTTGTGAATTATCAAAGCTACTATTTGTGTATTGTAAGATCATAGGAAATATTTGATATGTCAACATTTTCATAAACTTCATAATCATTCAATAGCTTTTTCCAACTCGAGCTTTGTCCAACTTCAAACACCTTTATTCACTTAAGAAATACATTCTAGGCCTGCTAAAGCTTTTACAGTGGTCCCACGCTCACAGTAAATCACCTAATTAAATGGGAATATACATGCCAAATGCAGCGATGGCAGAAGCACCTCCATTAACACCAGTTAGACCATGCCTGCTTTCACTGGCACAAGAGCCCAAAGCTTCAGGGATCTCCTATAACCATATATAAAAATCATGTAATAGTTACAGTTGGAAGGGACCTCAAAGATCATCTAGTTCCACCCCCCTGCCATGGGCAAGGACATCCCACTATATCAGGGACGTCCCACTAAATCCTTCTTGTGAATATTTTTAAAATGGCTCATCCATATTAAAAGCTCTTCTAACATTTTGATAAATTCCCCACATATTCTAACATCTAAATAGCAAGCAGTGCTACAACTACAATTTACTCCTTCTACTCAGTAGCCAAGATTGTTATTGTAAAGGCATTCTACGCAAGAATATGCTCCATATATCACACACATACATCACCACTATCAGCATGTTTGTTTGCTTCTTGCTTTGTCAGGTAGACTTACTACCAAGATTTTTACAAATTACCTGAATTTAGAATATCACTAGGAAAACAATCTTCTTTTTTGTAATAACATATATTTTTAGTACAACACACATATAGAGAGAGAGAGAGCGCCAGCTGTAACTGGGTTGCATCAATAGCAGCATGACAAGTAGGGTGAGAGAGGGGATTCTGCTCCTCTGCTCTGCTCTCGTGAGACCTCACCTTGAGTCCTACATCAGTTTCCAGAATCCTCTGCCAAGGAAGGACATGGATCTGTTAGAGTGAGTCCAGAGGAAGCAACGAAGATGATCCAAGACTGGAACACCTCCCCTACAAAGACAGGCTGAGAGAGTTGGGGTTGTTCAGTCTAGAGAAGAGAAGGCTCCAGGAAGAACTTAGAGCAGCCTCTCAGTACTGAAAGGGGCTCCAGGAAAGCTGGGGATGGGCTCTTCATCAGGGAGTGTAGGAATAGGACAAGGGGGAATGGGTTTAGGCTGAAAGAGGGGAGATTTAAATGAGACATTATGAAGAATGCTCAGTCCTGCTTCTGGAATGGAACTTAAAGCAACATGGCATTGCCTGAATATTACATACACTTCCTTTAACTCCACATTTGTTTGGCAGACTCAGACAATCTTAGTCTTGAGTGAAACTCATACCATTACTCTCAAATGATGGTTGTTTAGGAACATATTATTAAGTAAAAAGCACCAATTATAATTGGCCTGAGGGAAAATGTAAATGTAAAGTAATGCCAAATCCCATAAATTGATTCCATTAAAAGAACAAAATTAATTTGGGTGGTTTGGATTTACCCTTTTTCTGCCTTCTTTAGAAAAAAAATAAAACAACAAACACAACAGAAAAAGTATTGAGAGTAGCATTGTTTCCTAGTAGTGTGAACTTTATTTCTTTTATCCAAAACTCAGGCTCATTTTTATTGTGGCCTCTAGAAACTCTACTCATGGGGTAGATTCATAAGCTGTTACAGACGCTATTGTTAAACTATGAGGTTAAGGACAGCAAAACATTAGTTAAAAGAGTACTTCATTTTCTATAATGCTTTTCATTTCAAATGCACATACCCTGCTGTGGGTCTTTGTTTGAGCTACGATGCAGCTTAGCCTGTGCCTGGTTATTGAACTCATAGATCCCAACCCCAATCCTGATCTGCAGATCTGACTGTTCCCAGCTTCATCTCAGACATGCTGCATAGCTTGTCCAGGGATCTGAACTCTTGGCTGAACATCATTGTGGTTGCCAAATTTACTCTGATGTTCTTGCTGGGGTAACCCTAGGAGGATGCCCTGATTGGTGATGGCACGGTCTTGCAGGCCTGCCACCCTCATCTCCTTTATTTTAAGAGGTAAACAGCCCTGTTGCTCCCTGACACGAGCCATTGAGGTGCAACAGACAAAATGGAAGGTAAAAGTTCTCCACTTAATGCGCACATACAGGGGGGAAAATCTCCTCTGAGACACAGCTCTAATAATCCACAGTCCAACTCTGATTCTGATAGCAAAAGACCGAATTTAACTCAAGACCTGTAACACTCTAGAACACTTCACTGATCAGGTAAATTGTGGGTATGAAGGTATTTGTTTGTTCTTATCTATAAGGTGTATAAGACTGTCCCAGTGAAGTTGTGTCCTATCTCTGGAAGGTGTTCAAGATCAGGTTGGATGGGGCTTTGAGGACCCTGATCTAGTGGGAGATGTCCCTGCTCGCAGCAGAGGGTTAGAACTGGATGGGTTTTAAGGTCCCTTCCAATCCAAACCATCCTATTATTCTATAACCTGCAAAAGGGTTATGATGCTCAGACTTTCACATTATTCTTTAAGCTCTTTGAAATAAAACGGTCATATTCCCAAATTCAAGAACAGGCCTGACAGCACAACTCGACCACAGAGCGGGAAAATAGCCAAAAGAAACCCAAAAAGTCCACAAACTCTGCCTGAGATGCTGAGAATCCTGATTGGTTTCAGCTGAACTTCTATGAACTGAATAACTTGGGAAGCCAAGTGCAATCTGGCAGACACAAAACATGGTTTAGAAAGCCTTTATATCAGTTACAGCTTCCTGGATGTTGTACAGGACAGGACTCTGTCACCTACACAGGGCACAGTGATGGCTTCACATTGCATCCACCCTCTACCTTGCTCTCTTTTATGCAATTGAATATAGAAACAACTACAGCTACTTTGCAATCATAAACCGAGAATTTGTTAAGCACAACTGACCACAGTAAATACTTAAAAGCTAAACAAATATGCTTGAAAATTTTTAACAAAAAAGAGTTGAATTTTACCCAGCACAAAGTTATTATTAATTTTCTTCAGAACATATCCCTTAGGACACAGATACCCTTTTCTGTGTTCCTTTTATAGTTTCTCTTACCTAGGAGATACTGAATGTGTATTTCAAATTTAAATATCACAGGCTAGCCAATGAGTTTATTCACAATCATGTGACGTGGCTAGCATTACAAAAGGCACTCAATTTACAAATGAACTGTAGGGCAAATAAAATTAGGTATTTTAAGATTACCCTTCCCAAATGTGCAAGGCTCATGAGTAAGGTATCAATTATTGAAATATTTAGTTTTAAAATTCAATTCAGTATTCTTGTTGGTATGAATTATCACAGGCTTGGCCCTAAGATTCTTTAATGTATCTATGTTCCTATGCAACATGGCAAAACCACAATTTTTTCAGTATATCACTCTAATTACCCAAAAGCTATTAATGTATTCCACATGTATCCACAGGATATTTTGAAATATCAGTATTTAGACTGAAAAAATACTTTTGTGACAGTATCTATTATGGTATGTTTAAACATTGTCTTTTGTAAGATGTACAAAGCCTAAACTAATACTATATTTTACATTATTAAAAATACTTACAGAGGCTTGGCAGCTTTTAAATGTGTGCATTTTCTTCCCTTAACACTCCTGCCTTGCAAGGTGCTTGGGCTTCTGGCAAGGTATCCTCCACTGCCTTGCATCTCTGTGATGAAATACAACCTCACCTTCCTCCCCTTGCTACTACTTCCTTTTCCCCTGTGAATCTCGGTTCATTACAACCCATTCATCATTGCTGCTACAACGTTCATAAGGGGATTTGTAAACACTATAACATGACTATGTAAAAGAAACAGATGCAAGGTCCCAGACACTAGCCCGATTAACAAGGAGAATGAAGTGTAATGAGAATTTCTAGCAGCTAATGTAGCAGCAAGAAGGAATCAAAAAATAAGCAAAGGCTCTTCTGGTATAGATGGGGCTCTTGATCAGGGAGCACAGGGATAGGATGAGAGGGACCAGGTTTAAGCTGAAAGAGTAGAGACTGACATGAGATACTAGGAAGAAGTGTTTTCCTGTGAGGGTGGGGAGGCAATGGCCCAGGTTGCCCAGGGAAGTCATGGCTGCCCCATCCCTGGAGGTGTTCAAGGCCAGGCTGGATGGGGCTTTGAGGACGCTGATTGAGTGGAAGGTGTCCCTGCCCATGGCAATTGTGGAACTGGATGGGCTTTAGAATCCCTTCCAACCCAAACCATTCTGTATAAAATACAACAATACTTACCTAAATTTGCGTACAAGCCTAAAACAATAACAGTGAAATGGTTCAAATTATGTGCAAGTTACAGGATTAAAAAAACAAGAAAAAACAAACACAAACATACACTTTTTGTGCTAAACCAGTCCCAATTACTTGTGACTGTCCATCCAGACTTGGGGTCTGGGAGGGGAAAAGCAGGGGGGAAGCGGGGGGGTAGGGAGTTACTGGCAAAATTTGGATTTTCCTTCTCAACAGAAGGATGTTTGGACCAGAAAAAATCATTAACATCTGTGGCTGAACACGGGAATCATAGAATCACAGAACAACCAGGTTGGAAGGGACCCATCGGATCTTCTAGTCCAACCATTCCTATCAAACACTAAACCATGTCCCTCAAGACCTCATCCACCCGTGCTTTAAACACCTCCAGGGAAGGGGAATCAACCACCTCCCTGGGCAGCCTATTCCAATACCCAATGACCCTTTCTGTGAAAAACTTCCTCCTAATCTCTAGCCTAAATCTCCCCTGGTAGACCTTGAGGCCATTCCCTCTTATCCTGTCCCCTGTCACTTGGGAGAAGAGGCCAGCTCCCTCCTCTCTACAACCTCCCTTCAGGTAGTTGTAGAGAGTAATGAGGTCTCCTCTCAGCCTCCTCTTCTCCAGGCTAAACAACCCCAGCTTTCTCAGCCGCTTCCTCATAGGAAGCTAATGGCTATTTTCTGCTATGACAAAACTTAGGATCAACACAGTCCAATTTTAAGAGGTAATCTCCCCACAAAGTAATCATCAGTCAGCTGTATTTTTTTTACTTTTACTATCACTGAATATCACAAATGTGGACATTCTGGCTTCTCATCCTACTTAAAAAATAAATAAGATAGCTGCAGTTATCTGTCTTGATACTCAGCCTAATGTCCCATTGCACAGAGATTCATCACAGCAAATAAGAACAGGTTGCCCTACTATGACTCAGGCACATTTTGAATCATAACCATTATAAATTGGCTCAGAGAGCATATTATATATTATTTTTTTTGTGTGTTTTTCAAATTAAGAGCCATTGCTGCTTTTAAAGTCTAGCCCTATGTCTCAAAAACCAAATCAAAATAACTAATATGGAGATGCATGTTCTCTAAGCATACATGGATATATTTTCATATTTGAGAAACGTCAGCTGAAGAAAAATGGAATTTAAGGAGGAAAGTAAAATAACGGAGGAGTTGTGAATGTAACAGAAGCCGAAAAATCAAATACCTATCTCTTAGCAATGAGCTGAGCATCCATGAATTATCTGAAATGCATCACCCTGTGTCTCTAACACCAACAGTGACAGTTGCTTAAGTGTGATGGAGCCACAAGCAATTCATAAACCCAAATGCCTTTCGCCTGGGAGCCAACCTTGTAACAGAGTGGTTGGAGATTTGCAGTTAGGCACAAAGTTTTAGCTAGTCACAGTGTTTCTGCTATTTCTGTTTCCAAAATCTCTTAGTGCTACTGTCTTGCCTTTAGTAACTTCTCTGACGTTCCCTGAACACCTCCAGGGAAGCAGCATCCACAACTCCTCTGGGCAACATGTGCCAGTATCTCCCTACACTCACAGGAAAACATTTCTTCCTATGATCTCATCTAAATCTGCCCTCTTTCATCTTAAAACCATTCCCCCTCATCCCATTTCTGCACTCCCAGAGAGCCTCTCTCCAGCTTTCCCGTAACCCCCTTCAGTACTGAAGGCTGCTCTAAAGATGCAGTCTACATACCACCTTATTTTATATCTTGCTAATCTGCCTCAAAAATTCAGTGAAGCAATGTGTTCAAAACACAGCAGAAACTTCAAAAACTCTGAAAACAGCATGAAGAACATTCCTCCCCTTCCATAAGCCTCTCCTTACACTATGAAACACCTGACTTGGCCAACACACTGTTTACATTTAAGAATTAAGGACTTGACTTAAGAGTCCAATAACTCAATTGAAGTCTTTCCACATATATCATTTGGCTTTGGATCATGTCCTAAACTGACAGAGGTCATTAAAATGTTCTCTCGTTCCTTGTTATTTCACTGCCAGTCATTTCAATTCCACTATGATGCCATATAACCCGTCACAGAAAATGGATAGACTTTTTCCATATCCAGATTAACAATCCCGATAGCCAAGAGAAACATTCAAGTGTATAGCTACTCATTTTTCAGCACATTCCAGTTAGTACCACATGAAGGTTTAGTCAGCTAGCAACAGTGAGATCATTTTTGGATCTTTATTTGCAAATTAGTGTTTGGAAATTAACAGTTTTGAACTCCATTAATAATTTCAAATCTTGAATGAGCTATCTCAAATCCTAGCTTAGAAATGTCAAGTTTTAGGATGCGTAGTTCTATTTATATGCAAATTACAATACAGAGAAGGGTGAATTATTGAATTTTATTTACTTTCCTCTAAAGGATTTCCTTCTTTTATGCTTCTGTTCTTATCTTTAGGTGGTGCTTTTCTTTTTCCCTTTCACACCCTATTTATCTAGGTGCTCAAGAACAAAGCATCAACAACAAAGTACTTCAGGAAAGCTGGAAACATTGAATACAAACTGCACTCTCATTGATTCTTAGGAAAAAAAAAGGTATTTTTAAAATGTATTTTATCAGTGAACACAAATTATACCATGCCTTTAAATGACAGTACTGGTAACATTAAAAAAAATCTCTAAAATCTATTCCATATAAAAGCAATTAAAACTGGGTGTGAGGCAGTTTGTAGATCTATCTTCATTTCAAACTCCCATAAGTTCAGCATCGGTCCTTCCAAGGCTCTTTGCATGGTCCAGAAATAATTCCTGCTATATAGGTTAGAGTGAAACATGAGAGCTCACTGGAATAGAACACTGCTTTGTGGGAAAGTAATGCCCAGAACAGCTTCAGGCTTTAAAGAACAAATAAATCCGGCCTCCTGCAGATGCTATTCTACTAACTTACCATTTCTTCCCTTAGTGCATCTGTCTGGTTCACTATATACCATGAAATGTGCTCAAAAGTTCATTATGTCTGTTTAGTTAAGATGGTGCTCAATGGGAAATAGTACAAGCCAAAAAAGGAATACAGGGCAGGGGCGGGAGGAGTAGGAATCCCCATTCTTTTGCAAGCACCCTATAATTCTGCTCTTCTTAGTTTTTTGTTTCTATTTCCATTTGAAGAGATAAGAAGCAAAGATAGTTCTTTTTTTATAAGGATACTTCCAACATTCCAAAGAATTAAGTACGTGATCAGACTCTAACATAAAAGCAGTTCCTGATTTCTCCATGCACTAGAGAAAACGAGCACTCTGATCCAGTGGGAGGTGTCCCTGCCCATGACAGGGGAGTTGGAACATGATGGGCCTTAAGGTCCCTTCCAACCCAAACAGTACCAAACAGTAGTGCTGAAAACAGCACTAGCAAAATCTGAAGAGAAACTATGACAGAGCTGCAAATGCTAATCATATGCACACTTGGATAAGAAAGGATTCTGTATTGAAACAGGATGACCATAAATAAAATTAGAACTAAGACTTCCTAATTAGTGTTTTCATGTTTCAAGACTCTTAAAATGTCTTGAGGAAGCTGGCCTTGCCAAAGGTGCTAACTCTGCCATTGCCAGCTCAAGGATTTTTAAAGCTCAAGGCAAGCTGAAATCTGTCTGTCTAGCACAACCTAGAAATCATTCACACAATAAAAAGCCCAATAAAAAATTTCATTGCCTCTAGCAACCACCTGCTCTGCCCATATGTGGTCACTGAAAATCTAGTATAAACCTTACTTTCTTCCTTAGTCAGAATTCATAGATGAAAGCAGTTTTTGATTTTTAAACTGTATGGACAGTCTATGGAGAAAACGAGGAGGGGGGAGAACAGAGGAAACACTAAGAGAAATGTTTCTCCACTTTCGTTATATTACAACATCAAGGAGAATGTAATTTATAGTGCTGGCTCAAGCACCTCATGATTCCATGCACCCCAAGCTCTAACCTGCAAACACTGACTTGGTGGGAGCTTTAAGACCTGTCTGTAGATAATTCAAATTACTCGCTTAATCCCTTAGATATCTCCTTAAAACTCTAATTTGATATTAGTCCACTGAACAGATCCAATTACAAATTTTATCTTCACCATGTTTCTGCTTCTTTGTGCTAGGCAGTATAATTCACTTTATGTCTTGTTATGCTCATCTGCCTACCCCTGTGGCATACACTTCACTGATATGTTAGGCTTCCCATTGTATTAGGGTGCTTTTTTTTCCAAGCATTGACAATGTAGATGCCATTAAAATACTGCCAAACATAAAAGATGCATTCAGTTCTTAAATGTAATAAAATCTAAAAAACAAGAGCAAGGCAGAGTGTTAAAGACACACACACACAGAGAGGGAAAGAGAGGGAGGAAGGGAGAGGGAGATGAAGAAGAGGAGGAAGAAGAAAAGAGAAAGCCTAACCCCTAGCAATAAACATTGAAGGTTTTGGAATTTGCAATCAATGCACAAAGTGAATTGATCCAGTGTTTAAAGACACTGAGTATTCCAAATGACTGGTTATGAAGGTTAAAAGGCAAGATTAAACTGAGAAATCTATTAACTATTTTTTTAAAAAGAGTTCCACCTCTACCACCAAATCAACAATTTTGCAAATAAAACTAACATTGGGAAACTTCCCACCTAGCACTCCACCTTCAACATTTTCACTTGCTTCTTAACAGCAAAGGAAACTATTGATGGCAAGTGCAGCTTTTCTGGCAGAAGACAGTGCCCATCTGCATCTAATTTTTGACTATGTATTAGTGCTAAAACTTTTTTGCTAGCATCCTCATAAATCATGAAAATTAGCCAGAACTGGTTAGAAGCCGATACTGAGCAGCAAATGCTGCCAATGTCCTTATTACATTTTTATTGTGACGAGGTCTTCAGTCTTCTCAGCTGTCAATCTCATGCTCTTCTCTAGAATTACATTCACTTAACAAGGCGGGGGGGGGGGGGGGGCGCTGGCATCAAATATGTACATAATTACAGATATCACTGAAGATCTTTGTGAATACAACAGTAGAAGCAAAAGGAAATATCTGCAAAGATTCCCTCTGTTGCAAATTGAAAGAAAATGTCCATACTGTCCATATGCAGAACAGAACAAGAAGCCCAGACTTATTCATGATTTTTGAATGCCAAGTGCCTCTTTGCACATCATGCAAGGAACATCAGACCCATGTAATGAAATGCGTGATGTCAGTTGCTGTGTCTGGATGCTGCAAAAAGATGCAAAACATCTCAATGCTGTATTTAAATTGACAGGGCTTACTATATTGGGAGGTTTTGCTGTCTCAGTGGGAGCCCAGGGATACTGCTGTCGAATCAAGAAGCAAAGACTATCCTATGAAGGGAGCCCTGTCAAGTTCCTTTTCGTCTTCGACAGTAAATTCTCCTCCATGTTGTTCACACTTGGAGACTCCATGTGCTTACTTCACTTTCAGACCCACATCTTCTCAGTTGTCAGTCATTTGAAACCAACTGCTCCTGCCGTTTCCTTCCAACAAAGCAAAGCTAAACAGTAATGGAATCACCTCAGTGCTGTGGTTAGAATTAGCACCACCAGAGCAACTAATTCCTACTCACTGAAAAACAGACAAAGGAGTAATCTCTACTTCCTCAGTATCAGTGGAACTACTAACCAAGCCTCCCTAGATGTAGCTGCACATGTACACTTAGTATATGCTTCTGCTTATCAAAAGCTTGGTGCTCCCATGCAAATCTGGTTAAAGTACATTATACAAGAAAAGCTATATATTCAGTACAGAAAAAAAACCCATTCTGACCCAGAAAAAAATAATGCTGCTTGTGGCATATCTCTAGACTTTACAAAATCCACTTGGCAGTTTAGTTTGGCTCAAGCATCCTGGGAATGAAGGGAAATCAACATGGAAATCGACATTTCTGTGAGGTTGGCATTCAGACATATGATTTTTCAAGCATTTATTAAGCTGTCTTACCGAAATCCAGCAGAAATGCGCAAGAAAAGTAGGTTCTTTTCCAAGCTGAACAAGCCAAGTGACCTCAGACACTCCTCATAAATCTTGCCCCTGAGATCTTTCACTATCTTGGTTGCTCTCCTCTGAACATACTCTAACAATTTGCTGTCATTCTTGTATTGAGATGCCCAGAACTGCACACAGTGCTCGAGGTGAGGCCGCACCACTGCAGTGCAGAGTGGGACAATCACCTCATCTGGCTCATAATGCTGTGTTTGCTGCATTCCAGGTTGTGGTTATGTTTAGGTTGTCAAGGCACACTGTTCAGGTTCATACTCAACAAATCATCAACACAAATTCCCAGAACTCTTTTTGTGGGGCTGCTCTCTAGCCTCTCAGTCCCCTCTTTGTATGTATAAACAGCCTTACCCTGTCCCAGTTGGAAAGTTTGGCACTTGCTCTTGTTAAATTTCATACGTTTGGTCATTGCCCTGCTTTCCAGTCTATCTGGGTGTCTCTGCAAGGCCTCTCTATCCTCAAGGGACTACACAGCTCCTCCTACTTTAGTATCATCCACAGATTTACTTAAAGTACATTCAATTCCTGTGTCCAGATCATTTATAAAACATTAAAGACTGCTGGCCGTAAAACTGAGCCCTGGTGAACCCCAGTGGTGACCAGACAGCAGCTTCATAGAACCCCATTTTACCAGAACTCTTTTAAGCCCCACCTAAAAAAGCCTTCAAATAGCCAACATCAGCTTTAGTAAGCTATTCATTTAACTAAAATCACTTCTACACCACTTCTTTCATATTTCAAGCTATGGGATTTGTTCTCTAAAGAGCAAAGCAAGAACAGGACAAAGCGAGGAGCTCTGAGAGCTTTATCCAAGTGTCTTCTTCACAGTATATCAAAAGCAAATCACAAAGTGTAAGTCATGACAGCTTTGACTTCCTCACCCAAATAAAACCCAGCTCTGAACAAGGAATGAGTTTGAGGCCACAGTTGTAATTACAGAGCCAATTAAGCACACTGGCAAAATCCATCTGCAAGGAGATCCAAGAAGAAGGTAGTCTCAAAGTAATTTAACGCATTAAACATTTAAAGCACTTCTCATACTCAATAAACAGAAAGATGAAATATGCTTTCTTTTTATGTAGCCCTTTTGGTTTCTCAGATTAAATCTACTTTTCAGTGCAAACAAAACAAGAAAAAAAAAACAATTCATTTGTGCATGAATCAAGATATAGCAAAGAAGAATGAAAACTAGCTGCATAAAATATTACTACAATTCAAAGGCCAGAGCACCACTTGCAAAACAACTGATGATGATAAATGAATTTTAGTTTCAAAAAGCTGCACATATGATCACAAAAATGTTTTGAAATTGAGATGGAAAAAAAGACTGAAGAGTTTCAGCAATTCTTAGATCTACCCCAGACTTAAAGTTAAGACTTTAAGCAAATAATAATAATAAACATATTTTAGGAGTGTCGGTTTTAACATACTTAAATACTACTTCTGAAAACTTAAACTGAAAGAGAAGTATAAATTTAAAGAGGCTTTTTATCTGTGCCTCCCAAGACCAGTACCATTCTAAGCTCCTTCACTTATTTGAAAAGATAGTATTTTTTAATGACGACAAAACATAAGGACAACAGTAGAGAAAATACTAATGCAGAATCATGGAATCTCTTGGTTGGAAAAAAACTTTGAGATCATCAAGACCAACCATAACTGTTCACCACTAAAGCATATCTCTGAGTACCTCATCTACATGTCTTACAGGCTCTACACAATGAAAGAAATAACAGTATGAAAGTGAAGAAGGGTTAATTGTGGCTAATTAGCCACTTGAAATTATTTCCTAATACTGAGTGCTAGTAAAACCACAGAAAACTGAAAAATTCTTGTTCTCTTACAGAGAAGTACTAAGACAGGTAGGGTGATGAGGTGCTCTTAGTAGTTAAAAGGCTACACATCTCTTCCAGTTGAAGACACAAAGTTTATGAGAATAACCAGAGTACTGAATTTATGATACACAACCATTTGTGGAAAATGGTCTTTTTGGCTTAAAACTATTTTCTTATCAGAGGAGTGAATTTTCTTCCCCTCAAATAGAGAAAAAGATACTCTACAAACACGGCTGTCATCTTCCAAGAGTGTCATTCAAGCCTGCTCGGATAATTATTGTTTAGAAGCCACTCAGTCATGTAAAATTCCAAACCAACTGAAGCATCAAAGAAGCAACAAGACTGCCATTATGTGACTCTTCAGTCTAGAATGAAACAACAGAAGTGTAGGAAGCCAGCTAATATTTTTCAGTCTAGTAAATTCACTTAACTGATTTATGGGGGCTGCATCAACATTTAAGACACTGAGTGTCATCTTACGTTATCTTGATTTCACTGCATTGCTGCTTGCAGAACAGACTGGAATTTAACCAGCACACGTCACTGAAACTGTCGGAAAATTTATGTGACTGCCACAGTCAAAAAAGAAAGGTAAATTATGAACTTTCTGAATTTACAATACAAAATTTGTTTGAACTCAATATCCTCCCTTCCCAAAGCAAAATTGTATACTGTAACTTAGCATGTTCAAATATATTTAAATTTAATAGAGTAGTAAGACAGAGGGATGGAACCGGTATCTACAATAGATAAAAAGTAAGTAGATCATTTAGATCACACATGTCACTGCAATTTACAGACAACTTCAAATGGGTATTGCCATCTTTCACCAGCAAAATTGAGTTAGACTGAAAAAAGATGTGAGAGAAACTGTATAAAATTATTCCAGCTAGGCTCATCACATACTAAATATTCCAAGTGTGTGTAGGTTTTCCACTCAACGCTGACATGTAGGTAGATTCTCTTCTACTTGATCATTTCTCTGGTATTTCAGTTGTGCTGACAGAATCTACCCCGTTCACTGCTATGACACGATCAAATCAATGCTCTGCCTTGGGCTTTGAGCATGAGCAGTAACAAAAAGTGAGTCACACAGAAAGGTGTGGGCTTGGAGCACAGTGAGCTCTGCCTCTGCCAACTGCATCAGCTTCTTGAAGTTCCAGCATATTTGTCCAGATTCCCATCACTGAAAAAGCTTATTTTCCATGAACCAAGTTATTAGAGTAAATATTCAGTTGTTATTCAGTCCCAAAATAGCACATCCATCTGCTGAAACAAGGGTGTAATTAAAAGATTTATTGTTACATAAGCTATATATTCCATACTGCTCCCTTGTCAATTTTGGAAGGTGTTAAGCCAAATCTTCCTCTGGGGCTTCCCTTCAGTACAATTTAGATCAACTCATTATTCAGCCAATTATTTCGCTATTAACAAGCATAAGATATCAAGGGGGTGTGTCTGAACTATCAGGAATAAACAATTCAGCTGCAAAAGGGCTCACCAATCATTATTTCCAGAACCATCCAATTTCAGTCAAGCCATTCTTGCACACCTCCTACCTACACTACAAGAAACAGCTTATGGCTTTGCATCTTCAAAAAGGATCTGAATTTGAGGACAAGACTAATTCACAAAGCTACAACACTCAATCCAATTGCAAAACTCACCCCTCCAGCAGGCTTCCTCTCCACCATTTTAGTTTCCCAGGTTTTGAGCACTTCCTCCTGATTTTTCTCAGTCAGACATGTAGTAGACCAAACTCCAGTGGTAGAACTGGGACTGTACATTTTTAAACACTTCCTGTTAGAACCTTTAAACTCACTTCATAGAATCACAAAATGGTTCAGGTTGGAAGGGACCTTAAAGATCACTCAGTTACACCACCCCAGCAATGGGCAGGGTACACCTTCCACTGGATCAGGTTGCTCCAAGTCCCATCCAATCTGGCCCTGAACACCTCCAGTGCCTTCTCACCTTCCTCACATGAAAAAGTGTTTTTTCCTAATACCTATTACTTAAATTTGAAGTTCATTATGATTTTCCGACAACTTAACTGGAGCTCAGCACTCCAGTATCACCAAGCCCTCTAGCACCAGTTCAAATCAGATTGATAGAATGCCCTTGCCCTCTTTCTACTTCTTAATGGTGTACTTAAGGATCACACAACTGCTGCGGCTTCAGGTTCCATATGTTAAAGCAATATGAAACTATGAGAAACTGGAGAGAGAACTCAGGAATACAATAATTAATAATGAGTGAAGGCTTATATTTCTGTCTAATTCTAGGCACATTTAACGATGTTGTTGTGCTGCTGCACAGCAAAAGTAAACATTAACCAGAAGAAAATAAAAAAAGGATTTTTAGACGGCAACAGAAACTGTAATCCAGGATGCAAAAAAGTTCAAGATATAAACTTATCCATTAGAGAACTCTGGGAAAAAAGCCTTATTGCACAGGTTTTCACAACCTATACAAAAAGGGAGCATGTTTATTTTTTTTAAACTATATATTTTTAACTACCTACGCTCATTACGTCACAATTTTGAATACTTCAACCAAAGAGCTGGTTCAGACGAAGGATTTTGTTGAAATTTTTAGTAGCCGTAGTAAGACTTCAACATCTGAATAAGGAATCACAAGTTTTTTCTGATGACATGAAATTATTTGTTTGGGCTTTCCATAGGTTATGGGTTGAGGTTTAGTAGGCTGTAAGACAGCTACATGAAGCAGGGCACATCCAACCAAAAACTTAACAAGGCCTTATTCTGTTTCTATTTGTTTTAAGCCCTCTCAGAACTCTAGATTACTTCTCTTAGAAACACAAAAGAATTAATAAACTAAAAATAAAACCTTACTGCAGATTAAAATGAGTAATAATGAATATAGCGTGATGTTTATATCTTTGCCAACAACAGACTACAACAATGCATTCATTAATCTTCATTGTTATCACTAAAAGCTGGAACAATTTGTATACAAAACATTTGGGTTTGTATTTTTCATACTTGATGATTATGTTGGCCACAGAATAAAAGTTACAATGTTTGAACTAAAATTGATTTCAGAGAATAAGAGTTATGGTGTTATTTTATAACATTTATGGTTGCTTACATTCCAACTACACACTTAGAGGAGGACCTGTTAAGGTAGCACAGAAGACTATATGGCCTGAAATCTGCTAAGCGGTGGCATAGCTCACATGCTGTTTCTTCATGAGGATGGATTTGCCTTAGGGTTTTAAATAACAGCTATCTGTGAAGAACCTAAAGAAGCAAAATTCTAAAATCAGAAAAGAAGTCTATCATTCTTCCTGCCTATCAAAATAAATGCATTACTCTGACATCCACTGTGCTTTACAACCTGAGGTAAGCTGAGTCTTGTATCTAAATTTCACACAGGCAAAAGCAGAAATCCAGCACACATGTTCCTTCCCCCCAGATGTGACAAGTGTGCCTACGACATCTGACAGAATTAACATTGATTTATATTGCTCATAAAACTATACATTATTAATCAGCTTTTCACAGCCAGAATTCTGTGCCTTATGCAACAGTGATGCATGACACTTTTGCTTAAAGAAACCACCATTCTCCATATGGTAAGTCCATAGGATTTTATAAATATAAAATAATACTGCGAGATACACAGAAATATATACCAGCTACATGAAATATCAGCTTCCGCAAATTAAGAAAATGCCATAACACACATTTGGGAGTTGAGGAAGACACGCAGTGGGGTTATGCATCCTGCCCAAGATCACTTCTAAAGTCCACTTCAAAGGAAGAACATAAACCTGTCTCTCATATTCAGTACAATTTTATTAAGTGTTAGATCATCTCTTCATTTTAAATGGAAAGGGAAAATCAGTAAACAAACACTAAGAACAACAACAGCTTTTGCTCAATCTTTTTTTAAGAGTTGTCCCTTCAATTAAAATAAAACAGAAATCTTTTTGACCACAAGTCAATATCACGGAGGAAATCATTAAAAGGAGAAACTGTATTTGTTCCTGAAGAACCAAACTAAAGCCCGATTACAAGGAAAAGTAAGTAGTGCTGTTTGAGAAATACAATGCACCATCATCGCTTGCCACTAATATCCCATTTTGGAAGAAACATCTTGATAATAGTTGATTTCTCCCTTTGCAGCTGACCCCAGATTTCTACAGCAGACTGAAGCAGTGCCAGTTTAAGGTGGAAGGTCTACACATAGACACCTGCCCAGAGGAATTCTAGGCCAGCTTTCCTTGTATATAGGCTATCAAGATGCCATCACTCAAGAGGAGGGGAGAGTCCCTCTTCTTCTCTGAACTTATGAAAAGGTTGATATGAGATTATAAAGCAAAATATTTATATAGTTTCTTCCTTGACAAAATCCTCATACTCACCAAATGAAATATTGAGAAGTTCAGCCATTTAATAGGTGAGTGTAGAGAAGCAATTAATTAGAAAACATAACAAAAGCCCCATACTATCAATGCATTCATTCAGTAGCGCACCAAAAAAAACATGAAAAAAGGCTACTGGGTAGATCACCCTTCCATTAAAAAGTAGGTTGGGTCACAAATGGAAGACTTCTGCCTTGCTGCTTGCACACGCAGGAAAAGGGGAAAGCATCTCCTCCCAGGTCAGCACAGACATCTTTCAATGGGATTAGGAAAAATGTCAGGAAGGACTGAATTATTGTTCTGCCTGTACTTGCAGACCCAATTAACTGGTAAAGTACTTCAGCTTTCTGCATTTCTATTTCTTTCAAACCGTTCAAGCAACAATCTGTTCTATTTAGGTACGTGCTTTTCAGAGTGGAGATCATTTCCTATTGTTATATTTTTCTGAATGTTGTGCCTGTCACCAGTCTCAGGTATGGCTTTTGAACAATAGAGAGTCAAGGTAGAAGTTAACAGTAACACAGGAATGATTTTTTTAATCATGGAATGGGTTGGGTTGGAAGGGACCTTAAAGCTCATCCAGCTCCAACCCCCTGCCATAGGGAGGGACATCTGCCACTGGATCAGGCTGCTCAAAGCCCCATCTAGCATGGCCTTGGACACCTCCAGGGATGGGGAAGCCACTGGTAAGACTTGAATAAAAACATGGCATATTTGGATAGAGATGACCCAATGCCAGTAGATCTGGTAAAAGTGTTTGAACAAACAGAACTCCTCTAGGCTCTCAGATGATATTTGTTAAGTGCTTCCCTAATAGGAAAAACCTTGCCTTTGTATTCCTGACCCTTGTGATTTCTCATGTCAGCCAACAGGCAGACAGGACACAAATCAAACTTGCAAGGTGAGCCAAGAAAATTGATGATGCAGATCATACATGACAATAAACATTAAAATAATCCACTTAAAATATCTACAGAATGTGCTACTGTGAACCTTAGGCAAGCCAATAAAACAGTAATCCTTGTCAAACTTAAATATCTTCTGTTTTTAAGAGTTCATTTGGCTGCAAATGGTTGCCATCTCTAATCCAAGTACTGTGCTTGTAACAGATGTTGCTTTAATAAAGTGATCTGTGCTGGTGATGCTTATAAAACATCACATAACAACACAGGATTTACTGTTCCAATACTCATCCCCTGTGATTTCAGCTTCTGCTTCTCCCAATGGAAACTTTCTAGTACAATAGCAAATGCAGATTTCAAAACACAGTGCTACTGGCTTAGGCAGACCATCGAGGGAGCGGTTTATTGATAAAGTAGTGCAAGGCATGCTAGAATATACTGCTTAGAACATCTACTCCATGCTAGTTTTTCAGCTATCATGTCAACTACCAAGGACTACAGAACTGTTTTACAGCTCTGCTTATGAGTATATTCAAAATAACTAGTCAATAATGCCAGTGACAGAGTGGATGGGGGGATATCTTCATTCTTCTTTATAACCACCAGTTGTGATCATAATTTAACACATAGCAGCAAGGGTGGAAAAGCACATTCCACAGCAGCAAGTGGCCTAAGAACATAGCAGGGTTAAGCAGTTCAGCTGCACCCAAGGAAAACATGGTATCTGTTCCTGGGCAGCTCAACCTTTGTTCTAGTCCTCTGAAGAGATTTTATTTTAAACAGAATTTTGAGTAAAATATTACCTTCCTCAAAAGATCCAACTACTTCCTGGTAGTTCACGAGCCAGTTCACAGATCCAACTCTTGATCATGCTGCTATCTCCTAATAAGACTGAGTAAATACTCAGTTTGATGGATTACACTTTGAATATTCTTCCTCTATTGTTGAGGGGTCTTCTATATTCTGGGCAAATATAAGTTCTGAACTGGAAGCTCATTCTAGTGCTTTTAAGCTGAACATTATAAAACACGTTCTTAGAAATCTGCACAGCTGAAAACTCCCAACAATCTTATAAGCAAGTATCAGAAAATACATTTTGATCTGATGTGTAGAAATGTAAATACTTAAGGAACAACAGACAAGTATCAGCATTAAAAAAAAATAACCCTGAACATAGTTTCTGCGGAGATACCTTTTAATAGTTGAAAATAGATTCATCCTCAAAGATGGGGATTTTTTTGTATAGAGTCTGTCTCCTCTAATTACTATCATCGCCTAAAGAATCAGGAAACCTGAGGTGAGGCAATTTTCTTCATTAGTATATAAACATAATAGGTACAAACATACTAAAATAGATAAGACAACTTTAGAACTTTTAAATTAATTACTCAGATATGCTAGAAATGTTATATACTGTCTTTGCTTTCCAACTGTTGTTGCTGTCCTGTTCACAAAATTAAGGTACAAATGAAGACCTCATTTTCTTTTAAAAATAGGTGTATGTAAACAAGCAGGACATTTTGGTAACTGCAAGTGGTTCTGCTGTGTTTTAACAATATAAAAACATCCTTGGTATTAAATTTAGAACTCCCTAAACTCAGCAGCTCCAAACAGCTGCTGGATAATGTTAAAAGAAAATCAATCAGTTGAATCCCAGCGAAGGGACAAGAGTTGGACTCCTTGCATAGGCAGATACAATCCCACTATTCCTGCGCCATTCTCAGCAATGGCTTCTTCGTGTGAGCCAAGAGACATTAATCCTTGTGGCCCTCAACCAATCCAGGTAACTACAGCAAAGGTTAAAAGAAAGTAAATGCACCACATACCTAGAATTTACTTTTCTTATTTCATAACCGCTAACTTAGAGGAAATTGAATGTCTCTGCTTACTAGAAGAGAGCAGCAATATTTGCTATTTACAGCACCATAACTTTCAAGTTGGTTCCTGTGTCTCTGGAGAAGTATTTTCATTATTGGTCCTATGTCACGAACTTTTCTCCTTTTCTTTGACTTGCCAACTGCAATTACCACCACTCAAATCACTTCAGTAAATATTTATGCAGACAGTTGCAAAAGTGAAACCCCAAATGTAGGATCAGGACAGAGGAGGTCAACGCAAACACCAAAGAGGGATTTAACAGTCAATGTGCAGAGCTCTACAGGGACCACTCTGCAAGAAAGCCTAGTGTATTTCCAAAAGGAACTTGAAACTGGTGCTAGTACCAAGTTTTTAAAATAATCAAGCACTAGTACCTTCTTTCAATGCAATCAATTTGTAAAGGTGAAAGATAGACACTATTAAGACATTTTGCTGGTTCTTTTGTACAGATTTCAGAACATAAGCAGTGAAATAACTGCTCTGTGTTCAGCAAACTTTTTATCTTACTTAAACCTTAAGGAAACACCTGCAAGACCAGCCATTTCCATACTCTATTTTATTTAAGTCATGGAGTAAATTTCTGACATTCTGCAGAGGATTCAACAATCACAGAGATTACTCCTCGATTCCAGCTGCCAAATTGTAATTACAAATTCATCCTCAATAAATTCCAGCATGCAGGGGTTTTTTTAAGCAAATACAGTGCATGCACACATTTTTAACTGGGAAAGAGTCAATAAGAGAGCAGTATCATCAGCACCAATTGTCACAGAACTTGGGCAGGCAATCACACAGCTTCCTCTTTCTTCCCAGTTAGATGAAAGCTGTTCACAACTTCACAGACATTTCAGTTACAGAAAGGTCCCCTATGAAGACAGGCTGAGGGAGCTGAGGTTGTTCAGCCTGGAGAAGACTCCATCGAGAACTTAGAGCAGTTTCCAGTACTGAAAGGGGCTACAGGAAAGCTGGGGAGGGCTCTTGATCAATCAGTGCAAGGAAAGGAAAAGGGGACGAAGCTTTGAGCAACCTTATCCAGAGGGAGGTGTCCCTGCCTATGGCAGGGAGCTTGGAAACGGATGATCTTTAAGGACCCTTCCAACCCAAATAATTCTATGAGTCTAAGAGTCTAATATGTCTGAAAGATTTTCTCAGTCTGGATATTGCTAGAAGGAATGAAACAATAGTCGAGGCTTCACACTGTCAAGCAACAGCCTTTGTAATTAAACTAATGATTTCTTTAATTTTTAATAGCAGTTTGAGTTCACATTTGAAAACAGATTTGAAACTACTGGATTTATTCTATACAGACTTGAAAACCACCAGGATGGATGTATACCAAGTTACTCAGGAGAAAAGCAAAAAGCAGGATGTGAAGAGCTGCCACTGCGAGTTTCCTAGGTTATATAATCTCACTTAGCTATCCAGACAGGTTAACCTGCTTTAAAAAACAAACACTTGTATTTCCTAAACCTGCTATTTTACTCCGGAAATGTATGTAATGCATTTGGTAAAGACAGGTTTAGGTGACCTTTTTATGGGTTGTGAAGTCTAAGCTGTGTATTGAAAGAACATTCTACTTACATGGCCAGGGGGTTGGAATTGGATGATCCTTAAGGTCACAGAATCATAGAATCACCAGGTTGGAAGAGACCCACTGGATCATCAAGTCCAACCATTCCCACCAGTCTCTAAACCATGCCCCTCAGTACCTAATCCACCCAGACCTTAAAAACCTCCAGGAAATCCTTTCCATGAAGAAACCCCTTCTGTGAAGGTCCCAACCAACGCAAACCATTCCATGATTCTGGAAGAGATCTGAAGTCTGTTAGCTCACGTGCAAACTAAAATTAATAATCTCTGATATTGCAACTGTAAAACCAAACAGTTTTATTAAAAGATTTTATTAATTAAAAAAGTTTATGCAAAAACTGCATAAAAAATTCCAAATTTTGCTCAACTTCCTATAAGAATCTGAAGAACATTCTGCCTCACCATTAGTTAGGATGAAAGTTCGGAATCAATACTGAAAATCAGTCTCACCTGACATTTAAATTGAATTTCTGCAAGCACAACCCACAGCTCACAGTGAAAATTGACGCTATTAAAACGCCGATGCACAAGATTAATTTAGAATATTACTTTAACAATAAAAGAAATCAAAATTTCAGAGGGCTGTCATTTTTAAGCTTAAACCAATTTTAAAGCATTTAACAAATTATACAGAATGCACAATAATTGCAGTTATAATTTCCCTTCCATACAGTATTTTAACAAGAGGTAAAAACAAGAATATGAATTGTCAGGCAAGAAATACATCAACTCTCAAAACCAAAAGTTTCTCCCTTACAAATACTACTTGTTTCTTAGGAATACGATATTTTGATGCTATGGCTCAAGCTGTTTGCCTTAGAACTCGCATAACAAAATCCTTTATTCTACACATCCATTTGAAAGTTCAGTGCTTGTCTTGTCAGACCAGTACTGAAAGGGGAAGAGGGGGAGGGAATACAATATAAATGCTAAAATATTTTCAATCTCTGCTGCCAAAAGTGTATGAGTTCAATAAATAGTAGGAGCACTCCAGGGAGAAGTGTCATTTACTAGTACCCAAAAGGTCAGATAACTGCGTCCAACTACATTAAGCCCATGGATCCCTAATTTTTAAGTATAATCAAATCACAAAACCCAAACAATTACATACTATGATTTAATTCTGTTTAGTTCTCTCTATGGGACGGCCCTCTCCATCAAACTGACATTTCCAAAAGAAATAAAGCCCCTTAATTTGTCTTCTGTCTACAGCTAAAACCACTCTTCTCTGCTGAGAGAACCTCATCATTTTTAGAAAAAAAATGATTGTAGGCATCTTCTAGCAGAAATAACATACCTCAGCGAAGCATACTAAACTGCTTCTCTATTAGAAGCATTTATAAAGTTAATTACATAGAATCAAAGAATAGTTTGGGTTGGAAGTGACCTCAAAGCCCCTTCCAGTTCCAACTGCCCTGCCACAGGCAGGGACACCTCTCACTGGATCAGGGGTTCAAAGCACCATCCAATTTGGTTTTGAACACCTCCAGGGATGGGGCAGCTACGACTACTCGGGACAC
The DNA here is from genome assembly GCA_033558105.1 of Coccyzus lansbergi. Taxonomy (NCBI): domain Eukaryota; kingdom Metazoa; phylum Chordata; class Aves; order Cuculiformes; family Coccyzidae; genus Coccyzus; species Coccyzus lansbergi. The sequence goes on along the minus strand of JAUMJK010000178.1, from coordinate 368,560 downwards.
CCTGGGCCAGTGTCTTCCCACCCTCATCGTGAAGAATTTCTTCCTTGTATCTAATCTAAACCTCCCCTCTTTCAGCTTAAAAATGTTACCCCTTGTCCTATCACCTGTTGTAAAGGGAAATAGGAAAAACAGTATTATCATGACTAGCCCAGATTTCACCTGTTGTTTGCAAGTCCCTGTTTTCACGCAAAAATTAGTTAATGTGATGAATTAGTTTAAAATATGTACACATTCAGCCATTCAGAAAAAAACACTAGGGAAAAGTATGCCATTATTTGTAGGTTGACTGAAAATGTCATACATATTCAGAATCTGTTTTGAGTAGGTGGCTGAAGTAAGTGACAATTAAATCCTAAAAATCGCGTCAGAAATTTCCTCCTACAGGGATATTGAATTTTTTAATTTACTCTTTCTATAGAAAAACTGTATTTACCGTTTCAAATAGCAAGGCATGTTAAAAAATAATTTCAAACTCCACTTTAGTCCTGCTTGCATTGTTGAGGAAAGAAGCAATGGGTTTGGCATTAAAATACTAAAAAAAATACTTTATTTCAGAAATAAAAAACAGAGGTTGGAAGTCTCTTACACCCAAAACAAAGGTCTCTCAGAGGACTTAGTGAGAGACATATTTTCAGGGACAACAACTGCAGAAGTGCAACAGGTGAAGAAACTACTCTACTCGATTCTGATTTTCAGGCCTGATCCTATCTAATAAAAATTTGGAAACCACTCTATTTAAAAAAAGCTCTAGTATTAACCTATTTTCTCCGTTTTAATATGGAAGCCCTGGAAAAGAGTTGTTCTCTGATCTTTCTGCTTTCCTGTTTTGAAAAATATTTAAGATTTTGAATGTCAAGTGATAAACATGTTGACATGTCATCTAAAGGGATTTATGTATTTTTTCCCAAAAGATTCCTCCAGTTTTCCCATAGTGTTATGCGATGACTGTATTGTCAGTAAAATTGTTCGGTAACATTATTATAAAGTAAAACCTGATATAACAGGACTGCAAAAAAGTTGCAAAGACTGTAAAAGAGGTGCTCTGGAAAAAAATGAACTTGTTAATAATGTCAGCTATAGCCAATGTTTCTTCCTCCAAGCAAGTAACAACTTTCACAGAGAGCATTAACTCCTCATTTACCTTTCATCAATGACTCATAGAGAATGTTAGATTTATTCGATAAATGAAGAGTAGAATTAGAGATTAAAAGGTAGAGGTAAAATTGATAGTAAATATCTTCTCTGTTTATGTAATACATGTTGTAGTTAACAAAGGTACTGTTGCATTCATATGTTTTTGAAACCAAATGGGTAGAAGTGATACAATCTCTCCAGTCCATTATTCTGAATTTCATTCTCCATGACAGAAACTGGTTCCCACGTGATTTTTCTACTCTTTCTGCCAACACCTCAAGATTTTATCCTTTCACTGTTGTTCTGTGTCTTAACTGCTGAGGTCATCCTTGGCTCCTCTCTTTACATCTCTCCAGGCATTCAACCACATTAGGGTTCAAGAGCCAGCAATGTGCACACAAGATATTCAGAAATAACTGCAGTCAGAACTCAGACACGTGTAGTAAAACTATAAATGAAATAATAACATCCATACTTGTATCACAAGACATCAAAAAAATTTTAAAAAGTAATTCTAAGTTTCATCATACTGAACTTACAAAGCTGAACCTACTCCATGGTGGTATCAGGAAGGGAAAAAGGATTGATTTCAAGGATCAAATATGTTTCCAGCTTAAGAATCCAATCCCAAGATAATTAATTCTGATTGGAACTCATTACCGCTTGTAAATGGATTCATCTATTCACTATCTTCTCAGTGACAAAGGTTCTTGATACACAGATTAAACTCTCAATTCACACTCAGTTCCATCACCTCTTACTCTCATCTCTCCTCAAATTGAAAATGAGAGTCATACATTTGGAAAACCTATTAGCTCCCTAATAAAAGAACAATGACCTTCGAGTCAAAATGACTGCCTTCTTACTCCGCAAATTTTTTGTTTGCTTGAATTTACAAAAGAGAATTATCACAGTTAACTCTTCTCTGACACTGTAATTATTATTAAACTACAATAACTTGACATTTGTTTCACACAATTCACAATGTTACATCAGTTTACCAAGCAGGTAAGATGAAAGATCTATTAAACAAGGAAAGGATCATCAATCACATTAGTTAGTGGCCACCTTCATATCTTCCCCAGTAATTATTTGATGTCTGACATCATCAAAGCCTTCAGGAGAAACTTTACAAATAACAGACATACCTTTACAAAAAGTTCTTTTTTTTTCCATGAGGTAGCTGGTAGCTGTTTTCTATGGCTGTTTCAGTTTCCACATGGTTTATATTTCTGCTAAATCTTTTTTTTTCTTTTTTTTAGGTAATGTGATCAGAACAATTTGTAGCACATCAAAACCACATCACCAGTATGTACAATATCCAGACTAGCACAGCTTAACTAAGCTTTGGAAGCAGTTCCCACTTACGTTATATACAGAAAAGTCGTTTTGAAAGCTTCCTGATGGAATTGCTGTATTTTAAACTTGCTTCACACCTTCAACATTAAAATCCATGCAGAAGACTTGATAGAAGTCGCAGCAGGTTTACTACTACATGGGCTCTAATCTTCATGTGATCAGAGACAGGAGTGCAAAACCCAGCCCAATTTCTGAATGCTTTTATACACAAAAGCGTTCTTATCAACGGTGGTTTTAAATTGTATGAGTCACTGTTCATTTTACTTTTCCACATTTTTATATGCTTCATGAGAACTATTATCTAAAATTCCCAGCTCTCATTAATAGGACATTGCCTTGATATATTAATATTAAAGGAAAGGAAACGCTGCCTTGCAACTAGGTAACAATTTTTTACCATGTTAAGCAGAATACCAAGATGTCTGTTAGTACACAGCAGAAAAAAGATTTTTGGTTTATCTGGCTCTTAGCAAGGAACACCACTCTTGCTTTAAATTAATGATGAAGATATAAATGGATGAGGAAATATCTGTGGAAGCTTGCTTTAGTATCACAAGTTTTGATAAACCTTGTCTTATCAGAATACTCAATGCTGCTCAGTACAGTCCCAAAGCATTCTCTCCCAACAACACCTTTCAGTCATTAGAATTCCCCCCTGTACACTATCTTCAGAAAGAAGAGTAATACATAATCTATACCTAAACTTCCCCAAAGTAACCATTACATCTAGTGATTATCATAGAATCACCAAGTTGGAAAAGACCCTCTGGATCCACCCATTCCCACCAATTCCTAAACCATGCCCCTCAGGACCTCATCCACCTGCATCTTAAACACCTCCAAGGAAGGTGAGTCAACCACCTCCCTGGAAAGCCTTTTTCCAATGCCCAATGACCCTTTCAGGGAAGAATTTTTTCCTTACGTCAAGCCTGAACCTCCCCTGGTGGAGCTTGAGGCCATTCCCTCTTGTCCTGTCCCCTGGCACTCGGGAGAAGAGGCCAGCTCCCTCCTCTCTACAATCTCCTTTCAGGTAGTTACAGAGAGCAATGATGTTTCCTCTAAGCTTCCTCTTCTCCAGGCTAAACAACCCCAGCTCTCTCAGCAGCTCCTCATAGGGCCTGTTCTCCAGCCCCTTCACCAGCTTCGTTGCTCTTCTCTGGATTCGCTCCAGAGCCTCAACATCCTTCTTGTGGTGAGGGGCACAGAATTCAACACAGGATTCAAGGAGTGGTCTCACCAGTGCTGAGTGAGAATAACCCCCCATGAACCTGCTGGTCACACCATTTCTGATACAAGCCAAGATACATTGGACTTCTTGGTCACCTGGGCACACTGCTGGCTCTTGTTTAGTCAACTATCAACCAACACCTCTCCTCCAGGCAGCTTTCTAGACAGACTTCTCCCAGTCTGTAGCTCTGCATAGGGTTGTTGTGCCCCAAGTGCAGGACCCAGCATTTAGTTTTGTTAAACCTCATGCCATTGGTCTCTGCTCAGCAGTCCGGTCTGTTCAGATCTCTTTGCAGAGCCTCCCTACCCTTAAGCAGATCGACACTTCCACACAGCTTAGTGTTGTCTGCCAACTTGCTAAGGGAGCACTCGATGCCTTCATCCAGATCATTGATAAAGACATTGAACAGCGCTGGACCCAGTACTGAGCCCCGGAGAACCCCACTTGTCACTGGCCTCCCTCACATCTAGTTTAAAGCTTGACTTATGAGCTTAACTAGATTTTTAGAGAGGGCTTTAGTCCCACTAGGAGACAGGCATGTCCCATCCCCAGTAAGAAAGCCTGGGGGTGCATGGGCCACCCCATGATCAAAGAACCCAAAGCCCCTCTTTTCACACCAGTCCCTGAGCCAGTCATTAATCAATTTCTTCTTCCTCACTTCTTGCTCCTCATTCCTCAGTATTGGAATGGAGCTAACTACTACCTGTGCCCCACAGCCCTCGATCACTCTTCCTAGAGCCCTGAAGTCCCTCTTAAGAGCTTTAGGCTTTCTATGTTCCATGTCTTCATTGCCCACTTGAAATACTAAGAGCAGGAAGTAATCTGGGTCCTTGACCAGGGACGGAAGTTTTCTACTAACATCCCTTACTGATGCTCCCAGCAAGTAGCAGACGTCCCTTTGGAGCAGGTAGGGTCTGCAGATGGAACTCCTCTGTTCCTTTAAGAACGGAATTCCCCAAGACAATCACCCTTCTCTTCTTTTTTACAGAGGACGTTTTTATGACTGTTTCAGGATGGTGGAGCTTTGGAAATGTTTCCAGGCTGTGGGTGCAGTCCTCTTCATCCTTTGCACATGTATACTTAGTGTGCCAGGAGAGTCAAACACTCCTCCTATAGGAATTCTATAGCCATTGTGCTGGATTAAATAGAATTACTTTTTCATAACACAACTACAAGACAAATAGCTGGAAACTGAGCTAACATTTTGAAAAGGTGTTTAACTGTCAGAGGAAATATACGTGCATTGCAGAGTAATATATTTCCCAAACATATGTATGCTTTGTTGTTCTGTTGAACTGTGTGTAACCTCTTTGCACTATGCTAAATCATTGTTGACCAGTGCCAGGGACCAAGGACTGATGAGGTAGGAACCAAATTATGGCAATCCCTCGATAATAAGAAATTATACCAAACTTCTTCTAACATACAACAATGTTGTTAGTGAAGGATGAATATGGTCTCAAATTGCCACTTATGGTGTAACTTTTGAATGTGATATTTAGCACATTACCCTATGGACTAATACATGACCTCTAACATGCTCCTGGTGGGATGATGTTAGAAGACATCTTCACATTAACCACCAATGAGGCACATTTTTACACTATACAGAAGCAGCTAATTTATTTTGAGGGATCTGCAAAGTGCTGTTTCTTTAAATCATCCCAAAAAACCCACCTCAATTAACAGTACTTCAAACAAAACAAAACAAAACATCCTGCAATCACAGCAATAGAGAAGTGCTCTTTCTGTAAGCAATCTGAAAGCTAAAACAGTGGGGTTTGTGCTGTTAGGAACACTTGCATCAGTTATGAAACGGCAGTTCCTGGTAGCGAGTCCTCCTTCCAGTGGATCAGGTTGCTCAAAGACCCATCCTGCATGTTATTATCTGCCAAATCTCTTGTTCAGCCTCTAAATCCCTTTTCTCATACATGATTTCTACTGTAGATGAAGCCTAGTTCAATATATTCAAGAAAGACACGTGACATTACGGTCAGCAAAGAAAGATGCTTCAGGTCCTACAAGGCAAAGGGCTAAACTTACTTGGTTTTCCAAGTTACATATCTGAATTCAAGCCACATGCTCTTTGTTCATGTGTGGTGCATGCATTCAACTCTTCTACATGTATGGATCTTTTTATTTCAGTCATATTCTAATACTGACCTAGTTTTACACAGCTGGAACTCCATTGAAATCAAATAAATGAATTCAGATTTATAGTGCCACAAGATATGAGGATGAGCAGATCCTCAGCTCTTGAAAGGCTCATGAAATTAAAAATATCCATCTTAATACAGTAAATACATTCCGCGTGATATAAATGCTGAGGTTTGAGTGCCTCTAATTGTTCTGTCACAGCATGGTGCTACTCACTTGAAAACCAGATTCTTTAATAACCTATGTCGTATAGCTCACAGAAGAGTGATGTCAATTCTAGCTGCAATAAATGGAAACCCAAATTATTGTATCAGTAGAAAAGCCTTGTGTGTGCTTCATTTATTTACGAGATACCTTGTAATAGTGTGAAACTATCTTCCAGTTGTTGAAAGATCTTCCACTGGTGGAAAATTTTGCTCTATATTGAAACCCAATGGAAAATACAGGCATGACAGCAGCTATAGTAGCTAAAAATAATGTACAGAGGTACACAGGTTCTGGTTTCTCCTACAGGGACTAGCGCAGCCTTAGTTTTTTCATTAGCTACAGCTTTCAGTTCCCACACCACACCACCCACACATGGTTGCCACACAGTGCTGCAGCTTCCCCATGGAACTCTAAAACACCACAACTTAGTGACTTACAAAAAAAATTCAAATGTTATTTTATAAATTATATTTAAAGATCATCTTCCAGAATGTTAGTTCTAGAAATCTTTGTTTCATAAGAATTTAAGGCAGGATTTCCAAATCAAATCCAAATCAGTATATTCCAGTTATCCTGAAGTCCTATCATAAAGTAGCTCAATTTCACTGGCTTTGTCAGCATCAAAAACAGGAAAATACTAACATTTTTCTTGCTTCTGGAAAAATGATTGCAGAATTACTTAATACTGTTTTCCCTGGGGGGCATGAGTAAACAGCCATCAAGAGAATGAGCAAATACAAGTAACACAACAGCCACATACTATCACAGCAAGATAATGAGGCAACCATGTACACACTCTGACAGTTACCAAGAGAGACTTCCCATAATTAAATTAAATTAAATGTCAAGTAAGTTAAATCAACAGCAATTCCTTACATGCAGGGATATAAACAATTAAGATTTCTTTATATTTCACATCATTCATAATGTCTGGAGGAAAGGAAAGGGGCTAATACAGCATTAGAGATATAAACAAGTTTAATCAGACTGCAGTAAAAACAATTTTAATAGGGCTTCTGTATAAACCCTAGAACAAAGTTGCAAGGCTGGCTATACTTCCTCATGCATTTTTTTTCCCCATCTCGCAAGAGTGACAAAGGACAGCGAGGCTTCCTTATAACATTTTTTCACAAAAAATGTACAAAAAATCACACAGGAAAACCTCTTGGGTTTTTGCCCCTTTTCTTCACTTGCCAGCTATCACTGAAATAGTTAAATAAACTGAGCTAAATGACAGCTTAATTGGGGTCACTCCAATTTGATAAATGACACTTAACATGAACATAATGTATTGAGGACTACAGATGAGGGATATTACCAGGCATGTCACAGACTGAAGTCTATTATCTTTATATCATCACATCTTATATTTTGCTTGGAGTGAAATTAGAGATCTGGTGTTCCTTCTGATTTAGAGAAAAAATCTAACATAATTTATATCATTTTGACAAGCTGAGATTCCTCTGAATATCTGGGCATCTTCAGACATGAATACAAAGTAAGGTGCAAATGGGTTTGGCCATGACTATTTATACATCAAGGCACATCATCCTCAAAGATTTTAGACATAGTTTTAAGCACATGATGGAAATAAAGTCTTCTCACTTTAAGTTATTTAAGACAAATGGGAAAATGTCCAGTTCACATATAGCACCATGTGCAAACAAGTGAGCATTAAAGGTAAAAACAGACTTTCAGCCATTAAATGCAGTCTTCCATATGGGAGATGCTCAGGCTTTACTTCTATTCAAGTAAGTTCTGCTACCCAGTGTAGAGACTATGATGAAATACCCACTGCTGCCTGCAGCCTCGGGCACCCTACTCTACCCTAATCCATAACTTTTTAGGCTAAAAGATCCTTAGCATAGGATGTATTATCTAACCCTGTGGAAGCCATGCTGCTCTAGGTCCTACATTATATCAACCTTCCACCTAAACATTTTACAGCGTAGACAAGCAAGAAAACAAAATTGAAGGTGGAAGTCTGCAACAATTTCCACCCTCCAATGTGAAACTAAGGCCAAGTAAGATCAGTGTTGGATATTACATAGCACATCAGTGAGTCCCAGTTTGGAGCCTCGAGCAATAGATACGTTCTTTACTTATATAATATATACATCTACCCACAGATATTTATAGAATAGTTTGGGTTGGAAGGGATCTTAAAGCCCATCCAGTTCCAACTCCCCTGCCCTGAGCAGGGACACCTCCCATTGGATCAGGTTGCTCAAAGCCCCATCAAACTTGGCCTTGAACACCTCCAGGGACAGGGCAGCCACTACTTCTTCAGGCAACCTGTGCCAGTGCCTCCCCACACCCTCACAGAAAAACATTTCTTCACAAGATCTCATCTAAATTCCCTCTTTCAGCTCAAATCCATCCCCTCTCGTCCTATCCCTGCACTCCCTGATCAAGAGCCCCTCCCCAGCTTTACCGTAGCCCCTTCTAGTACTGGAGCTGCTCTAAGGTGTCCTTGGAGCCTTCTCTTCTCTGGGCTAAACAAGCCTAACTCTCTCTACTAATATGTTTATATACATACACACACAGATATACACCTTTTCTCAAAGTGAGCCACCCACACATCCTGTCCTCATGTTATCATTTCCTACTCAAGAATTTCAGCACAGTATCTATTCCTTGCACTTGCATCTTAAAGCAGTTACATCCACTTTGATACTTAAAGGGATCAAGCCCAATTTAGTTTCACTGCAGCAAGGTACAGACAAACTCAGCATAATGAGAAAACTTTCTGCCAACCCAGAAATATAATAAATTTTTAATGCTAATCATGAACTGAAAATCCAATGTGACAGTATAAGCTTTTAATTTTAAGCATCTTTTTAAGGACTTATTTCCAATTCTGCCTTCCTCCACTAATATTAAAAGTGCAAAACAAACAGGCTGAAAATATTTACAAATTTGTCAAGCTAGAAAAAGGTGGAATACAGGAGCTGGAACTGATATGATGCTCTGGCTGCTCACAAACTGGAAAATAAATAAGCTGCAATATTTAAATGAGTTCCACTCAAGATGTGAAATCAAACTGGGAAGGAAATAAAGCAGCATTTACTAGAAATTGCACAGGATTCTCTAAATTAGTCCAATCAGGAAGAAATACATGCGTGTTTTATATGCTTCCAGTATCACCTGCATGCAGTCCAAGGAAATCAGCACAAATTATGACAGAGGTTACATTTCTACTTTTTAATGAATTCTTTTCAGTTGGTAGGATCACTCTGCTTTTCCTTAACCTGGGGAAGTAGATGCAATCAAATAATGATGGAGGCCAAATGTGACAAGCCTATTGTGCAGATGGCCATGAGCCTTCCACAGGTGTCTCAAGATTGTGGGGCTCAATGATGTCAGTGGCAACTCTGTCAGCAGAGCACAATGAACAAGCACAGGAACAACCCAGAGAACTAAGCTTAGGCCAGGCTGGATGAGTCTTTGAGAAATCTCATGCAGTGGGAGGTGCCCCTGCCCACAGCATGTGGGGTGTAACTGGGTGATCCTTTAGGTCCCTTCTGACCCAAATCGTTACATGATTCTGTCATTGGCTTTTCACAACACAGCACAAAATTAATTGTGCAACGGTAGGTTTGAAAATCTAACAGATCATCTTGGAATTTCTACACTTCAGCATCATAGTGACTACAGCTTAAATCATTTAGCAAACAGCTACATTGTTTACAAGTAGCACACAGGCATTGGAGAAGAAAAAAAATCTTAAAGCACTCAGCAAGATGACTCAGAAAAGTCTGCTACGAAAGTATTATATAGTCATAGAGATTTGCTTTTACGGCTTATACTTGAAACGTTTTTTTGAAGTTTTTTGGTTAGATGTTGGGGCGTTGGAGATTTTTTTTTTTTGTAGTTTTGGTTTTGTAGGGTTGTTAAAACTTTTTAGGATAAGACTAGTTTTTATAATTCAAAGCCTAAAAAATTACTTAAGCAGTTAGAGTAACAAAACTTTTTGCTTATTCTAACCCTATTAGTTTGGTGTAAAAATGGAACCATGTCTACTGTTACACAATAATATCATTCTTTGCTTCCAAACAAAGGTAAAACGGGATTATTGATACAATCTGACAGAACTGGCCAGGCATGCTATTTAGAGATAACACTTTTTGAAGGCAGGTTACCTTTTCTGGAAAGGACAGGAAAAAACCTTTACGATAATGTGTCTGGTTATAGATCCTGAAATATTTCCTGGGACACCTTCCACTAGACCAAGGCTGCTCAAGGCCCCACCCTGCCTTGAACACTTCCAGGAAGGAGGCAGCAGTGACTTCCCAAGGCAACCTGTGCTAGTGCCTCCCCACCCTGTAAGCACAGAATGAATAATAAAGTCAGTGATTCCAACAAGATGGCTCTGTCCTCTTTGGCCATCATCCAGCTGAACAAGCCCCTTGATCCCTAGATTCCATGAATAGGGTCATATAACCACACAAAATGGGGCTTTGAGAAGTCAAATGTTGCTCACTCCCTCTAGGAGCAGTTTTCCAGGTTGCATCTCATGCACAATGTAACTCAGAAGCAGCAGCATTACATACCTGTCAGGATGTTAAGTCATGCCACTTCTCTTCTGTGGCATTTAACATCAGCACAAGCTACTTTTCCAATCACAGTTAATCAAAATCATTATGTTGTCAAGACATTTCATAATGTTAATAAATGGATTGATAGTCTTTTCATGCTACTATTTCAAAATACTTCTCAAAATAAATTTTTTTGCAATTTACTATGTTAATTAATTCATTACCACTTTTATTGGTTTTAAAAGAAAGCATCGACACTTTCCTACAAAATGTATTACCTTTTCCAGAATACTGGTTTAACCTGCTTAAACATGGGGGACTCCAGCACAGTAGCATGAGAAATAAAACATAATTTTCATTTCGCTTTTCCAAATACCATTATTAAAGCTGAAATATGCCTCCCACACAATAAAGTCTCTTTACTTCTAACTGATGTCTCCATTCAGTGAAATACTACGAGATTTCACTGCTGCAGCGGTCACATTAAAAACATTGTTTTGTATGACTTTGAAAAGAAAATATTTTGAGGAAAGGAAAAAACCCCAAGCGTTAAGCTTTGCATCACAACTTCCCTTGGTCTTGCTTTATTAGACAGCAGCACAAAAAGCCCCCATATGGCTCTTATTCTGGAAAAAGAATATTTTAAGAAACTTATTCTGGAAAAACCTTACATGTAGAATAATAGAAAACATGCCATGCAGTAGTAGGAAATTAGGCAGTATTTCACATAAAATTTGCATTTTATTAGCAGTTCTCATAGAACTAATAATATTTTTTTTTTTCATTCAAACTTCAAGGCTAAAATTCATCTTTCTTTTTTGTTATCTAATTTTGATTTATCCATGCCACTTTACAGGTCATCGGTATGGCAATAAGGAGAAATTTAAAACTCATTTATCTGCTAACAAATTTTCTAAAATGGAGAAACTTCCAAGTAATGTTCATTCACAGATTTGCTGTGGAGTATTTTGTTGCCAAATTGGTAAGTGTATTACTGAAATACAAAAGCATCATAACCTCTACATTAAACATATATGATTGAGAAGTAAAGAAATTAGCAATTTGTGTAGCATTTAGTAAGGTAAAGTCAAAAAAGAAATCAAGTACTCAGATTCTGCATTCACAGCAGATATCTCTGTCCCATTGCAGTGCAAATGACCAAGTACCACTTCAGAACAAAAACCAAACCCAATCCTTACACTCTGAAACCCAGGCATACAATTCAAATAATTATACATCTGAAATCTGTTCCCCTACTAGAATGAACAGAAGACACAGAATCAAGAGTCTGTGTTTCATTCGCTGGGGTTTTTTTTGAGAATACACTTACTGGGACAGTACCGCTTATACTTGTGTCCTAAAGAATAATTATCACACACACATACTGCCATGTAAGCAAATTTATACATTTAATGGAAGAGACTTTAAAGATCATTCAGTTCCAGCCCTCCTGGAGAAACTTCCCCATTTGATATCTACTGACATATTCAATTCTAAAAGAAAAAATGGTCAAAGATCAACGAAGAGAAAGGATCAAGAGTTTTAAAAGTTGAAGAATAAAGCTGCTGAACCAATAATAAACATTAAGTCCCTCATTTGCAATAAAAGATAGGACTAATCAGCCAGCAGATAACTGGTGAGTTCATCTTAGAATCATAGGATGGTTTAAGTTGGAAGCACTAACCCTGCTGCTATGGGCAGGAACATCTCCCACTGGATCAGGCTGCCCAGAGCCTCACCCAATCTGGCCATACTATCTTACTGTATTTCAATTTTAATAAAGTGGTAAACATGGCATCAAAAGGAACAGAAACTCTTGCCTGCCTTTAGTGCCAAGTGAACCGGTAGAAATACTCATTAAATATAATGTAAAAGCCTAGAGATATAAAGTATCATCAGTACACACCTCTAGAGTTCCCATAAAGTAAACACGTGGCTTTGCAAATGCCTATAAAAATTTCTTTCTATAGAGTATATTCAAACCAGCTTAAATCCTCATGCAGTTCAGGCTGCCTTTATTTGCTGGAAAAAAAGCTTGGGAGTGTTGAAATCTGATTCCAACAACATTAAATGGTGACACCTAATTTATTGAATACTCCTTGAATACTGTGTTCAGTTCTGGGCCCCTCACCACAAGAAGGATGTTGAGGCTCTCAGAGAAAAGAGCGACAAAGCTGGTGAAGGGGCTAGAGAACAGGCCTTGTGAGGAACGGTTGAGAGAACTGGGGTTGTTTAGGCTGGAGAAGAGGAGGCTGAGAGGAGACTTCATTGCTCTCTACAACTACCTGAAAGAAGGTTGTAGAGAGGAGGGAGCTGGCCTCTTCTCCCAAGTACCAGGGGACAGGACAAGAGGGAATGGCCTCAAGGTCTGCCAGGGGAGATTTAGGCTGGACATTAGGAGGAAGTTTTTCACGGAAAGGGTCATTGGAACAGGCTTCCCAGGGAGGTGGTTGATTCACCTTCCCTGGAGGTGTTTAAAGCACGGGTGGACGAGGTGCTGAGAGACATGGTTTAATGTTTGATAGGAATGGTTGGACTCGATGATCCAATGGATCTCTTCCAATCTGGAGATTCTATGATTCTATGATTGCTGAGATCACTGAATTTAAAAAGCAAAACCAAACACACACAACCCCCCGCCCCAAAACTGCAAACAACTCAAAATCATACCTCTCACTTGTTGTAACTGACCATGGTACAAATTTTTAAATATTTCACTTAATTGTTATTCTGGGCAAGCAAGACAGCATGAACACATTCCACTGTTACACATTACAGCACAGAAACCTGTTCAGTTTAATCTCTTCATGGTCTCAACTTTCTACCAGTCAAACAAACCTGCATTTCAGCAATGCTTTATACTGTCTCTTTGATGCTTTCAGCAATGGAGCTTCCTGACAATAGTGGTATTACACTGAAGTCACTAAGGAATAAATTAGGTACCTGATTCCATTACAAGTTTGGAAGGTTAAAAAGTTCTTTCACACTAACAAGCAAAAATGGAAACATGTTTTCATATCTAGCAGGTTGTCAACGGGTTAATTTTCAAAGTCACAAGGGCTTAACCAATGGGAATCTAAACATGTTATCAGTAAAATAAATATGAACTATTGAGTCTTCTTCTACATAGACCCATTCAATATGTTGTATTTTATGTCACACTGATATTATTTGTTTTTTTTTTTTTAAAAAAGCTTGCTATTCTTAATAACGTAGCCTTGTAAGCCATATCAAATTGTGATGCCTAATTTGCAGTTAGAACAATTCATGCTGAATATAGCACATATTTTCAAAGTATTTTTATTCTATAAAAATGTTAATGTAAACAAACACCTAAATAACACTTAAATGCCAAGTCACATGTTGCTGTAATATCAAACCTTATGCAAAACAAAATGTGAAAGAGGATTCCTACATACTCATCATTGTACCTCTAAGTGAGACCTAATAGCAGATTAAAAGTTGTTTACAATTATCATGCTAATTCTCCAAGTGCAACAAAAGAATATGTCTCTTCAAATCTTTTTCAGATATTCCTGTTCATCAAATAATCAGGAAAACAATAAAGTACAGAATTCCCTTGTAAGTGCAAGCTTCTCATTTCAGTATTCTTAACCACCTATGTAACACAAAGCTGAAGTCTCTCTTAATCCAATGTTTACTTTGTGGCAAACCAGAAAGTTTCAAACTTCAGCTTCTGCTTATTTCAGTAATTCTGTAATCAGCAAATTAACTGCTGTGATTTATTATAAACTAACAACATAACTCAAACATTATGAAAGGAGATTTAACTACTTTTTTTTTTTAAACCACAAGCCACATTCTATTAAGGGACATAGAATCTCACACAGGCAAGCTTTTCATTTCTTGAAGTAAAACAGTGGCTTTGGATTTGCAACAGAACTGCATGATTAAAAAATAGGTCTTTCATATCAAGAGCCATCAGCTATAAAGAGTGCCTGAGCAACTAGCGTTGATGCCCAAGGCTTTTCCCAAAAGAGAATACATAACAAGTCTAATGGACTGAATGGCAAAGAAAAATTCAGACTGTTTATCTGTCTGTACCTATCAGGCCCAGAAGAGAGAAAAAAGTGGAAGTGCATAACAAAAACACTAAGGAAACAAGCCTGTGCAGTAAAATAAAAATAATAAAAATAAAATAAAATATATATATATAAAAATATGTCATCTTAAATTGCAAAACAGGGAATTAAAAATAATTCATATATAGATGGAGAAATCTGTGTGCATAACTATACATATTTCTATAAAGAGGACATAATACGTATTTCATCATCAAATGTGCAGTAGAAGTGTTAAAAAAAATCACTAAATAAAGTGAATTTCAGTACTTTATAGAAGCTGGTTTCAAAAGTACTTACATGTATGCACAAGTTTAGTTACATGTTCAAAGTCACCCAAGTTACTCTTGCAGGTGAGAACAGAAACCATGTCAAATTTCCAGTCCTGTGCTGCACTCACTGAATCTCACTGCTGACATTGTTTTTTAAGTGTGCCAGAAAACTCTTAAAAAATTAAGAGTTACTGTTAAGGACTGTACCATCTTTAGTGTGGTGTCTAGCTGCTACCTCAGAAATTGAACATTTTTCTGCCCAACTAACTCCTCCGATGGATTTAAGCCAGTGGCTCACAGCCTTTTCTAGTCTAGAGACCCCTAAAAATGTTCTATTGTACATACAAACACCAGACAGCAACTCTAAACCTAGAAACTTGTTTTTTCTTGCTTACTTTTAACAGCCTTCTAAAAGAGCAAATAGAAAACAAATATTTACTGTGAGAGAGAACAAGGCAAATCTGGAAAAGTTATCTAGATAGAAACTTCACTGTAACAATTTTCTAGAGTTTGATAGAAAAACTTCTCTAGCTTTCTCAAGCATATTTCTGTTAGTGGAACATGCAAGTCATTTTTGTTCAACATGTCGATTTATGTAACATGTAAGAACTTCTGATTTGCATATACTTCATTAGATTAAATAATATTTTTAAATCCTTTATGTATAGCAGAAAAGGACTTTCAAATCTAGGCTGACAGAGTGCAGCTTGACCACGTTAATTGAAGCAAATCCTTAGGCATAAGAACCAGTGACAAAATTTGTTCAAGCCTTCATTGAGAACAAAAAAAAAAACTGCTGACCTGAAGAAAAATAAAACATGACCAAACTACTATCACATTCAAGAAAGATTCTGCTGAATTGATCTTTCCATACCTGTGCTGAGTCTCCACACACAACACCATACCAGGCTTTCGGGTGGTAAGAGAATGTGTCAGTTCAGCTTTGTTTACGTATCGCTTAGAGCAGAACATGGAATTCTCCCATTTGGCTAAAACAACAGAACTGATGATGCCAGGATTTGTTTACATATGTACGGTTGCTAAAATGCAGTAAGGAATAAAAATGGGAGCACACAACATGGTCCAGACAGTCTAATGACACCCAGTATAGATCAACTGCCCGAATGGCACGCTGTCTTGATCATTCTAGTACAAAATTCCCCATAAAAGATTTAATCAGACAGTATTTGGGTTGCGTAGATTTAAATACCAAAAGCAAGGCAACGAAAGTCACAAAGCCAGACTTCCTTCCCTTGCCTGAGGAAGAGATTAAAAACTGAGAAATTAAAGAATTAAACAGCTCACAAAGATGTTGCAAGCATTTTGCATTGACACTAAAACACAAACAATATAGTCTTGCTTGTTACCAAGATACACAGCTATATTTTCTCAAGGTACATTCAGTACCTTGGGATATGTGTTATGGGATTAAATACAGTGGCTGGGAATAACAAAGAGAACAGTGCATCTCCATTCGAAACTTAGTGTTCTGCTCTCCTTTGAGGCAGGCTCAACACAGTATCACATTTTGTTTATCACAAAAATCAGATGGTTCACTAAATCTATTAATCTCTACAGAAGTAATTTTTGCAAGATTTTATGCTGACAGGCATACATTTTTCTTTTACCAGTATGTAGGAAATATGTTTTTCAACGATGGGACTGTGGGCATCTGACAGAGTTGGATGTCTTAGTTTGCACACAGTGAACAGTATCTATCTATGCAGGGCAGGACAAGGTCCTACATTTCACCTTGAAATGAGACACCAAGTTAGGAACTAAGAACTAACAATTACACTGTGTTTGTAAATTTTTTTAAGTTCGGACTAGAAATAGAGGAAGAATCAGTTTGTTTCTTCTTCCATTCTATACCTATCCTGTCTCAATTAAGTTGGTTTTGTGAGCCCCTCCCCATGACCACAGTACCTGGCTCTACAGCTCATTAGAACACATGCTATGCTGAACAGAAGCAAACTTTACAAGTCAGAAAAAAAGCACCAAGACTGCCTCAAACATTTGAAAAATCTCATCTATTCTCCTTTGAAAAAAAAATATTAATAGCTCTTTCCTGTTTTCCTACCTTCCCTATTCAAACATTTCTCCCCTTACCCTGAGACAAAGGGAATTGTCTGCAGCATGAAGACTGAAGAGAGTGCAGGACCAGTCAGAGCAGATACACAAGTTTCCTCCTTGAACTGATCTTGACAAACAATATTTTGCATGTAAATTAACAATAGTTTTTTTGCTAAATATCAAAAAGAAGTTTTTTTGGTTTGTTTTTGTTTTTTTTTTTTTTTTTAACCATGAGCATAGCACCCCTCACTTCTGAGCAAATCACTGATGGCATAAAAACATATGTACAATTACCTTTAGAAATCATAGAATCATAGAATACTTTGGGTTGGAAGGGACATTAAGGATCACCTAGTTCCAATCCCCTTGCCATAAAAATATGCATTACCACATTGGTGTTTTGATTACAACTGCAATTTTGTCAGATAAACTAAATGCAAACAGAAAAATTATTAAAATGACAAAATCAACAACTGCATCATCAGAACAGTCTTTTGCACAGGAACAGTGTAGAAGCCTTAAGGGGAAGCCATCTGTCTCCTCTGGTGATTTTTGCAAATATACTTCATTTGCCACAGTTGTGTCCAACCCTTTTGCTTGATAGCAGATAATTGTCAGTGGTCCATAGGCAGGAGGTAAATTTCCTCTGCACCACACTCTCATCATACACATGTCTCCTTAGCTCCATGCCACATCGAGGTGTGCGGATAGCAGAAAGCATTATAGGTCTTTAATTAAACACGTCGTACCCTTGAGTTGTTTGAATTTGTTCTAGCAGACACCACAGGGGAGGAGTCTGTAGGATTTTAAATGTTATTACAGAATTTGTCTGGTTTGAGACTTTAAGTACCTTGTTACCTGAAAAAAAAAATTTTATATATACATTTTTTGATAGGAATGGTTGGACTTGATGATCTGGTGGGTCTCTTACAACCTGGTGATTCTATGATTCTATATTTATGGACTTTCCTTCCAGCAGTGTCTAGTATCATAGACTGGTTTAGGTTGAAAGATAACTTAAAGATAACCCAGTTCCACCTCCGCTGCCATGAACAGGGACACCTCCCACTGGATCAGGTTGCTGAAAGCACCATCCAAACTGGCCGTGAACACCTCCAGGGATGGGACAGCCACAACTTCTCTGGGCAAGCTGTGCCAGGGCCTCACTACCCTCACAAGAAAAGATTTTTTTTCCTAATATCTCATCTAAATCTCCCCTCTTGCAGCTTAAAACCATTCCTCCACATTGTGTTCCTGCCCACTCTGATCAAGAGCCCCTTCCCAGCTTTCCTGTAGGCAAAGTCACTGCAGATAATTTTGCAGTAACTCACTCCTGCAGCAGTAGCTATAATCTGACTGAAACACCATAGAAACAGGGTAGATAAGACTACATTGAGATCTGCCCTAAAAAAAAGAAGGCTTTTAAAAATTCATAATTTTAATTAATTTAAACATTTATGAATTGTATGCGTGATGTATACACTTAATTTTCTGTTTCTTCACTCTGAGCTATGAATTCAAATGCAAGGTTTTAAATCCAATTAAGTCCATTTCTCACTACAGTCCATGTCATTCTTTTATGAAACATACTGCTTATCCTTTTCTTGATTTGATTTTAGCATGGACATCTATGTTACACTCACCTAGCACATCTCCACATACCAGTATTTAAAACTAGTAGAATTGATATGAAAAATACTATTTATATTTGATTAGCCATACACTTCATGCAAAACTTAACAGAAAAGAAAGTTTAAGGTTGGCATATATTAACACTAAAAGCAAACTAATGGAGAAACCATTAGTCAGCCACTTTTCTTCCAATATTACAATGTCATAGCTGATATTAAAGCAATTTCTTGGTCCTGGATATTGCCTCATACTGATAAATCAGCATGTCCTTGTTATTATTTTGGTTTAACCACTATAGCTAATTTTTAATAGACAAGATCCACTGACATTACAGCAGTTTCACAAAACACAAGATGGCTATTTTAGAGGTGTAGTGACAACCAGAAATGCTACAGGTACGACTGCAGTATTGAATAGTCCAAAGCCAAGTAAATACATACACTAAAAGAACTTTCCCTGCCACGGGATTGTGGTAAACACCCACTCCCCTATCCTAAGCAAATAAACTGCAGAACAATGCTTGGTATTGTCAATAATAAACAAATATTCAGAAAAAAGAGAATATATAAATGAACTTAAACTAGCTGCAGTTACCATAGAAATCAACGAGACTCACTCAACACTTCCTACTCTATTTCATTATCATTCAGTATCTCATGAACTTAAATGGACAAGCGTTGGTCTTATTCATATGGAAACCCTGGAAATAGTCCACATCACTATCATAGAAGATTAAGGCAATCTAGAATACATCTCTTGGATTCATTTAAGTCTCACCAAGGCCTAACAGAAAATAATAACTAAATTGATAAAGTCCATTTCTCAATGTAGAAGAGCAAAATCCAAAGTATTCCCCCCAGAAAGAGTAGGTAAGTAACAAACATCACCAGCAGTCTATAATCTGTGAACAAATTCATTCGGTTACACTGACTGACTGGTACATCCTCAGCCGCTTTGTGTAACGTACTTATATAAATGCCATAGCTTGATAAAATTACGCCTTATAGTCCTTAGGACATTTCAAGCTAGCAATGAGCAGGTATAACTGCAAGCCATAAAATATGTGTATTTACCCAGATACAAACTTAAAAAAAAAAAACTATCCCCAACCAAACACCAGCTTTTAATTCCACTGCTTCATGTGTGGCTTTCCCCATTCTACGGTACTCTTATTTGACATAATTTCTGATGAATCTCTGGTCTTTTTGACATATTTATGGGAAAAAACCTATGTGTTACCTAAGTGAAACTGTCTGTTAAGAACATTTGCTTGATAAAGAGTATTGCAAATTAATTGCATTTAAGTATCACATGTATTTATAATCAAACTGTAATGGATATATATTTATGCAATTTGTTCCTATAATATTATATTATCTAAAACCTTCTTAAAGAGTCACAGAAAGCTGCCACTCTTTGTCTTTCCCTGAATGAGCAACAAGGCCTACTGTTTTTTTAAACTGTTCTTCACAAGTCTAATAAAGGGTCTAAATCTTTCCATGTCCAACATTTGGTGCACTCAATTCATTGGATAGTCTCAGGAGATTCAGACTTTTCATCACATTCTAAAGTTTTGACACCAATTTCTCAGAAATTACAATCAGCAGACCTTGAAGAACAAGACCCTCTGACAAGCAGATCCCCCAGTCCCAAACTAGGCCCTATTTTTTATTGTTAGCCTCAAAACTTTGTTTAATCTTGTCAAAATAATTTTAAATCTTGCATTTTTCAGCCTTTGAATGTGCAGGACAGTCAGAGCTGGGGAAAGAAGAATGACTACAGTATTTTTTTGATAGACTAAGAGACTGTGGCAACAACTACACATTCCAATCAAACTATCATAGAATCATAGAATCACCAGGTTGGAAGAGATCCACCAGATCGTCGAGTCCAACCATGCCTATCAAACGCTAAACCATGCCCCTCAGGACATTGTCCACCTGTGCCTTAAACACCTCCAGGGAAGGTGAATCAACCACCTCCCTGGGCAGCCTATTCCAATGCCCAATGACCCTCTGTGTGAAAAACCTCCTCCTAATCTCCAGCCTAAATCTCCCCTGGCAGACCTTGAGGCCATTCCCTCTTGTCCTGTCCCCTGGCACTTGGCAGAAGAGCCCAGCACCCTCCTCTCCACAACCTCCTTTCAGGTAGTTGTAGAGAGCAATAAGGTCTCCTCTCAGCCTCCTCTTCTCCAGGCTAAACAACCCCAGCTCTCTCAGACATTCCTCATAGGCCTGTTCTCCAGCCCCTTCACCAGCTTTGTTGCTCTTCTCTGGACTCGCTCCAGAGCCTCAACATCCCTCCTTGTGGTGAGGGGCCCAGAACTGAACACAGGATTCAAGGAGCGGTCTCACCAGTGCTGAGTACAGAGGGAGAATAACCTCCCTGGACCTGCTGGTCACACCATTTCTGATCCAAGCCAAGATGCCATTGGCCTTCTTGGCCACCTGGGCACACTGCTGGCTCATGTTCAGTTGTCTGTCAACCAACACCCCCAGGTCCCTCTCCTCCAGGCAGCGTTCTAGACAGACTTCTCCCAGTTTGTAGCACTGCATATGTTATGGAAAATTTCTATTTCATTGTAAATGTACCGCAGGGAACACATAGGTTATTTTTTAATGCAAAAAAGCGCCTTCCTATAACACTTCACTTTTAAATCTAGTTAGCAAGTCTTAAAAATATGAAGAAAGCAACCTAAATAATCTCCCAATTAAATAATTTAGTACTAAACAATTTAAATCATAAATATACTACTGCTACTAACAGTCATTCCCTCTTTTCTCTCCTCACCAAGGCCTTCTCTTCTCTTTCTTCTGCCAATCTAAAAGATATTTTCATCATGCAGTGATTGAAAAGCACACTCCATTTTAACACAAATACGCAATATATAGAACTGTGGTGGTTTCAGCATTATACATGACTTTCTCTTGCATATCCAGCACTTCACTTAATGAAGGTAACTCTTTCTTCTTGCTCCAATTACTAAAAAAATTAATTTCAGGAAGCAAAATCTATTCAGAAACACTTTTAATTTCTGGTTTTTTGAGATTAATTATGAATATGCCTGATTCCTCTTTCAGAAATACATCTCAATAATTTTTATCCACCATCTACAGCATTACGCAGCACTTCAAAGAAAATCACTCTCTGTGAACAATTTTAAGTAAATTGTTACATTTTATTGCTATCTATGCTACTCTATATTAACTGCAAACAGAACTGCATGGGTTCAGTTAACATGTTCTTAAACCATATGCTTATGCAATTTAATACAGACACATTTTTAAACACTATGGAAAAGTCTCATCTACATTATTTAAGAGCAAAAGTCACATTTACAAAGGTTGTGCTGCCAGGAATATTAAGTTCCAGTTGTGCTTTTAAAGCCTAAATAATGAGAAGAGAATATTCTGACCACACAATTGTAGGCACAATACATAGCCAGTTCAGTTTTCTGCACTACTTTAGCAACCAAAAAGGGTTTTGGACTGAAGGACATGTGGATCACCTTGTGTAAACATTTACCTCCAAACACTGCCCTCCAGATGAAGCTGGATGATGTGAATATTCCTTTGTGCATAAACCATTTCTAAAATGTCAAGCATAGAATTTAGCTCCTAATGGAGCAAGAATTTCTAGTTCTATTTCAGTGCTTTAAAATTTTCACTCTACGGAAGTAAACTACAGAATCAACTGCAATATTAGCACATTCCCATGTGCATGCCACTTATACATCTATTTCATCTAATCTGGCTGTCGTTAACAGACAAGAATAACATGCTGTGAGACACTAAGTTGACATAATGATAGAGCAAGCGATGGTCAAATTTTTCGAAAATGTTTACTTTCTAAATAGTTAAACCTTAAACATATCTATATCTATATATAGATATATACCCCTTCTTAACAAAACAAAACCCACTACTAGAAACTGAATGAAGATAAGTGTTTCCTAATAGCTGTCTGTTGGAATTGATAACAACAACAACAACAAAAAAAAAAAAAGAGGTGTAGGGAACAGGGGAAACTCCTACCTCACAAATACAAGAGCCTAGGACACAAGTGGAGATTTTAACAGGCTGTATTTGAGCAACTAACTAATAAACCCTATCTTAGACACTCATATGATGGGAGAGGTTCATAGTGAGAAATTACACACTTGAAGAACTAGACAGAGTTGACCACCTCTGTGGAGGAACACAGGAAACAGGCAACACCAACTCATCTTTTGGATTCATCACAGCCTGGTGCAGCAACAAACTCCATTCACCACGGCTGCATCGTGGGCACCAAACACTAGCCCCATGGGACTCCGTGCCTCAACAGAGCTAAGAAAATACATCTTTATTTTTGAAATCAGATCTGGCATAGCTAAATGATTCTAAAACCCTGAACTCTGACAGTGAAATGCATTTGGTAAGAATGGTTGGACTCGATGATCAGGGGGGGTCTCTTCCAACCTAGTTATTCTATGATTCTATGATCTGTGCTCCAAGAAAATCAGAAAGAGTAGGTGCAAACAATACTGGCATCAGTACGAGAAACTTTTGTGCCAGGGAGACTTAATTCTGCCAGCAATGAGTATCACTTCCCCAGAGTGTGTGAAAAATTTTCTGTATACAGAGATTAATTCACATAATACCCACACCACTCTCTCCACCTAGTTAGCTCTAACATATACATATAGAAATACTACCCAAATTTAAATGACAAGACTTTTTGGGTTTCTTCACAACTCATAACAAATGCTCCTGGCAGACCTGGACATCCATCACAAATAAGTTTTACAGAAAGCTGCAAGTATTTTTAAAAGCTGATTTATTTTTATTTAAAATTGAAAACTTAATTGAAGTCAAAAGCAAAATATTTCAAGATTTGGGAAGGTCTTAATTTCTCCTCTCTCTGTTTAGTCTTTAAAAGTAATTTTCCCTCTTTATCAACGGAATGGGAGGAGGCTAAGGGTTTTTTTTATTTTATTTGCTCCTCCCCTGCAACCACCTAGGAATTAAATGTTCTTAAGAAAGCTAGAGTGGAGGTGGATCAGCTCTTTCAAAGATTTCAAAGCCATTTATTTGTCAGGAAGGGATTAAACCATTTCACTGTCTCAGTTGTCTCAGCAATGACCCAGATCATGAATAACAAGCAACGTCCCTTACATTCCAGCAGATGTGCTGAATGCATTATTTGGAAATATCTTTTTTTTTCCCAAAATAATTTTCAAAATAAGAGAGAAAAAAAATTGAAGTTTTCAACTGTTTTTATAGCTATATACTTGAAGAAAGCCTTCTAGCCTATCTTTTAAAGGTTGACTACCAATTTGTGCCTATTGTCTAAACAAATGGTAAACCTGGACATTTACATCACCAATATAGGACCACTTTGCAACACAACCGCACAGATATGAAGCTGTGACCTTAAAAAAAAAAAAAAATTCTGTCCTGTATTTTCCGTACTGTCAGCCTTTATTTTCTTCACTTTATGCCAGTGGCCATAAAGTTTAAATATTAAAAAGGTAATTATCGGAGCAGCTACTATATAAATATTTGTTCCAACACTCACAAAGCAGCTGGACAAACATCTGATAAATTAGCAGCTGTTTTGTAAAGTTACTGAAGAAGAATGTCAATGATATGGTGACAGACCATAGTGCAGAGAGGTACAAAAAATACTCAGTTTTGGTTTCACAACCGGCACCTGACATTCCACAGAGATTCACTAAGGTGAAAATGACTGTTTGGGTAAGAACAATGATGAGAGTTTTCCCCATAAGTAGAAAATGCAAGTAAAATTCCATGTGACACTGATTTGCGTTCAACTCATTTCAACTAACTCATCTCCTTCACTTGTCAAATAAACCCAAGCAGCAGTGACACAACA
Source organism: Coccyzus lansbergi (assembly GCA_033558105.1). Classification (NCBI taxonomy): domain Eukaryota; kingdom Metazoa; phylum Chordata; class Aves; order Cuculiformes; family Coccyzidae; genus Coccyzus; species Coccyzus lansbergi. Next base: position 344,001 of record JAUMJK010000178.1, on the reverse strand, counting down.
GTCTTCAGGTGTTCATGCTGAACTGAAGATAAGTTATAACTCTTCCTCCAAGTCCATTTCAGTGGACTGTTTTAAAAACTCTTTTTGTAAACACTGCATTTATAAAATTGATCTTTATTTAAAGCCTCAGAATCTGAAAATGCACTACAATTTCTTTAGCTGCAGATATGTCATACAATTTTGATTTCATAGCTCTGTAAAGTCACCAGTTCTTTCTTCAAGGAGGAAAAAAAAATATCCATACTTCCATTCAGAAATATAATGGCTGTGTTAAAGAACAGGCTGTCTTAAGTGAGTATGACTTCATAAGATAGCTATAACATTTTTCAAACAATATACTCTGATGAAAATATTAACTTGACTTTGCTACATCCTTTTTCTACAAATAATGTGAATATTCTCTCTAGCATTAATGTTCACTGAAGCAGTTAACCTTCAGGAAATATAACCATAAAGTAAAAAACTGTTTAAATGAACAGTCAATGTTCATACTGAAAATGGTCCTCCAGAAATCACATTCTATCAATTCAAATCCTGAAACTGGTAAGTGCTATATTGAAATAAATGCATCTTTTTTTCTGAACTGAACAAAACTAACAAGCAGACTCCATATATTGCTACTTATTTCTCAGATAGATAGTCATACTGATGAGCCCAGATGTGTACAATATCTGCTGTTATACTGTAACAAGAATATGAACATACTCTCAGAAATAATCTGACCCAATGATTTTGGCCAGCTATCTTGTACCTTGTAAAATGCAATGGTAAACTGCAAGGACCACAAAAGAAACAAAGTCATCAAATGTAACTGCATAAGTTTTTACACTATCTTGAATAAAAACACATAGAAAAATGTGCTTTACATTTTAAGTTTTTGTCTTGTTTATTGGTTTGCATTTGTGCTCACATATACCTCAGTAAAACCAACACATCAATTTCTGATTGTATTGTTAGTAGCATAGGACTCTGGTTAAAGGTAATTTCTAGCATTGATACATAAACTGGAACAAGAATCATGGCTCTAAGATTTGTCATTTTCAATGCTGAAGGTGTCAGGACAACATGCAAATTATCAATATGCCAGTTTTCATAAGGTAATCAATATGTCACTGCGCACAGAGACGCAATCCTAGAAGCAGCAATAGAACATGCTTTCAAGCTATTGATAAAGTCAGCATTTAATGCAAACAAATGAGTAGAAGATACTTTTAGGAAAAAAATAATTAAGTAGTAGTCTGCTATTATGGTTTCAAGAAATAAAATGGGGATTGACTCAGTGCTGATGCAACAAACCAAACAAAATTCCTTCACTAATACTGGGATACTATTTGTTCTATTCTTTTTGTTTAAAATAACAATATAAAAAAAAATCATGGAAAAGTAACTTACAAGTACTCTGCCAGTTAACGTCTGTGCAGATATCATGACTCCTGCCCAGTCCTTCACGGACGTCATCCACCCCACTTCTGCTGCCACGTTCTCCTCTTTCTCATCTGTTGGTTTGCAGGCACCATCTGCCTGTGTATCTCCACCACCATTGATCTTCTGGGCCTCCTGCAAAGTAAACCTTTGGGTTAGTTAATATTTAGCAATTTTACAGTTAAAGTCAGTACACAGTAGTGGCTAATAAATGCTAAGAAAAAAGCAAATCTAACAACTAGATAACGGTACTCTCCTTGACATTAAATATAGAAAACATGTATTTGGCATAAAATTTCTTGTATGTTCCTTCCCTATAAGCTGCGTAATTGCCAAGAGGTGTGCAATTACAGAGTTACCTATACATGAGTTTGTCATAGATTCATAAAATCACGGAATGGTTTGGGTTGAAAGGGATCGTAAAGCCCACCCAGTTCCAATCCCACTGCCACAGGCAGGGACACCTCCCACTGTATCAGGTTGTTCAATGCCCCTCCAACCTGGCATGGAAAGTCTTCAAGGGATGGGGTAGCCACCACTTCTCTGGGCAACCTGTGCCAAGGCCTCCCCACCCACACAGAAACACATTTCTTAAGTCTTCTCTTGTTTAAACGTTCCTTCATTCAGCCTAAAACTGTTCCCCCTCACCCTATCCCTGCACTCCCTGACCAATAGCTCCTCCCCAGCCATCAGACATACATCAAAGGAACTTTTGATATATTAGTTCAAAACAATGTGTACTAAGCACCCACGTAATTTATGTACAATTTTTATTTACTGTCACTCAAATCAATTTTCTGAGTAAATCTTCACTGAGAAGCATGACGTAACAAGACAACAATTATGAAGTGTAAGGGGAACAATAAAAACCATACAGAATCTGCAGGGAGCTGCCATGCTATCAGTGAACTGGTGTTTCAATGAAGTTTTTAATATATCACAGGAGCTCTTCTGTCAGTAAGTGGCTCTCCTGGAACGGAGAGTTGGAATTTAAAGAGAAGCCTCAGCTGCACTAAGCTGACTGATGACTCACAGGCATTGGAATTCATATCAGTCCCTCCTGGATGCTGCAGCAAGGATATTGTGCTCTGTAGCGGTGTATGTGCTACAGTCACCAATGCTGCACAAAAATTAAGGGAAATTACAGGAAAAGCCGGCCTGCATTGTACAGCGTTTAAAACATAGATATGCAAAGTATCCAACTGTGCCATGAGCATGCCTTCGGTGACAACATAATACTAATGACTTCCTGAATACTTGACAGGTTATGCTAAACAGGCATACGGGAGGCAGCAAAATTCAGTGTTGAGGCAAATACTGAGCACTTGAACTGCACTCAAAAGATGTACACTAGTGCTTCAAGCACTTTGCACAGCCTAACAGCTTGAAAGATCTTGTTTATAGATGACTTTCCTATAGGCCACTAAGCAGGAAATCAATTCCCATTGATCCCCTCTGGGATATACATTATACAAGCAAAGATGTTTGACGCTGGTTCAGTGACTATTATTACAGAAGGAATACTGCATCATCACGGTCAGAGCACGTAGATACGAAATGGGCTTGAGGACAGAGCTGGACATAAGTGTAAGGGCACTTCCTGAGAACAGTAGAATCACAGAATGCTTTGAGTTGGAAGGGATTTTTACAGGTCATCTAGTGCAATACCTCTGCAGAAGCAGGGACATCTTCAACTTGATCAGGCTGTTCAAAGCCCCATCCAATCCAACCTGACCTTGCCTGTTGCCAGGGTTGAGGCCGCCACTACCTCCCCTGGGCAACCTGTGACAGTGTTTCACTAACCTCATAGTAAAAAATTTCTTCCTTATATCCAGTTAAATAACTGTACTAACAATACAGAACTAATAAAACAGTTGCACTGAACCTGTCAGCAAAGGCCAACAAACTAACACTAAAAATGTAATATGAAGACCAAAAGTTGTTTCTAAAGAATTTCAGTATTGAAACTTAATTAGCTAACCAGATTCTCCTCTGGTACCCCCTCACCCAAAATGCAGGCTCTATCTTCCTACCAGCAATTACAGCACAGTGCACGATGTGGCTAAATCGATAACAACAAATTATTCAGAGTTACAACAGCAATTTAATACTTCCTAAGCAAATAACCAGACAGAAGATAAAAGCTACTTGGTATTTGCATAACTGGACCTCACTCCCTGACAAACCTGGACACAGTGAATCAGATGGTTTGCATTCAGCATTGAAAGATATACTGCATTGCATGCACAGAGAACAACCTACAGAAATGAGCTCACTGCTTAGGAGAATGACGTATGGTACAGCACGAGGCGTTCATAGGAGAATAATGCTTGGCTAGGAACAATTTGTGACCCACTTCATCACTGAGCCATATAGATCAGTCGCAAAGAAATTACTTGAACACCATGAGTTTTTTAATCATAAACCAGCAAAGAGAACCATAGAATGGTTTGGGTTGGAAGGGACCTTAAAGATCATCCGCTTCCAAGCCTCCTGCCAGAGGCACGTACATGTCCCACTGGATCAGGTTGATCAAAGACCTACCCATGGTGGGGCAGCCAGCACTTCTCTAGGTAACCTGGGCCAGTGCCTCATCACCCTCAGGAAACCATTTCTTCCTAGTATCACAGAACCATAGAATCACCAGGTTGGAAGAGACCTCTTGAATCATCGAGTCAAACCATTCCTATCAAACACTAAAGCATGCCCCTTAGCACCTCCTCCACCCATCTTTTAAGCACCTCCAGGGATGGTGACTCAACTACCTCCCTGGGCAGCCTGTGCCAGTGTCCAATGACACCTTCTATGAAAAAATTTTTCCTGATATCCAGTCTGAACCTCCCCTAGCAGAGCTTGAGGCCATTCCCTCTCGTCCTGTCCCCTGTAACTTGGGAGAGGAGGCCAGCACCCTCCTCTCCACAACCTCCTTTCAGGTAGTTGTAGAGAGCAATAAGGTCTCCTCTCAGCCTCCTCTTCTCCAGGCTAAACAACCCCAGCTCTCTCAGACGTTCCTCATAGGCCTGTTCTCCAGCCCCTTCACCAGCTTTGTTGCTCTTCTCTGGACTCGCTCCAGAGCCTCAACATCCTTCTTGTGGCTAGGGGCCCAGAACTGAACACAGTATTCAAGCTTTCCTATCTTCTAGAAACCGAGATGTACATACCACAAACTGTTAATAAACCAAGATACTGAGGTTTAGAAAACCTAGACACATCTCCAAGGCCCCAGAGGCACTCACAGGTCTCACTGCTTTCCCCTGCCTCTGCCTGTGGCCCAGGATGCCACTTCAGCCCAGCGCCACCTCGCTGGGTCTGATCATCACCCTCACCTACAGCCCCGACCCCTTGTCTGGCTCCAAGGAGCATCCGAGTACCCCAACCCCCAGTGAGCCCTCACCCTCACAGGGCTCTGACAGCTCCTGACTTGTTACAAATTACATGTGCCGTTTCCATCAGTTTGTCTGCCTTCTGTAGTTAATAGAGCTTGGATTTCAGATTGTAAACTTTACCAGCGAGATTTCACTGCACAGTGGGCTTATATATTCTGTACAAGTTTATATGGAATAATAATATTACTGTGGTTTCCATACTAAAACAGATGCAATTATCTCTTCCTCTCATACAAGAAACTGAGACGGTGATTATGTGCCTAACTCAGAGGTATTATCAGTAGAACAGAGATGAAACCACAAACTTACTTGATTTTCTGCCCAGTATCCTCTATTTAAAACCTCAGGGATCCACACCTAGCTGAAAACACTCATCATTACAAAATTTTGTATAGAAAGTCACACAACTACAGATAATTACACAAAGGAAGCTGAACAGAAAAGTCCTTTCTATACCAGTAAACGTGAAAATATTATGGTTGGAAAATTCTGTTATTGTTTACATGCCCCGTCCTTAACCTCAATCTTTTTGTCAATACACCACGCTGAATTTTAAAGACATAACTATTCAGTAGATTACAAAAATAGCATTTCCTAACAGTCTATAAAAAAGTAAACAATTTACTTCAGTGAAGGAGAAAGGTAGCTTTTATATTTTCAAATGGTTCCACAACCCTAATACAGTCCATTGTGCTGTATTGACTTCTGGTTGCCAACAGAATAGAGCAGTATGTGACAGACTCATTCAGCATCTGATTCTCTTGAGGTATTAAAGTCTGTAGTACATTTGAATGGCTGTATTTCTGCATTTATACCTGTTATTTCACCTCTATTAAAATCTTCCACCTGTATTAGTTCTTAATTAAAATATAACTAAAACAATCATACCTGTCAAGTGTCATTTGGAAGAGAGTCTCATCATCAGCTATGCACCAAGCCTAACTCTTGCCACTATTGTAGCTATAATTAGTATGTTGATTAGTTGCTGCTCTGTAATATTTGTTTTCAGCTAGGATATTTTATATTTTTAATCTACATGGCTAGCTTCTTAGCTTACTTCATTGAAGGTTCAGCACTAAGAAAAGTTTATTCCCGAGTCATTATGCAATTGTGCAGAGATTACTAGAGAAGATTTAAAACTGCTTTCCTTTACACTGTGTACATATCAATCCTGTTATTAACTGTAGTTTTGTTCCGTTGCCATTTCTTCACGTCAAAGCATTGACTAACCAAGACCACATGCTGAAAAAGGTGCTTAAAACAATAACCTGACAGTGACAGTAAATGTTTAATTATTTACAGGTTCAGTAGCTACAAGTAAGATAATACTATCTTTAGCCACACTTCTTAGCTGTTGTTTCACAAAGCATTCGTTATTTTAATTACTTGATGTCAGGAACATCCCAGCTGATTGAAAAGAGCATATTTTGTGAAAGTTATATTACTTGAACGTAACAGCAAAATGGAAAAGAAAGCATGATGAGAAGGGGTGTACAGGAGTCAGGACGCAATGTTCTATCAATGGTTCAGCATGGCCCTGGATGGGAAACTTCAATGCTTTATCTTATACGTTCAACAATAAATACTGATTCAGATTAACCAAGTGCTGGGATGTTAAAGACAGTTACCTTAAGAAAGCAGACACTTTAAAAAAGTTTTCAATTTTGAAAATGTAGTCCTGCCTGCCTCCCTTGACCTCTCTCTATCATACCTGTACAAACATGGAACTAACACACAGTGTTAGTTAGTGTTAACTAAAACACAGAACTAACACACCTCTTCAACTGCAGTTTAGCAAACACAGGACTTCACTGGAATACTGATAAACAAAACAGATGGGAATGTGAGAAATAATTAGCTGTATTAAGTCTTACAAATCTCTTTGAAAGAGAGAAGCTTGTAGGAAAGAGAGCAAACACTAAAATAACTAAACATGAGCCAAGACACTCCTGATAAACCAGCCTATCCATGGCATTTCTTTGAATATTAGGTTCTTACTCAAGATTAGGTTACATTGACCTCACTTATACTGTATCTACAGCTTGGCTAGCTTCAAGGAATTAATTATTAATATCCAGAAAAACATTATTCCTTTCACTGAATAAAAGGGAACAGAATGATCTGCAGAAAACACAGCTGATGAGATAGCCAAGCATTTTCCTCTCATAAAATATTCACAAGCTATGTAATTTGGTGTTAGCAAGTTTGGCAGGTTAAGAAAAATACAGTCCAAAAACAGATTATAAAACTTTTCTTATGAGATTATAAACTTCTGTGAAACAACTGTTCTTTTTGTGTCGTGCCTTCCTGAAGAAATCTTAAGAAGCTCCTGGCTAGTTCTAGCTTACAACCAGAGCCTTAACTTCTTGTGCTGACAAAAATCCCCCATGACAGTGACCAGTTTAGGTTGCAAGACCAAGTAAATGTTTCTCTTTTTTTCAGCCACTGGCATCTCTTCTGCATTTGTGAATAACCTCAGTAATCCTGACAGGTTTTTGTTCTATACCCTCCATATTTTGTACGAGTTACTTGTACAAAATCCCCTTTTCTTGACTGACAAACTGCTGCAGTAGAGGCATCTATTCTAAAACCTTGACTTGAGAGACAATGGAAGCTAGATGAGTATAATACAGTGTTCCATGATCCTGCAAACAGCATTACAGTCTGCCAAATGACGAGATCCTGAGCATGGGTCTACTTAAAAACACTAAACAGTAAACATCCACATTATCTGTAATGTGAAGAAAATACAAAAATATTAAGTTCAAAATTTAAAAATTTCTACGCATTGATGGAGGTGAACAATAATGGAGGCGTTACTGATGTAAAACAGTATACCTGAATAATTGCGAAAGCTGGCTGTCAGAATTCCATACTAGCCTAAGAACTGTGAGACATGATGAAGTCCCTGTTCTGGCACCAAAATTTTGAAGTCATCAGTGACTTTATTTACTCTTTTTATGCCTTCACCACAGCTATAGGACAAAAGTGATGGTCATTTCTGCTGTGCAATAATCATACCAAGTTAAATATGTGTGGGATTTTAAGTGTTAAGGAATCAAAGTAAAACATGCTAAAAAAATACTGGTAAAGACTGTTGAAGTAGTTATGAGACAATTAAATGGATAAAACAGAAGTGTAAAAGGGAAGAAATAAAGAACTCCAGGCATTGCACTGAAACGAACAATCATAATATTAATAACGAGACCAGGAAAGTAAAAAAAGAAAATCAAAACAGTGCCCACTAAAGTCATAGAAAAGAGGAGAGTAATATAGAAGGACTGCACAATATGACCATCTAACAATCATTTTCAAGTCACACATAACGAAAGAGACTGACAGAAGAGAATGATTCTCACAGCTAAAAGCTTCCTCCTTTTTATTCCTGATAGTGTATCAGACCACATTTATAGAAATAAATAACTAGTGAACTTGCCATAAAACTACTTAACAAGTCAACATATTGTACGCAACAGAAAAATCAATAAAGACATGACAAGTCTGCAGTGTACAAGTTAGGAATATTCACTGAAAATATCTCACTAATATAACAATTAATATCCAGTTCATATCTATAATTCTGTTCTCCTTTTCTGTAGTCAACAGAGCATTTCTTATTAATTTCCTGTACAAAGGCCAAATTATTATCAAATTAAAATATTCCCTGAAGACCCTGTTCAATTATAAAGTAGCAGACAAAAGGGCAAAACAAGCATTTCATTTTATTAATGGGGACACTAACATTAAATCAAAAGAGACATGTCATTATTCTATGGCTCACACATACCACAGAAACAGGTACATTAGGCAGATTACACAATTACTATGCATGACAGAATACTAGTCTTTAACTGGCTTTTCTGTGGTTCAAATGTCAGAGACCAAATGTATTTTAAAAAGAACTTTAAAGTAGTCATCCTAGGTCAGTAACCTTAAATATGACGGAAACCAAACTTGTAAAAATATATAAAGCTATCTCAAAAGGGATCTAATTACAAAACTATAGGAAGTGAAAGAACCCTTAATAGAAAAGCCTAGAGAAAGGTGCATGTACTTTCTGCTATCCTCCCTTGTTCATTCCTCCCACCTAATAGAAGGCAAATCAAAGAAAGCATACAATTGAAAATAAAATTGATACAGACATTATCATCAAATGGACATTGCCAAATTTTGTACATCTTATTAACTAAAATCCACAGATTATAAAACCTTTTAAGTATCAGTAATTCAAATTATGCTTGTTTCAAGCAATGAAAAACATGTTTCACTTACTGTCTTTATATGCAACACATTTTTGCAACACTACATGAGTGATTTCAATCTGAAAGTCTCAAAGGGCCGCATGAATGTGAGAAAGGTTTTAAAAACTGAGGAACAAAAATTCGTAAACAGTGGGGAAATTACCTAACTTGATTATCTTGATTACAGGAAGTACTTGAGCTGATTGCTTGTAATTTTGTTGTTGTTCTTAACATTAAGTAATACACAACTCTAAGCTAAGTTTTTCAATAATCTCCTGGTTTTCATACCATGAAAGGATGAAAAATACTGTGAACACATTTGATTTTGCCTAATTTTAAGACAAAAACTGCCAGTAAATATTTTATGATCTACATGATCTAAGTTGCAAGAGTGGCTTTTACAAACTAATTACATTGTAGAAGCTGAAATAAATCAACTGTTGAAAAAAGTATTCTCTACCAGGAATAATGGCCTGTTTAAATGTTGAATACAAGCTTCCCATAGAAGAAAGTTTATTTCACTGAAAGATATAAACAAATATACTTTATGAAGAGTATAACATTGGTTCATGAGTAAAACTGAACTTCACAATATCTTTTCAGTTGCATGCTTTTCTCCATCTGCTCAATTACAGAAGAGGAGGCTTATGCCTATCAGCAATTTACCTATTACCTACTCACTATATTAGTTTCATAACGCTTTCTTGTGCCATCAGAGAGAAAGAGATTCAGACTGGATTACAGAAGGGAAATATCCCCCTCTTCTCTGTATTACAGATAAGGAAACTAGTGCAGCTGGCACTCAAATTGGTGCTCAAAAACGTTTCTCCTATACCTGAAAACCATAAGGACTCCATGTATCAGGAAAAATGTTAAATAGCTAGCAGTCTCTAAGCATAAGGTACCATAACTACTCCAAAACTACTTCATTCTTGTGTGACAGAATTAACTACTCACTTCCTTCAACAACAGAATACCCTAGAAAACTGGGTGAAAGGAATTTCAGGTCTTCATTTGATTCAAATCAAACATTTCCACATGGGAGGAATGGCTTCTATTTTATGTGAAACAGCCAATTATTTATTATGTGAGTATAGGCAACCTTCCTCAGTGCTGAGCCTGTTGGACTGAATTTATTCACATTTAGATTTTTACAGAGAGATCTATGATTTTTCATAAGATTTTAGAAATAACAGAACAAAAGATGAAGGAGGAAGAATGAGACAAAAAAAACCTGAGTGTCAAAAATAAAACTATTTGGTAACATTGTAAAACACACGGATAGATGATGATTTTAAGAATGCTGGAGAAACATTTTATTACTATTCTATTACATCTATCATATTACGATTATGAAGGAAATCACAATGAATTAAAGGCAGGTCTCTGCAAGATATAAAGCAATGTCTAAGCCTTTACTGACACAGTTCCCACATGCAGTACATAAATACTGAAAGAGCAACAGGTGAGCCAATGAGTAATTAAAAACGTTTAACAGCACACAACACTTTTTGCCTCAGAGATTATAGAGTATAATGCAGCATTCAGACTGAATGAAACTGGGACTTGGTGAGGGAGGTGGGTGCAGAGGGAGACAGTCAAAGAGCACAAAAATATGCAGGAATCCAGAGGACAGAGACACAGCTCTCACTTTCAAAATTATGGAAAACGCAGATTTAGTTGTAAAGTAACAATTTCAATTATTACTTTGAAATAATTACATTAAACTAAGCATTATCCCTGAAGGGCCAGTTATGTCACATTGTTAGGGCTATTATTCTACCAAGTAGCTATTACCTCATTTATTATCCATATCTATGAAAACAAATTTAGTGTAAACTGAATCTCATGACTCCCGTGCATAAAGGATTAATTAGTTGAAAGTTTTTTTAAACTTAAAAGAAAACTTCCTTGCAGATAAATTTCTTTTAGGTAACATTTAATTTTGCTTCACATCCCAGATACCAGCACCCAAATTACCCCAAGTAAGTACCTGTAAACTGCAAATGCAGCAGTTGGTACTTTCATGATGCAAAGAAACATATGTGGTTCCTACAAATTCATAGATATGGACTGAAATCTAAGGCAGAGAAGAGAAGCAAGTTAAATTTGTGTTTGACTTGCATGCTATAGCTCCATTAATTTTCATTTCTGCCATATAGAATGAAAACAAGCCCAGTGAATTCTTTTTGATTTCCTTTACCTCATCACTGTAAAGCACAGGAATAACTTTAAATGGCACAGAGATCATCGCCTCCTTGTGAGGGTGTATCAGTGATGTAGTGCTAGGAATTGATGCATGACTGTGACACTGAACACAGCCTTTATAAGCAATCAGAAGTTCGACTACTGGAAAATAAAGATATGTGGCATCCATTCTTGGCTCTCATAACACAAAGAATTATATCTAAGCCTCCTTGCGCATGGTAGGATTCAATCTGCCTGTAGCAAAACTTGTACATGAAGCTCTCACTCCAACAGGTCACGCTCTAAATGACAACAGCAACTCTTTGAAGTTGCTCAGAGGCTCAAATTGTTAGAAGCAGCCCTAGCCAACTGCGTGAGTAGCACAGGGCAGGTGAACGCTTAAAGGCAGACATCATCCTGTGTCATGAGTCTACAGGTTTTGGCTTCAAGATTCATTAAACCAGAAAATACTGCATCTGTCACAAAAACATGCTACCTCTGAATATTCACACTGTCTATAAATTATGCATGGTGCAGTGAGCAGTTATTATCCACCGATGAAGAAAGATAACTAACAGAGGGGAGAGGATAGGCCAGATTAAAATTTTAGCTCTTTTTCAAAGTTAGAATAAGAGTAAGAAAAGACATTAAAGGATAACAATTGTTAAATCATTACAGAGTATTCAGTTTTAATTTACTCAGCCTTCAGGGGAGCAGAAGAAGTTGACAATGATCAGTAATGAAGTTAATGCTACTGTGGAAATTTCAGTCTTGAAAAGAGAGGAAATCAACTATGCCCTGTGTTTACATCTTGCAATTTTATGACAATCTGGTAACTTTATTACACAGCCTAGAACTGCACTTTTTATTTTAAATTTTACGTAAATTATTCTCGTAGAAGAGTTCACAGCGGCATGAAGATCAAAAAGCTCTTCAAAGCAGGCCACCACACTTCACACTACTCACAAGCTGTGTTTTACAGAACCTACTCATCAGCTTCAAAATTGAGTTTTTCTCCATTTACAGCACTGCATAATTACTTCACACAGCTACCCAAGATGCAGCTGCCCCCTGTAATTTATTCACTGACACTGATTCACTGACAACCCAATCCAAGTAACACATGAAGTGAGAAAGTTTACCTTTACTACTTCTTAAGGAAAAAAAATAAAAGGGTTTAATTAAGCCCTAGTAAAGAAAGAACCAGTAAATCCATACATAATTCAAATCTTCCAAACATCTGAATCTACTTTTGATTACTGTTGATGCCTCTATTGGCAACCATTACTGCCTTGGTTTATTAACTAAAGGAATCGAGTGGTCCACCCTAGGTTGCAAGAGACTCCCAGTGAATACACTTAACTTCCTGTGAAGAAGGAAGCTTCTTTCCTAATACGAAGTCATATATCAGATTTTTGTACTGTGCTGTTTTAATAAAAACTTGACTTCTAATCATTTTAAAAGGCACTCTGGAAGCAAAGTCTCCCTGTTATTGATCGATAGAAAGAGCTGTAAAAATTCAATATGAAAAAAATATGTTGCCTTAACTCAGTTTCCATTATTTTCAGGATTCAAAAATGATAGAGGAATTTTATTTCCTCTGAAAACCCAGGACCACTGCCATTTGTATTTAAGTCAGAATCACCGAGTTCCACAGAAATCCCTTTCTGCACTGATTTTTGCTCACACAGGAGTAACAGAAAGTTATAAACCAAGCAAACTTTCCAAACTCGTCTTCATAAAAGCATATTTTACACAAAGTTCCAAGCAACCAGACCAGGTACAGAAAAGGACCATAAAAATGTTCAGAGGGATGGAACATTTCTATAAAGAAAGGCTGAGAGAGTTACGGTTTTTCAGCCTGGAAAAGAGAAGGCACCGGGGAGACCTTAACAGCAGCCTTCAAGTACTGAAAGGCTGATGAGGACAGATTCTTTAGCAAGGACTGTTGCAACTGGACAAGGAGGAATGGCTTTAAACTAAAACAGGGTGGATTTAAACTAGATAAAATGAAAACTTCTTTTACAGTGAAGGTTGTGAAACACAGACGCAAGTTGTGCAGGGACGTAGTGGAGATTCCACTCCTTGAAATATTCAAGATCAGGTTGGATGGGGCTCTGAGCAATCTGACTGAGTTGAGGGTGCCCCTGCTCCTGTGGGGGTAGGAGGTTGGACTGGATGACCTGCAAAGATCCCTTGCAACCCCAACTATTTTATGATTCTATGATTACCTGAAACAGAAACTACTGTGAAAAAACAGCAAGTCAGTAATTGAGATACTTTCCTTTCTATCCATTATTTTCCTAAAGCTATTAGCTTTGTCTCTTACATACACAAACAAACCTACAAATCTTCAGAGTTTCTGTAAATCAGATAGTCGTCTCTGTGAGCTGCTATTTAAGTATATACCACCTCATTAATTCTCCTGCTTTGTTATCTCCAGCAGTATCTGCAGGTATAGTGCTAAATGCCATTTCCTCCTTGTCTGTAAGCATTTTCAAAAACAGATACAGTACAACAGGAAGGGGGGGAAAAAAAACCTGGGCCCTCAACTTCCCACCTCTCAGAACTGTGGCCTCACCTGAAAGGTCCTGGGCATGTTTCCCATTATGATAAGCTACAGCAGCTTTTAACACACGAAAACAAACCCTGTGAAAGCCTGTAATGCCTTTTTTAAATAATACCAGTCAGAAGAAGAATAAAAAGGAGCCTGAATTTTGCTACTAGCCACCTCTCTGGATACCATCATCTCCATAGGGATTATAATCTAGAAAAGACATTTTCAGTATTGTGAAGCACCATGTGAAAGTTCACAATGATACCATTTTGTCCAGAACTATTCAAGTATGCAGATCAAACTGATGGTTCCTCTGTTTGGGTTGATGTCAAGTTGAGTATGAAACTCAACAGTGTGCCCCGGCAGCCAAAGCAGCCAAGCACGTCCTGGGATGCAGCAAACGCAGCATCACAAGCCAGTTGAGATGATTGTCCCACTCGGCACTGCACTGATGCATCCCCACCTTGAGCACTGTGTGCAATTTTGGATGCCTCAGTACAAAAAGGACAGCAAACAGAGTTATGAGGAGAGCAGCCAAGCTGGTGAAAGGTCTTGAGGGCAAGACTTATGAGGAGTGACTGGGGCCACTTAGCTTGTTCAGCTTGGAAAAGAGAAGGCTTAACAGTGATCTCATCACAGTCTACAACTTCCTCAAGGGTGGCAGTAGAGGCAAGAAGGCTGATATCTCTCCAGTGACCACAGACAGGTCACAGGGGAATAGAATTAAGCTATGTCAAGGGAAGTTCAGAGCGGAGGTTTTTCATGGAAAAGGTAGCTGGTTTCTGGAATAGGCTCCCCAAGGAAGCGGTCTCAGCACCAAACCCGTCTGAGTTCAAGGAGCTTCTGGACAATGCTCTTAGATGATTTAGTTTTAGGTAGCGCTGCAAGGAGCATGGACTTGGATTCAGTGATCCTTATGGGTCCCTTCCAACTTGAGACAATGTATGAGCAATCTCCTAACTTTCATTCTAAATGTGCCTTTTCCTAAAACTAACCTTTCTTAAACCCTTCTAATCCCCTTACACACTCATGATCTCTGACCTTGCCCTTTATCCTAACACAGCAGTAGATGAGGAAAGAAACCTCTGAGCTTCCATTACCTCAGTAGGTGTTTAGTGACAAAGAAAAAAGGCTGAGATAAGATATCTTATCTAAGCTGTTTATTCAGGAGATAGGGAGGTATCAGCCTCCTTAATTTTGTAGTTTCTATCTGCTTGGGGTGGGGAGTTTTAAGATTTTCTATTATTTTTCTCCTTCCCCCTCCACATTCCATCTATAACAGTTTGTCATTCTGTGTCTGCAAGTTTGGCTAAGCCTCCACTTTCTTTCTGAGCATCCTCTGCTATTGCCACTGACTGTGGTGGCACCAAGTACTGAAAAGATGATCAGCAGCAGCATACATCCTTCTGCATGAAAATCCACCAGCCACCTGGGGACAGCAGATGTTTTTGGTATTGTTCATGCCTTATAGAAGCCAATACTAACCCAGGGAAGGAGCCAAAAAAATGGAAGCAAGACTTACAGCAGGAATAATACTGTGGTCCAACTGAGGTCACCATTTAACTAAATACAGCATTCACAGGAGGACACAAGTGAATTACCAAAATAGTTACACCACTTTTCAGCTTCCTGGAAAGATTTTTGTTCTTAGAGCAAAATAAAAACATAATTGTAATACAAAAATACCAGTAGACAGGGTTAAAACCCAGTAGTATCTTTGGCAAGGCTACGGCAACTGGGATACTGGAATAATAAAAGCTACCAGACAGTAATCAGACTCCAGATGGAAGTTGAAAGTTGCATTGTTTTCACCATTTTTTTTTACAAGTAAACACACAAGAATTGATGGAACAAATATGCAGACACAGTTTGCTGATGTACAGCTTAGAGGAATGAAGGAGAAAAAAAAGATTTCTTAAAATTATAGAAAGCCAAATTTTAATTTGTATCAGTATGGAATTCACTTGGAGTCTCCTTCATTACTGCTTCTGAAAAAAATTGTTTTGCATAGTAAATTTAGACAAAATTTAAGAATTTCCAATACTGTTATAAAAGGAAACTGGAACACTACAAGAATCCTCACAGGTGAGTATCCATGTGGTTTTAGTTTATGTAGTGAGGTTATCTTTAACGCATTAGACACTGGTACTGTACATTACTTTTGGAAAAAAACCTCTGTTGCAGACTTATTGGCATAGAAATTTGCATGACTTGATAAAAACTAACAGTCAATGAGGCTTTCTTTAACTTGCCCCTTAGAACCACTAACAAAATGAGGTATTATTTATTTTCTATGAAATTAAAATAGTTGAGGGTACAGAAAACATTTCAGTTTTCTGCTTAATTTCTTCCTGGAATTGTCATTATTTCACATTATATTTAAAAACAATCTGAAACATGCCTACCTTTTTCTTTTTAAACAAAAGGCTACACACAGTCTTTGAAATATTCTATTCAGCTCAGCCTAATCATCATTTTCAAAAAGTACTTAAAAAACCTTTAAGATTGGCTCAAATATAGCGGGAAGAAGGGAGGCAAATAGAATTAAACAATCCCCACAAATTTATGTTTGAAGGAGGGCAACCTTCCCATCACAAGAAAAACTCTTAACTCCATAACTGACTTCACCTTGCAGAAAGGGAACTATCAGAGGTGCAAAAATCTTGCTCCCAATTACCAAAACAGTGTAAAGGCCATCCCAGCAATTAATTCATGTGAATAAAAGGGCCAATTTCTTGCAAAAAGCTTACAGACCTATTACAAATTAACTCTAGATTACTCAAATACACCTTGGAGTCTGCTTCCTGATGTCTTGGACGCAGGGCATCCCAGCAATGGTGGCATCTGGAGCTCAGAAGAATGCTATCATTACTCAGAGACCTACCAGCAGTGATATTTAGCAAAATGATCATCAGTCACCAAAAAAAAAATACATTTTTAAAAATGTATGATTTTCTGCTGTGCTCGGTACTCCCTGTAATCAGCAAGTTCTGCTGGAATCCAAGGAGGGGAAATTTTTCATCAACATAGGCATATCAATTATGAGAATGTCAGCCCCGTTGGAAGCCAGATTCAAACTAGTCTGTTTATGAGATGGCTGTAGCAAAACAGCAGAAAAAACTAAAAATAAAAGAAACGCTGAACAGAAAAAATAAGTTAGAACTAAATACAAGTTGCATGCAAGTCTTAAGTCCCTGCAACAAAACTGTTCCTCATTCCTTCAGTAGGAGTTTAGGGTTGCATCTCTGTTTTCACAATTAACTTGCTCTCCATGTGCACAAACCACATGCTATCCAGGCATTTCCAAAAGTCCTGATACATGAACTATGCTTGACAACACACTCATTCACTGAAATGAATCAAACAAACCTGAGAAGAGAATTTAGCTGATGCCATTGGCTGTTGATTAGATCATGAACATAGAATCTCAGAAAGGTCAGTGTTAGACAGGACCTGTGTGATCATCCAGCCCAAACACCCTGCTACAGCCAGTTGCACAGGATGGCATTCAGGCAGGTTTTGAATATCTCCAGAAAAGGAGATTCCACAGCATCTCTGGGCAACAGGTTCCAGTGCTCCATCACTCTCAGAAGAAAGAGTTTTTTCTCATATTCAGTGGAAACTTCTTATATTCCAATTTCTGCCCATTGCCCTTAGTTCTGCTGCTGGGCACCACTGAAAACAGTCTGGCCTGATCCTTCTGACCTGCATCTTTTAGATACTGATCAGCATTTATAAGATCCCATCTCTGTGTTCTCTTCTTTAAGTTACATGGAACCAGGTTGCTCAACCTCTCCTCATAAGAGATGCTCCAGTCCCCACATCATCTCTGCAGCCTCCCCTGGACTGTCTCCAGTAGTTCCTTGTCTCTCCTCAGATGAGGAGCCCAGAAATGGACACAGGAGTCCAGACTGGGGTTCATTAAGGCAGAGGGAGGAGAATCTCCCTTGCCCTGCTAGCCACACTCTACTTAATACTCCTCAGGATACCCTTGTCTTTCTTAGCCTCAAGGGCACGTTGCTGACTCACCTGATACACCATTAACATCAAGAAGATTAAAACGCTGCTACAAAAATTGCCTCATGACTTCTATTAAACCTAAAGTTAGCAAAACACCTTCTGTATTTGGTAAATGACAGCTAAACAAACATGAGGTGACTGATTTTGAGAAGATATTCCTGCTGAATCAACCAGGCTTGCTAAGAGTGCTCACACTAAAGAGTGATGCCCTCCCCCAAATGCCATGATACTCTTTTGTATGAAGAGAGATTCTAGCATAGATTATTTACATACTAATATTAGAATTTAATTCTTGAAAGACTGTAAAGTTGGTTAAGGCTCTAGCAGACGTTAATATCCATGTTGTGACAAAACTATCTCAGAAAACAGATTTGCTTATGTTTCCAGTTATTTTGTCCAACTACATTCAGACACACAAACTACCTCTGATAAATCAGAACCTTTCACAAACTCCTCTGAATCTATAAAATCTGAGAACTCCCTGAAGAACTGAATACAGCTTCCTGAAATGAAAAATGCTTTCACTGATGAAAATATGCATACTTCCCTCTAGAGCATAGTCTCGATGTGTCCTCTTCCTATTTCTCCTTACAATCAAAATGTGGCTTGTTAATTTACTGGCTTTGTTTACAATGCGATGATAACACACTACCACCAGGTGACTTAGATAGGAATGGTTGGACTAGAAGATCCGATGGGTCCGTTCCAACCTGGTTGTTCTGTGATTCTGTGACTCTGTAATCAAATTTAAACCCTGATTATTAGGATATACAGAGTAGTAACCTAACTATCAGCACAGTAAAAATAGGAGTGTTTTGTTTGACTGTCTTGGGTTTTGGGTGTTTTTAAACTAAAGAAATTCCAAGTCAGTGACCCAGACAATAAAGTTATATGATTCGTAAGAATTGAGGATATGAGACAGACGGTCACACACATTCCCTCCAGAACAAGACAAACCATGTGGCCCTATAAATGACTGCATATGACCTGCATATAGCTCTATAAATCACCTTTTCCTTACCTAAGTTGTATTTGATCCAACACCTGCTATGTTCATTTTTATCATGCATATTTTAC
Source organism: Coccyzus lansbergi (assembly GCA_033558105.1). Classification (NCBI taxonomy): domain Eukaryota; kingdom Metazoa; phylum Chordata; class Aves; order Cuculiformes; family Coccyzidae; genus Coccyzus; species Coccyzus lansbergi. The sequence goes on along the minus strand of JAUMJK010000178.1, from coordinate 325,111 downwards.
TATATCCCAAAGCTACTCACAACTGATATTTAGCAGTACTGCATAAGCATAATCTCAAAGGGTTTTCCTATGTGGCACACACAGAATGAATAAAACTGTGGTCAGCCTTGAGTAGCAGAAAGAAATTATTGCACAATCTTGCATTATTCATCCCAAAAGGTTCACTAGTTTTATATATACACCAAGGGTAAAATATACACCCAAGCTCTACCACAAGAACTGTGATTTACTGCACTCTGATTTACTTGCTTCTTTGCACAGAAACCATTATGTACAGTTGTATTTTGACTTTGTCCACTGCACTGTGAAGACAAATTCAAAACCATTCACCCTGCTGACTGCTTAGCCCTTTTCACTGGATAAATAGAAACATCATCAAACCATACAGAAAGCTTGCATTGTTTAAGTTGTTCAGTTCTAGTATTTCACAAAGGAATTGCTGTATTTTTTCCTCCGGTGTCTTTCACAGTCAAAACAATTCAGATAGTAAGCACCTACTGCTTTATGGCCACAGATTAGTCATGAAGATCACTCAGTTCTATGGTTTCAGTCTGGGAACACAAATATATTTTCTAATTATAAAAGTAATACCTGTAGTTCTGGAACCACTGCTAAACAGTGACCATTAGGCCATGGTACTTCTGCAAGACGAATGTAAATTAAGTGTCTCTGGTTTTCTATAAATGTGTTCAAGAGTTCTACGCCTAACTCCAGATGCAGAGAGATTTCATTTTCATAGGACAGAAAAGAAAAAAATAACTCAAAACATAGTCAGCTATGTACAACGTAAAGCACTTATTAAAAATATTTAAACAAATTTTATTACAAGCTGCCTGGAAGGCTTTCACTACTCTCATGACCAGTTTACATTAAACGTAACTTGGCAGCTTTGTCCTTTCTCATTTCAAGGGCTGGTAGATTGCTACCAGAGCAAACAAGAATAAAAAGCAATACTTTAAGTGAACCAAGAGGTCGGGGATTTTACTTTAAACAAATGCCTTTACACAGAACACAAGTGAAGCTATAGCAGGCCAAAAGTAGTTGCCACCAGTAACTAGTGAAAAAAAACTTTAAAAAAAAATTATATATATATATATATATATATAAGAAAGATAATTCCACCTTCATAAAATGCAAACAACTTGGGGAATGTAGCCTCTGCAACACACTACTTTTAGAATAGCCACATTAGACAATAAGGATATTTATACAAACAGCATAAGCTGTTGATTATAGTATTTTGTTTGCTCAATCAAAACAACAAAGAAGCACTTGCACACAAATTTTTAATTCAAAGACAGCCTTCTGAACTGGACTCCCTTCAGGTCAAGTCCACTTGTTCTAAAATGAGAAAATAAAATATTCACCATTTCAGCCTGACTCATAGTCAAACTGGTTCTTTTTATTAATAGTCAAAACAGTCTTGGCAACCAAATGAAAACTTCATGAAAGGATAAGGCCTAAAAATTGTTGCAACCATATTTCTTAGTCCAAGTACCAAGTTAGTTGCATGACGTCACTTTTGCCTGTATATCCACCTTTACTCTGCTTCTGTAGAGACTGTAAATTTCAACCATGTCCTCATTTCTCCCCACTTCCTTAAAGAGGAAAGCGAAAACAAGTCTCATGAAATTCAAGCTGGTTGCTAACCAAGTTTTGGCAGTGTTTTTGTAAGGCGTTTCCTCATCACAAGAAGTCCTGGAGCAGAGCAGCCCTTTATAAATGTATTACCAATTTAATTCTTTGATTCATTCCTTGGGTCTGCTACGAGCAACTCGGTGGTTGAATATAATAAAATACGAGCAGATGGACAGCTCCCAGAGACAGCAAAACTGCACAAAGCCAGAACCGGAGCTTCATCCACATACAAATCTTAGAACTCTAAGCCCCCAAAAAAGTTGCTCTCACTATGAAATTAATTTCACACTTTTAGGAGACATGTATCCAAAAGTATTCTCTGTCAAAAAATGAAACTGTACAGCTCATCTTGAAGAAACTCCTGTGATAAGTGGCTGAAATCAATCTGGATTCCTGCTTGCCATGCTAAAGACCAAAGTTGTTTTTCCTTCTATCCCAAGAACTGTTACTACAGTCTGAGAAGAGAATAAATTCAGTCTCACAGACGAGAGAATAAAATCTCTGCAGTCCAAACATGAATTTACTTTTCCATATAGAATTCTAAAAAGCAGGCGGGCTATATCTTCGGAAGAAATGTTCTCCTGGGAGAGTTGTGTGGCACTGGCCCAGGTCGCCCAGATTAGTTGTGGTTGCCCCTTCCACAGAGAGGTTCAACGTCAGGTTGGATGGGGCTTTGAGCAACCTGATCCAGTAGGAAGTGTCACTCCCGATGGCAAGGGCGTTGGAACTGGATGGGCTTTAATGTCCTTTTCAACCCAAACCATTCTATGATTCTAATTTCCAATTAAATACAGAGTACTGCAACACTTCTCCTCAGAGATTTTTGATGTCTACGAAAGCAATATCCTCTCATAATTTAAGGAAATCAGCTAGCTGTCTGAGAACTATACAAAAGCAGTTTGTGTTTCACTCTGTAGGCTACCAAAAATAATAAGAGGTGAATATTAGTCTAAAGATAATAATTAGGAGCACCAAACACTTTGATGTACTATGATTTCTGAACACTCATATACCATCTTATGCCTCAGCTTTGCTAAAATCCAGCACTCAAACTGAACTACCACTCTGTCAGCCAGTACTAAACAACTGAGCATGCTAGCCATGAATTGCAGGAAGAAAGGTGATACACTGAATCCTTAATACATGCCAAGGAAATTTAACTATTTAACCATGGAAACCTAAAAACCTCCTTGAGCATTTCTGAAGCATTCAAATAATACCAAGAAGTTCTTTAACATCAACTAAGTTAACAACAACAAAAGCTGGAAATTTCTAAACAGTCCTTTGATAGCAGTTTATTTAATATTTAGTGACAACACTTTTGAAAGGTACATTTATAAAACAGAGAAGGCTCTTTGTGGAAGTTCTACAACAGAATATTTTCATGTTTCTTAAATCAATATGCCTTGGACAACAGCTCTACATCAGATTACACATATATTTAAACTTATTGAGCTAGTTAAGATTCTTAACTTCCATTGTTATTCCATTCAAATATTGTTTATATTTCACAGATTATTTTTTTTACTGCTCCTAGATTAGATGAAGAATGCGATGCATCGATATCTGATTAAATTACAAACATTGAGATTTGGTTCACTGAACTCAAATAGTACTCATTCAATATTTAAAAGTTAATGAACAAAAGGGTCCTATTTGGTGGTTTTGTGGCGTTGTTTTCATTGTTTGGTTGGGTTTTATTCCTTAGCAGTTAGCATTGCTGTTCCACTTAATGACAGCTAAAAATCCTAGGGTCTGTGAAGGGGCAACAAGGAAAGTCTTTATAACATGGGAAAACACTACGGAGACACTTCAATACCTTTTTTGAATCAACAAACAACTTGTTTGAATCTCATTCTGTAAAGTGACACTAGAGGTTTCCACTGTATGAAGAATTCTCTCCCAGATTAGTATTATATTCTTCTAACATTTTCAAAACACACTTCTGAGTTACACTTCATATTTATATACACTGGCAATAAAAGCAACAAGGTATGGCTCCAATCATAAAAATAAAAGAATGTTAATGCATCAGTCTTTTTCTCTTTTCCCCCTTTTAATGGAAAAAGAAATTACACTATTTGGAACCGATAAAATAGAGAGAGCAGTGACAGTGATTCTACTTAATTTTCTCTCTGAAAAGCTATTTAGTGACCTATTCCAAACCCCCCAAAAAACCCAAACCACCCACCCAAGTGCATCTATTCTTGAAAGTTCCCTCTTCTACAATTAGCTGCACCTTGACTTCTTTACAAACAGAATTCAACATTAAGGACCATTTGTACAACAAAACATGTACAAGTAAACTTTTTGCTAAGTTTTAAATTGTCCCAGCAACTGTGATGTATTATTCAATAATTCAATGTAGCTATTAGTTGTCAGGTTAACAAGAACTGACAAGAAATGAAAGCATACTCCAGTGATGTGATAAATGCACTGCTACATAATTATCTAAGCGAAGAAAATGTTTAACTTTTCATTAGTCCTACCTAAAGAAAATACGAAACATTCCCTAACACAGGACAAGCAAAAAACCAAAGACTAGAGGAGTTGGATTTTATTGATCAAGCAATAGCATCTTCTGTCGAGTTTTAATTTGCTTAGGTAACATGTTCTGTGATAAATGAATACAGATGTGTGTGGGAAAAGAGCAGAAAGGAAGAAATTTCCTCCTCAGTCTGACTGCTCTAGTGGGGATTTGGAATGTGTAGTAAAGAAAATATTGATCTGAAAGTCTTACGCAGATGTGCATCACTGATAAAACTTCTGCACCTGCATGGGCTGAACAAGAGAAAAGCAAAAATTTCACCTCTCACACATGGAAATGCATGTGTCTACTAATCACCTGCAAAACAGAAGTGTTTGAAAACAACCTTAAATTCACAATGTTTACAAACTTGTTCAGAAACGTTATCTTTGTCATGAACTTTATTCTGTATAATTTTGGATTTATATCAAACTTTGCAGCTATACCGTAAATTAGTTGTTACAAATAAATGGTTTTGAACAGAGCACTCCACTCAGAGTTGAAAAAAACTGAAGCTTGATGCCATATAAATGCTATGAAATTGTGTGAGTTCAAAAAGATACTGGAAAAAAAACCAAACAAAAACTCATGGGAGAGAAATCAGCCATGAGTTGGTCAATGCGCATCAACTATATTAGGCTCAGAAGAATCACTTGGTTGCAAACAGCTATGATCTGGACAGGAATAGGAAAGATGATTATATACACCAGCCTTCCTTAAAAGGGCACCCATTTTTAGCTACTGTTTGCTAAAGAATAGTTGGTTATACAGCTCAAACACAAACCTTTTCATTATCACTAAAAGGTAATGATTAAATTATTGAAAATACCATTTTGCTTTGGTTTAGATAAATTCAAAAGGAAGAAAGCAGGGCAACCAAAATCTCATAAAGAAATTAAATTCTTGGAATTAGTAAAGCTAAAAGAATCACAGTCACACACTGCAACACATACACACAGGGTACTGCAAGTTACACATGGCTGCATATCAAGGAATATGCTCCTATTAGCCAGAACACAGATAGAAGCAAAAAGAGGTAAAGATGACAAAACACCAATGAAATCTGGCAACTTAAAGCCCACAAAGAAAACGGAGTCTTTACACACTTGTGTTCAAGTTGTCTTCACATCTGCTTTGTTGCTACATCCATGGGAAAGATATGCATACCTATACCCAATTATTTTACAGAGATATAGAACACATGCATCAAATCTGGTGCTCTTATTTCTTTCATTTCCCATACTTCACATGTCCCTCTTTTAAACTGTCCTTAAAGAAACATTAAGGAAAACATTCTAATTAACTCAGTTTTAGAAAGGTTGCAATCGAAAGTGTCATTCCATAATTGAGGAACAGCTGGCTGTTGCTGTGATAATGATACATCAAATGAAGATCTTTTCCACTGAATATGTCGCTACCCCTGATTATAGGTTAAATTCACAGAATTAAAACCCCCATTCATACGGATTTGGAAACCTGAGTTTAAAGCTTGTCTTCCATATGTGCCTGTCTGACAGAAGAGTGGACACTGATCCACAGCTGCCCACAAGAGCAAACAGAACAAAAATGTAGCTACCAGGAACGTCTTTAAACTATAAATGTTTATTAACTGAGAGAGAGTGCATACTGTGCACATTATTGCACTCTAGCAAAATGACTGTCACTAGAAAAATGACAAAAGCCTTAAAATTACCTTACCTGCTATATAACATTTGAGCAATACTATGTTTTCCTAAGCAATTTTAGGTCACTGGTCATCATTTATTTATTTTTTTAAGCATTACAATATAATAGTGTTTCTGCACTCAAAAATAAGCATTTACTTTACCAATCATTTCCATTTTCTACAGATTTAATTTTAACAGGAGGCATAGAAAGGAAAATGGACTCAAACTGGGTTTTTTTAAACATATTTTGATATATTACTGTGCATAAAAATAATATATTTGTAGTAGGTTCACAATGCAAATGATCCTAAACTCTACTTTTCCTCCATCTGAAAGATAGCAAACTCCCATCCTGACCTACACGCAGTTAACACTGAGTAGCTGCAGAACTTTGGTCTGAAATATAGAAGCAAATTTCTAAAGGGCATTCTTTAATGCATACACAAATGAAGATTCACATTGGAGTATGTGTTCCAACTGATTTTATTAAGTATTAACGTGTTTTAGTCTGCAGTACACCAATATTACATTTGCCATCCACTGCTGATGCTACATACATCATATCGCCAACTGAAGTTGGGCTGCAGTCTAGAATATAACTGGTTGACTGAAAAAACTAAAGCACTGACTGGTCCCTAAATTACCTGAACACTGAGAAGTTAAAATGTTACCTTTAAAAGTAGTAAAGGAAGACCTAAAATACGGAAAACTCTCAAATCCATGATAATTACATAGTGGTGGATGGCAAAAGAACAATAATTAAAAAAGAAATGGTTGTGAAATCAAGAACAAATGGGATAAAAATTAGAAGCAAGTCTAAGCAGATAAATTCTGCTGGTCAAATTTATATGTGTACTTATTTCTACTGAAGCAACACTGTAACATAAGATATTGCACCTGCAAAAGAACCAGTGTAAAAGAACTGTTGTATTCCTGCATTTTTAAATTAAATGTCTGCACTTCTTTTTTTCCTACTCCCTCCCTGCCTCCCCCTGGGGGGGCTTCAGAGGGGTTTTTTTCATTTGTTTGTGGGGGGTTTTGTTTTGGGCACTTTTTGAGGCACAGGTGTCTTGTTTTATTTTGGTTTTTTTAAGGAGAAGGAATTTTTGTATGGGTAAGGATAAGATCTAAAGCCCTTAGAGTAAACAAGAGATAGAAAATAAGAAAATGGAAAATCAGGAGAATCGAGGCACTCCTCCAGTCATGTCAAGAATGAGAGGCCTTCATGTAAGTTTGCAGTATGGAACTCATGTATGAAATCTAAGAAATAAAAAAAACCCCAAACCAAAAAAACTAGTGTATGCAAAATTTCCAGTTAATACTTAATTGTGAATTTAACAAATACACATGCAAACACATGCATTTATATGTGTGTGTGTATATATATACACATAAGCACACACATGGCAGGTATACAGTTTTAGATCCCAGGCAACACAAATCTGGTTTCCTACAGAACAAATCTTCATCATTGCCTAGCAACCAGAGCTATTTTTATGTCAAACTGCAATAATTCAACATTTTAGCTGTCTTGACTAAGATTTGGGAGTATGGGAGATCACTTAATTCCCATCTCTTCCCATTTGCCTCTCCAACACTCTGACATTTGAACTTTTCAAAACCAAAATTCAGTCCTGCACAGAAGTCACATCAGGACAATTTCAGCATACAAGTCTAAAGAAAATCCTGAATGACAAGAAAAGGCACTATTCCACAAACACTCCTTTCCTTCCATGTATGGGTATGGTTTACTTTGATTCATACTTCCTATTTTCAGAACCCTCTATATGTTCTGATGCACTAACAGGTTAATGCTGTGCAACAATATGTAGCACAACTAGTTATGGTTTTAAGGGCCAAGTAAGTCAAAACAGTAGAGCCTTGAAAATAAAAGGCAATTTACTGAACACTATAAGCCGTTGTATTACACTTTAATTAAAAAACTCACTAGAAAAGAAAAAGATTACCCCTGTGATTTTATGCAGGCAAGTTAACTGAAACTGAAATTCTCTTTCAAGGACTATAACACAAAGATGACAGAGGATGGGAGTTCAAATAATAAATATGATGCTTTCTCAAATCCAAATCCCATTTCTGTCAACAAGAAAAGACTAGATACATACTGGGAGAACACCATCCCTGCAAGTACATAAGGAAGGTACGAGAGATAAGGTATTAGAAGACTTGCTCCTGCATAACCAAACTGCTTGTGCTATCTTGAAGACAGTCTTCCCATTTTCTTGCCATCTCAATTTAGACTTTTTTTCAGTTTTTTAACACCTTCTACAGTTTAGTTTTGTGGAAAAAGAATATATGGGGCAAAAAGTTTATTGGGTTTCATGTGGATTTTAATTATAGTTCCCCGCTATGTGATTCACAGAGGCAAGGGGCTGAAGCCCCACGATGGGCACCAAGAACTGCAGTGGGTCAACCTTTGCTGGATGCCAGGTGCCCACCAAGGTGCTCTATCATGCCTTTCCCATCGCAGGACAAGGAGGAGAGAGGAAAAATGAAGTGGACCAAAAATAAAAAAATCACAGGTCAAGATAAAGGCTGTTTAATAAGGCAAAAGCAAAGGCCACAGAAGCAAAGGCAAACAAAATGGCCTCAAGTTGCACCAGGGGAGGTTCAGATTAGACATCAGGAAAAAATTTTCTTTACTTGAAAGGGTTCTTGGGCACTGGAATGGACTGTCAAGGGAGGTGGTGGAGCCACCATCTCTGGAGAAATTTAAAGGATGGGTAGACCAGGTGCTCAGGGATATAGTTTAGTAGTGGACAGGTATGATTGGACTTGATGATCTCAAAGGTACTTTCCTACCAAACGATTCCATGAAAATATTTACTCTCTATCACCATCAGAAGGCGATATCCATTCACCTTCTGGGAAGTAAGACACCAGCACACATAACAGCTACTCCAGAAGATGAACACCATAATAATGAATACCATCGCCTCCCCCTCTCCTTTCTCTTAGCTTTTATTGCTGAGGAGACCTAGCATGTTATGGAATATCCTTTCAGTCTGTTTGAGTCAACTGTCCTGGCTATGTCTCCTCCCCAGATCTTGCCCACCCCCCAGCCTACTGAAGGGGCAAGTTGGAGAGACAACCTTGATGCTGTGTTAGCACTGCTCAGCAGCAGCTAAAACATCAGTGTATTATCACCACTCTTCCTGTTACCAATACAGAGGGATGCTGTGGGGAAAATTAACACTATCCCAGCCAGACCAAATACAATGAGAAACACATATTTTGGTTTTAAGTGAAAGACAAAATTCTGTTGCATCTACACTGCACCAGAAGCTAAAATGACATCTCTATGGCAATTCTCATGAGGAAAAAACCTCCAAGAGCTGTTGACGTTACATAATCTGAAAACACACAAGACTGAAATCCCTGAGAGAAAGATGAACCAAAATACAGCCTTTACCTACAATTCTCCACACATAATAAATACAGCCAATAAATATACAGAAAAGTACACAAAAGCATTCTCCTGGCAAGGTTGCCACTTCAGAAGGCTGGAGCACCTCCCATCTGAGGACAGGCTGAAGTATTTGGGTATTTGTTAAACCTAGAGAAGAGAAATCTCTGGGAAGAAGAGAAGCCTTCCAGTACTGAAAGGGGCTCCAAGAAACCTGAGAAGGCAGGCTTCTTATCAGCGAGTGCAGGGATAGGAAGAGGGGGAATGGTTTTAAGCTGAAAAAGGGGAGATTTAGATGAGAGATTAGGAAAATGTGAGGGTAGTGAGGCACTGGCCCAGGGTGCCAAGGAAAGCAGTGGCTGCCCCATCCCTGGAGGTGTTCAAGGTCGGGTTGGATGGGGCTTTGAGCACCCTGAACCAATGGGAGGTGTCCCTGTCCATGGCTGGGGGGTTGGAACTGGGTGGGATTTAAGGTCCCTTTCAAGTCAAAACATTCTAGGATTTTATGATTTCAACTAAAGAATACACTTTGGTCTTGGTGTACAACTCTCTTTAGATAAGAACATGAAAACCAGCCCAGTATAATTCCAAGAGGATCCTCTTAAAGTATCAATCCTGTTGTAGAAACAAGGAAACTAAAGCACAATGAAGTTTAGACACATCCCACTGACACTAGGGTAACCGAGTTTCACTGTCGAGTTCCAAAAGTGCAAATTACCTAATTTCAAAACTGTGAGTGGTTAGAAGATAGCACAGAACAGAATCAGGAAAACTTGGATAATTACCAATTAATAATTATTTGTTTGGGTTTTTTTGTTGTTTTGCTTTGGTTTTTTGTTAACATGCACAAAGTAGCCATTATGTAGAAACCAATCAACTCCAGATCTTTTCTTTTTTCAGTACTATAAAGTCTGTACAGCTGCTTTACTCCATAGGTGGGTTCCCAGAAATAGGTTTAGACAAGGTTGCTTTTCTCAGCTGGTCTTTCTGATACTGTAATTCTTTCCATGGCACTTCCAGGAAAGCGCCAGTTGATGGAAAAATGTTGCTGAAGCCTAAAAACCACGGTCAGTCATATTTTAGGAAAAAAAAAATATAATTCATTAGAAAAGCCTATAGATCTATATAAAAGAAAAAAATGGAAGAACTATTTGATCTTTTAAATATTCCATTTTATCCTCCAGCAGTGCTTTTAGTGGATATTAGCACTGTATTCTCTAAGAGGTAAAGGGCATTAAGACAACATGTTCCTGATGCTTATATAAAAATCACCTGTAAAACACAGCATAAAAACATAACTCAGAGACCAGGACAAGGAGGCAAACAAGACATAGACAAATAAATTCCAATTAGAATTCCAGCTGACATAGTCAAGACAAATTTCCTGCGCTACACAGCAGGCAATATTTGATTTTCTTCCCTAAATTGAAAATATATCAAATGTTATGTGTACCAACTGTGTTTGGGATCTCCAAGAACCATCAGGGCTTCTGAAAAATGAGGCAATGTAGAAGTATATTATTAGATGTAATACTTGTCCCTCAAGAACTCAAGAGTTTCAAAAACATAAAACAGAAACAAGTAAGAGCCTCAAAGAAGAAAATTATTACAGCCAACAAAGAATTCCCATCCCTTTCTCCATCCATGAGCCTCTGTTATTTTTTCCAGCTGTTGCTCCTCTATGCCTTATTAGCAAAACTATGGTGGAAAGCTGAAATACCATTTTCTCATTAGCAACATTATCACACCACTTGCTCCTCCCTTTTTTTTGTTGCTCTTGGAAGATTCAACGTAAAAGCCATGTCAAAAAGCACAAGTCTCTAAACCATGTCATCCTTGCAGTTACATATACACATTTACCAAAAACATTTAAAATATTTCTCACACAGAGGTAAAAATTTTAATGATACAACAAGCTTTTACCCCGGTTCAGATCACAGAATTATTAAGGTTGGAAAAGACCTTAAGACCATCCAAGTCCAACTATCAGCCCAGCACCATTGTGCCTACTAAATAATGTCCCAAAGTATCACATTCAGTGGTTGTTTATTAACTTATGAAAATTACTTTGGGTATATCCTAATGTAAAAGGTCCACTATTAGTAGAATAGCAAATCACAGCCTCTTCTGGTAGTTCTGTTTTTTCAGCAAAGAAGATAAAACGTTCTCAAACTATCTAATCACTTGCCAGAGATATAGCTTAGTTTTCAGTTTACTCAAGTCTAGATTTCTGTTATTAAATGTATCTTCCAGAACACTGATGTGCATGTGGTAATAGCAGAGTAAATGAGGAGTAATGCCAAAAGAAACTGTAGAAGAAAAATAATGAAGGCACACATCAGCAGCCAAATGACTTTACAAGTCAAATGTGTAAAATAAGTTCCAACAGGTCTGTAAGCCTTCAGGTCCCAGTGATATTTTTTTAAAAAAATAGTCATAGTATCAGTCATGAGGAGCATCTGTATTAATTGTTTGGAGGTTGGTTTGGGGGTTTTTTTATTGTTTCTTTATATTTCTTCTATTTTCCCCTTTTGAATACTGTCTGTTCCAGTCCTGCTAGGCAACAAAATGATAATTTCATTCTCCACCAGGAATATCAAGGAGTATAAATTCCTTGGCTACAGTACTGATCAACAGATATAGTCATATATCATTCTTAAATATGCCTTTAAAAGAACACAGACACTCTTCAAGGAACCAGCAGAGGATATTAAAAATTAATAGCTTCAACACATAATAAATAAACTGAACAGCATCATTTGTTTATTTTATCTTTAAAATAACAAATACATTTTTTAAAAAAATAATGAATATCTCCATATTTTAACACAACATTTTTAACTGCTGCTACCTTAGTCATTCAAGCCTGCAAAGTAGAAAAACTAGGTCAGGCCATATTATTTCATTCATATAATTCTGTTTTTCTGTTCCCATTCAGTTTTTATTCTTTTGTGGCTTCAACTCAAAGAAACATAATTTCAAGAAATGAATTCTCTCTGTGGAGCTTAGGGGTTTTTTTCTAATTCTGTATGATTGGCTGAAGAACAAGTCAACTTCAGCCTAACACAAGACAGGGTTCACAGTAAACAGGGGGTTCTAAATAAGAACAAAAATATAGAGGTTGACTTGCTAGCATTCTTCTCATGAAAACAGAAAGTATGCCAAGAAAGACCAGAGAGTTTGTCTCACAGCAGTGAATGTTGCAGTAGCAGGGACCAAGTCCCACATCTTCATAGTCACAAGTTTCCATTAAGAGGGCTGGCTCACAATCAGTAACTCCTGTAGGTAGAATTTTTAGGATTTGCTCCTTAAATATTTTAAGGAAAAAAATTCCAACACCTTCCCTCTGACGGACAGTTGGACACCTCCAGGGATGGGGCAGTCACCACTTCTCCAGGCAACCTGTGCCACTGCTTCACCACCCTCATCACCAGCAGAGACAGCACGTGATGAACTGATCACAACCCCTATTCCCTGTCTCCCTGTGCAACTCAGAAAGACAAGGTATAAAATTCAGAAGTAAAGTTGAGTCTGGAAAGAAGAAATGGGTGTGGGGGAGGTGTTGTAAGATTTGGGGTTTTTTAATTCATAATCAATCAAATCAGAGTAGGGCAAACTATCTTCCCCAAGTCAAGACTTTCGTCCATGATGGTAATCGCAGAGCGCTCTCTCCATGTCCTCATCTCAACCATTATACCTTCTCTCCCCTGTCCAGCTGAGGAGGACACTGATAGAGGAACTTCAGCAGGTATGTGATGATCACCCAGGGCCTACCCACACCAGTGATAGAGATGGAAAAGTTTATTCCTGGCTATGCCACCAAGAATATTCTCCAATGCTTATGCAGAACAAATGTGCACCCCAGCTGCCAATAGCTAGAAAGGTAATTGAGTTTTTGAAAACTCTTGAAGTAGAGCAAAAGATTATAAAGTGCTAAATGAAGTACACAGCTGAATTCCTAAGCATGGGCCTTAACCTAGAATCGCAGGTTAATTTCACATATTAAAAGTCATAGAAGAAATTGTTATTAGTAGCAGTGAGAACGTATTCTGCTTGAACAATGCAATCACAAACTGTATGGAAGTTAATTTCTGGTGCCCTTACTCTGCCACTTCTAGCTACAGAATAAATTATGTATGTTTCACAATAAATAAAATAACAGTGCTTATTCACTGAGCAGCATGTGTGTCTGTATTGTCCACATAAACAAGGGCAAATCTCAAACAGGAAAGCAAGTCAGGAGAGACTTAATTGGCATCCCACCGCGATCTTGGCTTCGGCAATTCAGAAGCTCTAACACTGCTATTTCTTCTGCATAAATTTTTCAAAGGAGACAGGATCAAAGTCCTTTCCATTCTGCAGGTACCTCACAGCTTTCATCCTAACTAAATACAAAAATAGTTAGAAATGGTATTCTGCAATGGCAGCCAGACGGACTGAGAGAAGGAACATTTAATCCAATTGCAGGCACCTCATAATACGACTGGCAAACTCTGGAGAATCAAATCCAAACTGGTAAATATCCAGCAGAGACAAATTAGGGTGCAAGACAGGGAAATCTCACTTTTTACAGACTCGGATGTTGAAGTAAGACCTCAAGTGGAAAATACTGCAAATCTGTTTTCCCTCCCTCCCACTTGCTCAGCCTGAACAGCAAATCTGGGAATTTAATGTAAACAGGTTCTTGCACAGGAACAAAGAAGAATGTGGAACACTGCTTTTTCACTGAGCATACCACGTAGACGTATCACAGAATGCTTTGGGTTGGAAGGGACCTTTACAGGTTACCTAGCCTAAACCTCAAACATATCCATGGACTATATGTGGTTTTTGCTTTCCTCGGTTCATTAGGAGCTCACATTCCTATCTGAAGGTAATTGCTCATCACAGATGGACTACCTCTGCGATCTACTGCCTGACTTCTTAGTGTGGAGCTTCACTTGCTAATCCAGAGCTCTGGTGCAGTCTCTTTCTTAAAGTTAATTGGGAATCAATAACACAACTGGATGATGACACAGGGTCGCTGATTTAATGTGCATGCATTTTATTCATCCAACTTCAGTTAAACCAGCAAGCTTCCTGCAGAAGGGTTAGAACACATTGGTTTTTATTGAACCAAAAGATGGAAAACTACCAGATTCTAAACACTAGTTTTAATTTAAGGAAGAAAGAAAAGAATAAAAGAAAGGTCAAAGTAGTTACAAGGATCAACTTTTTCTGTCAGGATCGCAGATATTTGAGCTGTTATCTCTGTGTTTCACTTTTAAATGAAAAGCCAAAATCTATTTCTGTAAGATTGAATTAAATGGAGGGTTTTGGTTGTTATTTTTGTTTGTTTAGGGGGTTTATTTAGGGTAATTTTGTTGGGTTTGTTCATTTGTTTTACACATTGGATAATTTATTACTACAGAAAGGGGTAAAAAGCAAGCACATTAAACTCTCTGTGGAATGGTAGGTGTGACAGGCTTTCATGTCATGTCCTATCACCATTAGCATGACATGCATCATTTAATTACACAGATTAGGTGTATCTAATTAAAAAGTAATAACTACATATTGATTTTTAAAATAGGTTTTCAAGTCAGTGAGCACAAAGGTAGCATACAAGAGTATATATGTTATGGGGGTTGAAGGAAACAATGAAAGACAAACCAGAATGATAAAGTTATCTAGAGGAACAAAATTGAGGTCTCTGCTGAGTCTTCCTAAATAGAACAATATTTGAAATTAATTCTGCTGTGAATAAGCAGAATTGTAATACAATAATTGTAATTTACATTGCCACAGCACTGTCATTTTGCAAAAACAAAGAGATTAGTGTTATGGCATCTCCATGCAGGAATTAGAATGCTTCATAATAGCTCATGTTTCTCTATTTCCTAAAGAGATCCAAATCCCTCTATTTATTTAGTCATATCTTTTCTTAATATTGAGCCATTTATGGACAGCAGAAAGCAAAAGTCTTCTTCAGTAAGAGTTAATATTTTCAGGCTATAGCACTTAAAGATTGGTGAATCTTAGTATCTGCAACTAAACTAAAATATACTTGGAGGAGGACCATCACAGGAAGTAATGGAACCAAGGGTTACCCCTTAGTATTCAGAAACTGTTTTCATTAGCAAACTGAAAAGCGTACAGAAATAACGTTGGTCAAAAAGTCTAGTGATACTAAAGATGCTGAGCTGTTGAAGGGTAAGTACCAAGAATCCCTTATAGTGGCAACCTTAAGCCACGAAGTCCAGCTTATCTTATCTACTGGCCCACATGACAGTAGACAGTGGAAAAGATGTCTGGAGACAGAAAGATCAAAGGCAATTCTGACCTAGAATTTTGCAACTGAGCATAGAGAAAAAGAAGAAAGAGTCTCTACTTTTGCCCAACGAGAGCCCAACCATTGCTATGCTGAAGGAGGCTGTTCGGGGAAACTCTAGCAGTTTTCTAAACAGACTGGAAAAGAAAAGTTGTATCTCTTGGACAGGATGGAAGTGTTTTAAGATACGTGATTCACATTAAGAGACAGCACAGATGTGACATGTCTATGCTAAATATACCACTAAATAGTGATGTTGCAAATACATCTAGTTTGGCTAATGCTAAAAGTGATGTTTCTCTCCCTAAAAATCAGTTCTATTTTCTCAGCCTTCCTTTCTTCTCACTATACTTTATGTTCTCTTAATATAACCACAACTTACAATTCAGTTCAGCAATCAACTTTAGGGACTGTAATACTTCTTTCCAGTAAACTGTTCTATACTTCTTAACTTTCTTTAATATCCACTAGGAAAAACATCAAAACTTTTCACTATGGCTTTATTTCACTTCACTTTGAGTATTTAAAAATGTAGAAGTGACTAAATCATCGCTTCTACTTTATAGAAAAGGAACTGTTCTTTTTATTAAACACAGTATTTCATGAGACAAAACCATAACATATATCTTGAAAGTGCGTAATTAACATCATATGCTGTGCATTCTACTGCAAGAGGCAATCAGAGGAAAGAAATGAAACTGACTTGAAACAATAATTTGGAAGTCATAAATCTCCTTATTGTTCATACATGAAGATTTCACATTCTGTTAAGGAAAGGGGAGTTTTGCCAAGTACTCTCTAAGGTTGACAGCACTGAAGGAAACCAATTGCTTTAGTATTTCCTTAGAGGCTAAGAAACACTTCAGGTATGGGGTCATTTCAACATGGGACATGTCCTCTAGTGGAACACTTGCCTAAAACCATGTATTAACAGAGAAAGAATCAAATTATGAAATAGAAAGAGCTACTACCATTGCCTCTACAGTTTAGTACAGATAAGACACTATTACTGGTAATGAAATGATAATGCCAGTTTTCGATTCTTCAGCCAAGCCTAAGATTTTCTTTTCATCTCCCTCTGTAGTATATGAAATTAAAGTAACCACAAAATAACACATAAGACTGATTGATACTTGTCCCCTCTGCCTAGGATTCAGCTTGCACAAACCTTTCTGCGTTCGTGACGGTTTCAGAAACGCTCACTATGCTACCTCATGATTGAAAAGGAATTCAACAAGTCAAGGTAAATAAACTAACCTTAATCTGCACAATATTTACAATATTTTCTTTATTTTCGGGCTCATGATCAGAAAACATTTATTTATTTGTAAGTGAATTTCTGGGCCCCTAACCACAGGAAGAATGTTGAGGCTCTGGAGCGAGTCCAGAGAAGAGCAACAAAAGCTGGTGAAGGGGCTGGAGAACAGGCCCTATGAGGAATGACTGAGAGAGCTGGGGTTGTTTAGCCTGGAGAAGAGGAGGCTGAGAGGAAACCTCACTGCTCTCTACCGCTACCTTAAAGGAGGTTGTAGAGAGGAGGGAGCTGGCCTCTTCTCCCAAGTGATAGGGGACAGAACAAGGGGGAATGGCCTAAAGCTCCGCCAGGGGAGATTTAGGCTAGACATTAGGAAAAAGTTTTTCACAGGAAGGGTCACTGGGCACTAGAACAGACTGCCCAGGGAGGTGGTTGATTCACCTTCCCTGGAGGTGTTTAAGGCACGGGTGGACGAGGTGGTAAGGGACATGGTTTAGTGTTTGATAGGAATGGTTAGACTCGATGATCCGGTGGGTCTCTTCCAACCCGGTTGTTCTATGATTCTATGATTCTATGAATTTAGCTGTGACCACATTTGATCACAGCAAATGAGTGAGCAAATTGGGTTCCTTCTCAGTGCTGGCTTCTGACAAGCACAGTAATCATAACATCCTTACTGCCAGCCAGCCTTATCGGTCTCATCAATCTTATCTCTAGTTGACTGTCAAGGAGAGAACGGGGACATAAAACATCACTTTGTAATAACTGAGATAAAGCTTATCAGTAACTTAAACCTAAAAAAAAAAGGGGGCGGGGGGGAAATCACCCCACACTAAACCACCTAGAAAAACATTCTTCAATACATCTACTGGTGGTAATTAACATATTTTAAACTTCCAAAATCATTCTATACGGATGTAGGACAGCCTACTGCTACAAGCAGATGAAGAGTTGCATTCAAATATACTTTTAGAACGGGAATATAAAACTTCTCCTGCATACATGCTATTCCTGCAGTCTTGTAAACTGTAGTCTATGCAAATTAACTTGTTCTAAGGAGCTGTTATCAGATAACTATCTGCAGGAGCAAATTGGAAGCAATGTTTCCATGATCAATTACTCTCTCAAACATCTGATAAATTCTATTTATTTAAGGCATTAGGAAGGCCTCCACTACAGTATGACAGTACAGTTCTTCATAAATCATTCTTTACAAAGCTGCAAGATCATAGCATCAGGTGGAAAATACTGGAATCATGTTTCAGTCTAATCCCATACAGGTTGCCTAGGTAAGGACACTAGCATCTTCCCAAGGAAAATACTGCTCAGTATTAGGCAGCTTCCTAGTTCTTGAGTTCCATTCATTTGCACTCCTTCACTCAATAGCCTCAAGGACTTGTAAGTAATTCAGGCTGTCTGAGAAATTAGCTTAACTCGGTAAATACAGAATTTAACGTCTGCTTCATTGCTGACATTATTTTAAGTTAAACCAACAATAAGGTCTTCTGAAAATCCAGTTTGCTGCAGGTGATGCCCCATCTTTATCCTTTAAGATTCCTATGTGCGATCTCTAGCAGCTTGTTAATTTTCAAATAACAGAGCAAGAAAATACTTTTCATGCTCCTGCACTAGTTTTACTTCACGTTCCACTGGGAGGGAAAGGCTCCGGAGCAGAGTTCAGTCAATAAGCTCTTTCAGTGCTTTCTCTGTAGAGACTATGAAGCATGAGGGGTTTGGTAACACTAACATTTTCCTATACCCCATCTTTCCACCCACGCTCATATTTACATATATAGACACTAAAGATTTCCACATCTTTTCATGTGCTGAAATTTCTTTTTCGTAGGCATTAAACAAAATACATAGCAAGCATATCACCTTTACATGAAATGCAAACAAAGTTCAGATTATGGAGCTCTAAGTACCCTGTTGGAAATACTGCTGGAGTACAAACAAATATTCATTATAAAAATTGATGAAAACTTTTCCTTCTTAAAGCCTTAAGGTTATTTTCAGATTCTTCCTTCCTAGAACTGGGTAACTTTGACTTTCCAACGCCCAGCTTTCCAACCTTCATGATTCTGTGGTTGGACATGATGATCCTAGAGGTCTTTTACAACCTCAATGATTCTATGATTGATTACCTTAATTTAAAATTAGTTCAAATAGCAGAGCATGAGGAAAAGGATTCCAGCAGTACAAGGACTGCCTCTAGAGCCATCAAGAGGATCAGGCAGAAGACTAAAACTAAACCCTTTCTTAAATACTAAGCGGAAACTCATACACCACAGCCTGGAATAACTCTGCTACTGACCTACCGACTGGAGTTCCCAGCAGCATGCTGCTCATTCGGGTGATATATTTTGTTTGGGCATAGACTGACATTATACAAGGCAATAGTACAGTCTGAATAAAAATTAACCCATTATGTCTTAGGCATAGTTCTAGAGGGGAAGTGCATATCAGTCCATCCTATGGTATCTCCTGGGATGGCCACAAATTACAAAAGGACAGTCACCTAGAATCATAGAATGGTTAGGGTTGGAAAGGACCTTAAGGGTCTAATTCAACCCTGTTGCAATGAGCAGGGACAACCTCAACTAGATTAGGTTGCTCAAAGCCTCATCCACAGAATCACAATCACATAATCAGGCCCAAAGAAATAACACACGGGCTTGAGGCAAAGTTTATTTTGCCTATTTTATAACCAAACTTGGGAACACAGGAGACTGCACTAAAGGAATATGGTAAGGAAGCAATCGGCAGCTGAAAACCCACTGCTAAGACTTGAGGTCTAAAAAAGTCTCTGCAGCCAACATGGCAAGAAGTTTAATCACTTCCATTTGCCTGTAACTTCTGAGAAGGTCACTGATGTAGGTGGAGGGGGAAGAGAAAAGCAGAAAAGTGATACTATTAAGTACTATGGAAAAACAGAGTCAGTTCTGCCAGTCACAAGCAATTAATAGAACAAGGGAGTGCAATCATACTAAAACTATTTCCTAATTAAAATAATTATATTAGCTGGCCTTTAAGGAGATATATTTATAGCAAGTGTGACAAGCTATTAAGGATTCAATTTAGATCAGAAGTCTCAAATTATGTCTTTAGGTATAGGGGGGAAGTGAGCTGCCTGCAAGCACAATAACTCATCTCACGTTAGAGTAATTTGTCTCTGGCAAGGGACATAGCTGGAATTACTCCACTAATATCAGAATTCAAATAACTTCTGTGTCCATGGGCACGTGTAGATTGCAAAGCATGGTAAATTCAACAACCTGCAGATGTAGTTGTCAAATGGGGCTTGATTTGTGGTATTTTTGTTGTCAGTTTTCTTATACAAATATCACCTTTTAAAAGTCATATGGGTTTTTGTTTGATCATTTTTGTAATACATGTATATCCAGCATATATTCTAAACCCTAATAGGGTATGATGGTGCTATTTTGCCTATACTGAAATACTGCCAAAAACACTGGCATCTCTCACCTATGAGATGTTCACACAGATCCTATGGGCTGTCCGATTACCCAGAACCAGTATATTATGACCAAAACCTCCACAATGATGTATCCAAAAGGCATGGAGTTGTAAAGACGAGTAAGGAATGCCAGCAGGAACAAAAGTCATAAGAATATTACGTTGGTTTTTTTCCAAGTTCTTTATATCTTTCACCCAATGTAGTAGAAAAGTAGTTTAGAGACACAGGTCAAGACCAAACAACAGGTATCCCAAAGTCAGGCTGAACTCAGCCATTTGCTCTTTCTAAATACAAATACTCTGTTAGTACAAAATCCTTCTCGTGCTATACAGATTGTCTCTTGATAGGTTAGTCTTAAAGGACAGATACACTTCATTACTCATGTACAGAAAGGCCTGTTGGAACTAGATCAAAAGTATTGAAGGTGCATCAAAAGCTTATTGCCAGCAACATGAATTACTACAGACTAGGAGAGGTCTATCTAGAAAGCTGCCTGGAGGAGAAGGACCTGGGGGTGTTGGTTGACAGTCGACTGAACATGAGCCAGCAGTGTGCCCAGGTGGCCAAGAGGGCCAATGGCATCTTGGCTTGGATCAGAAATGGTGAGACTAGCAGGTTTCTTCTCCGTCTGTACTCAGCA
This sequence comes from Coccyzus lansbergi, assembly GCA_033558105.1. NCBI lineage: Eukaryota > Metazoa > Chordata > Aves > Cuculiformes > Coccyzidae > Coccyzus > Coccyzus lansbergi. Next base: position 304,172 of record JAUMJK010000178.1, on the reverse strand, counting down.
CTGGTGAGACCGCTCCTTGAATCCTGTGTTCAGTTCTGGGCCCCTCACCACAAGAAGGATGTTGAGACTCTGGAGCGAGTCCAGAGAAGAGCAACAAAGCTGGTGAAGGGGCTGGAGAACAGGCCTTATGAGGAACGTCTGAGAGAGCTGGGGATGTTTAGCCTGGAGAAGAGGAGGCTGAGAAGAGACCTCATTGCTCTTTCCAACTCCCTGAAAGGAGGTTGTGGAGAGGAGAGAGCTGGGCTCTTCTCCCAAGTGCCAGGGGACAGGACAAGAGGGAATGGCCTCAAGCTCCACCGGGGAGGTTCAGGCTGAAATTTTTAGGAAAAAAATTTGTATAGAAAGGGTGATTGGGCACTGGAACAGGTTGCCCAGGGAAGTGGTTGGCTTGCCTTCCCAGGAGGTGTTTAAGGCACAGGTGGACAAGGCGCTGAGGGACATGGCTTAGTGTTTGATAGGAATGGTTGGACTCGATGATCTGGTGGGTCTCTTCCAACCTGGTGATTGTATGATTCTATGATACGTAAAAGCCAGTTTGTGTCACTCAAACCTAGTATACTATACGTGTATACTGTGGTAACTGCAATCCATAGAAGTAATGAAAAAAATTGTAATCATTTAATAATATGTCAAGAGGTACAGCAACATGTGAAAAAAATACATATATTAGGAATTCAAGGAAAAGCAACTTAACTGGTATTTTTAAACTCAGCTGCTGTCATTAACATTTCTCATCCAGTAAAAGCTCTCCGTCATTAGATTTCCAGTGGTTGTCTGCTCTATAATCCTAAAGCCTTGCCTCCAGATGACTGAAGGCCACGTGATTCACCTTTTTGATCGCATTTCACTCCCCAGACACTGCTATTCCCCGGAAGCGTGCTTTTCTTCTGTAAGCCCTGATTGTTATCTCCCTCCTAGTGCTGATGTAAATTTTTGTTATGTCCCAGTATTATTGTTACCTACAATTATTTACTGATCACATTTACTTTGCCCCTGAACACAGTAGCATAGTAGTAACCCAGAGATTATGTCATGGTTCCCCATAGACACGTGGGAAACTCATTTTCTGCCACAGACAACAAAGTAGGACTCAATAGAATAATCTAGAATACTGAACTTGTTGGTATCAATTGGACTGTACCACAGTGTTTAGTAAACTGGTAATTACCAGATTTCATCCTCGCAAGTAGATCAGCATCCTAGGCCAGTAAATATTCACAAGCCAGCTTTGCAGTTTGATATGTCAAGTAGCACAACAAGAACATTTTCCTTCCTTTTTCTTTCATTAGAAGCAATGGGTATTCAGAAATCCTCACAAACAATAGAATGCGCAGACATCACAATAGCCCTATGACTGCAGAAATTGTGTGGGAGTGTTGATATCCTTGAGGGCAAGATGGTTCTACAGAGGGATCTAAGCAGGCTGGATAAATGTGCTGAGGCCAACTGTACAAAGCCAAGTGCTAGGTCTTGCACCTGGGTCACAACAACCTCAGGCAACGCTACAGATTTGGGGAAGGGTGGCTGGAAAGCTGCTCAGCAGAAAAGGACCTGGGGGTGTTGGTCAACAGCATCTGAACACGAGTCACTTGTGAGGAGGCCAACAGCATCCTGGCTTGGATCAGCCACAGTGTGGCCAGTAGGACCAGGGAAGAGGTTGTACCCCTGGATTCTGTGCTGGTGAGGCTGCACCTCAAATACTGGGTTCAGTATGAGGACTCTCAGTACAAGAAGGACAATGAGGGGCTTGATCAGAGAAGTGCAACAAAGCTGGTGAAGGGTCTGCAGTGCAGGGGATGTGAGGAGCAGCTGACGTAACTAGGACTGTTTAGTCTAGAGAACAGGACACCGAGGGAAAACTTATCGCTCTCCACAGCTCCCCAAAAGGAGATTGTAGGGAAGCAGGTGTTGGTCTCTTCTCCCAAGTAACAAACAACAGGACAAGAGGAAATGGCCTCAAATTGCACCAGGGGTGTTTTAGATTAGATATTAGGAAAAACTGCTTCATGGAAAAGGTTGTCAGGCATTGGAACAGGCTGCCCAGGAAAGTTCTTGAATCACCATCCCTGGAGGTATTTAACAGATGTGTAGATGTGGCACTCTGGGACATGGTTCAGTGGTGGACTTGACAGTGTCAGGTTAACAGCTGAACTCAATCTTAAAGGTCCTTTCTAACATAAATGATTGTATGATTCTATACACTTCCATCAGGAAGACTGATAGCTCTGAGGTTATTAAGACAATCCAAAAGCGCTTTATTCTACAGCACTGGAATGAATCCCTAAGTCTCTCCACTTTATTTAATCAAAGCAAAGACTTCGTTTTAGATTTGTACCATTCATTCATCAGACCGAATTAAATTTTTGATAAGCCATAGTTAAATTTTTCATAACATAATGATCTGCATTATAATAGACCGTTAGCCCTTTCACTTGCTTCTCAAATGCCTTTCCCATTTCCATGCCATCAGACTGAAGGGCCTAACCACTGGAGAAAAAGAAACATCAGCCACTTTAAAATACTGAATATCAAAGTACTCACAAAGCTTCACATAGAGCATGAATAAAAACAAGCAATAAATCAGCACACACTACAGTCTTATTAGAACCAAAGCAGTGGAATCCAGGAACTGACTTTATTAACAGCACATCCAGAAGTAATTCTGAGGGTCTATGCTTCAAAATTTCTCACATATTTCAGATACAAAAAACTATTCTCCTAACTAGAATTCTGCCAAAGATGATCCAACAAGATCAAGAGAACCCCCTTCTTACAGACATTCCCAGTCAGATATTTTTGTATTAAATGCTTATTCTATCATGAACTCTCTCCTCAAAACAAGCTTCTAAACTTTTTCTTCTACTGTTTCAGCTGCTTATCACATGAGAAGTTCTGCAGTCCCTGTTGCCAAGATATCCACAGTCACACAGACTACACTGGATCTAAGGGTTCCTGTTGTGAGGTTCATGACACCCAGTAGCTGTATCAACCAAATCGCTACTACATAGCCAGCTTTGCTTTAATTTATTGTAAATAATTACATATTGTTTAGAAAAAAATGGAACTCTATTGATGGAATGTATATGGATTAAACATAAAAATAAATAATAATCAGTCTCCCAACTCACAAGAATTTCTATTCTTGTATATGGTATTTATTGTAGCTACTGCCAAAATACACTTCTGATTTGGTAGCAGGAAGAGGGAGCAGAGGTAAGTGTATCTGATTTTTTTCGGATGATCTTCCAGTTTCACTACTCTCCCTTTAGTATTTATCTAATTAATTTGCCCAAGTATTCAAAAAGTGCTGGGTTTGGGGTTTTTTTTAATTCTCAGTTATTAAAGACCTACTTTTTTTTTTCTTTAAAACTGAAAATGTGGAAATGATACAATAAAACCAACTTCTACAACCCAGCTCTCTCAAAAGCTCTCATATAACCATTCAGGCCAAGAAGAACCTCGGAAGATCTCTTTGCTGAAAACAGGTTGCTTGAGACTTTGTCCACCTGGGTCTTCAAACATCATTCTCTGCTCTGAATGGTTCTCTCTCTTTGTCTCTCTCTCTCTTTTTCCATCTCTCCAGAAATCCTGGTCAGAATATGCAGTAGCTGCCGACTGCTTTTTTAAGTAGACAAATTAACACAATCATCTTTTCATCCTCTCTCAATTTATCACAACGCTAATGAGGGGGTCCACTTACACCTTAAAGTTCACACACTTCTAGATTCATTTCAGTAATTAATAGAAATAAAGAGTCTTTCAGTGGCTTCTGCCATTAATGGAATTTTAAAGATAGCCTCTTCTGTCTTCCCACTAAAGTAGCCACAGTTTTTTTCGTTTTTTTTCTTCAGTCCATAATAAAGCCAAAGAAAAAGAACTAAAGAATTTTGTGTCTGCATCTGTGAACAATTAGGAGAACATGCCAGGTTTCCCCACTACAATACAGGTATTCCATGCTGGTCTCCAATGCACACAGCCTGCCATCCCAGAGCAAAATCTGTATCTGAATTTAGATAGACTATATTCCATAGAAATAAAATTGAACCATTTTACTATCAATAACTAAAAAGCAACTTTGGCGCTGCTAATTCCTCAACATCCCCAAGCAAAATGCTACCAATGAAATCAATACCCTTACAGAAGACTCAGTCTTTCTTGCCTTACATAGAAACACATTTCATGCTTAAGCATTTTTGCACAAACTTTCAAAAAGGCAACATTTACATATAGCAGAATTAATTCCCATTGGCTACAATTTTCTAATAACTCATTCAGCTACATCTTCTACCTTCAGAAACAGATAACCTCACACCTGTCATTATCCAACTCTTCCCAACACTTAAAAAACCACAATGGTTACTTATGTTTGAAAAATATAGTATGCCATAGTCTCATTTTTTATCTTCTATTCAGAACTGATGTACTGTATAGAAATCACTACAGAATTGTAAGAGAAAACTAAACTCAAAACATGCAACTCAAGACCTGGAACCCATCTTTCCTTAAATCTCAAGTGTTAAAACAGTAACTTTTGATGTCCACCACCTTTCTGAAGCTGACCAACCTGTAATAGATATTATCATATATTCTAAGCTGAATAGATTTTAGATTTTATATTTATATATCCTGTGCTTTGGCCAGTTAGGAACAATTAATTTGTTGACCTACTTGAAAACAAAGGTAAAAGATGTATTTAAAAAAATGAAAGCCTTTTGAAATAAAACAACACATTATGTTCAGATACCAGTTTAACACCATACTTACACACACAAACACACACAACCCACTGGTAAGTTTGTATCCAAGAAATGAAGTTGTTTTCAAGCTTTTCTGCATAAATTAGTGAATTTCAACACAAGTGTTGGGATTTAATTCAATAAAAAAACCTTTAAGGAAAAAAGGTGTCCAGCAAGAAGGAAGAATGCTTGGGACAACAGCAAATAGAATTGCTCTGGAACAATGTCAGGACTACTGGACCCGGCTGGGTTTGAAGCCAAATTAACTACATCTATAGACCTTATCTGGGCTAAAATAGAAAATTAACAGCAATGCCACCACCAACTGTAAGAAGCACCATTTTATAGGCCTTAAAAGGGGGAAGGAAAAAAAAAAAAAACCCCACCACATTTTCCTTGTGAGAATCCCTGCATTTCAGTACCCACTGGAAATGTGTGCATCTATGAAGCAGGTGAGTCTCTGCTAGTCATGAGGAAATCTTTATCAGATATGATAAACAAACATCCCTTTAAAAATAATCTTCAATGGATTTGTTTCTAGTAATGAGAATACTTGAGGAACAAATATCAGTATACAAGCACTTATAAGAACTGCAGATGCTCAAATCACTCAGGTCAGCATGGCATGGTGATGTGTCCACAGAGGAAAACCTGTAACAACCATAACCCAGACTAAAGCACAACAGGATGACGGTCTTTTCCCTTCAATGAAAAGGCAACAACAAAAAACACCTCAAGGCCCCTAAGAATTGAAACCAAGACAAAACACCTTCCCTAACAAAACAAAAGGAAAAATAAAACCCATGTGTTACAACAGAAAACAAAAGAAGCAACCTGAACCCATCCACAGCTCAGCTACTCCTTCAAACTTCTGACACTTGATAACAAGGCATGAACTAAAACCTGTCTTGCAATTCATTTATCTGAACAATAGAATCATAGTGGAAAGTAAAATGCATTTTCTTAAATATTTTTTTTCCGCCAAAGATACCCTGTGAGGGAATCTTTACACAGAGAGTATTTCTGCATATAGTATTTCAATAGTGAGTTAGTACATCTAAGTCTCGTCTTTCCTAACACTGCCTACATCCATAACAAGGGTCCCAGTAAATCTTTCTCCCTAAGATTAGAAGTAGAAAACCATTCTCAGGTGCTGATGGAGCAGTTAAGTCTTGGAATGGTGGCTGAAATTACACTGTAAGGCTAAGTAGCTTTTTCACAAGGGCAGTGCAGTCTGCATACCAGTGTAAAATAAGGCTGACACTGCTTGGTACACTGAGAAAAAAACAGAAGAGCATAGCAATGGTTCAGATTTACACAGGTTTAATCTCATATAATTCCACAACGGGCCCCATGCCTATTAGTTCTTATTGGTTGGCTCTGGGTTTCCAAAGGCATGTAGCCAGTAGGAAACATTAGACAAAAGGATTTAGGCAGAATTAGAGTTTAGGCTGAGTCAATCTGGGCCATACTATGCTATCCCATTTCTGAAGGCCCTGACCAGTGCCAGTATACTCTGACCAGCAATTACTTAACAGACAGATTACTGGAAAAAAACAGCATCCAAGTAATGCTCCATACGAAGAACTCGGCACATATATATCAAAACTGGGCAATGACTGCATCTTCAACTCAGTTTCTCCAACAGCTATAGGTTTATGCTACTTTCAAGACCTGTCATCATACGTCAAATCCAATCCAAACAATTCTGTGATTCTATTCTAGTCTAGTTTATCACTGGTGGTAATAAGACTTTGAAAGATTTTGCAGAGACTACTGAGAAATGCAAATTCTCATTTTTTGAAAATCTCTACCAGAACTCCATAATAAAGCTACTACTATTCTGTATAGCATTTTCTACCAAGTGAACTACAGGAATGCATTTTGAACAATAAGACTGAGAATCTACTTCACAGACAGGCAAATATTCTTGTGAATTTTATTGGGGTTCCTTCCAGAGAAAGTACCAGCAGCCTTTGTTAAGCTACTGCAACTCTATCAGGAATTAAAACTTCTTAAATCAGAGCATGTACTAGCGGGCACTTCTTACCATCATATCTGTACCATTTTGTGCTTTGGCAGAGATTTATTTTCAAGTTAGCGAGAAGTTATCTGTTATTCTCCCTTATGCAGAACTTCCAATTTAAAAGTCGGGAACAGCAACAGCTTTAAATAATTTAAGGAATATTAAAACAACCCTAAGACGACCCCACATTCAGCTCCAAATAGAGAGTATGATTATAAGAGTTTTTCTGTAACTTACCTGTCTTAGATTCCCCAAAAGAAACACCAAAGCAGCATTAGGGATATTGAATAATCCTTCTAACTACTCCACATATATCAATACTACACTTAAACTTTCCAATTATACAGCTACAAACAGAATAATTTTAGTTCTTGAAATAAAATAAATCAAAAAAGAGGAAATCTTCCTATATGACAAAACTCCATAACCTCAACACTAATCTTCAGCTCTTAAAATTAGAGTATGCGGAAATACAGTGCATTAAAACATGATTAAAGTAAATATGCATTTTGAAGATATTTCAGTTGATCTCCTTCCTACTTCTTCAGAATATTTCTGGTTTTACTAGTTAAGAGAGAGATCATCTTTCCTTTGACCAAACTCCCTGTTACCGTGGAAAAGCAGATGAAGCTCCTAAAACTCATGGGTGACTTGAAAGGTCAGCAGATGAAAGCACACAGACCATGTGTAAGAAACCTCATCACAAGCCTAAGGATTTAGAAAAGGCTTAGCATTTTACACAAAGGGAAAGGAAATAGAACAACTTCTGTTGCAGTGATAGTATGAGGGAGAATAGTTTTAAGCTGAAAGAGGAAAGATTTAGATCAGATCTTAGGAAGAAATGTTCTCCTATGACAACAGCAAGGCACTGGCATAGACTGCCAGATAAGCCATGACTGCTCCATCCCTGGAGGTGTGCAGGGTCAAACTGGATGGGGCTTTGAGCAACCAGACCCAGTGTCCCTTCCCATGGCAAGGGGTTAGCACTGGATGGGCTTTTAAGGTCTCATCCTACCCAAACCAATCTATGAGTCTACAATTCTGTAGTTGACTACTTTTAAGTTTTAGATATGTGGTTTTTCTGTCTTCCACAGCAGACAAAACACAAGTCATTTGAAGGACACATAAAAACCGGTAGACTGTCACCTTCCAGTCATCAGCATAAATTTAGTTCACATCTATTCCCTATTTAATGTTTTGAGTTATTTCATAAGTCTCCATAGCTAATCAGTCTAGGCAGCAAAGAACAATGCACACTTTCGCTGTAAACCTCAGTAGAGAGGCAAACAACCAGAGGAATGCACTCTTTTGCTGTAAACCTCAGTAGAGAGGCTAACAACCAGAGGAATGCAGAAACACAACAATCTCCATAGAGCCTCAGGAGGCTCTATGCACATGCAGTGCATTCTGGCATGCACGGCCACATCTTCTCGGGACAGATTATGTTGCATTTCTCTTTACAGTATATATTTTTAGACCCAAACAGAAACCATTCCTTTTAAAGCTGAATCAGATACCTTTAACAAAGAAAAAAAAATAATTTGAACAAGAACAGAACATTTTAAGACTTAAGTGCAGAGAGACAGAGCACCTCTCTGACTTCCCACCAACTAAGCTGGCTTGTTGGTCTTACCTTGTCCTATTCTGCCAGGTAATTAGTCCTTAGGAAATTGCTTGCTGCTGTTATAAAGTCACATACTCACAATTCCATTAGTTTCCGTAACAAGTCAAAGGTAGAAAGAAATAACCACATTAAATCTTACTCTGTAATAGTTTGAAACCGAAGGGGAACCAAGATATCACTTAGAATACTATTTAACAACTATTCCTTCGAATGTGTTAACAAGCAGACGGTAACCCAATAGGTATAAGTGGCCTTTGATGGCACTGTTGAACTTACTAGAGACAAGGAAGGACACAGAACGCAGCAGGCGGTGGGCTTTGCACTCATCAAGAAATGGATACCACTGATCAATAATGACCATATCTTTCTTTTTAAATCTGCCCAAGTAGCTGGTATGTTGAACATGATGCAAAATGAAAAAGTTACAAGTAGAAGAAGGATCACATCATCACTTACTCAGTTGAAAACAACAAAGATTTCCTGCCTTTAACCCTCACGACAAATAACGCAAAAGGATCACAGAATCAGAATGATCTGGGTAGTAAGGGACCATAAATTCCACCCAGTTCCAAGCCTTCTGCCATGGGCAGGGACACCTCCCACTGGATCACATTGTTCAAAGCATCATATCCAACCTGGTTCTGTTGCTACAATTCACGTAAGAGTGACTACTACATGGTTTGCACAACTTTGATTTTTGATTACTAACAAAATGAAAAGGAGGCTGAGAGGAGACCTCAGTGCTCTCTACGACTACCTGAGGGGAGATTGTAGAGAGGAGGGTGATTGCCTCTTCTCCCAAGTGACAGGGGACAGGACAATAGGAAATGGCCTCAAGCTCCACCAGGGGAGATTCAGACTAGACATTAGGAGGAAGTTTTTCACAGAAAGGGTCATGGGGCATTGGAACAGTCTGCCCAGGGAGGTGGTTGATTCACCTTCCCTGGAAGTGTTTAAGGCACGGGTAGACGAGGTCCTGAGGGACATGGTTTAGTGACTGATAGGAATGGTTGGACTCAATGATCCGGTGGGTCTCTTCCAACCTGGTGATTCTATGATTCTATTCTATATTTCCAACCCTCTGCCTTTACCTCATTAGTTTAACTGTCCCCTTAACCAAGGACATAAAACCCTACATCGCAGTATAAATCTATACAACTGCTAAATGACCGAAGAAGTCAAAAACTAACAAATTAAACTCACGATTCCAGTCAAGTACTCAAACATGACCATGAACTGAGTTTTAGTACTCTGACAATCCTTCAGCTACAAGCAGACGTAGAGGAAGCAAGCTTTTTCAGTTAGCATGCTAGCACACTTCTCCCTTGTGACTGACACATGGTGTATCTCACACACACACCAGCAGCACCATTCACAAAAACCCACACAGATGAGAAATACATTATTTACCTCTCCTCACAGAAATTCATATATAACATGAATTTTCAGGGTTTTTTTCAGGATGATACAAGGTTAAATAGACACAAGACAAATGCAAAAGTAAGAGCCTTCTTAGCTCTAGAGAATTAGCTGCAGGACAAACAAGCAGGTCCTGGAATTTTAATTCTGGCTAGACTTGCTCTAGTGTCTCAAACCACATTTGAGCCTCTCTTACCCAACACAGGAAACAGTTCAAAAAAGCACAGATGTGCACAAATGTACAATCAAAGGCTGAAAGAGGTGGGGTTGCTCAGCTTGGAGAGCTAAGGGAGACCTTAGAGCAGCCTCCCAGTACTGAAAGGGGCTCCAGGAAAGCTGGGAAGGGCTCTTTGTCAGGAAGTGCAGGGATAGGGTGAGGGCAAATGTTCTTCCTATGAGAGTGGGGAGGCCCTGGCCCAGGCTGCCCAGAGAAGTCGTGGCTGCCGCCTTCCTGGAGGTGTTCAAGGCCAGGCTGGATGGGGCTTGGAGCAACCTGATCCAGTAGCAGCTGACCACCCATGGCAGGGCACTGGGAAATGGGAGGTCTTTAAGGTTCCTTCCAGTCCAGACCATTTTATGCTTCTACGTAAAGAGAGCGGTGGCTACAGTGCTGTTAGATACACCAGAAACTGCAGCTTGTGTAGGTCCTGCAATACTGAACCTTGAAACTTATGCTCAGTCTCACAATGAAAAGTTTGTTTTCTAAAGTATGGTTCATCAAATGCAGGTAAATTGGCTTGATTATTTATAAACTGTCAATTTTTCTACTGCCATTTTCAAGTAAAAAATATATTCTAAAGAAAAGCCTGTTATAACTAAATATCATTCAGACTCTGGGGACTTGATTTTCATATAGATTTCTGTTCTACAGTTCTTTTATCACACCGAACAATGTTGTTCATCATTGCATTTAATACTCAGCTTTACCATGTATTTGCAAAAATACAATTGTCACAAATAGATTATAGTAGTCTTCAAGAAATATTTTAAATGCCATTTAAAAAGGAGGGAGGTACTGAAAAATTGTGCCTAATGACACACTAGAACACTATCAACATTTTATAGGGCTGCAGCTCTCTACAGACAGTTTGATAGAACTCTGACAAATGTACACACAGCCTTAGACGTACTGCCTCTGGCTAAAACAGACATAGGTTAACACATAGCAAATTTAAGCAGCCAAGCAGAAATCATTCCAGAAGTTAAAATAAATTAGCAACTAAATGACCCTTTTCAGAAATATAATTTTGGTTCTCATTTCCTTTTTTTCTAGCTACTTTGGTGGCTGTTATTTTGAGATGGCTATTAACCGCTAGGTTATTTTTGATGTCCTGCATGTGACAGATGTCTCTGAAATAGAAGGCAGCTGAAGGACAGCAAACTCATTCTCCAGGATAGTTTTTGTCTAGCGCTACTGTAAGTTTCAACCCCAAAAATCCTCTAATGAACTCTGAAATCACACTGACAACCTTCATACAAATAGCTATTCATTAGAATCATAGAATCACCAGGTTGGAAGAGACCCATCAGATCATCGAGTCCAACCATTCCCACCAATCACTAAACCATGACCCTCAGCACCTCGCCCATCCATACCTTAAACCCCTCTAGGGATGGTGAATCAACCCCCTCCAGAGCAGTCTGTTCCAGACCCTTTCTGTGAAAAATTTTTTCCTAATGGAAAAAATGGTACTGGCTCTTAGCTTGGTTTCTTGGATAGCTGTCTGTCAGTCAAAAATGGCCTTGGCAGCCTTTGTCCTTCCCTGGTCAGGCACTGTTGAGGAATTGATTTGGCATTGTCAATCCCATATGTAATGTATGGCAGAACAGAAACGCACAGCCTGAAATCACAGAATTGCTAGGTTGGAAAAGACCCACAGGATCATTGAGTCCAACCATTCCTATCAAACACTAAACCACGTCCCTTAGCATCTCCTCCACCCATCTTTTAAATACCTCCAGGGAATGTGACTCAACCACCTCCCTGGGCAGCCTGTGCCAGTGCCCAGTGACCCTTTCCATGAAAAATTTTTCTCTGAAGTCTAGCCTGAACCTCCCCTAGCGCAGCTTGAGGCCATTCCCTTTTGTCTTGTCCCCTGTCACTTGGGAGAAGAGGCCATCACTCTCCTCTCTACAACCTCAGCCTCCTCCAGGCTAAACAACCCTGGTTCCCTCAGCCGTTCCTCATAAAGCCTGTCTCCAGCCCCTTCACCAGCTTTATTGCTCTTCTCTGGACTCGCTGCAGAGCCTCAACATCCTTCTTGTGGTGAGGGGCCCAGAACCCAACACAGGATTCAAGAAGTGGTCTCACCATAGCCCTTTTACCCAGCCAGTAAGCTTTGGTGTCACATACCTGGCCCCACCACTCCCAGCTCTTCCTCTTACAAAAGGAAGCCTGTGCTTGCACGATAAACACTAGAGAAGGAAACATAGTTAACTAGGCTGGAAACACACTAGAACTGACACCTTACAGAATCACAGAACAACCAGGTTGGAAGGGACCCATCGGATCTTCTAGTCCAACCATTCCTATCTAACACTAAACCAAGTCCCTCAGCACCTCATCCACCCATGTCTTAAACACCTCCAGGGAAGGGGAATCAACCACCTCCCTGGGCAGACTGTTCCAATGACCCTTTCTGTGAAAAACTTCCTCCTAATCTCTAGCCTGAATCTCCCCTGGAAGACCTTGAGGCCATTCCCTCTAGTCCTGTCCCCCGTCACTTGGGAGAAGAGGCCAGCTCCCTCCTCTCCACAACCACCTTTCAGGTACTTGTAGATAGTAATGATGTCTCCTCTCAGCCTCCTCTTCTCCAGGCTAAACAACCCCAGCTCTCTCAGCCACTCCTCATAGGGTCTGTTCTCCAGCCCCTTCACCAGCCTCATCGTTCTTCTCTGGACTTGCTCCAGAGCCTCAACATCCTTCTTGTGGTGAGGGGCCCAGAACTGGACACAGTATTCAAGGAGCGGCCTCACCAGTGCTGAGTCCAGAGGGAGAATCACCTCCCTGGACCTGCTGGTCACACCATTTCTGATACAAGCCAGGATGCCATTGGCCTTCCTGGCCACCTGGGCACACTGCTGGCTCATGTTCAGTCAGCTGTCGACCAACACCCCCAGGTCCCTCTCCTCCTGGCAGTTTTCCAGCCAGGCTTCTCCCAGTCTGTAGTTCTGCATACTCGATATTAAGTCAGGGGATAAGGAAAGAGGAGTTAAAAGGTATTTTACAAAGATAAATTAGTAATTGCTTTTGCTGGCAGTGTCATTAAAATAACAAGAGGGACCACCATACAGGCTCTCAAGTCAACAGTTCCTGAGCAAGTTGCTAGAGACCAAGTAATTGACAAAATGACAAAAACTGAGAAGAGAGAAGCAGAAATAGAAAAGTCTCTGCAGTGGGAGACCTTCTTAGAAAAGTGGTAAAAGAGTTATTCATTACATACTGGGTAATTCTAAGAATTAAAAATTCTTCCATAATGCAGTATCAGACCAGATATGCAAGATGTACACATTACTGAAGAAACTAGATAAATTTAGCATTGAAACTATGCGATCAGACAAGAACAACACAGCCCTTGACACTTAGATCCAACAAAAACAGGAAAACTTCAGAGCACTCAATGTTAAAAAGTGGATTCTTTACTGAAATGCTTTAAAAAGAAGTAATAACCAGCTTTGTGGGGTTGAGACAAAAGATCCCTTTTCTCCAAGCCAATGTTTGGGCCTGGTATAAACTGAAGTTTGAAATATTCCATTACGTACTCGGGAGTATGTTTGCACAACCATGCACAAGTTCACTGTTCTCTGACAGGCTCCTCCCTGCACTGCCACTGCTACCCTGGTACCACAGCCTTAGTCACATTTGGGTCACAAAGAAAGGAGAGTGAAAATGTGATGAAAAACACAGTCCATCATTACTTTATTTTTCATGCAGGTTACATTAGTCTTTTCAGATGTTGCTGAGGCAGAATGTATAACAACAGGTGCCAGAGAAATCCATCTGTGCTCCTTGTAAGTGCCAAAACATACAGAACTGGAAAATGTCGCTGCAGACGCTCTTGGGTCAAAATTGACCACAGAAGACAAAGTAAACCACCAGCCAAGGAATCTAATAATTTATTGCAGCAGTTCTGTTCTTGTCCCAATTAGAAATAAAAGGCAAAGTTTCATAATATCAGCACTTAGCTGCCTAGTATTCATTATTATACCAGGGTTTAAAAGATAAAAGTTATTCCTCTCTAGAGACACCATAGAGCAGCCTTCCAGTGTACCAAATGGGACTCCAGGAAAGCTGGAGAGGGGCTCTTGATTAAGGATTGCAGAGACAGGATGAGTAGGAACAGTTTTCAGCTGAAAGAGGGAAGATGAAGATTAGACGTTAGGAGGAAATGTTTTCCTGTGAGGGTGGTGAGGCTCTGGCACAGGTTGTCCAGAGAAGTTGTGGCTGCCCCGTTCATCCCTGGAGATGTTAAAGGCAACTTGATCTAGTGGGAGATGTCCCTGCCCACAACAGGAGAGTTGGAACTGGATGGGCTTTATGATCCCTTTCAACCTAAACCATTCCCTCATATTATTATAGTAGTTTTGCATACAGATCTAGCACACAAAGTCGCAGTAGGAAAGGATAAGATGCACAAAAGTTACAAGTTTCACTTGGATCCAGATGCATTAGAGATCTAAGACTTACTATCAATACAAACACAAACTGCTACCTTAGAACCTGCTTCTGCATTCAATTCTGATCAGACAAAACTAATTCAATGCCAGTTGCCTGTGGATCATGGTCATTTATTTGACTGTGAAGTAACATGGACTTAAAAATCAGCATTTTCATATATGTAGAAGCCAAAGGATCAGAAACCTTCCTGCTGCACATATTCAGGATAATGGAAGAAGTAGAGGAGGAGCACCTTGGTGAGCCTTCAAGCTGGAGGTGCCATTAGTCTGCTAAATAGATGAGCAACTGCTGGAAATTTAAGCCACGTAGTCAGCCACCATTCACTTATTGGCCCTGATTCTTGCAAGCTTTGGGCAGTACCTTCCCTACAGAATTTTTTAAAGTGACTATCTAAGTCGCTATCTTTTAGTCACCCATTTATAGTAAAAATCCAAACAGACTTGCTCAACTGCAGAAATCGGCTCCCACTGCAATAGGCATACAGCTGCCATACTTGGCAAGGCCTTCAAATTCTACAAAAAAAAAAAAAAAAAAAAGGAAAAATAGGAACACATTAACACGAAGACCTTCTTAACATCACAAAATGACAGTAAAGACTTCCTGCTGTTCAATAAGAAAGTAGCTTTTGTTTACTCAAACAAAAGTACAGAACTGGAACTACAGGTCTACTCAGAGACCAAGAACATTCAGGTTTTGCAACCATTTACTGTACTCTAGACAAGTATTTTTCTCTCTATTAATAAGAAAACTTGAAGGTGGCAGCCTGTACGTATTTCATCAACACACTGCACAAAAAATCTTACATGAATACAACAAGGCAGACTGAAGTGCTAAAGGGCATTCTGGACAAAATTATAACTATATTTTTGCTTCAGGCAGCCTATTTTTTTCAGCACTGAGATACTCACCTACATGGCTTTCTAGCAATGATTAAATTGTAAAGTCTATGCACAATACACCTTTGTTTAGGAAGCTCCAAGTACTATGGCCATTACAGATAGAAAAATATGATTTAAATCCTAACAACTGTTCATCAAGTCAGTTTATGATTTGGGTAAGAACAATACTGCAGATTTATAAGAAAGTCTGAAAAACCTTCTATTCATAGAGAATAAAGTCTACGTAATGTTTTTCTACATCATTTTCTGACTGGAAGAAGAGAAAAATGAGCATGCGACCACACATCAAGAATTCCCGAATTCAACTCCAGTCTGACATGATTGCCTTTACTAAACTTCTCCCTCATTGTAGTCAAGACATTCTTTGCTATTTGCTTATTTCCCATTTTTTTTCTTTTTGTAAAACAGATTGACCCCGTTGACTCAAAAGAAAATAAACCCTTAGTGAGTAAGCTTAAGTTCTCCATATCTATGATGCTTTGAAGACAGAAATGCTTAGCTGAAATGTCTTCAGATGAAAAGTTTAGAACAACATGGAAATAGCTTTCTTTGTAAGGATGTACAAGTGATGGAAAACTACCTACGAGTCACAATTCACAATGACTTACATTCCATCTTTTTATTTTAAAAGCGCCTCGAGGATATGGAAAGAGAATTAAGCAATTATATATTTCTCCTTTGCTTCTTCCTATAACTATGCTTCCTTCCTCCTGGTGCAAGAGTACAAAGTTAATTGCTGCCACAATTCTGATCTAGCAGGATTTGTATCTTTAGTTCCACTGGACCCAGATACTATCTCCAAATCTCAGAATACTACAAATAGTTCTCACTATTTCTTATGCCATGCAAAACTACAGGGGGTTCTTGAAAGGTACAGCCCTGGCTGCAGAGGCACTTGTCACACCTTGCTCAAGTTAAGGCCCACAATAGTAACTGCTCATACAGAAAATCTTAGACAGTTTGAAGTTTTACATTTTCTTCTGTAACAGAGACATACACTCTCTCCTCCACAATCCCCCACCCCAAAAAAAAAGTCACAACTAATCTCTCCTTTTTCTGTCACTTCAGTAGTGTCACTGTGTCCTTCCTCCTTTAATTCTGCTCTTTCCATTTAATTTTGCTCTATGTCAGATAGGTAGATCCACATGATTTTCCTCTACTGGCAAAAGGACAATAGCCTATAATAGTTCTCCAAGTCCCAAAGTTGAAATTTCTCTCGATTTAAGTTCCATTTTTAGCTTTAGAAACAACACAGACATCACATTTAATAATATATGAAGTGATACAAAATATTTCTCCTATGTGCATAATTGTTGATTTCAATCCACATAACTACCATGACAGTAATTGTTTGTACAAGAGAAGACAGTTCTGACTCCTTAAACTTTTTCTTTAAAAATAATTAAATAAAATACTCCATTGAGGGAAACCAGCATATTTTAAAAAAAAAAGTATTTCACAGAGAGGGTCATTGGGCATTGGAATAGGCTGCCTAGGGAGGTGGTTGATTCACCTTCCCTGGAGGTGTTTAAGTCACGGGTGGATGAGGTCTTGAGGGACTTGGTTTAGTGTTGATAGGAATGGTTGGACTAGAAGATCTGATGGGTCCCTTCCAACCTGGTTGTTCTGTTCCTCTCAGCCTCCCCTTCTCCAGGCTAAACATCCCCAGCTCTCTCAGCCGTTCCTTATAGGGCCTGTTCTCCAGCCCCTTCACCAGCTTTGTTGCCTTACTCTGGATAAAACAGACCAATAGAACACAGGACGAAAGTGCATCCTTTTCTTCAGGAGAAGGATAATACACTGAAAAAGCACTTAAAGGGCTTTGTCTTAGTATTTCTATTTATAAGCACGCACCTTTGTTTTTCACTTGAAGGCTGTGGGGTCAGGAAAATGCTTTATTTCAGGGGGCAAGGGAAGGAAAAGTAAAATTATCCAAGGGGTTAGTGCAGCTAAAGCAGTTTATATGCAACTAATGCCACACGCTGCTTTCAATGCCTTTGATCTGTTTAAAGGAGGAGGGAGAACGGAAAAAAAACATAAGAAATTAACACTGTGAAGGAAAACAAGAAGCCTTGGTAAAACAGTGAATCAGGAGGCGTATTTGATTTTCCAACAAAGTTTTTTCCAAGGGGATATTTGTAACATTTAGGGGCAAAGACATGAAAGCTCCAGATCAGCACTGGTGATTTTGAGCTGAAGTTACCAAGTGCATCATTTACTCCTGGTGATGGATGATTACAGACCAGGACAAGCTTTGCCCAGTTGATAGTTCAAATAGCATAGCTGAAAAGGCAAAAGAGAATGGGGAAGCAGAACAGGCAGCCAGATATAATAAGAGAATTGCTACAAACATAGGCATGCACAGCAAGATACCTCAAAACATAACTTCAAAAATAAGGCTTGCCCACAGACCTTCCTCTGTAAGGCCTTTCGACAATGAGGTAACGTTAGTGGACAATTCCCATCTGTAAAGAGCATCAAAGCAACGGAAGACCAATGGGTCTGCTGTTCGCTTAGCAACCAAGATCTATTCTACTCTAACAGTTTCACAAAAAATAAGACAACACCATTAAATCTTTTAGGAATTTCAGCAAACACTGCCCAACTTTTAAGTTATGCTGGAATCACTGAATCATAGAACAACCAGGTTGGAAGGGACCCATCGGATCTTCTAGTCCAACCATTCCTATCTAACACTAAACCAAGTCCCTCAATACCTCATCCACCCGTGCCTTAAACACCTCCAGGGAAGGTGACTAAACCACCTCCCTGGGCAGACTGTTCCAATGCCCAATGACCCTTTCTGTGAAAAACTTCCTCCTAATCTCTAGCCTAAATCTCCCCTTGGCAGAGCTTGAGGCCATTCCCTCTTGTCCTGTCCCCTGGCACTTGGGAGAAGAGGCCAGCTCTCTCCTCTCCACAACCACCTTTCAGGTACTTGTAGAGAGCAATGAGGTCTCCTCTCAGCCTCCTCTTCTCCAGGCTAAACAACCCCAGCTCTCTCAGACGCTCCTCATAGGATCTGTTCTCCAGCCCCTTCACCAGCCTCGTCACTCTTCTCTGGACTTTCTCCAGAGCCTCAACATCCTTCTTGTGCTGAGGGGCCCAGAACTAGACACAATATTCAAGGAGCGGCCTCACCAGTGCTGAGTCCAGAGGGAGAATCACCTCCCTGGACCTGCTGGTCACACCACTTCTGATACAAGTCAGGATGCCATTGGCCTTCCTGGCCACCTGGGCACACTGCTGGCTCATGTTCAGTCAGCTGTCGACCAACACCCCCAGGTCCCTCTCCTCCTGGCAGTTTTCCAGCCAGGCTTCTCCCAGTCTGTAGTTCTGCATAGGGTTATTGTGCCCCAAGTGCAGGACCTGGCATTTGGTCGTGTTAAACCTCATGCCATTGGACACTGCCCAGCGGTCCAGCCTGTTTAGGTCCCTTTGCAGAGCCTCCCTACCCTCCAGCAGATCGAATGTTTTCTTAGTTAAGTCAATCACCATCTTTTCCCTGTTATTTGCACAGTTATTGCATATTCTTCAATGACCTTTATCACTAACAACATTTCCAGAGTCAAAGTACTTCAAGGATTATTTCAAAGTCAAACCAGTGAAAAGTAAAGTTATTTTTATGCCTGTGTTGAATTGTTCATTATCTATCTGACATTCTGAGAATAATTAAGGACACATAGCCAAGGTAATATTTCCTAATTAGAACAATCTCTGTAAAGTTTGTTATGAGTTCTTGCAAGCTTGAAACCAGAAACTGTGTCTTCAATAAAAATGTTGTTTTCTGTACCTGAAACTAACAAAGTACAGTACTTTGCTAGACTGCTGGAATTGAATGCATTTATATTTATGAAAGCATTCTTAAGTGAAAAGAAGTGAAAGAGCATTTTGATGACTCGGTAAAAAGTGATAGTAAAAAGGATGCACATAAATTAGGCCAGATCAATGTTGGGTAGCCTTCTTAATTCTCTGGACATCAATATTTATGTGTCTCAACAATCAGAAGTCAAATTGTTATTCATTATGATAAAAATTATTACTATAAATTATTACTATCTTTATTACCACAAGGAAACTTTCAGGAAGGGTAATTCCAGTTCAATGCATCTTGGAAGTGAGAAACAGAAAAATATTATCTGTTTATAAGGATACAGTAATCCTTGTTCTTTTCATGTCAGCAGTATGACATTGATTGCATAAGTCTTAAGTTGGAAAAGTAAACTAATTTTACCCTTTTAAAACACCATTACAGCATAACATTTTTTTTTCCAGGTGAAAAACATAGAAAGAAAAATACTACCATCTTTCTTATTGACTTCCCATTTCAAACACCATTAAAATGCCACAGTTTAAGCAGCATTTTTCTTTTCCAGTAATTCTTAATTATTTTTTTCTGGTTAGATACTACTACCATTCAGTGATACTCACGAGAAAGCCAGTAACGTGGAAATCAATAAGCAATGGTCATTGAAGCAGTGGGGGTTCAAATGGATTTTACTGCTGACAAATATTGTGTCCAAGTTAAGAGAAACCCTATCCTTCCACAGACATCCAAGGGAAATTTTCTTGAGAGGCCTTCTTGTTTCTTGAGTGGCTAAGCTCACTGGAGTTTTTACATGCTTTTAGTTAGAAATGAAAGGGCAGTGCTATAAATCACTAAGAGGGGTGCAACATAAGTACCACAGCAGTCTGTAGAAATTCCAACAGGAAGCACCTAGTTTCAGCAAGTTAAGGATGGAAAAGACTTCCAAGATCAAGCCCAACAATCAATGCAACATCTTCATGCCTCCTAAACCACATCCCAAAGCACCCCATTTACCCTAATATCCAATCAAAACATTCCATGGCACAACTTGAAGCTATTTTAATAATAATTTATATTTTGATAATTTATCTTTGCTTTTTTTATTTATAAAGAATATATCAATATTCTAATTAGAATCAGAGTTAGAATTCAAGTCTGCAAGACCGTACACTTGAAATCGAACATAGGTGTTTACAGAGGCATAAATTTTCTTAAGTCCCTTGCAAGAGGGAACCAAAACCTCTTTTGCAATATCTGTAATAAACTGTTCTGAACACCACACTCATTATTTCTAAAAGCTTGTATCAAGCTTGTTTTAATACTTTTCCCTCTGAAATACTGTTCTTGCAATGTTTCTTAGCCTGTCGGTTCACAAGTTCCTTCTGCTTAGAACAGAATCATTGCAAGAATTGTTTAGAGGTTTATAATTGGAGCGATTGAAACTCGTGACATTTGTTAGTTTGACTTTTGCTGGTCTCACTGAAGCTAATGAAACTAATGACTGTAGTTGTTAGATTGAAATTCAGAGGATTACAAGGCTAGTGATGATTGTCTTATTTGAGAAGCAGAAATACAGGAGGAACTTGTCCTGTACAAATAATCAAGAAAATTGATGGATTGAATTACTATAATAATTTTTTTATTACTTTCTAATGTTTGATTCTCTTGTGTGGATTAATTGGGCTGCTGATGGTCATGACGAAGAATGTCAGTCATTGGTGATAATAGTACTTTAGTTCAGGAAATACACATGAGGGGAGTCACCTTCCCTGGAGGTGTTTAAGGGACGGGTGGATGAGGTGCTGAGGGACATGGGTTTGTGTTTGATAGGAATGGTTGGACTCGATGATCCGGTGGGTCTCTTCCAACCTGGTTATTCTATGATTCTATTTCCTCTTGTCCTATCACTTGTTGCCTGGGTGAAGAGGCCAGCACCTGCCTCATTACAATCTCCTTTCAGAGAGCTGTAGAAAGGAATAAGGATGCCTCTCAGCCTCCTTTTCTCCAGGCTAAACAACCTCATCTCCCTCAGCTGCTCCTCCTAATACTTTTCTCTGTAGACTCCTCACCAGCTTCACTGCCCTTCCCTGGCCACTCTCCAGGTCTGATAGTCTTCACTTACAGCAAAACAGATCCAGTCTTCTGATTGCTCCCTTACTGTGACTGTTCAACAATTTCCACCAAAATACTTTTGTATTAACCATTCTTGAAACTTGGAAGCAACAACTACAGTTGGACTCCATGATCTGAAAAGTCTTTTCCAAACAAACAATTCCATGATTCCTTGCAAAGGCCTAGTTTACACAAGCACTAAAGGCTCACAACACAATGATTCCGCGTGCCATCTTCTCATACAGCAATGATTTCTAGTTTATGTGCTGTCACCTTAACCATAAGCAGGCTCTGCTTCAGAAGACCAAAGAAATGGCTGCAATTACAACAGAAGATAACTATAAAATCTATTTATTCAAGGAAAAAAAAATCCAGAGCTTCTAGCTTCATGTTTTTCCCCACTCTGTACTGCTCAATCATTAGCATATTCATATTTTCTGGATCGTGCTACCAAAATCTACATAACAGAGATGAACTCCCTCACACAGCAAATACGTGTGAACATCTCTTAGCAACAACCGGTCATGAGCCAGCAAGGAAACTTAGCAGTGATCCCACTTAAAACATCCCACTTATGCATACCAAATGATAATGCCATCAGTGAAAACCCAAACTGTTCAATAAAGCAGCATGCTCTCGAATGCTTGAAATTACATTTTCCCCACATAAGTCAGACGCCAGAAGGAGCTGAGCTTTGTCCTTGACAGCTATTCCAAGAACACTTGCAAGTGAACAGTAACATCTACTCCTGTCCCCAACTGTTTCAGTTCCCAAATCTTTCACATTCAGGCGCTGCTTAAAATTCACTCTGCACATAATGTGCCGACATTACCGTTGTCAGAGGACTAAAGGAAGAGAAAGAGGGAAACCGTTATCAGCTTTCTGTGTTACTCATACATGGCGAAGTAACCAGACTAATATAGGTACCAACCACTGCAGCATTAAAAAAATCAGACTTCCTAACTGGTCTTTCTCACACCCAATCATAAGGCCTTTCAGAACAATCAAAGAAGTACTTAAAGTTCTGACCCCTTTCCTCGGCCATTATAAAGAGTTCATCTCTATGATGGTCACTCATACTTAATGAAGCATGGTCCTCTCCAAAGACAGGTCACCTTTATAAACCCACAAATGGATGTGGTTAATTATTTTATGCACACTTTTTGTTTTCTGGTATTTATCTTGGCCAGACAGTTCAGCTGTTTATAACACTGGACTTCATTTACTGGAACTACACTGAATTAAAAAAAAAATACAAACAAAAACCTACACCACAAACACACACAAAGCACCAAACTGAAGCCTTCTTCACTTCATTATAGGCTATAGAACCTCTAGTTTTATTTACCATACTTCTCAAAGGGCTGCTGCATATCAGGTCAAAGGAAATTAAGTAATCACAAACCTATTTGGGGTAGGTCAGAAGAACACTGCCATGTTGAGGATAAATCAAGAAGAGACAAGTGAACTAGTTCAGAAAGCTAGATAAAAAATAAAGCCTGACCTGACTCTCCATGCAATATGCAGCCCACAGAAGAGGGGAATTAACTTAAAAGGAGTGAACTTACCCCAAGCAACAGAATAAATAAGACAAATGTAACAGATGCTGTGTAGAAGAAGGGAGAGATGCAGGTATAATGGGAAAGACAGCAAAAAAGATAAGCAAATGCCTTCACTAAATTCAGCCCACTTCCTTGAAATAGTCCTTTAATGCAAGTAGCAAGTTTTAAATGACTGAAACGTGTGAGAGAGGGTTATCAACTGCTTGATAGTTGAAATAGGCACACAGAAAGATTCTGAAACATTTTTTCAATAGAACTTTCAAATTAAAAAAATGCAGCCATGCATTATGGTTTTTAGGAAAATGCACTACATAATTCCCTTAACATAGCTGTTAGTGCTGATATTAAGTGGGAAAACTAAAATCCTCTCAGCTCATTACATTTTCTATAACACCTAACATTTTCTGAAGCATTCATCTCCCCTCGTGTCTTTGTCCTCTTTAATTTGACCTTATTCCAAATGTAGATATGCATTTTTCTTCTTGAATCTTCCAATACATGCAGACTTGTTTGAATTACAACCGTTTTGTTGAAAATTACATTGCCATTCACCTAGCTGTGACAGAAATAGCTGTCGAAATTACTATCTAGGGGGAAGCAGCCCCCCACTAAATTTAAGCCTATTATCATTGCCAGATACTTTATTCAAAATTATCCGGCTTCAGTGTGGGTTGTATAGTTGCATCACATTCTTGTTGCCCTAGCACCCTTCCTATTGAGTAAAAAGGAAATTATTTTTAAACATTCAGCACTAACTGATCAAAATGTTTATTAGCTTATCAGTTCAGTCCTTTCATATTCATTGTATAAATACACCATTAAAAAAGCCTCTGTAACTGTAAACACTAGCTCTAAAAGTATTACTTGGTAGGTTTTGATGCCTGCTATCAGGCACTGAACTGTTCAACACAGAAGTTATAAAACATTCTCTTCCACATATTGTAAGAATGTACAATAATGTATAATGTACAGCAACATGAAAGGTACATGAATTATTTCAGCCACCTTAATCATCTTCTAAATTAATTTTTAAAGCACAAGTTAAAAAAATGTTTCTGATTTGATTTTAAGATTTAGTTCTCAGAAATCGCATTTTACTGTCAAGTCATTCTACCAGTTTCCAAGAATCCAAACAGACAATTATGAAAACAATCCACCATAAGCACAACATGAGACTGAATTTTACTGTAATCCCAATGTCAGCTTCATACACCTTGCATGAAACTTTGGAAATTATGTCTTTTGCATCACTAAAGCAAGATCATAGTCTTGCCTTTAAGCACGTCTAAGGTTGAGAGTGACTGATGCAAAGCAAGCATACAAAGCATACTACCACTACTTCCCAGTGATAATGAAACCAGCTGAAGTGCAGCATCAGGCAATACTTGAGGGCACAAATAACCCAAACTGGGCTTTAAGAATTCAGGAGGTAGATCACTCTCACCTAGCTCCTACAGCAAGTTAGAGCCTTAGTGTCACTAGGTGTTAGTTTCTGGGATAAGAATGCCCCTGACAAGGACTTAGCAGTGCAGAGGGTTCATAGTTCCAAGCATCACCCAAAGCATTCCACAGTCAAACTGGGACACATGATGTGAGAGAGGTCAGCACTGAATCACAGAATGGTTTGGGTTGGAATTCACCTTAAAGTCCATCTAATTCCAACCCCCTGCCATGGGCAGGGACACCTCCCACTGGATCAGGTTGCTTAAAGCCCCATCTAACCTGGCCTTGAACACCTCCAGGGAAGGAAGAGCCACAGCTTCTCTGGGCAACCTGGGCCAGTACCTCACCACCCTCACAGGAAAACATTTCTTCCCAATTCCTCATCCAAATCTCCCCTCTTCCAGCTTAAAACCATTACCCCCTTTTCCTGTCTCTGCACTCCCTGATAAAGAGCCCTCCCCAGCTTTCCCATAGGCTTCATTTTCTTGAGCAAACAAGGGGAATGAGTACTGCTCAAAATAAATAATAAAATTAACCAAAACTGCCAGAACGGCATTGGGAACTCTCCATCTATATCACATACTAAGATTAATTTCATGTCCAGGTGAAGCATATAAAAAAAAAAAAGAGTCTTTCTTTTTCTGAATTAAGATTGCCCACCTTTGTGACACAAAACTACATCACTAGCAATCCTGTGAAGAAGGGAATTTGCACATAAGGCTGAGAAAGAACTTGGTAACAGTGAATCACCTATCTGCTGATCAGGTATTTTGGGGATTACTGGAAACTAAAAGGTAGTAAATGACACCGCAGACTCAGCTTGGCCATCACTGGTATAGCATTCTAGAAAACCTCAAAGAGTTACTCATCTAAAAACTCTTTCATTGTGCCAAGAGCGCTAAACATTCACAAATCAGAAAAGAAAGTATATAGAAAGACAGTGGGCTAAATCCAGAGTGATATTTTCAGACAAAAAATATCCCTTATTCTACATTAACAATATTCTGCAATAATTTATTCTGTTCTAGACAATTAAAACCATTGAAGATGCATAATCTAATAGAATGCAGTCAGAAAACAAGGCAGAAGCCACTGTCTTCTGATACAAGTAGTAATTATGGATAATATTTGTTGTTATGCAGCTGAACTGACTCAAAGCTCTGCATTAGTCCTCAGATTGCTGCTTCTTTTTACATAGAAAATGGCCAGCTTGAGCCTACTCCCACATTGCAATGAGCATGCCATGAAATGGCTGTGAATCACAGATGGTGCCAGCAGAGATCTATCCATTCTCATCTTCAGTCACTCTGCAGGCAGGGAAAGACACGGGCTGTAGCAAACTCAGCTCCTGGAGCTCCAGCAGCAGCTCTACGCTGGGTTTACTACAGACGTCTGGATTATGTGCCTGCCTCCTTAGTCTGAAGATGCATTCTGCATTCACTGCACACAAAATCCCTCATGCGTTGCTGACACTGCAGCATTTCTTCTAAAACCTACATAATTAAGCCACTTATCCTCTGCCTTGGCCTGCAAGCCAGCTCTCACTCATAGGTGAGCTTTGTGCAGACATCAAGGGCACAGGAATGACCCAAATACAGGTAAACCTTCAGGTTTTCTACCATGGAGCTATTTCTGTAGGTGGTGTCTTAGTGAAAAAATGGAAACCACTATAAGCAAAAGTGAATCAGAGGTTTAGTTTGCTAAAAGTGGCAGAATGAAATATTTCAGCATATCCAACATCCAATACTTTTGAAGTAGCCATCCAACAATATGGAAGCAGCAACTCCTAACCACGGTCGACACCAAAAGCATATGGTTCCACCTCTATTTGTAAACTTCAATATCCTGCAAAAGTTTAAAATGAATTCTATGCTATGCTGGAAAAGTGTATTGGTTTCTTGGAGGGCACCACTGTAGTATATGTCCTGTCCATCTTCCTTTTCATGATTAACTCCCTACATTTCCAAAGAAAGTCAGAGCATTTGTCTAGCCAACTAGAAACATGAGATATCTTTAACAGAAATCAGGACAAATACAGCCATGGTACTGCGTTGTGAAAAGTACTGGCTTAACATAGTGGCTGCACTGAGGAAAAACGGAAGCAAAATCTCCAAAATACTTCAATATTGCAGCGTTAAAACACTGGGACACGTTGCTAAAACAAAAAGAAAATCTGTATAAAAGACCTGTGGCCCCTAAAATCAACAATGACGAGGGATGTGAAAGAGCAGAGTGCCAGAGAAGCCTCTAATGCTGCACCCCAGCAGTAAAGCAGCTTTGGCAGCACAGCTGGCAGTCAGTGCACAACACAGCCACGCAGAACACCTGCATCTGCTGTAGCACTGCTTTGCCAGTGAAGCATACTAACATCCTAGAAGGCTACTATATTTTTTAATAGATAAAAGAACCTATCTTGCAGATCTAGTCAAAACACCAGTATACACTAATAGGAGCACAGCCAAGCTTCCCAGTGTTCTCACAAAATTCAGGATTAACTAAACCATGGCTACGTGCCTCCACTTGTGTAAAATCACTGTTTATCCACGCTAAAAGCTATCAAGGGCCTGGTACATATCCACATAGAAGTGATTGTTAAACAGACTAAATTTAGTACAAAGGTAAATTCAGTTCTGCTACACTTAACAATGCAGAAATAACACCTGCTCCTCAAAGGAGAAAACGTTTGTTCATAAATTTTGCTTACCTTACTTGAAACTGGGACAAATCACTCTCTACCATTACCCACCTCCACCCCTCAAAATGGCAATGCCATCACCTGGCTACAGTCTTAGAATCACAGAATCATACCATCACCAAGGTTAAAGAGATCTCCAAGATCAAGTCCTATCATCATCTTAACACCACTATGGAACATGGTTTGGTAGGCAAAGTGTCACGTCTGCACACTTTTTAAACTCCTCCTCATCTTATCTCTGCACTCCCTGATAACAAGCTACCTAAACCTAGAAGCCAACCTTCTGCAAGTTTTGTTTATAGTACAATGACTGTGTAGTTTGTGTTTATAAATAAATTAAATCACCAACTCCAAACAGGAAACATAACCCTGCTTACTGCAACCATCAGCCCCAAGTTCAAATTTCAAGTATGAAGGTCTTGGTATGCAACATCCAGTATGAAATACTGGAAAGCACCACATCCACGACTACCTACCCAAAACCAAGCTGTAAACTGTAATTCACTTGTAAATTCTATGCAGACCTAACATAGGGCAATAAGTGGGTTATTTTCTCAAAAGACTGCAACCACAAAGAAAAACTGGAAAACAAAGCCAGAGGTTAAGTAAATACTTTGTATCTCTTTTCCCTTGAATGACAGAGAAACTATGGGACAAATTACATACACATACACAACCGTGGGACCAAAACTAAAGCAACTCCGACTTTTTCTACTGCACATGCAGATCATGAAGCCTAAAATTTTGATAGGAGCTAAAAATGACCATTTGTTTTTCTTTCCAGTCTCTTTAACCATAGGCTATGCTGGGTAAGGTAAAGTCATGGATATGCAGCATCTCACCTTCTGCATCCCCCAAAAAGTTTGTTCTGCAGCACACAAACAGATGCAGAAAACCAAGAGAGAATATGAAGGCAGCAACTCAATATCAAAATATCTGTACCACGGTGCCATAAAAATAAGACTATTTATTGCTGGAGCAGGCTTATGATGTAATCGACTGTTCATGACCAGTGTCTGCAGAGCTTGCAGATAGCTTCTAATTGGCATCTGTTCTCAGCCACAGAGCAAATAACAAGTTATTCTGAGATAAAACAAACAGCAGCAACTAAAAAACTTTGACCATTTATCATTTTCCTAAATAACTTGGGCTAACAACACCATTTAAGACCTCTCTCCCTATTTATTTATCTGCCTTTACTAAATACTTTAATACATCTTCAGACAAGGACTAGGCCTATCAAAAATGCCAGACACACTGTTCCCTGTGCTCTTTTCTGCTCTGCAGCCTAGACTGAGAAATACTTTTTCATGCTGCTCTCCCTAGAGCCAGCATAATCTCTGCTGGAGGCAGAAATACATCATCAGCTGCGGGAGCTGGTGCACACACCAGGTCTAACTAAACTTGATATCCGAGCAGCTGGAATGCTTGGAGAAAACAAAACCAAACTGCTTTGGAGGGAATTTGGTACTTACTAGTGACCTAATAACTCTAATATTTCACATTTGGGGTTGTGTTGTTTTTTTAAAAAATTTATTTTAACTGTAAGGGAAAATATCATCTCGCCCACTCCTGTCTGATTATAGGGCAAGACAAGGAAAAATCCCTCCTTCAACAGAGAGAAAACTTTTCACTCTCCTTAAATTATAATTAGGCCTCTTATCCTGGGTCTTTCACATTCTAAACCAGCACCTTAGCAACATTAAGCATTTTGTTTTATCACAAAAGGAAATACAAGCAAAATACAGAAGAAAAAAACAAGATGCCATCAAGAAAAAAAAAAAAACCTGCTCTCCTATGTCCGTTATGTTTGGAGCCGGCAAGGCATCAAGAAAAAAAAAAATAAAAAAAAAAGCAGTTAGCACAAGTTTCAGTCTTCAAGCTATTATTGAAGAATAACAGAGATCAAATAAACAAGGAAGAATTCACAGCAGAATTTGCATCTCTGAGCAGCATGAAGGTTATGCAGCCCAACAGTCCACATCATTCATCTGAACGTGTGAAATACCCTGTGGAGAGGCTTGAATCTTGAAGTCGTTCTCTCAAAGTAAAGGG
This sequence comes from Coccyzus lansbergi, assembly GCA_033558105.1. Taxonomy (NCBI): domain Eukaryota; kingdom Metazoa; phylum Chordata; class Aves; order Cuculiformes; family Coccyzidae; genus Coccyzus; species Coccyzus lansbergi. Next base: position 275,115 of record JAUMJK010000178.1, on the reverse strand, counting down.
TGAAATAGCACATGATAAACCAACTTGTCAGGAATCCTTTTACAGCTATTCCAACTGGAAATAAGCAGCATTCTCAAAGAACAGCAGAAGAAAAATACTTATGTCTGATATACTTGGTCTCTAAGCCAGAAGAAGCCAGTCTGAAAAGCCTATTACAGGTTTTAAGAGATGTATTAATATAAGGAGACAAGGAAAGAGTCCAACCACTGGGAACTGACTACACAAGGGGAAAAATAAATTAAAAAAACCCCACATACAACAAAACCCAGATTATTTAAGGATAAAACAAGGCCACTGTAAGGTCTGATATAATTAACATTCAAAATTGCCCAAAGGAGAAAAACTACATCTCTTCCTGAAGGGATTCAGTACATGTTATATAATAAAACAAATAAAAACCCTTGACACCTATACTTAATGAAACATAATACATTCTAAATTTGATACAAACGTGAGAAAAAATTCAGACAGACCACAGACTTTTTCTATTATGTGAATAATATACTGCTCGGCATCTTATATTTAGTCAGCCTTGGCTCTAAGGTCCAACAATTTGGGATGAGGTTTCCTGTTCCTATTAAAATCAGTAGAAATACCCAGGTAAGGAGTGACAGCTTAGTCAATAATAAGGTTTTTGAAAAATAATTCAAGTCAATAAGGATAGCAAAAGAATACATACTAGCAACGAATTGAACCTTTCAGCAAGTTGCTGTACTTGATTAGCTTTTTGACTGCTTTTGTGCTTATCTCTTTACTATGAAGGTGGTGAGGCACTGGCCCAGGTTGCCAAGAGAAGTGGTGGCCTCCATCCCAGGAAGTTTTCAAGGCCAGGTTGGATGAGGCTTTGAGAAACTTGATCCAGTGGGAGGTGTCCCTTCCCACAGCAGAGGGCTGGAACTGGATAGGCTTTAAGTTTCCTTCCAACTCAAACCATTCTTTGATTCTTTAAGTACATCTAAGTCTCCCTTAGAGATCAGTAATCACTTTTACAGATTTAAGGTGAAATTTGGTGTTGACAGAGCACCCTTTAAGCTATCATCCACTTTGTGAAATCTGCACGCAGGAAAACTCTAGGTTAGACGAGTTATAAATTAATATACAGTTTGCAACCAACCCTAAAGACTCTTCTCTTAGTAACATCTGAATTACATTTGGAGAAGTTAAGTTACCTAAAGCTGTGCAGATACCGTCCAAATTGAAGTTAGATTTTACTCCTTACCAATCAGAAGTGATCAAATGTCAGATGCCTTCTACAACAAGAAACCTTTTCTTCCTTCAAGATATTGACAAGTTACAACTTGTAAATCCTAAGCAAAAGGCTTCCTCCAAAAAACAAGAGTTAGTAAATAGATGGAGCTGCTGTCTTTAGGTAGAATGGAGCATAGGAAACTATGCAATATGGTAATGATCCTTATTAAAAGTATTCATCATCGTTAAAAGCCAAGAAACACATACCCATTGAATATGAAAGCTAATGAGGATTTCATCCTTATTCTTAGAAGTTTTGTTTTCAGCATTCATTAAAGAATTTAAATCCTAACCACTGCAAATTCAACTCTGCACTTACACAGAAACACACAGCATAAAGAAAAAAATCTTGTTATGTTATTTTGTTAGATACTAAAGAGGTCAGTAATATATTAACCCATGAAGTCAAACTTCCTCTTCTCAGCCAACAAATTAGAAGTTCTGTAAACACAAATACTTTAAGCTTTATTTGGCTCTTCAAAACTCCAAACAGTGATACAGCACAAGGTGAGGAAAAGATGCTGGAAGTAACCAGAGATTAATTTACTATATTCCACTGTAACACTCCTCCAGAGTTTTCAATACAGTCTTTACGTAGGAAGCCAAATAAAACACCCTTAGAATTTTTTAATCAGTTGATAAATGGTATTTCTGTACAAATAACTCTTCTTTGTCCTATTCTGACGTGCCCAGAATTTTCTTCCATCCCATCTCTTACTCCATCCTATTTCTTCCCCATCCTCTTTCCCTTCTAGTAATGCACCTTTGATAAGGCCACGGCAGCAGCTCTGCTTTTCGGTCTCTTTCCTTCCTCCCTCTCATCTTCCTGAGAACAATGCAACATTTTACTACTACAGATTACTTCCCAGATCATTATGGTATGACTGATTAAAACACAACTATAATTTTATTGCAATAAAGGGCTCCAAGTTAGAACCTGTATCTCTAGAGCTGTATCTCCTGCACTCAAACCTCTTCCATAACCTGTATAGCCAGAGACAAGGTATGGGAGCAAGCATGAAATAATATTTCACATACACAACTGCAAGATATTCTAAAGCACACTGCAGATAAAAATAAGTATTGCAGAGGCCTTACAGAAAGAAAAACTATTCTGCAAAAACTACTATAGTAACCTATGCACCCAAACATAAATGAGATGCTGCACTTAAAACTCATTTAAAATATCAGGCACTTGACTGGAGATCTCACAACTTCACATTCACACAGACATACAAATTGTGTGGAATGACTTACAAGATGAAACAACTGTTTTTTCAGTTTGATTATAATGTTCATCCAGCATAAAAAAAAATAGGTCACCCTCTGCCACCTGGCTATGTCAACCAACAAGCCAGAGAAAAGTGAAAGTCAGTCCTTTCTGATAGCCTTTAGAAGTTTTTGTGTTACGCAAAATGGCTACAGCAGGAGATAAATGCAGGACTCTGCATCACAAACTGTCAGACATCAAGTGTAGCTTACTGAGAACATAATTCCTTTTACCTAATTTGGAAAAAAAAAAAATCACAGAATGGTTTGGGTTGGAAGGGACCTTAAGGATCACACAGGTCCAGCCCCTGCCTTGCACAGGGACAACCTCCTGCTGCGTCAGGCTGCTCAAAGCCCCATCCAACCTGGCCTGGAACACCTCCAGGGGTGGGGCAGCCACCACTTCTCTGGGCAGTTTGGGCCAGGGCCTCCTCACCCTCACACAGAAAGATATCTTCCTGATATCTCATCTACACCTGCCTGCTTTCAGCTAAGAAACACCCCTCCTCATCCTATGCCTGCCATTCCCACCTTTCCTCCACCCCCTTTCAGTACTGGAAGCTGCTCTAAGGTCTCCCCAGAGCCTTCTTTTCTCCAGGCTGAACAACCCCAACTCTCTCAGCCTGTCCTTGGAGGGAAACTGCTAGAGCCCTCAGGTCAAATTCACTCCAACAGTTCCACGGCCTTCCCATGCTGAGGAATCTAGAAGTGGACACAGGGCTCCAGGTGAGGTCTCATGCTAGCAGAGCAGAGGGGCAGAATCCCCTCCCAAGCCCTACCAGTCACACTACTTTTTATTTAGTTGTTATAGCTCACAAAAGCCCGTGGAGAAACATCACCTGCTATTACTCAGCAACATCTGGACAGTGGGAGGAGCCTCTTTCTTCTATGAGAAAAGCAATTTAACATGGATAAACTGAAATGCTGTTTTCCTGTGACAATAGCAACAGACTTTTTAAAAATAATTTCTTGCTTATTAATTGGAAACTAATTGAAGATAAACCATTCTAAAACACACAAACCCAGCAGGAAACTTGAGGCAGAAGGGAAGGAAGCAGAATAACATCCTTATCAGTCTACAGTAACATATACGCACACTGGCATTTATGACACAAGCTTTTCCTCTCACAGCAATAAAAATGCAAATGAAAAAAACAGGTTTCCCAGGAAGACTCTGAGTAGTTGTAATTGAAAGGTAAATACATTAAATCTAAAACTGAACATACCAGCAGCTTTTCATATAGTTTGTAATGCAAACAACAAAATTCTCTGAAAGATCTGGTTTTATCTTAAAGAAAATGATACTTTTTTAAAAAGAAACATTTTGAAGTAAAATTTTTTAAATAAAAATTTTGCTAAAAATAAGAAGGCTTTTATTAAATGTACATTAATATGATTTAAATAAGCTCTTAACTTTTAAAACTTGAGGATCTCTTAAGAAAAAAAAAGTTGGACCAAATTCCAATAACGCATAAGTAAAACCCTATGTTAGCACTGGTTAACAGCATAGCTTGACACAATCATAACATTCCACCGCAATTACTAATCTCATTTTATGAACAATCACTCCTACTATCTTAACTGAAGCTCCAAAGTCAGATCAACACTGACAGAACAAGCTGTTGAGTATGACTGGGTCTTTGACAACATTGATGAATGGTGCCATTTAATTATTGTAGGATTCCTTTCCCAATATTTTAAACAAAAGCTATTTTGTGGGTTTTCTCAAGTTGGTTACTCATTACATAGGCTTCTGCTGCCACTATTCTGTCTGTCAAGGCTTTAAAAATGTAGAAGGTTTCTAGAAAAGCCCCACACTTCCCTGTACCTGAAGATGACTGGTTATGAAATAGGTCAGCCTTATCTCCATTTGGCAAACACACACAATGAAACGCAAAGATCAAAGCAGTTCTGGTAGAAACACTTTGGAATTGAATAAGAAACTCAAGCTGCTTTAAATTCCTTCTAGTATTTTCTCCAGTGTCTGCTTCAAAACTTTATACAAAAATATATTGTTAATAGCTTCCAGTGAAAAATATTGCTGATTCCCAGGATTCTCAAGACGTCTGTTCCAAGATGGGCCTAGAGAGGCATCTTACCTCTTTCTTAAATCCTCTGTTTCCATGTATCCCCATATAAATAATAATTTTAAAAACAAGAATAACAAAGATCATCTTATTATCCTCTTACAGATGTTCAGTATATTTTACCAACCTATTCCAAACAGTCACTATGTTATGTCACACTTGTCTTTTTGTGGAACTTAAACTAGTACCCCCTTCACTCCACTAAGACATCTTTTTGCAAAATAAATTATTTCAATACATCTATAACAGGAAATGCATTGGATTTGTTTTCAGAAGAAAACACACAGTTTCAAAGCATTTCAGAAGAAAGTTTGTTTATTGGGGGGCAGGGGTGGTTTTGTTGTTGAGGTTTTTCATATTTTGGTCACACTGTTTAATGAAATAACAATTAAAAAAACAAGAAAAAATATTCCTTAAAGTGCTCTGCTTGCATGTGCAGGCCTCAAATTTCATTCAGGATTTTCTTCTAACAAAAAAAAAAAAGTATCTACTACTTTCTGCTGTTATAGCACTGGGAAAAAAAAAAAACCAAAAAAAAACCCCAAACCAACCCACCACACATAAAGGCATAGTAGAGTGTAATAATCACTCTGTAGTACTAAAATAGCATGTATTTACTGCCAGCATCCCATCACCTTCACGAAAATAAGGTTATCTCTGAGGAAGTAATCTTTAACTGAAGGGTCAACACTAATACTCATGACACATGCACCGAAGTTTGTATATAGCAGTTCTGTGACTACACCACAGAAACCTTGACCGAGTTTTAGAGGTTTTTAGTAATAAAGAAAACATGTTATTAAATCTATGAAACCTTATCATGTACCATATTGCTACTGTAAAAGCTGTGTTTACTGCCATTTCAGGAATAAAGCTACCAAACATTAGAGAAGCTTCTGCCCTCTATAGCCAATTCCCTAAACTTCCTCTTCTGTCCTACCTTGGAAGTGGAAGAACAATACAAGGAGCAAATGTATTATTTCATTGTTAGCTACATTTCTTCTTCCTTTGCCTCTAAGACTGGCATACCTGGGGTACTAGCCACATGGATTGTCCCCTGCCAAACAGAGACTAAAAAACCACAAACATGGAAAACAGTAGTAATTCGAAAATACTTGAAATAAAATTTCTGGAAAAGTAAGATTTTCAAGGCACTCAGCCTTGGCCCCAATTCTGTTACAATTTACCACTGACTTCAAGAAAAACCAAATTACATCAATGCTGTAGAATTTGAACTGTTACTTACCATAGACATTTCTTTAATTCAACATGTCTTTCTCTTTCACTAACCACTACTATTTCTGTATTTTAAGAGTTCTCTATACTTTTGACATATAGGTGCTACCTTCTTGTTTTAGCAATCCCAGTGATGACTGAGCAAGTTATCTGGGAGTGGCATCACATTCTCAACTTTGATCAAATATTAACACAGCCAGACCCTTCCCAACGGCAGCATCAAAACGCACATACCAAACTACTTCATTTTGTTCTGGCAACACACTGTGAAGGGCTGGAACATTCAAGTCTCCTCTATTATACTTGCTTTTTCAACTTCTAACATACCAGTATTTTCCAAGCACCTCAGAAGCGACAATGAAAGAATGAGAAATACACCCTCATCATTTTGTAGTAGGTTATGCTAAAGCCACCAAGAACTGAGGCTGAACTCCCAACAGCAAGCAGGAATTCTCCTGGAGACTGGCCAAGGACATCAGAAAGTTGGGGTTGTTCAGCCTGGAGAAGAGAAGGCTTCAGGGAGACCTTATAGAGCAGCTTCCAGTACTGAAAGGGGCTGAAGGAAAGGTGGGGAGGGGCTCTTGATCAAGGAGTGCATGGACAGGGCAAGGAGGAACAGTTTTAAGCTGAATGAGGGGAGACTGAGATATTAGGAAGAAATGTTTTCCAGTGAGGGTGGAAAGGCACTAGCCCATGTTGTCCAGAGAAGTGGTGGCTGCCCCATCCCCGAAGGCATTCAATACCAAGCTGGATTGGGTTCTGAATATCCTAATCCAGTGGGAGGTGTCCCTGCCCACGGCAGGGAGCACAGAATGGTGGGGGGGGGGGGGGCGGGGGGGGGAAGGTTGGAACTGGATAATCTTTATGATTTCTTACAACTCAAACCATTTTATGATCTTATGATTTACTTCCGGGGTGGTCTCTAATGACAGCAGCAATGAGGACTGCACTTCATTAACAACAGGACACCTCTGAGGTATCATCTGACACACAGTCTGTTCTCCAGCCCTAATACACATGTGTTCTCAGTTCTAACACAACATAAATAACAGCTGCCTTTTTTTTCCAGTTGCCATTATTTACCTCTTGCACGTTTTTCTTGATGACATTTCCTTACTTTTAAATAGATCCTTAAATGTTTGTTTATAGTCTGTCTGGCACCACTGCTAATGGGCAGTGGAAAAAATGGCAAGAATAGTACAGTCCCTGTTTTTTCTTAGCTTTCTTTCAATTTTGGTTCCAAAATACTTCTCAACTGAAGTGTCAAACAGGAACTGTCATCCTGAGCTAACTCACCATGCAGGTCTGAGTGTTGCTCCTCAGTGACATTTAGAATTGTGAAGAGAATGCTGTCTTAGACAAAGGATCTTCTGAAACACAGGTGGTGCTTTTGTTTGGCTTTTTGTTGTTGTTTGGTTTTTTTAAAGCAGACAGCTGCTTCTCCAGAAATCACTAACTACTGCTGCTATTAAGAAGCTAACAGAGAAAGCACTATCCAAGGTCAAGAGAAAGCTCTATCAGATTTAGAAAACTGAGTGTACATAAATTCTGTGGTCAAATAAAGAACTGCTGCCTGTACTACATATGTATCAACACTACTTTAATTCTCCAAGATGGATGGTTTTCTTACTATTTTTTCTTTTTTTTTTTTTTTTTCCCAGAAATTCCCTCAACTTCTTTAATTCTACCACAACTCCAGCATTTTTTGTAACTTTTCAGCTAACATCTTCAGAGAGTAAGAGCTATTACCCAAGTTCACATTTTGCTTTCCTGAAAGATGCTCCAGACAGGTATAGTGTCAATGTACAATTTCCAAAGAAAACAAAGAACATTCAACTCAGATCTAAGTTTCCCAGAAGCACCAAGATAAACATAAAAGATACCATAACATCAGCATCCAACTGTGTAACAGAAAAGAAAACATTTTTCATCAGAATCTCCAATAACAAAAGGCACAGGCCAGGGTTACCACCTTTACCAACCTATCTACAATAGGCATAGCTGTTCAAAGGGTTCATTTGGCCAGACAAGTGGAGCTTCATTTTATTATCTGAAGACACCAGGATTCTACTTTACTAGAGAAAAAGATATCATCCTACCACTACATCAGTTCATCCACTTTTCTAAGTTTGTAAATGACAAAATTACTTAAATGAGGGTCTTCACATCCTTTCCTAAAAACCTACTCCCCAGTTTGCATTCATGAATGACAGGCTTCCATGGAAATGAAGCTCCAAGTTGCTACATTAGGAGGTGTTGCTCTTCACCTATTTTAAGTACCAGATCTTGAATCTTAAACAGCAGGTTCTTTCTCCACATTTAACTTAAAGATTCTCTGATCTTGAGCAAAATAGATCTTACAGTATACAAGAGATATCTTCAGCATGCTTCTTGAAAATATACAGCAGACAGAACATTGCAGAGGTTATAAAACATTACTGGATAAATATCAGAAGGTTACAAATAGTAAGAAGCAATTCCAAATCACACTGATGTCCATCAGAAATAGTTACCTAACCTAATCGTTAAAATGCAGATGAACAACATGCACAAAAAGCATCTTATGCCTGCTGCTTTGTCACTGAATTAGTCACCAGCAATTCCTCCTGCAACACTCCTGAATTTTCCCACACAGTGGTATATTTTCAGAGCTTTGAGTCATTGGGCCAGGAAGGAGACACTCCTGGGTACATCATCTCCCTGAAAAAATGTCAAGTCACACTAAACAGTATTTACCATTATGAAGCACATACTTCCTGCTAGAATCCAAATACAGTTTCATAGGGAGAAGTCAAGAGGAAAAAAGCAGCCCCTCAACTGCAACCATACCAAATTTAAATATGATGGCACAGATATTTGTGTTACTATTTTCAGTATAGTTCAATCCATCTCTTCAACATATTTTCAGCAAATCCCCAAAGTAACAATTAAGCCAATACAAACAAGAAAGTGGCACTTCGGGTAGATTATGCCCCCTTTGGCCATGCTAAGCAATATCTGACTCTCTGAACAGTTTCATTTAATGTAATTTGATTTAATGAGGGCTTAATGAGCATTAAGGTACGATTCAATGAAACAAATACAAAAATGAAACTTCTTATTTATACTATTTTTGTGTGGCAGTTGTAAAGCAGTTTTACTTTTTTCCCCAAGGAAATCAGATTCTCCAGTAAGATGGCTTAGTAGGTTGAAGTGCAACTTCAAAGCACAATAAGAGTACAGCAGAAAGTACACAAGGAGCTCCCACCACTTAATACTACATTCCCTCTATTCAATGCAGACCCTACAAATTTGACCAATTGTTTTCTGGCATTCTGCTAACAGGTAAGAGAAATGGACACAAGGCAGATTTAATCACATGGATTGTTGAACCCAACCATGGATCCACACTAGAAAGTAAAAAAAAAAAAAGCATTTTCTGCATCCAAATCTGGACAACATTCTACCCATGTGTACAATATATATATACACACACCAAGTGAAAAAAGGTGTGTCCACAAAGTTATCCACTCAAAGCCTTGAAGTATTCCTACATCCATCCCTAACCAAATACAATTCTAGGAGTTAGCTGCATTTTTACATTTTAGTGTTTTGGGGTTTTTTATTTCAGCTTGCTTATTAGACAACACCTTTCTTATTTACTATATTTAAGGCAACCATTCATTTGCTCCCAAGAAAGGAAATGTGAGCAGATTCTTTAAAGAAGTGGGATCTGTTAGAGTCTACCTGAGAAGCAACTGAGTGTTCTTGTTTTCTCAAACATTAACTTTGTATACTATAAGAGAAAACAAATATTTTGGACAATATTCAATAAGACAAAATACCTTCTCTTGAAAGGTCAGCACTAGTTTTTCTTGCAGCAACTCCACTCCCATCAGTCTAACATTCAAACACTAAAATGGGTCTAAACCCAAAAGAGTTTTAATGAAGAAGTGGGTATCACTACAAACAAGTATCTGAAGCATTGCTTCATCAAACAGAAAACCCATAGGACCTCATCACTCACTGCTTTGCAGAGATAAGCCATCATAGCTGTGATGAGTCACATTGCTTTATCAAAGACATTCAAGATCAGGCCATCTCCTTTTCAGTAGGGCTTGAAGGATCTTGAATGAGCACTTGAATGCTTTAGAGCAAATATATTAACCTAAACAAGCTTAAGTTGACATAAGTACAGCTAGGCTGTCCGTCAACTGGAAAATAGAATGAGAATCATAAACAATGTGATGGAGTTTTCTATCAGCAGGCCAGTGAGACTGAAGACTGAATAAATAATATATATGTATTAGCAGCATGTGTACTGGCATACATGATGACAATAAAAGATCTCTCCGTACTTTTAAACTTAGCTACAGTATTCAGAATTATACCAAACAGTAGGTTTTCCTTCAGTGTTATTTCTAATTAATTACTTTCTTACATGGGTTTTCATTAACAAGCTTTTACACTAAAATATTGGGGGGGGGGGGGGGGGGGAGGGGGAGAAGGGGGAAGGGAGGCAGCCAGGGCAGGGCAAGTCCCTGAAGCTTTCCTTTGAGGATCCAAACTGGAAATAGAAATAAGATTTTCCTCATGACATAAGGACAACATAAAACAAAACTAAGAAGTTGCCAAGGTTAAAACAAACAAACGTATGTCCAGTCAGCACGTCCAGCTCAGTAAGAGTTAGGATGACTCCTGGCCCCTTTCCACAACTAATTTCCTTTGACTATGATACCTATTTTATTTTCCTGGTTATGACTCATTTACCTGGATGAGTCTGTGTGCTAAATAAGGCTTAGCAACTCTATGAATATGTTCAACGCCTCCTTTCTAGAACTCTATGTATAATGTTATGGTTTCTGCTCTACATCCTGTAATTAAGTCACACATGTTTCCAGCACTCACAGTGATCTTTTAGGTAACACCATACAAAGCCTCAGTAGGATGCTACAGAGAAACAAACTGCTTCACAGTACATGCTAAAGAAGTAGCACGTCCAGAGCTTTATGTTAAGATAGATGACTCCAGTAAAATAACAGGTATTTTCTCTGTTGTATACTACAACTTCTTACTAAAATTACACCCTAAATAACACAAAGCAAAAAGGAAGCCTGGCTTTGCACGTTATTGTGTAGTCAGGGGGTCAGTGGCAGCAACAGCCAGGAAATGAGAAAGTGCATGGATGACAGCCTCCTGCCTCAAGGAGACTACCACTGACCTTCTAGATGCTTCGAGTTATTGGTTGTACCTTTGCAGTGCTATAACCCTGTGAAAGGCTCCATAAAATCTATAATTATAATTATAAGCTACTTGAAAAGGAGTAAATTTATGTTCACACTGTTGGAAGGGCAGACTAAAGTGCATCTGGGATGCCTCCTATTGAAATGCTGCAAGTTGAGTTGCTCATGCACAAGCCACAAGATGTAGATGTGAACAACTCTCCTGGTTTTCAATACCAGTCACTGATGTCTCCCTGCATCATATACATCAGCAAGAGAAAACAAGTCTCTTGATGGCATAATAACAAGGGGCAAACAAAGCACATAAAATCTTTTCAAACCATATCCCCCAGCCCATATCTGTACATGGAAAATACTGCAGAACAGATAACAAGACCCTGATAATTTTAAAGGTGTCACTCCCTTGCCTTCGTACCTTAACCATGGCTTGTTGTGCAAGCTGTGTGTTTATATGGCAACATAAACCAGACAAACCAATGTTGTTCTGATAAGGATGTAGATGATAAGGGGAGCAGCAGAGGAAATGCTTCCACAGGTAAATGAGGAAAATAAACTTCAGTGATAAATTTGCACAGACAGTGGGAGTAAAATCCACCTTATTGTGTTCTCAGCAGCTGTCAATCCTTGTCAGTGATACAGTTTAACCTTACAAAAGAGATTTCAAAACAACATACGCTGCTAACTATCAAAGCATTAATCAGAGACGGTACAGCTCTAGACATATGAATTGTGATTAGAAAGGGCTAAAAAGGTAGTAAAACCAAAATAAGACATTGGATCACAGAGTAGATAAGCAAAACAGACCCCATTAATTTTAATTCAATCATCCTGGGTCAGGCATTTTCTATAAAGGTTAGTACGCTAATTAGCAATTCAGTAGTTATAGATTCTTCAGCCTTATCATTAAATCACTCTTCTTCAGACTTATTTATACAGCCTTATAGGCACTACCAGGGGTTTTTTTATACCTATTCTTATTTTAAGTTACTATCCTAAGGTATCTTAGGCTGTGGAATTGTTTTTCTCAGATACAAGAATACTAAATGTAGAAAAAAAGAATACAGCCACATGCTATGGGGAGAAGAGTAAAATGTTTTTCCATTGCACTATAGTAGAAGCCATTATTCTTATCTGTACCCTACAGTTTCATTTCAATACCACTATACTACAAGACATCCCATCCCTAGAGATACTCAAGGCCAGGCTGGATGGGGCTTTGAGCAACCTGACACACTGCAAGGTGTCCCTATCCATGGCAGAGGGCAATGGAAGTGATCTTTAAGGTTCCTTCCAACCCAAACCATTCTGCGATAGATATCTTAGAAGTAGTTTAAAAAAAAAAAGGTATTTTATTAACTGCATAGAACTGGGCTATAACTTTTCTCAGTCAGGTCCAGAAATACCAGTCATGTCATTTTACTCTTTGCAAGCAGTACAAGTTCAGGAAAAAACCAAACATGCATACCGGTCACTTGAAAGATACATACTTAATCACAAGGAACATGACTAGAGCCACCACTTCCACTACTTGAACTGACCAGGTCCTTCACCAGCCCACTCAAAAGCACATATGCAAGGGTCCCTGTGGCTTTCCATCCATTCCAGTTGCAACACTTCACACGAACACCACTGCACAAGTCACTGGGAGGCTAACCGCCTGCATCACAGCACCTCAGTGACTCAGACTGCCAGGCACAGGCAGGTTCACTGGGATTTTTTTGAGGAGAGAGGTTAATATAACATACACAAGTTATTATTTACCACAGTTCCACATTCCTGTAGGTCAGTAAGCTTCAGCAAATTGTTCCTGACTTGACACTAAAATTAGGTTTATACCAGACCCTATTATCTGCCCTTGTCAAGTCGCTAGACACCACGTAAACCTCCTTGACAGTTTTTCCACAAATTCTCCCACAGATGTCAAATTGTTTAAAGCTATTGCTAATCTATTTTAAAACATGATGTTGCAAAATAAAGCAACTATCTTTCATTATAATTTCCATAAATTAAAGATGACTCCGCAACCTTTTTTCTTACTCTTCAAATCATTTTTTTAAAATTTGTCAGTGCAGATTTTGTCCTGGGACAAAAAGCAATAAATAATATAAATAAAAATGAAGATATTTATTACTATAAAACATATATGTCTTAAAGTTTCCCATCCTGAGTACACTGTCTTATGCTAACCTCATCCTTCCCTTCTTCTTGCAGCTTTATGAGGAAAAAAAAAAGTTTCCATATTAAATTTGCCTTTTTTTTATATATACACATCTTTACACTAAGCAAGCCCTCACATATTTCACACCTGAAATGTAAGGTGTTATGTTCCGTCTCCTTACTTTGCCACCTGGCACTTTAGCCAGCAAGCTATTTATGCTACATCTCATGCTCACGAATCTTCCTTACAGCAATATAAGTAATTAAACTTTTCTCTAATTTGTAGGAGCTGATACCTACTGACTTCTGAATTTTAATGCTGCCAAGTAAACAGGCTGTTTTAGCATGCTGAAGAACACTAAAAGCATGAGATTGCACACCCCTTGCATAAGACAACAGGACAAACCCAGAACAGTTGCCGGGAATGATGACCCCGCACTTCTTACACCACGATAGCAGAGCAACCCTGCTTCTCAATATCCTCAAATATTACACTGGCTCACCCTTACCCACAGGAGGCATAGGCCACAAAGACCTCTGATTTTCTTTCTGCCAAAATTTTTTGCCAACTAGAAACTGAGTGGAAATTATACATGTAGAGTATCATGTATTCAAGTTGTAACTACAGACAGGCACTCACTTGATAGAAGGAAAACTAAGCAGCTTACAGGGATTGAAGGGACATCATCCTACTTCCTTCTATTAGTGCACACTAGTTCATATGCTACCTAAATGGCTACAATTTCAAAACTTTACCCAAGATGCCACTTAAATAAAAATACAGAATGGTTTGGGTTGGAAGGGACCTCAAAGCCCATCCAGTTCCACCCCCTCCAATGGGCAGGGACACGTCCCACTGGATCAAACTGCTCAAAACCCCATCCAACCTGGTCTTGAACAACTCCAGGGATGCAGCAGCCATCTCTGGGCAACCTGTGCCAGTGACTCCCTACCTTCACAGGAAAACATTTCTCCCAAAAATCTCATGTCCATCTCCCCTCCTTCAGCTTAAAATGGCTCCCCTCTCATCCATTCCCTGGACTCTCTGATAAAAAACCCCTCCTCAGCTTTCCCATAGGCCCCCTTCATTATTTATTTTTCTTTAAATGCATCATTTTTAGAACTTGGTTGGAGGTTTTCTTCTTGTTTATTGGGGGAGGTGGGGGTGTTTGTGGTTGGGGTTTTAAATCAGGTTTTGGTGCCTGTTCTCTGCAGAAACAGCTCTGTTAAAGCTAACTTAGACTTCCATGATAAACTCATTTTCCAGCCTGATGAGGTATAAGACTGAGATGCGTGTGTATGTGTATAAATATGCACACAGCATATGCGCGTGCACAGTTCATTAACAGAAGTTTCTCTAAGAGACAAAAACCAATTTAGGTTCATTTTCCTGACTTTGCCTTCATTGGGACAGACAACACAAAGGCTACGTAACTTCTGACCTGTTAATGAGACTGCCTTTTTCCACACACATTAGATATTCCACCCTAATTAAAAAAGAAAGTTAAGCTGCACTCTCTGTAAGGCAGTCTGCTTGACTTGAGAATAGGAGCTGCAGTTCGTCTCCTCTCCAATCAATAATCCATAAACCAGGGTTGAATGTGCAGGCTGTTTGCCAGTCAGCTGGAGCTGAAAGCTCCTTGTGTCTTCCAAGCCTTTCCTTTTCTTTCATGCTTCAATCAGCTCTGTTCCAAAGAAGCATTTCAGATGAATAAAACAAAACCTCGTGTCTTTCAATATTCTAGTTTGTCATTTATTCTCCTGCAAGACCAACATTTTTCACATATAGTGAATCCAGATTTTAATGAAGCCTGGGGGGAAAAAAGGTCCAAGTGGGTGTAGTCCAGCCTTCCAACTGGAAACTAACACCGTGAAATACACTAACAAACACAGCACCATCAGAAAGTTTAGGTTGGTGTTTCAAATCTATTATGGTTATGAATTTGCAAGCTTTCAGCTTTACAGATATTTATTAGGTGTGCAATGCACGTGCCAGAATATGTGGTATACAAATGATTTTATGTAAGTATATTAAAATTTATTCTTATATACTTCAACTTAACCCTGTCCAGGTAAATTCTGAAAGCTTTCTTTCAAAGCATCACTTTAGTACGCTTGACTTTTAAACCCTTCTGTCCCTGCAACTATTATAATTGGCTATCATTAATCACACCAGCTAGGGAAACCATCTCCAGTGACCTCAGAATTCATAGACGGGTATGTAGAAGCTGTATTTCAGTCAGAGAAAAGACACAAAAAGCAGTTAATGGTATCACAATAATGATTCCTATAGTCAAAACCAGCAGAGTACAAGCTATTGGTCTGGTAGGTTATCCACATCAAGCATATAACATCTTACATAAAATGCTATAATTATTTCTTGTGCTTACTCTGTTGTTCCATTACAATCATTCAGTTGTCTAAATTAACATATTTATGTACTTCCATTAGGGACTCAAGCTGCCTTGGAGGATTTTTAAATTTTTTTTTCAGGAATTCTTTCTAATTTTTCTCCCCTAGGAAGGTAAAAAAAAATCTCAATCTTTACTAAAAATAATATCTAGGACAGACCTCTCCTTGCTATTTGGTACAAGTATAAATGAAAAGAAATAAAAATTACAGTATTAAAAGTGAGAGGACACCATAAAGTGAACACACACATCTGTAGCTCCTATACAGTAAATCTCTTCAATACAAGATTCCTTTGAGAGATGGAAGCAGTGTGTTTACACACAATGCATTAGCTAGTGATAGCCTGAATTGTAATAGATATCTGATCTCTTCAATTCACACTGTAATAAGAAAAGGAGAGACAGGGTAGGGGAGCAGTCTTACAAGTCTTGGTTTTTAATTTTTAAAAGCGTTACTTCATCTGCAGTGACAAAACTGAAGTTGCACTTGAATTCAAATAATTTGTCAGCTCCACTGCTACAGTGAACATGACGTTTGAAAAAGAAAAGATAAATTTCAGAGTTCTAAATTCCCTCAGAGTATTCCAGTGAATAGCAGTTCTATTGAAAAAAAGCTGCTTTTTGGAGGGACTTTTGCTTTCAGGCAACGTATATGCACAGAAAGGTGGCTTCCAGCTTGATGATCCATTGTAATAAAATATGCATTTCAAGCAAGAAGCAGAAAAGCAATATGGTACAAAATTTAAACTTAAGTGTATCTTTGTACTAACATAAATCTAAATTTTAAATGAAAATGAAGAAAGCATACAGAAAGGGAGAGCATAAGCATACTTGTGCTTTTTGGCTTGTGAGGTACCAACTGGATTTATGAAACCTATTTTTTGCATGTAACTGATCTGCCTACTGGTCTAGCATCCCTGCCTTTAACATTAATTTTAGCTTAACTGTCAGTACACAAATGGTAACTTTAGAAATAAGCTATCATCTAGCAGACAACTGTAGATTATCCTGCCTGTTCCTAGAAGAGTCTTGCTGTGGGTTGCTGTTTTGTTTTCAGATCTTGTCATCATCCTGTCCCTCCAGCCACGACCCAAATTATAGTACTCTGAAGGAAGTCAGAAGACATCAGCCTTTGCATCACCTTGCCTTGTTTCTCAGTCACTATCTACAAGGGCTGAGACTCAGTCATTAATCTCATGAGGGACAGACAGGATGGATGTCATGCATTTGGAGGGCAGCACTACTGCCTCTACATCCATATTTAGTCAGATGACCATCAAAATGGCATTGAAAGTATGTGTGTATTTATTTTTTTTAAAAAGAGGCCAACTTATTGTAATGGTGAAAAAAAAAATCAAGGCTTATCATAAGGTAAATGGGAAAAGACAAACTAAAATAAATATGACACAAGGAGTTATCCATACAAAAATAAATTTTTAAATTGCATATTATACATTTTTTTTTCCACAAAGAGAAACATATAAAAAGAAATCCACACATTCCCCATCACTTTCAGTCTGTCACAAGCTCAACCTGTGACAGAACGTTTCCATTTCCCATTGAAACACTGCTGGGATCAGGGGAACCAGGGATCTCCCCATTTTCTCAGATCTCAAGATGCCCTGCTGCTATTTAAAGCTCAGAACATACCCAAAAGGGATGTCGTGGGTTGCAATATAAATGCATAGCAGGATGCACATCTCCGTGGGGCAAACAGCTCGATCTGTCAGCATCTGCTGCAGAGAACCCAACTGTGGGTAAACAGCTCCACAGATGCCCTGGCCACGGGATGTAAATAAAAGCTATTAAAATTCATAGGGCACAACATAAGAACGAAAATAAAGAGGGACAAGATTAAAGCTAGGACAAGATACTCAGTTTTTACATTTTTCCAACTGAGTTCATGCTCACATAACTCTAAAACACTTGCCACCAAACAAGTCGCACATCCTTCTGGCAGACAGATCCTGCCTTTGGGACACTACTTCTATTTTTAATTTCTAGGGCACTGTTTATCCAGTGCGCAGGCCGGGAGAAGGAAATTCCTTAAATGAAAACTTACTGAAGACTAAAGCCATTCAGCATTAACGTGATTTCTGGCAACAGTAGGGAGGACACAACACATTTTGTCAAGAAACAATTCAATTGATTGCATAAGAGCTAGTTGTCATCTGTTTTTACAAATCTACCCATGATACAAACTCAAATTGCCATCATGTTGTAATCCTACTGCAGCGGCTGCAGGGAGTGTAATGCTATCTGGACTGTAATTACACGTGATGCAGCACCCATTTGTTAACACAGCCACAGTACTGGATGATGAAATATTGCACTGCCTTCTCAGGATGACTCAAAACATACCTGGCAGGAGGGAGATCCATTCCCTTTTAAACTGGGGCTCACCGAAGGAGAACAGCAGCTTGAAAGACATCATTTAGTGATTAGCTATCTATTTCAAAAGCAATCACTAAAGGAAAAACAAAACACAAGCTCTTTTTTCCCCCCTCCCTGATCCAATCCTTCTCCCTCTCCCTGTTAACATTTGTACTTTACAAATCCTGAAAGCCAGTAAAGAGGGAAGAGAAGCTTGCCAAGTAACACATTTTTGTTGAAAAATAACTAATTACCCTCTTAAAAATTGAGGCCTTATGCACAGAATGTTCAGTTCTCCGACATGGGTGGGCGCAGCCCTCTGCCTGGGTGCAGGGCAGTTCCAGGTAAGCAGAGAGCAGATAACTTCAACAGAGTTCATAAAACACTCACTCCACACAAGCTGAGCGCTGCTTCTAAGATCAGCAAGGGCACCTTCACCTTATAGAAAGGTTCCAACCTTTCCCTTCAGCCCAGCGCTCCAAAAACTTAACACAATGAGAAGCACTTCTCACCATAAGAGAGCTGTAAAAGACTTCTGAGACTTTCCAGGTCCAAGTGGCATTTTGGGAGCAGCCAGCTGCTGGGAGCATCTACTTTGCTGGAGGAAAGCAACAGCACCTGTTAAACAGAGCCAGAGCCCAATACTGCTGCAAGGAAATCTCAAGTCCAAGCAAGCATTTTGTCATCCTGTCTTTACAATTAAAAGACCTTACCCAAAAAAAAAAAAAAAAAAAAAAAAAAAAACAAAAAACAAACCAAAAGCCACAACTTAATTCCCTTGCAAAGTAGACAGAGTTTCTTTTAACTTATTTAATTTATTGGGAGACTACTTTTTCTTTTCCTCTACCAATTTAAAACCTTTATTTAACAAAGCTTCAAGTAAAATCAGATTAATATTTCATTATCTGCTGTAAATAACAAATGATCTACTACCTTAGAGCCTTCACTGAACACTGGTCTACGAAAAACTTGGGCAAGGAGCCAAACGCTGGATTTGTGAATATGCATGTACCTCTCACCAACTCCAGTGTGAGCCACTTGAATGAATCTGAAAGCTGAAGCTGGCTCTAATCCATGTTTTAAGCCTAACGAACTGGTAATAATCAAATGATTTGCTCCATTTTTTGCTTTGTATTTTTAATAAGGTATATAAACAACAAGATTAGGTAAAGGAAATAGAGCACAAACAGAAATTCCCAATACACAGCTCCTCACTCATCTTCAGTATATCTCGTACAGTCAAAGGACTAGATAAATTTTAGGTAGAAAAAAAAAAATCGTCATTTAGGTTATTGATTTTGGTTTTCTTTCATATTATCTCTTCTATGCTGGATACAATTTTAAAATGTATATTTATTGCATGCAAAAAATAAGGTAAGTAATACAAACCAGTTCACTTGGTTTCAGTTGAGTTTAGCTTTATTTACTGCACAGAAGCGTCTATTAGGGTCCCAGCAGCCAAAAGAAAGAGGACAGAACAGCAAGAGCAATGGACAGACAGAAAAATAGCAGGGAGAGTAGAAAAAAGTAGGAGTCTGGTGGAACAAGAGCAACCTGACCAGTGCAAGCGAAAGGCAAAATAAACTACCAGACACAACTCCATTCCCCAAACCAAGAACATGAAACTGGATTTCTCGTTGTTGCTACGTCACAATTTGACTCCCTCAGTTATGCTTTAGGTCTTTTATATGTGTTAACACACACCCATCTAACAAGACAACTACAGTGCTCAAAACTGACACAGAAACCATTTATTAGCATGGGATTAGGACTTTTGTGATCCAGATAGTAGTCTGAACTGTACTTACATGCTTTGTGTCCTGAAAGGACACATGTATTCTTTACAATGCAAGTGTCATATCTGTATTTCATTAACCCGTTTCAGCAAAAATCAATATTGTGCCTTACCAAGTCTCTCGTGCTTGTCATTCGTTTCTTGTTTGTTAAACAAGATTAATAGCATTGCTTTGATTTATTAGAACTTTTGCATTAATTCTGACAAAAAGCTGCACTAATGCCATCCACACTCATCTCAATGGGTAGCTTGAAATCACTACCATTGATCTCTAAATAAATATATTTTAAATCATGCACCAGTTAATGTTCCCTTGAGAAAGTTTTGGCCCATATAAACACAATTACTGCTGATTAATTTATAGAAACTAATTTAATTGAATAAGTAATGGGGTTTATTTTCCCAGTTGAATAGAAAAAATAAAACAAAATATGCATGTGTCCCTTGAGATGATGCAATAAAATTCAAGTATTTACAAGCATAGGGATTTCTCATTTTGTTGTATCCAACAGAAAGTGATATTGCAAACACTGTTGCACCTTTGCATTTCTTGTGTAAAATGGGAACAACTCTGCAAGCTACACTACTGTTAAGAACATTTAAATGAAGACAAGTGGGACAAATTCCAGAATCAATCTAACCTTTGATACAGAACGGCATCACCTTTTCTTGAAAGCAAGTAACAGGATAAGATTGACCAAATGACATATTCCTTCCTCACCAGAATCACATGCAGCTGGGATTCCCATCTCAGAGTCAAAGCTACCAAGAAGTTGCAAATGGCTTTTACAATTCTGATCACAAGCAGTCACTTCCTAGCTTTTAAAAGCACTTCACAGCTGAGCCAAATATAACTGAAACAAGATTTGGCTGCTTTCATGGATTCTACTTCATGGCTATATTTACAAAAGTGAACTTGCTGGAAGTTGTTAAAAAAAATTGAACCACTGTAGCTGTGTTTCACTATGATTAAAATAAAGTGGGAACCAACTTTGCTTTCTCATTGATCCTGGTTCTTTCACAAATTGAAACAAGCATCAGATGACTGGCTCCAAGTCTGCTTCTTATAGGAATGCAGTGTCCCTTCCTGACCACAGTTTCTCCTTGATTTGCCTTCCTGTTGTCAGCATCCCTAATTCCTACCTTTTCAGCTGTCTCTTCACCCCTGTCTTGTGTTCTCCTGAAGCTTTGCCCACCTGAATGTCATCACTCCCAAATAAGAGTCACCCTCCCTCCCCTCAAAGGGGCTATTTGGTCTGACCCAGAACATCACAGGCAAGACTGCATAAAACCACTATCCACCTTCTTGGCAGCAATACCCCTTCCAGTACTTTGTAAAAATCACAGAATGGTTGGAAAGGACCTTGGCAGATCATCCAGTTCAACCCCTCTTGAAGGAGAAGGAGCATCTTTAACTCAATCAGGTTGCTCAAAGCCCCATCTGACCACTAATGTCTCCAGGGATGGGACCTCCACTGCCTCCCTGGGCAACTTGTGCCAGCGTTTCACCAACCTCAGTCTAAAACATTTCTGCAGTATATCCAATTTAAATTGACCCTGCCTTAGTTTAAAACCATTGCTGCTGGAGTAATACAAGTAGCAAATTACAGACAGACATCACCGATATTTCTACCATCTAATACCAAAGATACGTACACTTCTACAGTCAACTGTCCTAATTTAACTTTGGATGACCTACTTATGTCCAACTATTTTTAACTCTTCATATGTTAAGCAATATTGACTATCAAGAAACTACTCCATGTTCCCCGCAAGATTTTTCTTCCTTTGAATTTTGCATTCTTGTAGAAAAAAATATGATTTTTTCCAATAACTAAGGCCAAATATTTTAGCCTGAAAAATACTAATTTTGAAGGAAATATCCAGGAATTATAACCAGAAATAACCATCTGCACCATTGCCCCCACCCTTTTTCCTCCTCCAACCCGAGAAGCATTTTAATAGCAGCAAATCCTATGTAGTTTTACCAACTATATTAAACTATCCCAACTTCTTGCTCCTCCTCTTATCTCTTAGCAAAAATCTTGACCTTCTTCACTGAGAATGGCCCAACATTCTCCTCCAGTCACTTTCGGGTATGTCCTCCCTGCATCCTCCTTTCTGCTGCCCTGAAGCTGCATCCTGCCCCAAGGGCTTGGCTGAAGGCAACAGCATCACACAGCTCTCCCTGACCATTCCTAAATGATGGAGAAGACCTGCATCCCCTCCTCAGATTTTGGCTGTCCCTCAGAAAGCGATGCATCTAGCTAGACAGCTTAAAATAATCTCAGCCAAGTACCAATGGGAGCAAAACTATGACAGTGTGGATTTTAGCATGGGGGCTCTAAAACTTGCCTAAAAGAAGTGGCTGGCCCAAGCAGAGCTTTCTGTTTCCATAGCTACACTGTTGTTATCACTCAAACTATCAAGTTTAAAGTTAGCAACACTGCCCCACCAGCTCCAGTCCCACCTATGACTGCTGTGGAAACATGCAGTCCCATTACTCCAAACACACAGGTCTCCCACAAGAAGCAATTTTTGCAGGGTCTACAGAAATACATAATTCAGTTCCTCCTTTCCTCCCCACCCAAAGGCTAAAGTAGCAGGCATTTCCTTAAAAGCAACCAGCTGCATTACTAAAGATGGTGAGCACGTATAAATAGACATGGTTTGGCATGATTTGATCCCTGGGAGTAAATTGACTCACTTCAACTTGCAACACAGACCAACAGTCCAACTGAAAAGGAGGCCAAAGATCTATAATCTAAATTATTTCTAAACTGTGGCAGAAAGATACTCAAGATGACAAACTTACAAAGTCATTAGATAGCATGAGAGAACTTCCTTAAAAGCTGTGAAGGTGTTGACTCACAAGGGTCAAAACAAGTTGGCTGCCTATCTTCCATATGGAAAATAACTCCATCAGTCCCAGGGTTATTTTTGTAACCTGTAACCTATGTTTAAAGCAATTAGCTCGTCCATAAATCTAGCTCCCTTTTACTGATTAATTCTACCCATCTTCAAAAATACTATATAAAATTCTTATTTTAGAACAAAAAAAAGAGGTTTTCTGCATGTGTTAATGATATCAAAGGACCTTCCTTATTTTGAAGGGTTCTATATTTACACAGAATCCTCAGAATAGATTACCCACACGCGCTTGACAAACAATTATGTAGTGGTACAAACCATATCTACTAGATCTGTGTGTCCAAAGGCATCACTTTCTGTATCATTACTAGGCATGAACTGCAGAGACAGACAGCAACTAGCACTGCTCAGAAACACTATCCTCAAGAGCTATTAGGAGACCCAAATAAGAGGCTAGGACACTGCTGAAACATCAATTTCCCAGTTCACCAACTAGAACTTCAATCTTTGATCCAACAGCTGTGCATAAACCCAAGTTCTCTCTGCAAGCTCCATTATGGTAAGTGATCAAATTCTCTAAAGAACTGATAGGAGAATTCCTTCTGAACATAGAACTGGACCTGCTGATGATTAGAAAGTTCAGAACCTATATAAAAACTGCACAGCATGGACTGTACAGACTGAAGATGCTGTGCTGCTCTAACAGGGACTGGTGCACCTCCCAGCTGGCAGTCTTGTAGAGCAGTGCCTCTTCCCCGAGCCCTCTCATGTTTAAATGTATGATCCCCTATTCATCTTCCCTGTTCAAGTTTATATGACAAGTTTTGTAATACAGGATGCTGAAACATAGCCAATATTTACACAGTTCTTATTTCTGCCTCTGCAGAACAGGAGCTGATAAGCTACTTTTTGTTTCAGGTTTTGTTACTTTTAATTTCACACAGAGCAGATAAAACTTATCTATATGGTGTGCAAGGAGCTAGGGCAGATAACAAGGAAAAAACCCTTAGCTATTATAGTGGCAGCATTATGTAATCATCCAATGATGCATTTTATTGCCTCAGCTGGTCTCCTGCCAGACCAGTAAAATTACTGTTTCAGGTGACCTGTGTAAAGGCACCAGAGATTTAGGGATAGTGATGCACAAGAAAGTATCAACTAATCACTGCAGCATGTTTGCTGTACAACGTGCAGACCTACCTTGTTAGTCAAGGGCACTTCTCTCTCACCAGGTAAGTGCAATGCAGCTGAGAAACCAGGAGCAGAAAAGGCAATACAATCTCTCATCCAGAATCTCATACAAATTCAAGTAGAAGAAGGTACAGTCACAATGTTCTCAGTCAGGTTCACTATGTCACACTCAATATCACAGGGCAGGTCTTAAGATTGCACAAAATAAATTGCTATTTTTTTACTCACCAAGCCTGGATGTTCTGGCTTAGCCTCAAGAGAATTTTCTACCCTGCCATAAGAGTCCAGAAGCAGCATGCTGTCAGAGAGCCTGATAAGGCATTTGCCTATTAAAAGCTTTCTTTGACTTCAAGACATTTGCACTTAATCACACTATTTAACTTTATTAATACTTTTTAACATCTTTTTAGTCACTATAATCATAACTCAAATACTCAAATTTCAGCAACAGCAACCACGCATCACCCACACTGCACACTTCTATTTTCTGTAGAAGGAAGATCTCCCATTTTTTTTTCTTTACAACTTTTCACAAAGGAGGGTCAGCAACTGTCAAAACAGACCTCAGCCTTTTAGTATCAATGGGTCTCTGTCAGTGCCCAAGCTAATTTGGACAGTAAGCTCCTGCCCAAAGGACTAATTCTAGACATGGACAAAGCAGACTGCACTGGACAGCAAACACAGGAGCAAGGAAACAGTCCTGACTGCCTGCTTGACCCTGCAATCCAGGCTGCTACTGCTATCCATTATAGCAGCAAAGGGTTTCAAATACAGATTGCAGCACCTATTGCTGAGAAAAAACATGACACAAAAGTCACTGCTTAACCCTATGCTTTGCGAGAGGACCAGAGGTGCTAGTCCAGTCTTACTTGTCCTTTCCATCACTTTACCCTCTTCAACTCCAGCACAAACCATTGAGCCCTGGCCCATCTCTGGCTTTTCATCCGTGGGACAGTAAGAAAGAACCCTGAATCACAGTATCAGAGTGCCAAGATTCAGGTACTACATCTCCCCATCCTGGTCCCTCAGACCTTGGATTTTTATTTTTTTTTTCTTTCCCACATTCTCTTCCTAAGAAGTCGACTCAAAACACAAAGTGGTAGTAGCATGCCACTTCCCTGCCATCCCCCTGTCCACCCTGCTGATCTGTTAAATCTTTCACTTTGTGGTGTCTGCCTACTCCAATTGATCTGCAAGACACTTGGGGCAGGTAGACATGCAATATTAAAGATTTGTGCACTGATTAGACTATCACTACATAACCCCCATAAAAATGCTGCCGCTATCAGATTTCATATGACTATTTATATTTATATATATGTATATTTATTTCAACTTAAATGAGACAATGTAAGTAGAGATGTTTTAAAACCTATTTTCTTAACAGCAACAGTTTTGGTCTTCCAAATTAACTTCCCCTCTTCTTCTATTCAGATCAGCCTTTCTCATTTTCCCATAATCATAGAATCGTAGAATAACCAGGTTCAAAGAGACCCACCGGATCATCGAGTCCAACCATTCCCACCAATCACTAAACCATGTCCCTTAGCACCTCATCCACTCATGCCTTAAACACCTCCAGGGAAGGCGAATCAACCACCTCCCCCTGGGTAGCCTGTTCCAGTGTTCCAGCCATCTCCTCTTGTCCTCTCCCCTGTCTCTTGGGAGAAGAGGTCAGCACCCTCCTCTCTACAACCTCCTTTCAGGTAGTTATAAAGACATATAATGATGGACTTACCTGTAAGTTCAAGTGATAATGATTCACAAAATGCAAAAAACATAGGCCACTAGAAGTGATCTTCTCAGGGCTGATATTTCCAACTTCATTAATGGGTCTCCTGTTACTTAGGCATTAGCATTTATTTAAGTGTGCTTGTGCTGTCTCACCTCAGTGCCAGGGAAAGTCATGGAACAGGTGATCTTGAGTGCTATCATGAAGCACTTGCAAGAGAACCACAGGATCAGGCCCGGCCAACATGGGTTCACAAAAGGCAGGTGATGCCAAACCAACCTAATCGCCTTCTATGACAAAGTCACTCGGCTGCTGGATGAAGGAAAGGCTGTGGATGTGGTCTTTCTGGACTTCAGTAAAGCCTTTGACACAGTTTCTCACAGCATTCTGCTACGGAAACTGTCAGCCTCTGGCCTGGACAGGCGCACACTCTCCTGGGTAGAAAACTGGCTGGATGGCCGGGCCCAGAGAGTGGTGGGAAATGGTGTTAAGTCCAGCTGGAGGCCAGTGACAAGTGGCGTTCCCCAGGGCTCAGTGCTGGGTCCAGCCCTGTTCAATGTCTTCATCAATGACCTGGATGAGGGCATTGAGGGTACCCTTAGCAAGTTTGCAGATGACACAAAGCTGTGTGCAAGTGTTGATCTGCTGGAGGGTAGGGAGGCTTTGCAAAGGGACCTGGACAGGCTGGACCACTGGGCAATGTCCAACGGCATGAGGTTTAACACGGCCAAATGCCGGGTCCTGCACTTGGGGCACAACAACCCTATGCAGAGCTACAGACTGGGAGAAGCCTGGCTGGAAAACTACCAGGAGGAGAGGGACCTGGGGGTGTTGGTCGACAGCCGACTGAACATGAGCCAGCAGTGTGCCCAGGTGGCCAAGAAGGCCAATGGCATCCTGGCTTGTATCAGAAATGGTGTGACCAGCAGGTCCAGGGAGGTGATTCTCCCTCTGGACTCAGCACTGGTGAGGCCGCTCCTTGAATATTGTGTCCAGTTCTGGGCCCCTCACCACAAGAAGGATGTTGAGGCTCTGGAGCGAGTCCAGAGAAGAGCAACGAGGCTGGTGAAGAGGCTGGAGAACAGACCCTATGAGGAGCGTCTGAGAGAGCTGGGGTTGTTTAGCCTGGAGAAGAGGAGGCTGAGAGGAGACCTCATTACTCTCTACAAGTACCTGAAAGGTGGTTGTGGAGAGGAGGGAGCTGGCCTCTTCTCCCAAGTGACAGGGGACAGGACAAGAGGGAATGGCCTCAAGCTCCGCCAGGGTAGATTTAGGCTGGAGATTAAGAGTATGTTTTTCACGCAGAGGGTCATTGGGCATTGGAACAGTCTGCCCAGGGAGGTGGTTGAGTCACCTTCCCTGGAGGTGTTTAAGACACGGGTGGATGAGGTCTTGAGGGACTTGGTTTAGTGTTAGATAGGAATGGTTGGACTAGAAGATCCGATGGGTCCCTTCCAACCTGGTCGTTCTGTGATTCTGTGCTAGAGGTTGCCGGTGGTTGTCAGCTCTTGAGAGGGCTGGCACTACTGCTAGGGCAGGGTTATGCTAAACCTGGCTACATTTTTTCACAAGCCCAAAGCAGTATTCTAACACTTAAAAAGTATTCTTTGGTGATGTTCATTCCTATAACAATATCATGTCTTGAAGGCCAATGGCATCTTGGCTCGTATCAAAAATGGAGTGACCAACAGGTCCAGGGAGGTTGTTCTCCCTCTGTATTCGGCACTAGTGAGACCACTCCTTGAATCCTGTGTTCAGTTCTGGGCCCCTCACCACAAGAAGGCTCTGGAGCGAGTAAAGCTGGTGAAGGGGCTGGAGAACAGGCTTTATGAGGACTGGCTGATGGAACCAGGGTTGTTTAGCCTGGAGGAGGCCGAGGTTGTAGAGAGGAGGGTGATGGCCTCTTCTCCCAAGTGACAGGAGACAAGACAAAAGGGAATGGCCTCAAGCTGCGCTAGGGGAAATTCAGGCTAGACTTCAGAGAAACATTTTTCATGGAAAGGGTCACTGGGCACTGGAACAGGCTGCCCAGGGAGGTGGTTGAGTCACATTCCCTGGAGGTATTTAAAAGCTGGGTGGAGGAGAGGCTAAGGAACATGGTTTAGTGTTTGATAGGAATGGTTGGACTCAATGATCCTGTGGGTCTTTTCCAACCTAGCAGTTCTGTGATTTCAGGTTGTGCATTTCTGTTCTGCCATACATTACATATGGGATTGACAATGCCAAATCAATTCCTCAACAGTGCCTGACCAGGGAAGGACAAAGGCTGCCAAGGCCATTTTTGACTGACAGACAGCTATCCAAGGAGCCAAGCTAAGAGCCAGTACCAACTGCTGTGATAGAAGGTCAACCCTCGGAGCACAATGGAAGAGTATGAAAGAGGAGAAATTCTGCTGTTCTAATTAACTCCAATCATCTAATCAATGCAAGAGCTGGGCCAAACCCATCATCAAAATATGCTTGCTATCAACAGTGACACAGACAAGACCATCTTCAGACAGATCATCTGTCCTATTCTCAATCAAATAAAGTGCTTTACAATAACATACAGTAACAATTGTGAAGATCAGTTTCTCTCATGTGTTAGCTCCCCAAGGATGGTCTTTCAGAAATTACCTAGTTACCCTGTGCTGATCAGATGTAATGCACTTTCAGAGCAATCACTTACATAAAGAAATGCTGTATTCTTAAGAACAAATGGAAGATGACCAGACAGTAAAAAGATTCTTCTATGGCCACTCCACCGCCCCTCCATCAGTAATACTGACAGTGAGACAGTCAATTCAATTGTTTTGGGGTTTTTTCCATATTTGCATGCTATAATCTAGAGGAGCTTAATGATCTGAATCACCCCGTCTGGCCATCTCACCTTGCTGCACTGGTAACATCTGGGTAATTGTCTTCATTTTCCCTGAAGTCACAGCTACATGAGAATCTTTGGTCTCATTTACATAAATTAAAAAGAAAAAAAACAACAACAAATCAAAACACTTCTACGTCTTTATTACTTCAGAGGTAAAAAAACCTTAAAGACTTAAGCACAGGAAGCATCAACTGAAAAAAAACTTAAGATGTATTTTGGATCTTGGTATTGTGGAGGAGCAGCTGTCAGCTTTTCTGCACTCTGCTTCTCAAGGTCACCTGCAGAAAGTCAGCCAAGTCACATCAACAGAACCTAACTGGAAGGTTTAAACAAATTAATCGGCACATTTTAGACTCCCCGCTTCAAAATCTAACATTGATCAGTGCTACAAGCCACATAGTATTACCCTTACCCATAATTAGTTCTTTGACAACACAGCACTTGCCCTAAAGCTGCAACCTGCTTTACTCTGATTACTATTTAGATAATTCATTCTGAGGCGATGAAATCCTGATCCAAGACTTAATTTTACAAGCATGTCTTCCCTTTTCTCCCATTTCATAGGAAATATCCACATTGGGATCTTTCTGAAGGAACAACAAGTACCAACTGTTTGTGTATTTTTTACTTCGCAATACTGATTCTACTACAGGCACAATTGACAACTGGGATACAGATTGTTTCTGTTGTTCCAAAGGCATTTTCACCCAGCCAGCCTAAAAGATCTACTAATGCTTTAAATCTCTAAAGGACACACGAAATGCATGAGACAGCTATACTGTGCAATTTCTTCCTCTTTAAATAGAGCCACACAGCAGCATAGATATTGAATTCCTTTTGTGTTTTCTTTATTGGGTTGGCAGGGGATTTACTCATTTTGAATCATTTAATTCCCTTACTGTTTTCATTACATCCCATGTAGAAATACTACGTGGACAAACACCACCTACATATCCCAAATATCTCTAAAAGCATTCGTAAGGAAGCTTAATAGTTATTGTTACATTACATCTAAGGACATTTCATGGCAGCTCTGGGAAATGAACTTATATTCCTGTATTGCACTCCAGTACCAAGATGTATCGAGAGAAATAGCATCACAAGTGAAATATAAGGGCGCTGCTGCACATAGGCTTCTGTGGCATCAAAGCAGTATCCAAAGGGCAACCAATTTCATCTCATACATGGACTCAAAGTAAGATAAAACACAACGAAATTAAAGCAATCATCTGTTAATTCAGCTCTCCCAGTGAGGGCACGCTGAACTATTTAAGTAGTTTCCCAGAGTGTCTTCACTCAGACTTTTGGCCATCTTTAGAATCACTGATTCTCAGTCACTGGCTGGAAACAAAAATAGTGGGGAGCTGCTGCATCCCAGTTTATGCTGCGTCCTCAGAACTAAGTCAGCAGAATGAAAAGATGGGTATAACATTTGCAGTGGTGGCAAACATCCTATTTATAGCATCCTACACTAGGATATTGAGGATACAATTAGATAGCTGCACTTGGAATATAGTTAACTAAACTACTAAGAGTCAAAAGGACAAAATTGAATGCTATTGATTGAGATAAAAGTCAAAATCAAAATAGGACACTATATTTTACTTGAAACTGATAGATTTGTTCTTTCTTTCAAACTCAAAATTCTTCCCCTTCTCTTGCATCACTCGCTTTTTCAGATCTGCAGAACTAATGAAAAAGTACTTATGCTCTCGAAAAAGATCATTTGGGACTCTGTATGTATGAACAGGATCAAACTATCAGTTCAAATCTATCAGCAACTCCCATTACTTCCCTAAAAATAAGCACATGGTCATTTCGGAGAAGAGCTTTAAGTATCACTAAAACTACCATATGCCAGGGTTGTTAAAAAAACACATCACTATTACCATCTTAAGAGCTTTTGATTAGACCTTCATATCCATTCCTCCATTTATATCCCATTCTTTCTTTCTCCATCTTGTCTGATTTTAAATAAAGGTTTATTAGAAATAATATTTCCAACTGTAGATATATAGGCAAGAGATACATATGGTGATCACACATGTACCCCTCCTGTGACTCTTTCTTCCTTCCATTTCCAGAAAAAAAAAAACATGTTCTGGGAGTTGGACCTAGATGATCTCTAAGGTCCTTTCCAACCCAAGCTATTCTATGATTCTACGATTCTTCCTATACATAAAGCTGGAAATTTATTATACTCATCATCCAAAAAGGCAGCAGGTATTTTAAACAAGTTCTTTAAAATTCAAAGAAGAGTTGAACTGTGATTATTGAAAAATAGGATCAGAGGGAAAGAGGCATTTGTGACTACACTCTTTTGCTCATCATGTTTGTTTCTATTTGCTTTTTAAGCATCATACAGAATATAGATTTGCTTAAAAAAAAAAAAAAACAGTCTTAGTTTTTCCTTCAGTACTCTTTCCCCAAAAACCTTCAAAAAGCATGGTGTCAGAAAACCTGACTTCAGAAGGAACTAAATAAGCTTATTAAGATTAGCTCTTGCCTTTGTAAACAGAACCCAATATAGTGCATTTTTTAATCCAAGTAAAACATTTGTGTAATTTGTTTGCATATATTTTAAGTATATATATATACACACACATTACACATATACACACACATATATATAAAAAAGTCTGCATACGTACATGAGCATAAAGTCAGCACAATGATACTGTGCTCACAACACCACCCTCAAAAGCATTTATTTTAGGGTCACTGGTTGCATACTAAGAGCAGCTGAAACAGAAGTTTCTCATGTGCAGAATCACCTCAAGGAAATGCACAATAAAGGAATTCTTTTCCTCTTCCATTGCCTCACTTTGCAACAAATGGTTGCTGAAACAGAGAGAGTACGTCCAGCTGTTCTGAAGTACAATTCACTCGCCAGGCATGAGAAGAGCCAGAAGCTCTCAATTATTTTGGCTAACTACTTCAACCCCGAATCAGTTTACACAAGCTTACAGCTGCTGAAAGCACTGGAAGCATTACCCAGCTGACTGTGAAACAGGTACCATTCATGTCCAAAGGTGCTTCCATCCAAGTGATAGAAAACAGTATTTGGCACACTGCACACAAAGAAGAGAATTACCACAACTGTCACCTAAACAGAGGTCACTTTCATAGACGCATACTGCTGAAACGAAGCATACTTCGGAGTGCATGTCCTCAGCTCCACACTGCTAAAAATCCAACAGTTTGCACTCATCACAGAATGAACTCCTGCCATAGGCAGGAACATCACCCACTAGATCAGGTTGCTCTAAGCCTCCTCCAACCTGGCTTTCACAGAACAGCTAAGTCTAAAGATTGTCACACTGACCTTCCCTTTAAACAGGGCTGGACATCGAAGCTGATTGTCCACATGTTGCACTATAAAGCCCCTACGATGATCATAAACCCCTCTGTGTAATACCACACACTCCTCACTACCAGAGTCACTTGTCTTAATGCACATTGGAGAGCCTTCTCCTTCATGATCCTTCCTTCCCAATTTTCTAGGTATTCCTGAAGTCCTTGCATCCTGCACTCAGAGAACAATCCCCTAAGTGAGAAAATCTAATCTTTCATAATGAGCACATTGTTCTTGAAAGGAGATTCATTCTGGTCATGCTGCAGCTGTTCCTTTTCTGCCTTCTTTGGTTTTGTTTTTAATTACAAAGCAGTATATTGATGTATAAGCATAACTTGATTTGAATTAATTTCTTGCTAGAAAAGGTCTTGTTAGTTTAAAAAACTCCATATTTTAAATCATAATAGCCTGTCAAGGGCTAATGTTAAAGGTCAATTCCAGTTGTTCCACATGAAACAAATACTGTTTATTTAATAAGGCCTATTCAATAATTAAGACATATCTGATGTTCCACGCACGCAAGACTTACCATCTCATCATAAGGAAAACACCAGAAGTCTGTTGTTTATCTTCCCTAAAGAAGATAAACAGGGCTAGCATCCATCAGCATTCCATTTAAACTATAGGAAAGCTCCCTCGAAAACTGAATGAAGTGTCTGTTCTGCCACTCAAGAAGCAAGCCCAGTATCCTCTCCAGACAACTCTTTAGGAGGCGTATCAAGTGAATGTCACTACAGATTTTAGATATGTCTGCAAATCAAGAATTTGGAAACCACTATGAAGGATCACAGAAAGACAGAAAGCAATCCTCTTCTTGACTGAGAACTTGTTAAGAATGAACTTGCAAACTGAATGGGGCAAGGGAGAACCAAAATGATCACAGAAGCACTGCTACCCTATGAAGAAGAGGAGGTTGGAGGCATACATTTCTCCAGCCAGTTCTATTTTTACTGAGGAAATTCTTGTTTCCAAACCTGGGGATAGGTTTTGATACAGATTTATGCAAGCATTACATCATCCTTTGTATTTATCATAATCTACAGAACTTTTACCAAGCTTATACTAAAATTTCTTGAAGGAAAATTTTAACTATTATCTTTAATTTACTTAATTTGTTTAAATAAATAGATAAAACAGAATCTGGCTTCCTCCCTATCCCCCACCCACAACCCCCCATCCACCCTGAGGTCAGTGAGTTAATTGCTTACATTTCCACAGTACCTTACATACCAAAACACCAAATTACTTCATAAACTCAAGAATGATAACCATCTTGCAGAACTGCCTTCTACAAGGAGGAACCTGACCAGATAGGTTCTTAAAAAAAATAAAGAAGTCTAAAGAATTAAAGAGTAAAAAACTGTGCCTCTTAAAAGTAAGATTTTCTTGTAGCTGGAACAACTTATTCAGGTTTAAAACTGGTCTAGAACCTTCCAGCCTTTCCTATAGAGAGGTGTTGATTTTCACTAGCCAAGATTTTCATTACCAGTACTCGTCATCCCACAAACATTAAGACAGGCATACACAGACTTTTGGTGGAGTTCCTTGTGATTCACCACCGCATACATACTTTCCACTCAGAAACACTTGTTGGTGGGGCTCCTGTGACTCACTTCCACTACACTTGCTTCCCCATCATTGTGGTCCCTCACTGGAGTGCTGGTGATTCATTAATACACAGCCAGTCATCTTAACTCAAGCAGTTTGCCAGATGACTACATTGTGAATTCTCCTTGCTGAGTGAAAAGTGTCCTTCGACACTGGATTGTACCTCTGCTAGGTGAGCTCTGGAGTCAGAGCAGTTCTGCTACTATTCCTATGTTCCTGGTCCTTCCTAGTTCTGCCTTGTTCTACTATTTCTGGGTGCCAAGGGAACACCTTTCCCTGGTATTTAATGCCTCATTTTCCATACAGGCCAGTAGCTACAGATCACTAACAAAATGAACATTTCAGAAAAAAAATATATTGTCAAGGCAATAAACAAAACATCAATCAAACAAAAAAATCAATCACGATACCACCCCACCACACACAAATCACACACACACAACAATGACTGAGAAAGTTCTGCAAAAAACTGTCCTGGGAGGAAGAAGGAACTCAGGACTAACTCTGAAGAGGCAGAAACATAAGGTGTACATAAAGAACACCTGAATAAGTTCAAATCCAGAAAATGCTGGCCATATATCACACCATATATATTTGCATATAACAAGAATTACACTGCTTGTAACTAATAACTGCTGTTACAGAAGATGTTCCTTGCTACCAACAACATCTCTACCCCCAAGATCCAAGATTTGTGGTTGTTCATATTTTAGCCACCAAAATGAAGATATAAAAAGGTGCTGAAAACTCCATAAAAGAAAAGAAAAATAGCTCTGTAGTCACAGTTACTAATATGTACAGTAATGATTTTTAGGACTCCAGATTACTAGTAGAGACTCCCCCCAACCCCAGCATCCTGTTACGATGAGTTCTCTCCTTGTCCTGCATTTCCAAATGGCCTTCCTGAACAGTAAATAACTTAAATGCATAGGTATTGGCTACTTAAGTCCTTTCAGGAAATTGCTTCTGGTTATGATTATCTATTACACGCTGTTTATTTTTATCTCAGCTGTAAAAGCAAGACTATAGATCAAGCGCCTAACACCTTCCTCTACATTCTCCTGTACTTGAGGTTACAACCAGCAGTCAGTGCTCTCTACTTCTCACATTTACTCCAGAAAAGAAAGTCTAAACAAGCAGCACGTTCTGTCCTGCTGTCGGTAGAGAAGTCTTACAGCCCAGTTTATTAAGCCTCTCAAAAGTAGTTATGTCATCTCACTTTGGTTGTGCCCTTTAATGAAAAATCACTGCTATTTAGGTAACTTAAGAACACTGTTTCCCTTCCATCATCTGCCAATCACTCACAGCTTAGATTAGCAATGACTTCTACACAGGTATAAGGGTCTCCTCTATCTCTCTGAAATGCTACAACTCTTCTTGAAAACTTCTAGTTTATTCCTAAAAAGTAGGCCAACCTCCAAAAGCAGACAGAAATTTATGTTGTCTGTAAAAATTCACGTTACTTACATGACTTTTCAAAACATAAGTTATTCAGAAGTACCTCACATTTTTCCTATTACTGTTAAATTATTAAGTTTTCACCTGTATATTCACAACTACTAATGTGCAAAGTAAATGAAAAGAGGCACAGCAACAGCAAAATTATTAAGAGGGTCTACAGGAAAGCTGGAGAAGGGCTCTTTACCAGGGAGTGCAGGGATCAGATAAGGGGGAATAGTTTTAAGCTGAAAGAGGGCAGATACACATAACTGCAACAGGCTGCAAAAAAAATCCATGCAAAACTAAGCAGCCCATAGAAAATATGGAACAAAAACTCATGCAGCCCACTATCTCCAAAAAAATATGACATCCAGCATTCCTGTGCACACCCTCTGAGTCAAACTACGATCTAATGGAAAAGGGTAAATAAAACAAGTACCCATCTCAAGTATAACAAGGAAGCAAGCTATGAATTCTTGATTCATCACTGAAACCTCACCAGGCATATAAGGCCATAGCCACCCCAAACTCATGCCAGAGTGGATGTGGTTTTCGAGTTGCATAGATGAGTAAACCCTCAACACAGAGTTGAAGGCAGCACAGCTTTACCTCCAAGCTCATTGAGAGGACTCACTTCCACACTCCTGCAACTAGCAGGCACACTAACAATCCATAGGAGAAGAAGGGAAAGGAACCTTCAAAAACACAACAGTGAGTACTCACAACCCAGTGGTAAAAAGCAGTAAGCGGGAAAAGGGAAGATTGAAGTGATACATTAGGAAGAAATTTTTTTCCTGTGAGGGTGGGGAGGCACTGGCACAGGTTTTCCACGGAAGTGGTGGCTGCCCCACCCCTGGAGGTATTCAAGACCAGGATGGATGGTGCTTTGAGCAATCTGATCCAGTAGAAGGTGTCCCTGCCCACGGCAGGAGGGTTGGAAATGGATGATATTTAAGGTTGCTTCCAACCTAACCACACTATGATACTGTGGGGCTTGCATACCCCACAAAGCAACAAGTCCAAGATAAGACAGCATTTGATTTTCATTCTTCCCCCTGCCCCTCTATTACTCAACTTCCACAGGCTGACCTCAGGTATGAAACTTGGTACATTTTTGCCAACATTTAAAAACAAAGTTCCTAATTATGGCTTCTGCAACTTTAATGAGACTACATTCTGAAAGCAGAAATGAGACACAAATAAATGCATATTCAAAGATAGAAACTAATGCTATTTTCATCTATTAATAATCAAATACAGCTAAATAGTCTTACTGATGATTTATAGCATATGAATTAAAAATGTCTACACCATTTTCCCAAACACATAATTACTAAAACTGTTTAAGTATAAAAAGCATTTATATACTGTTGTAAATTCCCATTCACCTGAATAAAACAGTAAATATTTTTAAAAGATCTTGATTCCTTTTCCACCCAGTTATTTCATATTTTGGACGTAGGTAAACATTTTTGTCTGGAATTCCTTAGGCTGAAAAGCCTCCATGAAGCATATGAGATTTACCATTTAGTACACAGAACCATACTCTACAGACACTACACAAAGAAACAACCCCAGTGTTACCCATTAGTTTGTTTTCATAGCTTTACTCAGCATATCTTCTGTTATGACAGCTGCAAAATCACCCCATTACTCAGCTCTTGCCTCCCTGCTTAGCATTATATCCCTGCTTGCCTTCAGCATACATCCATTCACTCACACTCTGCTACACTGGCAAACTCTGAAGGTCCATGTTAGCTGCAGCTCATATCAGTCCATCGCTTTCATCTGCAGTTACCAGAACCAGCCTGCATCCTCAATATCACTCATTTCAGTGCCATACTCTTAGCTGCATCAACTCAAACCTACCCCACATCACTAAAACATCTTCTCTTGCACTAACAGAAATCTGGGGTTAAATTACACACCACTTATTATTATCCATATATCATCTTCATACAGGTCTTTCCCCTTGCGTTTAGTTACTGAGTAGTTTAAGCCATTAAGAGTCACTAAAAGAACTGTCAGCAACACCCAATATGCCTTCTCACATCCCAGTGAAGCCAATGGTCTATTCCTTCCCAAGTCTGGGATTTAGCAACAGAAGAGAAAATTATTTCAAAGCGTCGAAGGATGTAACACAAAGGAATTTAGAGAAGCAAATGCAGAGTAACTGAAAAGGGGGACAAGGTGAGGAGAGGAACCTTCACAAACAGCAGTTCCTAGCTCCCTTTAGTCAGAGGCTCAGAGAGCAACACTGCTGTAAGACAACTAGGAAATGCAACTTTCTGTACTGTTTAATCTGCATTGTAGGCAATTACATTGATTTCCTCACAATCGCATAAACTAAAATGGGAATTTTGGAGCCACATTTTTAAATAACTTGAAAGGTTTTATAATACTCATTAGGTAGCTGTGCAAATTCTGTCTCCTGCCATCCTTCTGATCTCTCCAACAGGAAATGCCACTCTGTTAGCTGACACTTCTGCAAATTGAATGTGAAGTTCTATCGACAGCAGACTAGTCAGTGCAAACCTCTGAGTCAGTGCTCTTTCACAGTTTCAACAGCTGCCTCAGGAGCAGAGCGGCAAGGAATCAAAACAAAGGTAGAAATCTTGACTTCCTTTCCCTACTGTCATGAAAATTACTCCAACAAAACCAGGACGAACATCACCCCTAGAGTTTCAAAGGTGGCCCGATATGCTTTTGTGCCTACAAGATTAAGATATTCATGTGGATGCACGTATATCCAACAGCATCGTAAATGCAAGAACAGCAAGTACTCCCTTCCAAAATCATCATCCACTCTTAAGGTTTTTTCCCTGCATGAATTTTCATAATACTCGAGAAAAATAAATGGAATTATGTATAGTGATTAAGTTCATTCCCACCGGGCAACATCAATGTTTATTGCACCTGGCCTTGCTCAGACTAGAGGAGAGAAGGCTACAGGGAAACCTTAAGAGTAGCTTTCCAGTACTGAAAGGGACTACAGTAGAGCTGGGAGGGGCCATTGATCAGAGAGTGCAGAGATAGGATGAGAGAGGATGGATTTAAGCTGAAAGACGGGAGATTGAGATGAGACTTTACAACAAAATGGGGTTTTGTGAGGGTGGGGAGGCCTTGACACAGGTTGCCCAGGTTGCCCGTCCCATCCCTGGAGGTGTTTCAAGGCCAGGTTGGATGGGGCTTGGAGCAACCTATTCCAGTGGGAGAGGGTGGAACTGTATGGGTTTTAAGGTCACTTCCAACCCAAACCATTCTGTGATTCTATTATTCAGCCATAGTCATAAGCATCTTTCTTGCATGTAAGAGTGTGATACAGTGATCCTTAAACCTAACAATCTATCATACTTCACCTGGTACAGTTCTAATTTCTCTAAAGCATCTCCCAAACAGTCACTTGCAGTTTGCTGATACAATATACAAGACATTTAAGTGAAAGCATACTTTAAATGAAAAGAGACCCAAGAAGGATGGTTATGCACCACGGTCAATTACACAGTCAACATGTACAATAGCAGCTTTGCTAATGTTCAAAGACAAACTACCTCTTCATAGTGGCAATGTACAAGTGCATAACATTTAGATAAATGGAAAAAGAGCTATTGTACTTATTTAAAGTAAGCCTTTTCAGGAAAAACTTGAGAAGTATGTACTCTGTGAGCCATCTCCCAGTACTGGATAGACCTTCCAAACATGGCTAATTCACTACACAATAACAGAGGCAGCTTTCAGACTTGGAAAATATAGCCAACAAAAATCTGTAAAGCAGAACTGGAAAGTTTTTGCTTCCCTCTAATCGGTTCATACTTAAAGAAGCAAAATTTAATAGACAAGTTAAGTATTCATATAGTATCACAGAACGGTTTGGGTTGGAAGGGAGCTTAAAGATCATCCAGTTCCAACTTCCCTGCCATAGACAGGGACACCTTCCGCTGATTCAGGTTGCTCAAATCCTCACCTAGAAGATCTGGAAGCAGAGAGACTCATGTGAGCCT
Organism: Coccyzus lansbergi; assembly: GCA_033558105.1. Lineage (NCBI taxonomy): Eukaryota > Metazoa > Chordata > Aves > Cuculiformes > Coccyzidae > Coccyzus > Coccyzus lansbergi. Next base: position 236,256 of record JAUMJK010000178.1, on the reverse strand, counting down.
GCAGGTTGTGAGTGTTTCACATGGGAATTGACGTGAACTTGAAACCAAGATTAAACCAGTATATCAACAAGGCAATCACAAACAAGCCGGCTTTTCACATCCTTTCTCCACGTTTGCTGATTGCACTTCATCACTGTTGTTAGTTACCATAAGTACAGAATGTGCACATGGTTCAGAGCCAGGGAACATCCTTCTAGGTTCCTGCAGGGAAATCATGAGCCTGGGTTTCTGAGATCATAAAGGCAAGTAACAGGAATAACACCACAGTTCATTTACTGAACATTACCTGTCACAAATTGTTATCTTCCTACACAAAGCTGGCAAAAAGTTCTATTCAGATGTTATTAAAATTACACAAAGGAATATTTAGCAATGCCAACAGGAGATCAGACTCTACAGACTTCATTTTTAATCTTGTTTGTGAAAGGTTACTCTCCAAGTCTCTTGAAAAACAAAGAAGCTACCAGGCATAGCCCAATTTACCAGCAGAAAACAGCAATATTCAATATATTTCGTAGAGCTTTGTAAGGAATTGGAGACACCTCCCTCAAAGAAAAAACCTCTACAGAGGTTAGAAAACTAATTTGAAAAAAGTATTTAAGAGGAGACAAAACTAAACACAATGACAGTAACAGTGTCAGAATGATTTGGATTCCATTTCAAAACCAGGAAACCCAAAATACGATCAGTAAGCCATACAATCCACATTTATCTTTGACCAAGCGTGGTCTTGAAATAGTTACTGTCTTTCAGCTAGATTTCAGGTTACCAAACATCTTTGTGCACAATCAAACAGATAATTCAGGAGTTTCTGCAAGTCTTCAACACTGAGACGGCACCTTCTCACATACAGGTCTGAGCTGCCTTCCTTTAATCCATGCTGGACCCTGTGGTACCCTTACAGTAGGCAACAGTTCTTTCAGGAGTGCTATGGGACAGCTCTCCAAGCCAGACACAGCTACAGCAGAACCCACTGCCCAAAGCACCACACTCAAGAGGGAGTGGGATCTTCAGGCCTTTTATTGTTACACTGTTCTTGCAGGAATGGAAATTTCCTGCAATGATGAATGTTGATCAGCAGGAGAATGTGGTTAGAATGTGCTGACCGCCTTGAACCAGATTCATATTTGAGGTAGCTGTGTTTTGAACAAATTAAAAACCAGTCCAAGCACTCAGACCTCAGACTTCTTGTTTTCTCAATGTAACTGTGTGTGGTCTCAAAGCTTCATTTAAATGAGCCCCTTGTCCACTCATCGAGTCAGAAGAGGGAGGGAAAAAAAGAGCCAAATGTCTCAAGACAAGTTCTCAATTGGTTCATAATAATCTACTTAGTACTACACCTCCTCTAATTAAGACTTCCATTTTCCTGCCCATTTATTTAAGTAACCAGTTTCTTATTGCACTATGTGTTAGAGTCTAGAGGAAGCCAAAGAGATGATCAGATGGCTGGAGGACTTCCCATATGCAGACAGGCTGAGAGGGTTGGGGTTATTCAGTCTGGAGAACTCCAGAGAGACCTTAGAGCAGCTAAGGGCAGAAAGGGGCTCCAGAAAAGCTGAGGAGGGGCTCTTGATCAGAGAGTGCAATAACAGGACAAGGGAGAATGGCTTTTAAGCTGAAAGAGGGGAGATGGAGATGCAATATGAGGAATAAATGTTTTCCTGTGAGGGTGGGGCACAGGAGCACAGGCTGCTCAGAGAAGGTGTTTAAGGCCAGGTTGGATGGGGTTTTGAGTAACTTCATCCAGTGGGTGGTGTCCTTTCCCATGGCAGGAGGTTTGGAACTGGACAGACTTTAAGGCCCTTTCCAATCCAAACCATACCATGATTCTATGCCTGAATGCAGAAAAACCCAATTTGAATTTTCTCAGTGAGTTACACTGAGTGCCACAACTTAACACCATCTTAGACTTGGTATTGGTTTTATCTGATTCAATAAATGAACTATTAGGGATAACAACTATAAATTTAAAAGCTGGTAATATCTCACACATTAATAATAAATGGAGCAATAATATGCCATTGTTCCATCCCACCAAAATCAGTGCTAAAACCATAACTGTTCATCCATGAAGATACATGGTGCTGTGAAAGACCTCAGTGGAAACACTTGTTCTTTCATACATGCAAAGACTTTGTGACATGGGGCCACAGATATTAGAAGCACCAGTATTTTATCTTTCGTCCTCCACAAAACAGTAGATGCCACCACACCAGAAGTATTCCTATGGAAAGCAGGTGAGGAATTACTATGGTGACCTGCTTGGGGTGCATACATATGCTGAACAGCCGGATTTCTCAACCTTGCTCATCTACAGTTCAAGGTTTCATTTCCATGCTTGGAGCCTTTAATGGGATTAGGAATGCTTCTGCCATCTGCAATTTGCTTTGAAAAAGTGCTAAAGACTATTAAGTCCCAAATCTCACCTGTGTATTTCACATTCTTCTACAGCTACAGCATCTGCCTCTGCATTGTGACCCAGGCACTTCCATATAGGGAGGCTCTACAAGGCAGGATTTGCTTACTTAAGATTTTTCTATGGTATTAGAATCTTGACCTGTTTCCAATTTTGTCATCTACCTTTCATGTCTTAGACCACCGTGCTTTAAAGACTTAAAGCCTGTGTCTAAGTCCAGGTCAAGCCTTGATTTTCCTTCACTTTGTGCTTATTTTGTCTAAGCAATATTGGTGGTAGATTCACAGAAATAGATGGAAACCTCACATGGAAAAGTCTTCAAATTATGTAGCTCTCCAACCCAACAGCCGCCAGAAAAAGAATATTTGAACTAAAAGGCATACCAGACTTCTCAATTACTTTACTTTGAGGTAAAGGCAAGACAGGAATTGACATTTATGATTAACAGAGGTGAAAAAAGATACAGGCATGCTTGTATTTCAGTGGATAACAGCTGTGTCAAGCTTATCCGCTTCTACTCAAACTCCAACCACCTAGTAAAGCTGAGATGGCTTCTAGTAGGTGCATCAATGTATTCTGGCATCACAGAGTTTGCTCTTCTTTCCATGATATACTATATTCCTACCTTCTTTCCTAAACCCTGAAAAAATGCAAGCAATTTTCTTCATGCTTTTTATCTTGGAATTTACATAGGTCATTTCTATTTAGCAATTGCTTTCATCTAAAGCTAACTAAAAAAATACCCTCCTTGTTCAGCTGCCCTTTCAAAGGTTATAAAAGCATAATTTAAGAAGCTGAGTTTCCAAGAGTTGTACAGTCATTATATAATTTCAGCTTCCATTTTTACCAAGTGAGCTTCAAAGTAAGCAGACTTGAATTATCCTCATTTTACTACACACAATATTTATTTCCCTTCATATCCCAGAACTATCTTAAAAAACTGGACTTCCACAGCAGTCCACTGGCCTTCAAATGCTCTAAACAAACATAAATGGTAATCTATTTAAGGAACTGTTTTTCTAGCACCAGAGAGAAGTATTTTGACTTTGGATAGAATACAAAGTTCCCACTAAAGTCAGTGAAAGAAGTGTTTGGAAGATAAACTGAGACCAATAGTGACATACCACAATCTTTTCTTATTTACATTGGGTGAAGAGAAAGCAAAGCGACCAAGCAAACATTAAACATTTCTTTTTCTAGCAACAAGCTTCTTACAGTCTACTCAAGCCTCCCATCCTCTTTACTGCAAATTACTACCCTGAACGATGTGGTACCTACTGTTAACCCCCCACCCCATTCCTCATCTTCTAGGACAAACACCTTTAATGAAAACGCTCCACTCCAGTAAAGAATGAGTGAAGAATGGCAACTATGAATCCTCATGAAGCTTCCATCACTTCATTGCAAAGGCAGTAAGGAACAGTCTGCCCAGGGAGGTAGTTCACTCACCTTCCCTAGAGGTATTTAAGGCACGTGTGGATGAGGTACTGAGGGGCATGGTTTAGAGATTGGTGGGAATGGTTGGACTCGATGATCCAGTGGGTGTCTTCCAACCTAGTGATTCTATGACAAAAGCTGCTGAATTTCTGTGCTTAGCACAGTATCTCCCTATACATCAGGCCTTGACTTATAATATTTCCGATACTGCTGGGTTTACTGAAGCCCGATGAATATTCTCAGGCCCTTCCTTGTGCCCATTCAGTACTCTGCTTTCCCCTTCAAAAGCTCAAGCATTCCTCACCCTCCCACATAACTGCTGTCTCCCTCTGCTCTGTAGGATATCTGTAGGATATGCATATTATATGCTCGGGTGACCTCCATACCCTGCTCCTAAGCAAAAGCCCTTGGATCTGAGTTCGGAAAACAGATTTTGTTCTCTCTCTTCTTGAGTGAAGTTGCCCAGTATACACATTCAGAAAGCAGACATAGGAATAGTAAAGAAAAAATATGATCTTAACTTGCATGATATCAACAAACAAAGCCTTTATAGAAGATGAAGGGGAAGATTTAATGGGATACAAAGAGGATGAGAAACAGATACAAGGGTGGAAAAGTAAAGAATGTTTTGTAGGCTCTTAAATGGACCAACTTTTTTTATCTCTTTATTCTCTGACTCTGAAATTTGCAGAAAAAGACAGAACTGGCTTTTTTATAGATTCATTCATAACACTTCATAATTATGCATATGCATTTCTGTTTGAGATTATCTTAATTTTGAACTTCTTGCCAATGCTCATTTTGGGTAAACACTTCTGAGTACCTGAAGCCAAATTTGCATTAAGTATAATAGTCTTTACTCCTTTTTTTTTTTCCTGGAGTGCTTCCATGTGCTCTTACACAGCTGCTGTGCTCCACTTCACTGACAACTGATGTTTTTCACACCCTGTACACGTTTTTCCCCCCCAGATTTGTTGTTACCTAGTTGTAATTTCCTATTCCTATGCAACACAGTGGAATTTTAGCAACCACTGTTGCATTGCACATGGACATTGCATGGGGATCCTAGAGCAACTCATTAAACATGTACTGTCTGACATTGCTTCAACCAAAAAAAAAAAAAAAAAAGGAATAACAATATTGCTACTCAACATCTGAGACATCTGTCCTAAACCTATGCAACATTTTCTTGTTTCAATGAGAAAGTTCTTTAAGTTCTTTAAAGGAATAATGAAAACCAGGAAATTTTATCAGAGCTCAATATGAAATTTCAAAATAAAAAAAAGAATTCTAGCATCATATAACCCTCCATTACCCACTGGAATCTGTATGTAGCTAAAAATAGAGTTATAGAAATTCTGGTACTATAAAATGCCAGTCTCTGTAAGGGACATTTACTACTTCTGTACATGGTTTGGTGTTGTGGGTTCTTTTTTGTTTTCTTTTCTTCTTTTATCATTCATCTCAGTGGAAAATTTCACTTTAGCCCAAGCTTCTCTTTCAAAAAAAGAGACAATTTCATTTCTGGAGATAGGTTACTCAGGGGACTACAAAACCCCTACCAATCTTGAGGTTTTACTCATTAACCTGCTTACAAGTGTTATTGAGAACATTCAATACATAGAGAACCAAACAGCTAACATTTGTGAACACTAGAGTGTCACCACTGAATGAATGGCTCTGGACCTTGAGTGCTACAAACTGCGAGTTCTGGCCAAGGATTTGCTGAGTTTACCTTGAATTCTTGGACTGGATTCTAAATCCCCGTGTGTGGATTCTAGGCTTGGGCACTGGGCCATTTTGTATCCCTAACAGTAATAAATTACAGTTACAAGTTTTATACCCATTTAAGAACATCAAGTGGCAATGCCTGAATATGAATTCTCAGAACCTCATGGAACAAGCACTTCAGTACTGAACGGATGAAAATTACTGAAGTATAAGTTCAGATTCTATTTGACTACTTGCTGGAGGCATTAACAAAATAAATGAGAGAACACCTCTGAACTGACGGAATGTTTCTCCTCAGGAATGGTTTTAAGCTGAAAGAGGGGAGATTTAGATGAGATCTTACGAAAAAGTGTTTTCCTGTGAGGATGAGGAGGCCCTGGCGGCCCAGGTTGTCCAGAGAAGTCATGTCTGTCCCATCCCTGGAGGTGTTCAAAGCCAGGTTGGATGGTGCTTGGGGTGACCTGATCCTGTCAGAGGCGTCCCTGACAACAGCAGGGGGGTTGAAACTTGATGATCTTTAGGGTCCCTTCCAACCCAAAATATTGTGCGATTCTATGATACTATAGATGAGGATGATACCTCTGCCAACCAATACCACCTCCCCTTGCCAATAAGGACCTTCAGCCAGTCTACTCGACACAGAGGGCTCTCTTACTAAGAGCTGCAGAGATCTGAACAACAACTTGAAAACTGTTGGGGAAATTGTTATTATTTTAAGTTCACATTATTGTAAGACTTCATACCAAAGCGTCAGGAGGACCCCTACTGAGTAACAGTTGAAGAAAGAGAAACCAAACAACACTTAAGACAAAGGATAACGGTTTGATAAAGGCTGCCAAGGAATACACACCCAAGGCATCTTCATAATGATACATTATGGTCCTTGAAGCAGAGATAATTGCATTCCAATTGCTATACAATGCATGCATTATCTGGAACTTAATAGTTAGGCCCAGTGTCCTGACATCATTAGAAGAATATCAGCAGACTTTCACAGTAACTTATGCTGACACTGAATAGCATATTATAATGTATTACTTAGACTACATCAGCTCTTTGTAATATTAATTCAAAATAACCCAAAGACAACATATAAGAAGGTATCTGTATAAAGCCAGAGAATGGTGGCTGTTGCAAAAGGAACAACATGCAGGGTAGAGAGGAAAAAGATAGGTAACTGAATTGATGCTTGGCTGTGCAAACAGTGAGGACTAAGCCTACGATGATGGAAGTATTTAATAGGAAAATCCTTTCGACAAAAAGCAGCATTTAGGCACTAAAACAGAAAAATATAACTGCTAGGAAGCGATGAACAAAAGCAATACAATGCAGGTCTCAATGAGCTGTATCACAGTACTGTAATTTAGATTAAGGATGAAAGCAAACAAAAAGGAAATACTAAATCATCACTAATACAGTCTTCTAAATGTTTTCGGCTGTATATTAACCAGTGACATTTGTATAAATGCCAGAAATATCCCCATTAAGACAGCATTAGGCTCTGAATAAAAAACTCAAAGGGTATCCACAAATAAAAGTCACTTCAGGTAATACTATCAAAAGGTACATTTTTCAGTGGCATCTGACTGTGGATATTTTGTAAAATTTCAGTCTGAATTGGCAGAAATAGCAGTTTCCAAAAAGCACCCGCACGCACACACTTATGAACTATCATTTGAGTGTTGTGATATCATCAGTTAAAACAGCACACTACATTTTCTTCCGTACAACCACCTGTAGGAGTTGTTAAATTTGTTTTATTTGAAATAACCAAAACCATTTGTTGATAACTTGTAAAATCAATTTCTAGCAGTAACTGCATTGAGAGAAAAGCACTGGCATTGTTTATATCCGTATGTAAAATCACAAGAATTTTGTTAACTTTTTTTTTAACAAGCAAAGGATAAATTGGAAAACTTCTGTCTTAACCGTTACACACTGACTGAGCTGCATCTTAAGTACGTACACAATGAGTATTTACTTCTTCAGTACTATAGTAACAAAGTTTCTTCCAAACATGATAAAAGGATCCCATTGTACAGCACCAAGGTAATCAGAAAGCCATCTGGATAAATTAAAAACCAGTTAAGGTGTAATTTCTCACTAAAACTGAGCCCTGGAGGCTCCATGTGAAGTCAGACTGCAGCCACCTCAGTACACTTCGAAGCCAGAGGCTTCAGACCTCCTTTAACCTTCAGGGTACTACCTATTTCTGCTACACTGACAGACCAGTTCCAACATGAAAACTTCCTTCCTGGCCTAAATCTATTTCTGATCTAGCTCAGCTGACACCAAGGTGCTCTGTGAAGTACCCATCAGGCATATGAAGTGGACAACAGAAGAACAGAAGTGAGCTATTCAGTTTTCTTGGGGTCAAAAAAACTCAAAGCACATACTTTATACTGCCACACTGTATTGTGATACAACGTGCCCTTTATTTTTGTATCATAAACCGCCTTGAGTTGGAAGGGACCCACAAGGGTTATCAAGTCCAATTCCTGTCCCTGCATAGGACGATCCCAGCATTCAAACCACACATCCAAAGGCACTGGCCAAATGCTTCTAGAATATTGTCAGGCTTGGCACCGTGACAGCTTCCCCGGGTCGCTGCTCCAGTGCTCCACCATCCTCTGGGTGAAGAGCCCTTTCCTACCATCCAACCTAACCCTTCCCTGGCACATCTTCCTGCCATTTCCTTGAGTCCAGTCATCAGTCACCAGAGAGAAGAGATCAGTGCCTGCCCCTCCTCCTCCTCCCTTTGTGAGGAGGCTGTAGACCATGATGAGGTCTCCTCTCAGCCTCCACTTCTGCCTGAACAGACCAAACAACTTCAGCCACTTCTCATACGGCTTCCCCTCTAAGCCTTTCACAAACTTTGCAACCTACTCTGGACACTCTTCAGTAGCTTTAGATCCTTTTTATCCTGTGGTGCCCAAAACTACACCCAGTACTGCCAGTGGGGCTGCATCAGCATGGAGCAGAGCAGGACAAACCCCTCCTCCCTCAACTGTCTCCACAGAACAGCATAACGACATTAAGCATTCACCTCCCATACATACCGTCAGTAACTATTTTAGACCTCTCTGCAAAGCAAAACAGTGTGTGATATCAATCTATTTCTCATATAAACTGCATCAAACCTTCCCTGACTTCTGGTAATCAGTCTTGCTAACATTCTGCCACCAACTAGGAGCCACTTGATATAGTGACAGCCCTCCACATTCTGATGTTCACCTCAGGAATAAACAACCAAAACCATACCTTAGCACGGAATGATAGTCTTTATGTAGTCTGCTGCCTTAAGCACCTCATTCTGCTTAGAGAATTTAAACTTCAGATGAGACAAAAGAAGCAACATTCCTGCACTTGGGGCACAACAACCCTATGCAGAGCTACAGACTAGGAGAAGCCTGTCTAGAAAGCTGCCTGGAGGAGAAGGACCTGGGGGTGTTGGTTGACAGCCAACTGAACATGAGCCAGCAGTGTGCCCAGGTGGCCAGGAAGGCCAATGGCATCCTGGCTTGTATCAGAAATGGTGTGACCAGCAGGTCCAGGGAGGTGATTCTCCCTCTGGACTCAGCACTGGTGAGACAGCTCCTTGAATACTGTGTTCAGTTCTGGGCCCTTCACCACAAGAAGGATTTTGAGGCTCTGGAGCGAGTCCAGAGAAGAGCAACAAAGCTGGTGAAGGGGCTGGAGAACAGGTCTTATGAGGAAAAGGCTGAGAGAGCTGGGGTTGTTTAGCCTGGAGAAGAGGAGTCTGAGAGGAGACCTCATTGCTCTCTACAACTACCTGAAAGGCGGCTGTGGAGAGGAGGGTGCTGGCCTCTTCTCCCAAGTGCCAGGGGACAGAACAAGAGGGAATGGCCTCAAGCTCCGCCAGGGGAGATTTAGGCTGGACATTAGGAAAAAAATTTTTTTGGTGGTTGAGTCACCTTCCCTGGAGGTGTTTAAAGTGGACGAGATGCTAAGGGGCATGGTTTAGTGTCTGATAGGAATGGTTGGACTCGATCCGGTGGGTCTCTTCCAAGCTGGTTATTCTATGATTCTATGAAAAAGCTAAGTCCAAAACCATCATGCTGAAGGACTAAGTGAAGTCTGTAATACCTCAACAGGCACATTGATAAAACAAGAGCAGTACAGGAATGGCTCAGAAAGGCATGAATGCAGGAAGCACTTAAGAAAAAAAAAAAGACTCAATATTCAACATCTTTTTCACTGTCTTCTCACAGAGGAGCTACTTCTGTGATGTATATTGCTCTCATCTTGCCACTTCTTTCTTCCATTCCAGTATTGAAGAGCTGTGTCAAATTTCCCAAGGGCTCATCATTCAGTAAGTATGCCTGTTAAAACATATTTGCATCTCTGCTACTACAGACATCTCGACAAATAAGCCACATCAAATTCTTCACAAATCTACAGCCACATGAAAAACTGAAGAATTATTAAAAGCCAATGCAATGTATTAAATGACTGACCACTGCTTTCACAGTCACTTAGGTAATAAATCCTTCCTTATTAACATCAATTGATTTAAGAGGGTTTGTATCATTTGTATCTCCAAAAATGAGGAATAAATATTTAATTGCCTTTTTGTCTATGCTTTCTACAATCTAGTATAGACTTCAAACTGAGCATAACGCTTCCTCTGACAGAACAGCACATTGTAAAAATACCTCACTTCACTGCAATTGTTCATAAAAGATTTGGTCCCATTTGCATATAAATACAAAAATATGTATTTTACACATCCACATTTATATAGCCATACCCTAGGAATGGAAACATTCAGAGAAAACCGCTGCACAGAGAACAGAATTGATGTACTGCATAAACAAATTCACCTCTAATCTGGAGCAAGCTCCTGAAAACTATAAAGACTTGTCAAAATACAATTCTTGAAAGAAAAACATGACTCGAGTTATTATCTTGCTTTGCTTTTTACTTTATAATATGAAATAAAATATATAAAATATAAATCAAATATTTGTTTCTTATCAAAAAGGGGCAAGAATTTCAGTAACATCTTTTCCCCTTCCTCAGTTATAAAACCCAGTTAAACTGACAGATCTGTAAGTGTTCCCATTAGGGCAGAACTATATTTTTTTAAAAATGTATTTGTAAAAATGGAATTTGATCCTCTCCACTATCAAAAGACAACCAAGATTAGTGGCTTGCAAGATCACATAAGAATCTTCCACTTGTGCACTGGAATTGAAGAGACAAATGAAACGAGGTCCTTCCAGCCTTCATGTGAAATATTCTTGCCTTGGTAAACTACAATACAAAAAAAAAAAAAAAAAAAAAAAAGAGACTTATGCAGCAAGAAATAAAAGCACTGAGGATGCTGAAAAAACCTTATAGATAAAGATGGAATCTGATTTCCAAGTAGGTAATGAGATGTTATTGTTGATTTTTAAGCTAGATAAAGATTTAGCTACTAAACTCCTAAGGTGTCAAAAAGCTCTATGGCCTCCTTTCTTTTTTTAAAGTCACCCCAAAAGGCCCAGGCACCTGCACTGCCCTCATAAAATACATTTCCCCAAAGACTACAAGTCTTTTATCAGACACACAGTCCATAACATTAGAAATGGCAGAAATCACATCTAACCGGTGCAATAATAAAAACAGAATGTTCCATAAGGAGCCTGACAAGCTACAAACCCTGCGCTGCAAGCAGACACCATCCTTTAATCTCTTCACTGCATTTCTTTTCTAATTCACTTCTTCCCAACATTTATACTGCTTGCCATTTCGCCTTCCTATTCTCAGTGATACAATGACTATGCTAAAATTATAGTGGAGAACGTAAAGAATAAGGTAGTTCTGGCTACAAAGATATCTGCCTATAGACATCATATTTTTCTTAAACAAATCTGAGGACAAAATTGGCTTTCACTCTTTTTACTTTAGGTAATATTTTCATAGAATGGTTTGGGCTGGAAGTGATATTAAAGCCCATCCAGTTACAATCCTCCTGCCAAGGGCAGGGACACCTTCCACTGGATCAGGTTGCTCAATATCCATCCAATCTGGCCTTGAACACCTCCAGGGATGGGGAAAAACTCCTCTGGGCAACCTGGGCCAGGGACTCCCCATCCTCACAGGAAAACCTTTCTTCTTAAGATCTCATCTAAATCTCCCCTTCCAGCTTGAAACCGTTCCTCCTCAACCTACCCCTATGCTCTCTGATCAAGAGCCCCTCCCCACCTTTTCTGTAGACCAAATTTTTCTAAATTTTAAACAGGTTCACCATTACAGAAAGACGGTATCTTTGCTTTATTCTCTTTCAGGGTCAACCCCTTTGTTTTCAAACAAATCCTTACAGGGAATTGCATCTCGTTTACAGAATAGATTAAAACATTTGCCTTAACAATAAAGAAAAAATATTTCACTTTTTAGCAATACATCAGAAACCAACAATTTCAAATTTTCATATTAACCCTTCAGCTTGAAAACAACACTACCCAAAAAGTAAACAGTCTAACACCAAGATTAGTCTCCTGCTTGTGCTGCATCACAAATTACATTACAGGTTAGTGAATGCATTATATGTTTACTCTGGCTCAGATTCTTCCACCTGTTCTTCTCCCCTGGCATTGCTCACACTGCCAGATGGGGCCATTTTAAATTTAATTAATTTACCCCATCTCCTAGGATTTAGAAAAAGTAAAGCACTGATAAGGACCCTAGTTCTTGCCTTTCTTGGATACAGAAAAAGTATCAAGATAGAGAGATTTTCCTTTTAAGAACAGAATACAACATTCACAAATAAATATCTAGGGAGAGCACGCGTTGTTCAAAAAAAAAGCTATAAATAGTACAATCAACAATCATATGTTTAACTGGGAACCTTCCTAGAGTCTAAAAGTAACGTTATTCTTTAAATCCAGGGTGGATATGACTACTCAAAATATCGGTTTTGAATGGCAATGAAGCAAGCATATTCAAAGTGTCTGTATGGAAATAAAGCAAACGCCATACTGAACTAGACAGATTGCCTTCTTCTCATCATCAGTCTTCTTCCCCCCACACCACATAAGTCTTGTATTCTTCCAAATTCCTCAACACACTACAGCTAAAATTTCATTTCAGCCAAGGTAAAGATTTTTATTGTTACTTTTATTTTCTAGTTATTTATTTTCTAGTTATGTTAAAAAAAAACCCTACGAAAAAGGACTGAGTGTGGCACAGGAAGTTTTAACCACTGTTAGCTCTTTAAAAATAGTAACTGGTCTAACGGACTTGCAAACTGTGTTCTCTTGGTCAATCTATCAAATGGGGTGAGTGGATGTACATTAAAGAAGTAGTCTGCTTATCTCAATCACCAGGTTACGTGGTTAGTTTACATGGACTAGGGCAAACTAGTTCTTTCACAAACCTCCTCCTCCTCTCTCAGCTCTCTCAGTGTTATTTGCCTTCAGTTCGTAAGATGCACGAGGCAGAGGATCTTCCATTTGTCAAAGCTGGTAATAGGATCTGGCATAATTAAGCCTGCAAAGCCACATGGCCTCCGAATACTACAATAATAAAAATAGTTCAGATATAAATTTTAAATTGCTAACTCCAGTTCTGAATACAACAACACTCCTTGTATAGAGTGGAACATTTTTAAATCATATCATAGAGCCCCGGTAATGCATTTTCCCCACTTGCAGAAAATACTACCAAAACCACAAACCTTTCAGCCCTCTCAATAGAGCATAAATGGTGCAGAAGCACTGATACACAGGACAAGTTTTACTTCAAACATATCAATACCAAACATAATCCAGCTTACAGCAAGTGCGGCCAGCTCCCCACAGCCCATCTCCATAATGGATACACTGCAACCCTCCTGATATTAAAATATTTCCATAAAGTTTTAGCTCCAGATCTCACACCACTACACAAAAACCTCTTGTTTTCATCTTCAGAAGCCTGGTACACATTTAAAGAGTGTTAATTCTAAACTTCTTATCTTAATTGTAAGCCAAAATACAAATAGAAAAAACACAATTAAATTCTGAAAAATCTACTAGTTTTTTAAGAATTCTTTATCTCAAAGTAACATTTTTATAAGAACTCCACTGAATTAAACCAGTATCTTTTCTTAAAAACTGGTTTTAAGTTAAGATGATCAAACACTTTGGTTTATGTGATATTCTCTTAAATTCTTAAGAGATGAGCCCAAATAAGTCAAAATATGTTGATGTAAAAGCAAACATCAAGGAACTAACACCAATTTAACTACAGAGGTGAAGAACTCACTACCTGCACACATATTAATTACCAGATCACTGACATGGTATTAAGACATACTCTGTCCTGAGATAAAGTGAACCACCGTTTCTACCAGCTCTCATAGCACATTTTAACTTACCTACAACCATTAGACCCCTCAGTTTTAAACAGTCATAGGCATTACATTTTTTCTGTCAGAGTTACACAACAGCCTACATTTCCATATCATTTAAAATCCAGGAAGTATTTTCAAAACAACAGAAACTGCAGTCTTACATTCATTGCCAAAAACACCCCATTCCCAAGACCAAAACTATTTACCTCAAATAAAGAACTAAATTAATCTGAGAAACACCATTATAAAATCAGCTCACATTTAAAATAAACATTCAGAAAATAAAAGTACCAGTCCTGCATATTTTTTCATATACTTGCCAAAATATTCAATTTTTTTAAAAAATAAAAAAGGTATACCAAAAATAATCAATAGTTCTCTCACCGCCCAACACCTCTGACATTTTAAGGCAAAAAGATCTCATCTAAACTCACAGCCTTTCATTGCTTTCACCATCCTGCAGGTTCACCATCCCTCCCTGCCCAGGACCAACAACATCAGGGCACAAACAAAAAGCCCATAAACACAAGCTGAATGCCCAAGTCAGACTATACAGCATAAAAAAAGAAAGAGGCCTCTCAAAGAGCAGTTACAAGGAGCTATATCTACATTGGACGCTAATAACAAAATAAATTCCAAAAAGAAAGCAAGTTAAGGTCAAAAACTTACCAAAAAGCTTATCTGAAATCATGCCTTACCTCACCTTTACAAGAAGTGAGACATAATCAGAGACCAAAAGAGGTCATCAGCACTTAGACCCTCTAGCCTAACCCAGCCCAGCTGCAGCAGCTGAAGCCCAGTAACAGGCAGAGTAGCTCAGGTGTGCTCCCAGAGCTCATCTTCCTAGGTAGTTTCACCTGAAGGGAATCCACTTCACCACACTGGAAAAGCTCGAGTTTACTTTCAAAGTGCATTTCTCAGCCAGCTAAAATGTTGAATAAACCCATATACACCAAAGGCCATAATGAAATTAATATTTAGCACCTTAATAATGCATGACTCAACCTTTAAAACTTTCGGTATACATCTTTTACCTACAAGATGCTTTCTGCTCAGTAAAAAATGCCTAAAAACACTTACGACAGTTCGGGACCCGAAGCTGCTACCCCCTGACAACTACAGCCTGCATGGAATCATAGGATTATTTAGGTTGGAAAAGACCTCTCAGATCACTGAGTCCAACCCTCCCCAGCACAGCTCAGGAAACTCGCAGTGAGTCTTCTCTCAGGCTTTAAAGTTTACACTTAAAAATCCAAAACAAGCATTTAATTTGCTGTGATGGATTAAACTTGTTTTTTTTAAAGTGGTTAGTTGATACAACTTAGCTTCAAGAGGCATTGGGTCAGATCAGGTATGGTTCATATCACCTTTACTCCATATAAAGTCACAAAGTAGATGTAAACACTGCACAGTGTAGCTCAGACACCTTCACAGAAATCATCATGCAACAGGGCATGCTCTAAATCAAATTGATATTCCCCTGCTGTCTCCATAGCATGCAGGTGCAGCACAGTTAAGAGCTGAATGACAGCCTGGAGCTCTATCCACTCCCATGCCATCATCTCACCCTTTAACACACCCACCCACACCCCTTGAATCAATTCCCTCTGTAAGGTGACCTACCTCTTGCCAAGACTCAGCAGTACCTTGGCTGCTCATTAGTGAAGGGCTTTAACAATTAATAACTCGGCAGGTTTACTCTATTACTGCATTCACTGCAAGTCTGGAATATTTTCAGTAGTGCCTTTGAGCTGTTGCAGGCAGAAATGTTAGCTATTTCTAAACTGAATATTTTATTTCTTTGTGTATAAAAAAGAAGCAGACAAGCCTATGAAATTCTGGTGTTTAAAATGAAGGAAATATTTCACCGTGGAGGTTGAACTATTTTCCACCTCTACGAATTATGAATATACGTTCTTTCATTCAATCGCTCTTCAAAAGGAAAGAACAGTCTCTAAATACAACTTCTGCTATCAATTGTAAAGGATACCCTTTACTTTTGTACACAGCTGCCATAACAGCAAGGTTAAGATCTATCCACTTAAAGCATCAGCATCTCTTACCTTAAAGAATACAGACGCAAAGACAAATAATCACAGACAGCCAACAGAGGCAAAACTTTATACAGCTTTATTAAAGCACTGTAGCCATAGAAATGATTATGTGCTCTGATTATCCCTGTAACTGCAATACAGAAGCATGGAAAAATTATTTTTTTTAACATTTCCAAGAGCAATTGGATTGAAGTACATTTTTTGGTTTTTTTGTCAGGTGTGTTTCAGCCTCTTACGTAAAAGAAAATTAAAACTAGAGTATAAAATATTAAAGTAAAAGACAATGCTGTTTTAGAGTGCCCTAAAACATAAAAAAAAGAGCTCTGTAACTTAGAAGCACTGAAGAACCTTTTCCTATGTTTGTAAATACATGGAAAAGAATCGAGGGGATTTGGTAAACCCTACTCCAATCCAGAAATTTATGTGTAAGGTCAACATTAAAGAAAAAGGAAAGCTATCTGGATTTTAGCTCTTATGTTCATTGATGAATATCTAAATAAGGAGACACATTCTCAAGAACAACTATACCTCTTTCTGAAGCCACCTGCAATTATCACTGACTCTGAAATAAAACTCTTCATTCAGATCTTAAATATAAATTCGGGTGTGTCTAAACAGCCGTTTTGTGCAAGTGTTAAGACTTAAATTCCACATATTAACCTAAACAACTGCTGCCTGTATTTTCTTTAAAAATTATGCATAACTTAGTAATGAACATAATGCCCTCAATTGGAAATCAGAAAAATAACCATTAATTCTGCTTCTGGAATCACATTTTATCATTCAGCTGGCAACTCAAAGATAGTAAGGTTTTCCTATAGTATATATCATTTCAAGTTCACATTAAAATTTAATCACTTAAACCATACAGACAGAGTCAAAGCTCCACACTTTGCACTACATTTTCCACTTTTAGTAAACTAAAACTTCAATATGTCCTAGGGACCCATCCCAGCAAAGCAACTAACATTATTTTTGCAAATATCAAAACTGTGAAGTTCTCAGCACTCTTTTCATTTAGGAACAACAGACAATTAACATGAATTCTGCTCTTCTGACTCATGAAAAGACAAGAACATAATTGACACACAAAGTTAAGCCAGAGGAAAACCAGCATTGAGTCAGGTAAAATTTTATTTGGCCTTAAACCAAAACCCAGACCCTCTTGCGATCAAAGACATAATTCCTTAAGCAAATAATCCATGTCTCTCTAAAAAAAGCCCAGTATAACAAATGGTAACTATACCCTTGCCCTGCTAAGAGCCTTCAGTGGTATGAAAATAACATGACCAGAGAAACAGCAGTTTGATGTTTCTGATGCTGAAGGAATCAGAAGCCTTTGGATATAAATGTATTGAGAATACAAGAAAACTAAGACAAAAAGCTGGTAAAAAACGACTGTATTTTTTTCATAGATTCATAGAATAGTTTGAGTTGGAAGCGACCTTTAAGATCATCCATTTCCTCCCACTGGATCAGGATGCTCAAAGCCCCATCCAACCTGGCCCTGAACACATTCAGGGATGGGACAGCCACCACTTTTCTGGGCAACACAGTGCAGTGTCTCACTACCCTCACAGGAAAATGTAACTTCCTAAAGGCTCACCTAAATGTCCCATCTTTCAGCTTACAACCATTCCCCATCACCCCATCCCTGCACTGTCTGATAAAGTGCTCCTCCCCAGCTTTCCTGTAAGCTCCTAACTAGACTGGTCCTATGACTAAGGAAAAGGAAAATGGCGAAGTTTAATTCTTCAGCTCTGGATGGAAAACTGGTTGGATGGCCGGGCCCAGAGAGTGGTGGTAAATGGAGTTTACTCCAGCTGGAGGCCAGTCACACATGGGGTTCCCCATGGCTCAGTGCTGGGTCCAGCCCTGTTCAATGTCTTCATAAATAACCTGGATGAAGGCATTGAGTGTACCCTTACTAAGTTTGCAGATGACACTAAGTTGGGTGGAAGTGTGGACCTGCTGGAGGGTAGGGAGGCACTGCAAAGGGATCTGAACGGTCTGGACCGCTAGGTAGACACCAATGGCATGAGGTTTAACACGGCCAAATGCTGGGTCCTGCACTTGGGGCACAACAACCCTATGCAGAGCTACAGACTAGGAGAAGCCTGTCTAGAAAGCTGCCAGGAGGAGAGAGACCTGGGACTGTTGGTTGACAACCAACTGAACATGAGCCAGCAGTGTGCCCAGGTGGCCAAGAAGGCCAATGGCATCCCAGCTTGGATCAGAAACAGTGTGACCAGCAGGTCCAGGGAGGTTATTCTCCCTCTGGACTCAGCACTGGTAAGACTGCTCCTTAAATCCTGTGTTCAGTTCTGTGCCTCTCACCACAAGAAGAATGTTGAGGCTCTGGAACGAGTCCAGAGAAGAGCAACAAAGCTGGGGAAGGGGCTGGAGAACAGGCCTTATGAGGAACGTCTGAGAGAGCTGGGGTTGTTTAGCCTGGAGAAGAGGAGGCTGAGGGGAGACCTCATTGCTCTCTACAACTACCTGAAAGGAGGTTGTAGACAGAAGAGTGCTGGCCTCTT
Source organism: Coccyzus lansbergi (assembly GCA_033558105.1). Taxonomy (NCBI): domain Eukaryota; kingdom Metazoa; phylum Chordata; class Aves; order Cuculiformes; family Coccyzidae; genus Coccyzus; species Coccyzus lansbergi. The sequence continues at coordinate 217,743 of JAUMJK010000178.1, read as the reverse complement.
CTGCCAAGTGACAGTGGACAGGATAAGAGGGAATGGCCTCAAGCTCTGCCAGGGAAGATTTAGGCTAGACATTAGGAAAAAATTTTTCATGGAAAGGGTCGTTGGGCATTGGAACAGTCTGCCCAGGGAGGGGGTTGATTCACCTTCCCTGGGGGTGTTTAAGGCACGGGTGGATGAGGTGCTAAAGGGGCATGGTTTACTGTTTCATAGGAATGGTTGGACTTGATGATCCGGTGGGTCTCTTCCAAGCTGGTTATTCTGTGATTCTTCTAAAACTTCCAAGAGTTTATCAACTTCCTCATGAAACAACTGTGATAATCCAGAAAATGTAAAAACATCACACAACATCTGCCCATTGACCAGCCAACTCACTTTTGAGGAAGTCATGCCAAATCACTTGTAGCCAAAGGATTCTCTGTGACTCAAAACATCTGAAGTGTTTTACACCAACTGTGACTACGATAGGTCAAAGAAACTAGTAACTTGTTTCAGTTTCTGTCCAGCAGAATACCTGTGCACAATCGTAACTAAAATGAATTTTACAGGGTTCAAACTAGAAAAAAATACAAGATGCTTAAAAAAAGAATCATAACTGAGATATTTCACTTTATTTTTGTAACATTAAGGTCACAATTGGCTAACAGCTTTTTAAAAAGACATGTTTACAACTTAAAACAGAAAATTAGTCTAACAGCATAAGTGTTGGATTCATTCATAATAGTAATTGATGATAGCAAATTTTATTTGCTAAATTAAAAAAATCCTTTTTAGCTTAACAACTAAAAGACAAATCACTGCATAAAAATGTAAAAGAGATAATGAAAAATGAGTGAAATATAACAAGAAAGAAAATGCCAAATATTTAGTCAGCATATGCTTGGACTGAAGGGAACAAAACTCTAATGTAAATTTATTTCTGGGTGTATAAAAAGCAATAAAATGCAACAAAGAGGACCTGTATCTAACAGTTATGGTGACAAGCCATTAAAATAGCCCCCCTGTGCTATACTACAATTTTTTATGATGGTACACTATTTCTCAACACTCTTCTGGTGAAAGATCTTTCTCATGTATATTAGCAGTTCTGATATTTAAAGTAGGCAGTGAAGCTAAGGACACACAAAGGGATTACCAGGACTCAGGGCCATAGCAGCAAACACATCTCCATATTGTGATCCATGGAGTGAGGGACCTTCGCCACTTCCACTAAGGCTATAAAAAACATGCTAATATTCGCCACAGCGCATCAGCTTGCAGAAGAGATGTCATGATACGATATCATCAGTAGATCAAGCACCTATTTCCAAGGGGGCCCTGGCAGAAGGTCCAAGTCTGAATTGGAATGAAAACATACCTTGTGTGGTTTTTAAATATTATGTTTCTAATGTTGAAATCCCAGATATAATGGCTAGGAACCAAGTAAATACACCTTGCTTCAATAAAAGAAAAAGGCTTTTAAAAGCTTACAATGTTAACATTAAGAATCATTTGGAAAAAAAAAACATCTGATTCATCTAGAACACTATGAACATCTAGGCCTGGGTCCAAAACCACTGCAGTTATGAGCGTGGCCTCCCTCTATTTCAACAGGCTTTGGAGAATGCTCACCGTTTCTGTAGCTCCCAAAAAGACAAACGCAATATATCTTCTCAAAGCAAACGGAACTCAACACATTTCAGTGACAGCACATTCATTTAAACATAGTCATGCATACTATATATGGGAATAAAGTGTTCCTCTCAGAGATGCAAACCCAATGTACTCTCAGGCTATAAATACCACCACGAATCAAAATGGGCCCTTCCTGACCAATAAATCTCTGACGAGCCTGGAAGATAGGTATCTTGTGTTCTTATTTATTCGTCCAGCTGCATCATTGGCAAAGACACTAAACAACTTCTGCTGGATGTCTACCTTCTCTTGTCACCCAAGATGATCCACGTGCGATTCAGTACTCACACTTACAGACCTGGAATTTGTGCATATAGCCCTGCATAAAGTTGATATAAATGCCAGCTTAGTCTTCACCTAATAGCATTTTGCACTCAACTTTGCAGGGCAGGTTGAAGGGTCAGGTACTTGAACTATGTAGTAGCATATGAACTATTTGCAGAAACACAGCATTTCAGGATAGCTTTTTTAAGTGTAGTCCCTTTATTTTTATCACTGAAATTATATATGGGGGAGAAAAATATTTTTTAACAATTAACACCCACACATAACATTTCAGCAATCTTTCTCTTAGAAGAAGCCCATGAGTTGTATTCACTACGGCCTTCTCAGACTTCTGGCAATTTGGTGATTTTCATACATGTAAAAATACATAATCTTATACAATGTGACTACGTATTTTTAACAGAACTAAAAGGATATCCCATCCTCTAATTTCCTCTAGAGTTTATGTTTACATCTCACTAGGGTCTCTGCAACTCCTGTCCTACAATCTCATCCTACAGAATGCCTCACTGCTGCTGAAGGATTATTACCATTGCCAGTCTGAGTTGAAGTCCACAGAATAGCAGAGCCAATCTCTGTAGGACCACTGACCATGGCTCTGTATTTTCCCTGCTGACTAGAGATTACTGCTTGTTTTCAAGTTTTGTCCCAGGAAGGACACGCAGTGACTAAGATTCACAATCCACTTTCTTGCAGTAATACAGGACAGACATGGAACATCACTGCTTTTTTAATTATAATCATTAGATCCTGTCCCTACAGAGATTATACTTAGGACTGGTGCGCTCTAAATGTTCCATGTTTCTGTCTCTGGGGCTGCAAGCTGCCCTCGTTCTGCATTCAGAAATCTCACCACATCAAAACTGCGCACATTGATCGTTGTTATTTAAAAGCTTTTCATTCCCTATTACAGGCATATCCTCTACTGAGCTAATCTGGAAAAAAAACTGTGAAATCTAATGGTTTCCAACCAGCACTTACAGATCTGCAAACGTGTGAGAGTTGCAAATTCCTTCTGAGCACAGATTTTCTCCTTAAAAGTTGCAAAGCCTTGAAAATAAGTATGATATTGCAGAAAAATAACATTTTGGTCAGGATTCTTTCAAGCTTAAACCCTTGTTCATACATTTGCTTTTTTCACAACCCATTTTAGCCTGTGTTTATAAGATGTGAAATCCATTATAAGCTGGCCAGAGAGCCACAAGTGGTGTCTTTTTCTCAGCGCAGAAGACAGCAGCACACCCCATCCATGCCAGTGCCTTTCCCACTTGTAGAAATGCCATTTGCATTGCTGTGAGTACCTTTTCTTTCAGTCCTTGCACTCCTCACCAGGTCCATCCCTCCACTGGCAACCTGTCCTGTGGGACACTCACAGCGTAATTACGTGCAGGCTACCCGATAGCCATGAGACAGGAATGATTCAGTGCCTTAAGCCAGGCTGCACATGTGACTAACGAGCAAAATGCGTTACAGTCCACCACTAATCCCTTGAGCCTTCCAGTTGTTCGGCTGTGTCTGCTCAGTATATTGTCAAGAGAGTCAAGGTGAGGTTTCCAACCACAGATTTCAATGAAGGGATCTCCCACGTTGTGTGTCCACACATGCCTTCCAATTTATTCTCATCTTTTTCTCAACATATATTGCCTTGGTTTGAGTTTGTTTCTTTAATTTTATTTGGAGAGGAGTTTTATGCAGGCATTGTTAGAAAACCAACAAACCTAAATGTAAGAGAGCCATTAGAAACCATAGTGTGTTTTGGGTTGGAAGGGACATTTGCAGGACATCTAGTTAAATCCCCCTGCAGAAGCAGGGACATCTTCAACCAGATAAGGTTGCTCAGAGCCCCATTCAACTTAACCTTGAATGATTTTGGGGATGAGGCCTCCACTACCCCCCGGGAAACCTGGGCCAGTGTTTCACCATGCACATAGTAAAAAATTTCTTCTTTATATCCAGTCTAAATCTACTATCCCTTCTTTTAAAACCATTTCATAGAAACACTTCTTCTTTAAGGGAAAATCAGGGTTTTTCTCCACTTATAAATTTTCTCAGACCTTAGAGGTCGGGTGAAAATTCTCAAACCTCTCAAGGAAGACTTCTGCAAATATTTACTTGCAGTAAAACTTTGATTTTTCTGTTCAGAACAAATGGGCATGTTGATGGGTTTCTACTAACGAAATCTACCTCTGTATAATTTATTAGGCTTCCAAAATATGTAGACTAATATTAAAGACTATTATGGCTTGTCATTTCAGGCTACCAGTGTTCCTCTCTAATTACAATGTAATCTCATTCTATGTAGAAACTTAGCATGGCTAAGGTTGGAAAAGACCTCTAAGATCATCAAGTCCAATCATCAACACAATACCAATATGTCCACTAATATGCATATATAGGGTTGTGGAACTGAAAAGTTGTTTAAAACACTGAAACCATTCCAGCAGGAACATAGCAAAAAAGATAGACTCTACCTGCAAGAACCTTGAAGGCATAAGGTACCCTTATGGGGTACCACTCTTTGTGGAACCAAGCAGCAGAGTGAATCACACTGTTGACAAGGCTACAAATTTCACTTCATTCTGCACCGGATGGCTTCAGGAGCCAGCTGTGCCCCAAACCTGTGCTCCCTCTTTTTACTATTGTTCCTTCTTGTTTAAGAGTTTGTTCCAAGCCAAAAGTCATAGTATCAGATGCTGTCAGTAGAAAATGCCCTTTACAAGCAGAGAAAATGCTGTAGCAGATCCATATAATCAAAAGAACTACAGACTGGACAAGGCACATTTAACCACTATGCACACTGTGCCCTTCACAATCCACATTTGTTTTATTTTTCTGTTATTTTCAAAAACAAGAACTCATGGTGTCAGAGTCCAGCCCACTGAATTTCAATGTCACTCTCTACCTGTCATATACAAACAGGAATGAGTTGGTCAAAGGACAGTGAAAAAGCAAAGAGAACACAAGTTCTTTAACAAGAGCTAAGCACTCCTTAAAATGTAGATGTAGACACTGAGGAGAAAAATGGTATGTGTTGAGTCTGTATAAGATGATTGTAGCTGATGTTGGAAGAATTCGTCATATAGCATATTAAATACAGGAATACAAGAACTTCAATTGCAATGACTCTGCCATTACATGAAACATTGACAGCACAGGTCAAGATTTACATTTCCTTGTTGGCAGATTCTAAAGTGTCATGTCACAAAACATAAAAATCCTAAAGCTTCATCAATCATTTTTAATAAATAATTAATATTAATGTTCTATCTGTATACGATGACATCGACTGGATATGGAATTCCAAGGGGCAGTGTTAAGAAGGAGCCAGTTCTTGTAAAATTCCTTTCACCAGCAGGTCCAATATAGTCAACATAGCACATACAAGCATTCTCATCTTTCACCCACAGCCTCAATAGCCTTTCCCAAATTACCACACAGCACAAAGCATGTGCTGGACAACAGCAAAGTTTAAGACATTTTGTAGTTACTGCACTTGGCCTTTATACCCTAAGTACTAGAGAAGTGTTTTGCAACAGTAGTTACTCCTTACACAAAATTCCCTCTGATTCCCCATTTTAGCATGTAAGGAATGCAGGGTCAGCCCTTCGAAGTTCTTCTTCACCAGTGAAAACCCTTACAAGTGGAACAAAGGCAATCTAAAACAAGGTGTATACCTCCCCCTACCTGCAGGGTCCTTCATACCCTTGCCCCAGGGAATGACATTCACAGACACAGCTACTTCAGGACTCAAACATAAAATAACTCAAATGTTACAACCTGACACAGACACAGTATGTCCAACTGTTCAGATTGGAAGTGCTGAAACACCTCAATGACACCAGTTATTTAGTGAGCCAGTATAAAGGCAATTTGGAGATGTGTTTCCCTACTCATCAAGAAACCAATGATCTGCTTTATCTATGCCTCAACGACAGACTGTCAGACCAACAATATCCACCAAGACACCACAGGTAAGAAGTCTTTGTACAAGTCTCTAACTTTTAATTCTCACAAGAAAAAAAGCATGAGGTGATAACCTGTAGGATTTTCTTTTTCATCAAGAACACTGGTAAACTTTGTAGATTTCTCTCATGGTGTGGAGAGGAAAACACTAAATACACACAGAAGAAACTGAAGGGAAATCTTAACTACCTACCCTTTCCAGAAAAAGGGCTTTTCCTGTTGCAGAGCATGGTGTTTCACAAGGCACACTTATCATCACAAATTCATTTGAGCTTTGTCATCATACCTGGCTAACAGCTCATTTAGAAAGCTCAGGTTCAAATTTGAACAAAATAAAAAATGCCTACAGAGAAGTAACTGTGCCTGGTAGATTTAAAGGTTGAGTTAAAATCTTTTATATATTCCTTATCTCTAGGAATCACTTCTTCCCTTGGCATGCCAACTGTTCCACTTCCATTTGGAATGCAGTGGTTCATCTCGGCAATCTGAACCCGTCGCCTACCTCACTAAACCAAAATAACCAAACAAGTACCATAACTTCTCCCGCTCCAATTTTCTTTCTGGTTTCCGTTAAGTGTGAGATCCTTCATGCAGCCAGGTTATGCCTGTTTCAAGGGTGTTTACAGGGAAGGGGACAAGAGAAGGGGGAGACAGCTCACTGTATGTCAAAGCAAGCCAGCAAGCCAGCAACCATACATTAAAAGGTGTGTGTGTTTCTGCAGGTGTCTGTGTGTTGGGAATAACTGAAGCAGATATTATTCCATTTGCAATCCAAAAAATGTGAAAAGGGAAGGGGAGAAACTCCAGCTGCTGATCTATTTTGGGGTCTGTCAAAATCCACTTTCATAAATACAGTCTTAACACTTTCTATCCCATTTGTCTTAAGCACAAATGAACGTCTGGACCTGAGCTAGTTCTTGGCTTTGGTTTGGAAGAGACTCCTCAAACCAGAAGCCAACCTCGCTTCAGGTACTACACTTTCTTCCAGTTGGAAATACGCAAAAATCAAAGGGGCAGAGAGGTTGCCTCAAAGGTTTCACACTTATGTTAAAAGAATATCGATCTAGCAAGTTATTAATGACTGCACTAAATACTTTTTGATACCTAAATTTCATTTATCAAACAGAAACATCAACCATTCTCAGGGTACAGAACCAGCTCTAAGAAAAATTACTGGAGAAGTTTGCCTTTTTAATTTCGCCAAAGTTTCTCATCCTGCTAAAGAACTGGGAGTTCAGTTCAGTAAATAAACACTCCCACCCACCATCAGACACGGTCCTGGGGGTGCACATCAACCCCAGATCCACACTGTCCCACCACGCAGCAGGTGTGACTTTAGTGCCACCAGACGAAAGTGCTGGGGAGGGAGGGAGAGAGGGAGGACGGTGAGAGGGAGAGAAGGGGGATAGTGAGAGGGAGAGAGGGGGATAGAGGGAGGGAGAGGGGGGACAGTGGGAAGAAGAGAGGAGGATAGTGAGAAGGGGGGACAGGGTGGCAGGGAGTGGACAGTGGGAGGAAGAGAAAGGGACAGAGCAAAAGGGAGAGAGGAGGGACAGGGTTGGAGAAAGAGAGGGGGACAGGGCTAGAGGAAGAGAAGGGGAAGGGCTAGGAGTGAAGGGACAGGGTTAGAGGGAGAGAGGGGGACAGGGTTAGAGGGGGAACAGGTTGGGAGGGAGAGAGGGGGACAGGGTTAGAGGGGGAACAGGTTGGGAGGGAGAGAAGGGGACAGTGTGGGAGGGAGAGAGGGGAGTGGGAGAGAGAGAGGGGGCACAGGTTGGAAGGCAGAATGGGAGACGGGGAGGGTGGGCACAACGTCAGGCTTACAGCCAACACCTCGCTCCTCCAGCCACGCTCCCCACAGCCTGCTGCCGTGTAACAACAGCCTGCCGGCCTCCGCTCCAGTATCACCAGCCTCTCCCCGAGGCTGGGCTCCCGCTCCTACTCCTCCTCCCCACCACCATCACCACCACGCCGGCACCGGCAGGGGAGGGGGAGTTACCTTGTTTTTGACCCCGCAGTGGCAGCAGACGGTCCACAGGTACTTGAGGGTCCTCCAGAGCAGGATGATAAAGAGTCCCCCAAAGAAGGTGACCATGGACGAGGCGAGGAAAGCCCACCACATGCGCTGTCCGCGGCTATCGCAGGGCACCTCCACGGTCACCGGGATGATGAGCGCATCCATCTTGGGCACATTGACGGGGGAGGAGGACGAGTCTGTGTTGAGATTGTTGGCGTTGATACTGTTACTCATTCTAACGCCGCTGCCATTTGCCATGGCTAACGGCGAGCCGGGGCCGCCGAGAGCTCCTCCCGCCGCCAGCACCCCCCGAGCGACCCATCACCAGCCATATTGCAGCCGCCGCCGCTCGCACAGCGCGAAAAAACGCTCCAGAATCAGTAAGAAAACACCCCGAGCCGAAGGGAACCAACGAAACGAGCAAGAAAAAAAAAAAAAAAAAAAAAAGGAAAGGAGAAAATGAAAAAAAAAAAAAAAGAGTGGACGGGGGGGAAAACGACCAAGCGACCGCACGATCCGCGAGGTGAAGGCGGTGAATTCCGAGCGTCCTCCTTGCACGACGAGGGAATAACGTCAAAAATGAAATATAAAAAAATGATAATAAAAAGGTCGTCTCCTCCTCAGATCCCCACCCCTTCCTTCTCCCGCATCCACAGCCCCCACCCCGCCCACCCCCAGAACGATCATCCGCCGCGAACTGGTGCCTCGGAGCGGCTCCCCCAGCGCTCAGCCCCGAGGGGAGCGCTCAGCCTCGCAAGCCAGCGCAGCCTCTTAGGGGATCTGTCAGCTTTTGCGGGGATCTCCCGGCTTTTGCAGGGATCTCTCGGCTTGGCAAGGATCTTCCAGCTTCTGCGGGGATCTCTCGGCTCTCGCGGGGATCTCCCAGCTATTTCGCGGGGATCTCTCAGCCTCGGCGGATCCCTCCCGCCAGAGGTCTGTTATTAATGGTATTAGTCCGTAACTTGCTATTAGCGGCACTCGGCCGCCCTCCCACCCCCCCAACAGCGCACCCTCCTCCTCCTCCTCCTCTTCTCCCAAGTCCAGCCCCTTCCTCCCCTCTGCCCCCTCGGCGCGGGCAGAACCTCCTGTGGCTCCTTAATCCCAGCGGCGCTCGCCCCGCCGGCCGCCCTCGGCCGCCCGCTCGCCCATCGCCGCCGCCGCCGCCGCCGGGGGACGCGCTGGCCCCGCAGCCGGGGCCGCCGGGAGGGGCTGGAGGCGCCGCTTCAGGCGGGTTCCCGGCCCCCCATGGGCGCCGCCGCTCCGCCTCGCGGGGAAGAGAGGGGGGAAAAGGGCGGTGATGCCGCCGCGAGGCGCTTCACAGGTGGTGGCGAGACGCCGCCGCTCCAACAAGTCCTGCCGGCCCGGGCGGGTCCGTCGTCGTCGTCATCGTCATCGCCACCACCATCCTCGTCGTCCTCCTCGCCGCCGTCCGCAGCCGCGGTGGGGCGGGGGCTGCCGGGGCGGATGGCGTGACGCAGCGGCGAACGCTCGGCGTTGGCTCGGCCCCCGCACCCCGCCACCCCCTTCATCCCCCCTCCATCCCCCCCCGGTACCCGGCTCCTCTGTCCCGGTGCCCAGCTTCTCCATCCCCATCCGTGCCCGTCTTCTCCAACTCGTCACCCCTCCATCCCTGTACCCGGCTTCTCCATCCCACCCCACTCCATCCCGGTACCCGGCTTCTCCATCCCAGCCCCTTTCCATCCCCCATGGTACCCGGCTTCTCCATCCCAGCCCCTCTCCATCCCGGTACCCAGCTTCTCCATTCCCCCGCCCACCCACCCCCCGGTGCCTGGCTTCTCCATCCCAGCCCCTCTCCATCCCCTCTGGTACCCGGCTTCTGCATCCCTGCATCCCCACTCTGAGATGGGGGGCAAAGGGGATGGAGAGGAGCAGGAAGCGGGGGGCGACAAGGGAGGGGAGCAGGGATAGAGGGGAGACGATAAGAGGAGGAATAGGGGGCAGTGGGAAGGGGGGACAACAAGAAGGGAGGGGGGTGGGCGTTGTGGATCAGGCCGGCATGGGGCAGAGGGAGGGTGGCGGTGAGAACGGGGCAGCAGGCAGGGAGGGAAGGGGCACTCGGGGTTGGCAGGAGGAGGCAGTTGAGTTGCAGCAGCAGGTGCCCAGAAAGGCGGGGGGAGCTGTGTTGCTTTGGGAAGGCACAGCGTGGAGCTTTTCCACTGAAAGTTCCCCTTTCGTTGACACGGGGAAGTACTGCAAACACCCCACAAATTGCTATGCACCCTAGGAATATTCCTGAAATGAACCCTTAGAAATATAAAATGACGCGGGGTGGGGGTGGCAGGGGGGTGGAAATCCAGCAAGAAAATTTGGATAGTTGTCCCCTGCTTTTTTTTTTTTCTTTTTTTTTCAAGGTAACCATTGAAAAGTAGGAGAATTATTATCTGTATTTTTGTACATTTATGTATATCGAGATTAAAATCTCAATTTGGCACATGGTGTGCTCACCCAGTTGTTTGTACGAAGTATTATGCAGATCCTCTTGACATCATTGCAAGGGTAAAACACAACAGCCTATGTGTGCCTGACATTTCTCAATCTGATCCAGACCCTACCCATGCACAGAGACACCACTATGAAAGAGTTCTCTCTTAACCTTTACTGGTAGGAGTTCCAGGTTCTACGTCTGCACTGGGCTTGTTTATCTTTGTTTTCTGCTTAAGTGATGGTAATGAAGTTTTGTGAGTTCTCAAAGGATCATATTGGGCTCTCTAACACTTTGCCTCTATGCCTAATGTTGTGAGTTTATCAGCATTATAAAATCATATAATTGTTTTGGTTGGAAGGAACCTTAAAGCCCATCCAGTTCCAACTCCCCTGCCATGGGCAGGGACACCTCCGACTGGATCAGGTTGCTCAAAGCCCCATCCAACCTGGCCTGGAACACCTCCAGGGATGGGGCAGTCACAACTTCCCTGGGCAACCTGTGCCAGTGCCTCAGCACCCTCACAGGAAAACATTTTTTTTGCTGAAATCTCATCTCAATCTCCCCTCTTTCAGCTTAAAACCATTTGCCCTCATTCTAACTCTGCACTCACTAAAAACGAGCCCCTTCCCAGCTTTCTTGTAGCCCATTTCAGTACTGGAAGCTGCTCTAAGTTCTCTCCGGAGCCTTCTCTTCTCCAGGCTGAAGAATCCCAACTCTCAGCCTGTCCTCAGATGGGAGGTGCTTCAGCCCTCGGATCTCCCTTTAAGGGATCTTTAAGGTCCCTTTCAACCCAAGCCATTCCATAAATTTATGATTCTATGATTTATTTGACCCCGGGTACTGTTGCAGCTGAGTGCTGCAGACATTGGTTTCACGAGCAGCCCAGATGCAAACAGGACCATTCAGGATTTCTAAAATAACATCCCCATAATGCTGTACCCACAAGTACAGAGGATGGAGCTAAAGAACAATTCAGACTAAAGCAAACCAGGTGCACCACAGGACACTGACTGTACTTTGAAATAAGTTGATTTGAATGTGTTTATACAACATTTACACAGATTTGGACACGGGGGGGGGGGGAAGATTAATTGTAATCACTCGTAAAAGGCTCTCTTTATATTCTGCTACTCAAAAACTACTCATAAAACAAACAACGGGTACATTGGGAGTTCTAGTTGATAAATTTCACACTCCATAACCAGAGCCAAAACCTTTTCTGTGTTTTTATAAACAAAACTTCTCTTATTTATACAAATAGGTCTCAGTTCTACAAATATTTATGGTGAAACTCACATACGAAGGTAAACTCCTTGAGATATTACCAGTGAAAAGTTTGCACAGTAGGAATTGCCTGCTAAATACAAAGCTTCTGTAAAATACGTAACTTTGTATTTTGTTCACCTATTCATAGGCAGAGATACAAATGATACCTGAAGGAGTATCACTCAAATTAAGTACCATTTGAGCTTACTCCAGTATGATAAGGAAAGGCCTGTCTTTTACTGCAGGTTTTATCAAGAGCAGTTTGAAAAAGCATCCCGGAGCTGTGTGCTTCCTTTTCTGAGGTAGCAATTCGGGTTGGATGGAACTTTGAGCAACCTGATCCAGTGGGAGGTGTCCCTGCCCATGGTATAGGTTTGGAGTTGGGTGGGCTTTGAGGTCCCTTACACACAAACCATTCCACAATTCTAGTATTCTACCTGCATTTCACGTTGCTTTCAGACCAGACATGATATTCTTTTCTGAGCAAACACAATACTTGGGCAGGTTAGTTTTCTGTTTTTATCGTTCAACATGAGAGCTCAAAATTTACTTGCTTAAGTGAATACTACTATCAGAACTTACAGAACATTGTATTTCCCTGTGTTTTTCCTGTTCCTTCCATATAACAGTCTGGGACACGATTGTGCCACCTTGACATAAACCCAGAGGGTTTGGTTCAAGAAATCGGTATTTTAGAAGCAAGGAAATTACTCTTCCTTATGTAAAACGGTTCCCTCTTGTGGATATTCTGTGCACAGTATCATAGAGAGGAAATACTTAAAATATTCATCAAACCTGGATCTTTGCAATTAAACCCTCCTCTCCATTCAGCAATGATCTCAACACCCAAGACAATCTCATTTTTAGCAGTTAAATATCCAAGTAAGGAAGAACAAGCTATTGCATTTAATCAGATATAATTGATCTGCAAAATTGCTCATTATCAATAACAAATTATTTAATTAAGTGCAATAAACACAAGGAAGCTAAAGAAAGTTGTGTAACCGTGCCTCTGTGAGGCAAGTATAAATTGCAGTGGATTTGTTATCTTGCTTGTGTGAGAAAACCATCTACACATTCCAATAAAGAAAGCAATGATTAAAAAAAGAAGGAAAGCATAAACTGTATAAAGAGACAATAGCAGCAAAGCAATCAGGGCTTCCAAGGGTCTATGTACTAAGTACTTAAGACAGAGAAATTCTTTGGAAGGATCAATCTTTCAGTTAAAACTAAAGCATCTGAGCAAGCAGCAGTTAATTTGGCATGTTTAAAAAGAAATATAAATGGAGTCACAGGGTAAGATTTCTGTGTTTCTACATGATGACTAGATTATGCAAGGAATATTTTTTTCAAGCAGTGAATGGTGAGAAACTAAACATGTACTCCCCATTTTTGCTGACAGGTATTTCATCTAACTGAAATGATAGAAAACAATTGTATGTTATCTTAAAGGAAATTATATATCAAAAAGATTAACAGCCTTTAAATACCAAGATACCATAACTGTGTTTGCCTCAACTTGTTTGTATAATGGTTATATATAAAATTTTCCCATTTAATTTAAGGTACAGAGTAAATTTGAACAAGCAGCACAAGGTTTTCCAAAGGTAAATATTTTTCCAAGATAAAAAGTCAAACTTCCAACAATTAGGGATGTATTTATTCATCAGGCTGCAGGTTGCTACATGAACAATCCCATACAGGATGCACTCTTGTTACCTTACCTGATAGTTTGGCCAGCGTAAATATTACCATTTGTGACTAACAAGCTCCTGCTTTCCATTTGTATTGTCCCTGTAGAAGATGCAGTTGGCTTTTATGGAACATCAGTGGCTATGGCAGAACGAGAACTCCCTCAAAGAAGTACAATAAGAGAATAGATCTGTATTCCTGAGCTCACTGGGGCATTTGATCTCAACTTCACATTATGAAGACACAATATAAACCAGACTTTACATTCAATCACACATGTCTTGCATAATTAGGTCTGAACCTTGCTTTAATACTATTCCTTACCATCCCTACTTCATACTGGCAGAATGGTGATAGTAATACCTTTTTAGTGATGAGACAAGTGTAGGGAAGAAAAAACTTACCCGGTAACAATTCTGAGAGATTTTTTTTTGGTTTAATGCAAAACATTTGCTCTTGGAGGTGCTGAGGACGATCCCCTGCTGATGTCAAAAACACATAAGCATGGATCTGCTGTCTTCATCTTAAAGACTCTAAAAAGGAAATATTTGCAGGAAGTGATACTAATATGCACCTGAATCACAGAGTCATGGAGTGGTTTTTGGTTTGGAAGGAACCTTAAAGCCCATCCAGTTCCAACTCCCATGCCGTGGGCAGGGACACCCCCAACTGGATCAGGGTGCTCAAGACCTCATCCAACCTGGCCTTGGACACCTCCAGGGATGGGGCAGCCACAACATCTCTGGGCAACCTGTGCCAGAGCCTCACCACCCTCACAGGAAAACATTTCTTCCCAAGATCTCATCTCAATCTCCTCTCTTTCAGCTTAAATCCATTCTCCCTCACCCTACCTCTGCACTCAATGATCAAGAGCCCCTTCCCAGCTTTCCTGGAGCCCTTTTCAGTACTGGAAGGCTGCCTTCTCTTCTCCAGGCTGAACAAGCCTGAAACTAGCATGGCTGCATAGAACTATAGATTTGCATATGACAAATGATGATCTTTTGTGTTTGTCCTTTTCATTAAGTTTAGTCAAACCATTTCAGTGCTTATTAATTGGAAATCCTGTTTAGCTTATTTTGCATCTACCCAATCCCTGTTCAAAGACCGAAGTATATATTTAGCATGATAATATATTGCGCCCCATAGCACCTTCTTGTCAAAGCGCTTTGCGAATAAAATACATCCAACTGCATCCCATCTCACTGTAACAGTATATGTGAAAGCTATTCTTGGCAGCGAAGTTACGTAATGATTTCCTTGAATTACTTCAAACTTTTGTATTCAGATCTATTTTGGCACTTCATCCTGGCAAAGTCCTCCAGCTGGCAGGACAAAGACATACCTCAGCAGAATGCTTTAATGGGTCACCGAGTCATTCAGAGTGATCATCTCCAGAGTACTGGAACCCTTGCGCTCAAGCCAGTCAAAATATTAAAGAAAATCCATTGTTCATAAAGTCATAGGATAACTAGGTTGGAAGAGACCCACCAGATCATTGAGTCCAACCATTCCTATCAAACACTAAACCATGCCCCTTTAGCACCTCGTCCACCCGTGCCTTAAACACCTCCAGGGAAGGTGAATCAACCACCTCCCTGGGCAGATTGTTCCAATGCCCAATGACCCTTTCCATGAAAAAATTTTCCTAATGTCTAGCTTAAATCTCCCCTGGCAGAGCTTGAGGCCATTCCCTCTTATCCTGTCCCCTGGCACTTGGGAGAAGAGGCCAGCTCCCTTTTCTCTACAACCTCCCCTCCTTTCAGGTAGTTGTAGAGAGCAATGAGGTCTCCTCTCAGCCTCCTCTTCTCCAGGCTAAACAACCCCAGCTCTCTCAGACATTCCTCATAAGGCCTGTTCTCCAGCCCCTTCACCAGCTTTGTTGCTCTTCTCTGGACTCGCTCCAGAGCCTGAACATCCTTCTTGTGCTGAGGGGCCCAGAACTGGACACAGTATTCAAGGAGCGGTCTCACTAGTGCCGAGTCCAGAGGGAGAATAACCTCCCTAGACCTGCTGGTCACACCATTTCTGATAAAGACCAGGATGCCAGTGGCCTTCTTGGCCACCTGGGCACACTGCTGGATCATGTTCAGTCGGCTGTCAACCAACAGTCCCAGGTCCTTCTCCTCCAGGCAGCTTTCCAGCCAGGCTTCTCCTAGTCTGTAGCTCTGCATAGGGTTGTTGTGCCCCAAGTGCAGGACCCGGCATTTGGCCTTGTTAAACCTCATCCCATTGGTCTCTGCCCAGTGGCCCAGCCCATTCAGATCTCTTTGCAGAGCCTCCCTACCCTCCAGCAGATCCACACTTGCACCCAGCTTAGTGTTGTCTGCAAACTTGCTAAGGGTGCGCTCAATGCCTTCATCCAGGTCATTGATGAAGACATTGAACAGGGCTGGACCCAGCACTGAGCCCTGGGGAACCCCACTTGTGACTGGCCTCCAGCTGGATTTAACACTATTTCCCACCACTCTCTGGGCCCAGCCATCCAACCACTTTTCCACCCAGGAGAGTGTGTATTCATATTAGTCTAAGCAGTATGAATAAAATTTAATAAAAACTAGTGTTGCAAACAGAGTCTTTTTATTTTTCTTGGACTTCTTTTTTTTTAAATAAGGCAAATTTTTTTATATTCTTGTATTCTATTTATTGTTTAGAACTAATCATGCTGCCTTGTCCTCACTTTTGCTTTACCAAATATCCCAAACCACACAGCATTTGGTTAAGTTCAATATTTCTTACCAATAGGACCACTTCTTATTGAAAAAAGAGTATGGTTTATGCTTTAATGGAATTTTAAGAAGACATGGCTAGCGTCTGTAAAAAGGTGACAGCAGAAATAGTGACTTCAGGAGCAACATTAATTAAGCTAAGTTATATCTTATGAAGTCTGTAAGTGCATTTAATAAATAACAATTCACACTTTTAAAGCTACTCTTTGCTCCTGTGAATCAGAGTCTATTTATTACTGTTTGTACTAATGATTTTTCCTTCCAGTCAGGGATTTTGCCAAGGGTAGTAGTAGGAAAATATTGGGGTATCTGAAGTCAGAATAGTAGCAACTACCATTAAAACACAGGTAGGCTAACAACAGAGGTACAGAAATAGCAGTTAAAGCAAGTCAAAACAATAGCCAAAACAAATCGAATAAAGAAAAGACAAGCTTTAAAATGTATGTCTCAAACCATTCATTCCTGTTTTTCTGAGTAGGCCTTGACTTCTGTCCAAGCCATAGAAAGAGAGAAGCAGCAAAACCTTCTCCTTGTATTAAATGAGGGAGCAATAGAGAAATAACACTTCTCTATTACATGGAGTAATTCACTCTAGACTCTTCCAGACATGACTGAAAGGAAAGGGAGGGAGAAGAAGTTTCACTGTAAAATCAGATGTGTCTAAAGATGCCTGTTTGCATTGGGCAGTTCTCTTTAAAGTCCATCAGCCAACATTGTCACAAGGCACTTGCAGAGAAATACTGCTGTCAGAATCAGAGCCCTCGCACTGGAAACAGTGCCAGTCCTTCTTGAAACCAGCTGCCAGCCTTAATGTACTATAGGGCTCCCAAGTCTGAGGTGTACAAAATAAAGAATTACTTGGGAAGCAAAGTAGTAGCAGCAGGACTGTACTGCTCCTCTGCTTCCATTAGGCCAATGGAAATTGTCAGAAAAGTCAACTAGTTGTGGAAAAAAATAATAAAAAAATATTAAAAAATAATAAAATAAATTAAAATGTGGAGATTTTCATGTACTGAAACCAGTTGCTGAGAAAACTGGCTGTGATCATCAGCTAATTTAATGTCCACCAGGTGTAAATCTGCTTAACTCCGAAAAATCAGACATCGGGCATACTAAAACCATAAAAGGGGAACCATGTGTTTACAAGCAGCCACTCCAATTATTTGCAGCTTATTGTGACACTTACGCTTTGTTCTCCCCAGGAGATATTCACATTTAGGAATTTGGTATTTATTTTTGAGAATAACATCAATGTGATAGCAAGAAAAGCAGTATTTTCAATAATCTGCTGTGCTTTCTTTCTTCTCTGGACCAGAATTGCTGAGATATAGCTGAAATTTGCAACTGAAAATCAATTAGAACAGAAGTAAATTGGGGTGACTTTCGTTATGAAACATAAGCATGTACGGTAAGGTTTGAAAAGGTGAATCGCAACGTAATTGGAAGACACCTTTTCTCATCGCACTACGTAAGCACATATCCATCAAAGGGTTTTTCCAATGGAAGAAGAGATAAAATCAGGCAATGGGCAATCCTGCGAAATGCCAATCATTCCTGCTTTGATCCAGCACTGCCTTTAAACAGGTGTCTAATGTTATGCACAAGTAATCTCACAGAATCCTGTAACTGAGTCACATGTTTATAATTAAGCATGTGTTTTGGGTCCAGGGTGACAAAGCTCAGCACCTTGTATGATTAAGTGACTAGTAAGCTGAAGAGGTTGTGTAGGAGTCATGTCCTTAATTACTTGCTGACTTCATCAGCACTTCAGTCTTACCAAGGTTGTGTTTGCTAGTGTGCAATATAAAGGTGACCTTTGATTCCAGCATGAATACAACTTTAGGATTCACTTTCCTATTTGGAACTCTGTGCTTTTCAGTTAAAAAAATAATGAAATCATGATATCAAACTTAGTCACAATTTTGGAAGAATTGGTGATAAACTGATATTTTTCATATTCCAGACATGACATGAACCTCTGGAGCACAATCCTAAAGGCATAATATACTGCTAAGTAACTGACAGATCCAAATATGTACTCTTACAAGTCAATGGTGCTGCTAAGGATCAAATGTATACCAGTAGTCACAGATACGTGTCAAATGTCCCAGCTCTGCTAATGCAGCACTTATATGCAGCACTAAGCCTGCAGCAGGCTATAAAACAAAATACCCTTGGGCTGAATCCGAACTCATTGAAGTCAAGGCTGAAACATGACTGCTTTGAAAAGGCAGGATTTTCCAACAGAGCTTATAATTTTTGTTTCCTTTGCTAAATTCAGTGTAATGTTGGGGTCTGTAACAGCAACCTACAAACTAAGGCTCCAGTTATGACCTCCAACTGCAGCCTCTGAGCAAACTAGTAGTGGTGGAATGAAGCTTTATTAGCTGAAGAGTCTCATATGCTGCATCTACCCATATTCATGGCTTTAATTTAATTTGATCTGCAGGCAGATGTTAATTTCTGTTTCCTGACATAAACTAACTGCAATTCAACCTATGGTCAGAACTTAGATAAGTTATTTGGGAAGAGGCAAGGACTGTCTGTCTTATGCAGTGAGTGCAGTTTTACCTTCAAATACAACTCTGTAGCTGCATCAGTGGAAGATACTTGTGGGTATCTAATAATAATCTGCATGTGCATATCTAATAAAAGTTAGACACAGACTAATTTGTAATCAGTGTAGTAAATCTTTAGGGAAAAGCATAATAAAGCATCTATTTTCAAAAATGTTCACAGGTGGCTGTCCTGCAGATAATTTTCAATTATTAACATGCAGTTTTAAGCAATGGAATACTAAATTATATTTAAATGTGAGACATGTTAATCACAAACCTTCCACCAAGTCACCATCTCAGTCAAGTCTCAAACAAAGTTCCTAACAATAAACTCTCGTTACCTTATCTCACACAACAGGTTTTCCCAGCACCTCCCTCAGTAGGAGGAAGTTCAGTGCTAGACATGAGACAAGACACTGTTGCTCATCTGATCTCAGCATGTGAGAAACAAATACATACAGTGTATTGTCTTGTCATCGGGATTTTCTTTTTCCTGTGAATTTTCACAGTGCCACATTTCAAGTGTTATGTTTTTGTATCAGAAATGGGTGACCTATGACTTTTTAAGGTCTATAAACTCATGAAGCTCTGTAAGTGTCTTAGGACTAAGATGGGTGAAATACAAAGATACGTAAGGTGTTTATTGCCCACAATTAAAACCACAGCGTTATTAAGTGCTGGACATCACTGCAGCCATATTAAGGTTCTATAACATAGAATCATCAGTACCACAGTGGTCTGAGTTGGGTCCAGGAGAAGCCCTAGCAGTGTGATATTCATTCTAATTTAAAACTACAAAAAATAAACTGGAATTTCAGGGACGCTTTTACTCACTCCTATGGACAAACCAAGCTCACTACTAACTTGTTTTCCAAGAAGGAAGCTCAGTTTCTTTATCTAAAATAAGAGATCATAAAGCACTTTCTCTTTTGTTTGCAGAAAGGTTCAGCTGTTTGGAGGCAGATAATCATAAGCAATGAAAGTTTGTCAAGGGCAGGGTAGCATTAATATAAATAGATGCTGTTTAAATAGACTGTATTTAGACAATACACTTCATTCATTGTGCACTAGGTTCGTGCCCATTCGGTGACAGGCACTGTCAACTGATTAGGATGTGCTTAAATTCTGATTGATGTGTCAATGCAATACAGTTCTGTGTGCATTGCAAGAATCACAAAGTGATAGATTTACCGGTAAAGTGAAACACATAAACTAGATTACAGTAAACTTTTTTTTTTTTAAAAAAAAAAAAAAAAAAAGAGGCTTTCCACTGGTTTTTTTCTCAGGTGGTACAACAACTGGTTTCTAACACTAAAACATACAGCAAATCTTCTTCAGTGGTTTACCTTCCTGTTTGCAGAAGAATTCTTGCCTTCCAGACTCTATTAAGTTCTGTGTTGGCCATTTTGAAACACAATGTCATCTCTTTAGTCTTCTCTGGATTAATATCTGTTTTCAGGACATAGCAAAGGTAGAGCTATTTCTCCTTCAGACAACCAGATCAGCTTGGATTTAACTTCCTCAACTTGCTCCACCTTCTTCAAAACTCCCATGTTACCTGGTTCTTGCCCTAGACAAATACTTTTGGCTATACAGAAATACCTTTTCTTATCATCCCAGTCAAAGTCTAATAAAAGCATCTCAGCTCTGTAGCTTGTTAAATCCTCCTAGAGGAAGGATGAGAGAACTGGAGATATCGAGGACAAAATGTCTCATACTGTGCATACTCTGTATCTGTATCTTTAGAGTTCAGGCTTTTCAGTGCTTCAATAATACGACAGAAAACAATTCTATATTTGGTCCTACTGAGCAGGAGTATACCAGGCAACATCCAAACAGGAGATCCAAAATGAAAACAGAGACTGAAAGATATTAAAGTCTGAGATCTGGTTTTTGAGTAGCTGGTTACAAAAGAAATGCAATATGTACTTTCAATTATATCCAGCTATTTCTTTCCAGTTAACAGTTTCAACATTCAGACTAGATTCCTATTAGATTTAGATCCATTGGATGTGGGTCAATGCACACACATTTCCTGTTGTGTTTTCCTCACAATGCCCAATATCTCTTGTATAATTTGTACATGTTCTTGAAAACTAGACAGGGGCGTTTAAATCTCTACTAAACCAGGCAATGTAACTATTACTAGAAAGTACTACAGATGGCTGACTAATTGAACCATGGAAAGCTTTATCACACCATTCCCAATTTAGAGCTCGTTATTCATTTGAGTTCAGTCTCATTTCATTACTGTTATAATTCCATATGAAATTAAAGCAAGTTTCAAATTTACACACCCAGGTGAGGTTATTTTGCCATCTTCTGAGCTGCACCTAATTTCCAGCCAGTCCTAGCAGACCACTGAAAATGTTTATTTGTTTATTTGATTGTTTTCTGAGGGTTTGTGAGTGTAGCTTAGTTACCAAAGCACTATCCCTAAAGCCAAGATGCACATGCAGCCTTGGCTGTGTGACCTTGAGCAAGTCACATGGACTCTATGGGTTTCATATTTACTTCTGCGCAAAGGGTGTTGTGGGTGTTAATATTTCTGCAGCAATGGGCAGGGACACCTTTCTGCAGTACTTGTAGAGGTGAAAAGCATTGTAAAAGCTCAAAGCATGACTTATTGCTAATATATATATACAAGCATACCTTTCCAGTTTACGTCTCAGATATCCAGTTCAGGGATTTGTCTTTCCATGAAGCTGAGGGTCTTCTCCAATAAAACAGGCTATGGCAGCTACTTACTTAAAGTTCTTTTGCACCAGCTTAACAGAATGCCTGAGAGAATGATACTAGGTCACCTTCTTAAAACGGCCTGAATACCAGTAGAAGATTAAGAAATGGTGGGAGCAACTATATTTTGTTACACTGAAAGCATAACAGGCAAAGTGTATGTGAGCAAAGTGACATTCAGTGACAGATTGAATTGCATTATGATAAACTAAAAATGGCAGAGAGACTCAGTCCTTTGGAATATTTACTCCTGAAGATTTTCCATTTTAATAATCAGTTGATTGACGGGGGGGGGACAATAAGGAAATGGCTGTGATTTTTAGTTCGGAAAATAAGCCGCCTTGTGATCTGACATAGTTTCCCCCTTACCACAACGATGTTACCATCTGCAGCTCTGCTGCTTTTCATGAATCTCGGTGCATTCTTTAAAATACTTACTTTCCCAGCAGCAGCACAACAGCAGCTGTAACCAAATCCTCATCATAGCGGATCATACGTGATACAGGAACACTAGCTACCTTTCATCTGGGCAGGATACTTACAGTGCCACCCTATAATTAACTGCTGCTGTGACTTTATTTAAGAACATGTGTGTTAAAATATAGTTGGAGTTCCAAGGATGTCAAGGCCCTTATACTGTCCATTTATGCAGCTTGTCTTTCCTTCTGGAGTATAGCAATGTAGAACCTGTGTGTGGGTTACTTTAATAGCATTTATAGAAATATAAATAGAAAGGCTGCATCAGAGAGCAACCTTTTGCGCTCTGTTAGTGTAGGTGAAACAAGGAGAGGAATAGAAAATACCTAGGAGCTCACAAAGCTGCTAGCAGCAGCTGTAGAAGTAGAGAAACAAACACCAGACAACACAGTCTAAAGGAAGACAGGCTGAAAAGACAAAAGCTTGACTGAGTTTTTATGTTTGTACAGCAGGCTACTTACCCATATTCCTGGCTGGTTTCCTACATGAACAAAATGTTTGCAGAGTATAATCTCAAGTGTTTCTCTAGTCAAGGTTAAGTAAGTTGTCAACATATCATTTCATCTGAGTGATGTGTCTATCTGATGTAGTATAAGTGACGTTACTGTAATATTAAGGATGAGAATTTGCACTCTGTATTAAATTTCTAATAAACCTCTGTGTGTGTATTTTATGGGTGTTTTAATGAAAGACATGAATGCAATTAAATCGTCACTATGTGTTGCAGTTTTAGGTTATCACAGGATCAATTTTGAGCATTGTATTTCACACTGAATGGCAACTTTTTTTTTTAATTTGGTTTTTGTGAAAGAAAGGTGTGAGGTGAGGTTAGACTTCCTAACTGGCCAATATGAATGAAGAAAAGGAAATATATTTTCATCAGGCCTAATAACAGCCATATGAGAAGGAAATCTATGTTGTCAGTGCACCATGAGCTAAGTTAGTCAGTCACTGGCGGCCTGAAACCAGGTCACAGTGGTCTACAGCGATCCTGCTGCTGGATTGTATTCTCTGATGGGGCCCGTACATGGGCAAAGGTACAAATTGCATCAGCAGCAACAGCTGGGTGAAATAAGATTTAACTGCTTATTGAAGCCAGATGGTGGACTATTAGAAATAGTCTAAAGCTGCCCTGGAGGAACAGGAACAGGCTTGAGAGATACTGCAGCAGGCAGGGATGGAAAGCATTAGCGTAAAGGCTTTGTCGGATGCACATATCGAGGCACTCATTCCTAATGTCTCCCTACCTCTATTATAAATTTTAAGGGCTATAAGCAGAGGAGAAAGATACATATTACAGAAACAGATGGAGAGCCAGTGAGGCATAGAAATACAGGTGCTATACGAACAGATGGAATGAGAGGGGAAACGGGAAGAGTACTGAGTGAGAGTCAGTGGGCTCTGCCTCTTTCTGGATGCACAAAATTCTGCAGGTGGATAACAGTTCAGTCTCGGGAAGGGGAGAGGGGTGTGGATTCAGGAATTAATTACATCTTTTTTTTTTTTTTTTTCAGATAGCTCACTCCTTCCCATTAGGGACACTGGTTTCCTCCCTACCCCACATGCATTAAAACAAGTTGACTTGTCCTTGAATAAATCTGACTGCCAGAAGTGTTTTAAAAGGTTATCTTGTGGCAGGGCAGAACTAAATCAGTGTCACCTTTATCTCCTTAATGTCGTGGTGATGCCTTTTTTTCCCCAATTCTAGACCACATCAGTTTATCGATCGATGTTCAACACAATGGCAAAGCTGTAATGTCCTTGCTTTCAATCCCAAGGCTGATGGGATTGCTGTCCTAAAATATGGGGCTAGTAGAGGTATTCAATTTGGTTAACTGTCTGATAAACTTAGGCTGCATTCACCAAATGCCAAACTCAACATCAGCTTCCCATTACACAGCAAAGCACACACTATGGGATGTTAATTGCCCAGTTTCCCTTTGGTCAAAGGACAGCAGATGGCTGTTATTTATCCCCAAAAGAGTTGTTCGATGACTCAGAAAATGGTGAGGTAACTTCAATTCAAAGGTAGACTACATTTCCTCTCCACCTTTGCTGATTAAGCACAGGGAAATGCCATCATGAATGACAACATTCTGTGGCAGTACGGGTGCTGTAAAGCCTGCGAGGTTTACCCAAACAGGAATCCTTGCTGGGAGCAGGCTAAAGGTGTGAACTCTGTTGGTTGCAAACATTCTGATTAACAGATTCAAAAGTTATACCCACCACAGCCAAAGTCTGCTAGGGAGGCAGCCTTTCCTCAGCAGCCTTTAACATCTGAGGACCCATTTGTGATTAACCATTTGGCTCTGACTGAAATGCACACATGCCTGCCATCCCAAGAGCCCACTTTTGAAACATCCTGTTCAGAGGAAATGACATTTGAAAGCAAGGCATGGTATTTCCTTCCACTTATCATCATGCTTTCTTCCATTACCTTTTGGAAGACGAGGACTTGGTATTCCAGGCATTACTTGCTGGATATCATCAATCACAAAGCTCTCAGCTTCTCTGTTTTTGAAGAGTCTCTGGTTCTTTCCTGCAGCAGTGTGTCTCTCTGAAAAATGGGATTGGTAGGAAAGATTATTTATCATTTTCTCATTAAATCCAGAAGTTACAAGAGAAAATATCTGTTAGGTCAACTAGTCTATTCTCTGTCAAGAACAAAACTCCCCTTTCACGCATTTCACGATGTAAGCTTTGCATAGAATCATTAAGGTTGGAAAAGACTTTCAAGATCATCCAGTCCAACTGTCAGGCCAACACCACCATGCCTACTAAACGATGTGATGAACAGCCATGTCTACATGTTTTTTGAGCACCTCTGGGGATGGAGACTCCATCACTCCTTGGGCCGCCTCTTCCAATGCTTCACCACTCTTTCAGTATAGAAATTTTTCCTAATATCTAATCTAAATCTCCTCTGGTGCAACTTGAGGCCAATTCCTCTTGTCCTATTTGGTTGATTTGTCTTGGTTAAGAGTGTGCTCAGTGGGAGGAATGGATTCCATAGTAGAAGTTTATTTCTAGAGCTCCAACAGTAACATTGGAGTCTGAGTTCGTAATTTCAACTTCCATGCCATGTCCACAGCAGCACTTTCATGCAGCCTGCAGATATCACCCTAAATACTGACATTAAACAATGTCAATGCTCAAGCGTTTTCTGGTACGTGATTAGAATGAACATAAATGTATACAAAGCAGCAGTACAGACTGGGATCCCAAAGTGGCATCCTCATGGGAGCCATCACACCAATTTTCTGCATGATTTGGGGGTCACTCTGTATAACCCTTTGCTTGGCCTTTGATCCAGTTTTGTCATCTCAGTTGAGTTAGTTTTAGTTACCAATGACTTACATCAGCATTTCTCATAAAATCAGTATGTTATCACAAAGGCTCGCCAGCTGGCTGAGAAACAAATTTGGATGTTTGTTAGATTTTGAAAGCAAGATGCAATGGACTACCATCTTCGTAGATTTATGCAAGTCATGTAGCCCTGCTACAATAAGATGTCTCATAACCTATTAGCTTCGGGAACACTGCAGGATAAGGCATACATTAAGCAGATTAAAAACAAATAGGAGGTGGCAAAAGACAATAGCAGCCATTAAAGGAAGGATCACAAGATCTGTTGGACAGAGTCAGTGCTCTTAATGTGGAATCATTCTTGCACAAAATTGAGCATTTGAGCCTGCTGCAGTGAAACTCGGAGCAGGAGCAAGAAGAAAACTATCACTGCCTGCCTTGAAAAGCAGTGAATAATTCAATGCCAGCAACCACCAGAGCACTCTTGACCTGACAAAGCCTTATGAGAAAAGTATCTGAAAGACATTTGTATACCAAGATGGTAAAATAAAAGTCCTGACCATCTGCACAATCATTTTTTTTACAGTTGCAAAATCCGTTTTGCTTGGTTAGTGTATTTAAAGGATTTTTTTTCTTTGACTTACCCCATACAGGCAAGAGCTGAAATCTTAGACAAGAAAATTGACTTTCAATATTTATTAAATTATCAGAAAAGGTCCTGTAGGTAGCACAGAGACTTCACCATCTAAACTCTTTTTAAAAAGCATTATGGCTACTTGTTCTTATGTGATACAAGAAACAAAGAGAATAAACTCTCTGGTAAAAAACTGTTTAGAGATTTTTTTGCACTTGTGCAGAAACATCTTCAAGAAAATGTATCGAATGTACAGTCACCAGCATGTCAGATACACCCAAGGGCTTGCTGACATTGGCAGCCTTGCAGGGGCAATCTGTATATATAAGGACAACACGTTCCTGAGCAATTCCTCCTAATGAGGTAGGCATACAGATTAGTTCCTTTAATATCTCTGTCATGAAGTCTTGTCTAAGTCAGTCTTTTTTGCTTATGAACTGAGTGCTGTAGAATCATTGGAGGACACTAATAATAATAATACCATTTGCTAGCGGGTTCATGACAGCCCCTAAAATAGAACCCTGGAATCTTCCTATTGATAGAATATATATATTTTTTCCCCCTGATTGGAATAAAAAAGGAGCTTAATAAAAGGCTCAGAAAATTCCGTATCATTTTGCCATTGTCCATGAACATGAAATTGCAAAGGGGAAATCATACAGACTGTGAAAAGCAGTCTACAAACTACTATAATTTAAGCATGGCATGTAAAACACTCATCTACTGCTTTTAGGAAGGGATGTTCACTAGAAAACCTTTTTAAATTCCAGGCCTGCCCATACTTTACATATTTAATCCTAGGAAATGATGGATTTATTTCAGTAGGTAAAATTAACAATATATTGTAACGTACTCTAAACAAGGACCCACTAAACTTCCTTCATTTACTTAGGAACTCGTCAAATGCATCAAAGTTGATATGTTACCAGAAATAATGCAATCCTCTGTTAAAGGATATGGGGCAAACAGCCTCTTTTATAAATCTATGACAATAATGGGAACCGTACATCCCCAAGAAAAAGAGCCATGCAATATGAAAGAAATGACTTTTGATTATGTCCTATCCTGCTTACAGTGTTACAATGAAGCAGGTTCATGGGAAGCCCTGACTAAAAATTCAAGGAAAACTGAGGCAATATTTTTACCTGCAAAAGGCTTCAAATGCTTTCTGGGACATGATTAACCCATCCTTCATCCCTAGGGTTCTTAGACATGCTGCTGATGTCTTTTTTTGAGAACAGAACAATTACCCAAGAAAATGATACCTACTTCTCTTTTCCTTTCTCTTCCCCTCAAAAGCTTCTCTTAACCTTAGCAATTCTTTGTCCTACCAGTATTTTAGCTGAAAACTTTCCAATCTGAATACTGCGTTCTTCTAGCACTACATTTTTTTGGTCAAGTGAATTCATGAAGTGTGAATTGCTGACATAGAAGGTGCTGTTTCATACTTAATTGCAGTAATTCCCTTTAAAAAAATAAGTTTTAAAAAAATAATTTTAAACTTCCCTTATGGCCTCTCTGAGTGTGTACAACGTTGACACACAGGGATATAGGTGAAGGTTTCTTCCTAGAATCTTGACTGAAAAGATGCATTAAACATATTAAACGCACCTATACAGACAGCCTGTCTAGATATGTTATCTATTTGCATTATTATGGGACTTGAATGTCCTCATCAGGACGAATCTCATTGAACAGGGTGCTCTGTTTTGCGTCTCCTCTTCTTTTTACAAGATTACTTTATAAAAAGTGGATACCTTGAAAATAAGGCTTGGTGGACCTGATAAAGTAGAGAAAAGTCAAAAAGGTTCATAACTATTTGTAATGTTTTCTGTGATGGTTGTCATTGTGGTTTCTGAATCTCTCAAAAGCAGTTCAGGTACAGGCTCTAATTTGTCTGCAGTGTTTGTAGTCATTCATATACCAACAATGAGTTTAAAATGAACCTGATATGGTAGCATTATTTTCACTAGTGTCAATAGAAGCAACACCTGAAAAGGTATTTCTTCTTCACTTAGCCTTTAAATAATTGATTGAATAAGGAAGAACAACCATCCCCATCATACAACCCAAAAGCTCAGCCAGAGAGATGACATTACATGTCCAAATCCTCCTTGTAAGGCAAAATTTAAACCAGAAACAGAACAAATGCGCCTATATAAAACAGCAATGCCTGTGCAATTTTGTTCAAACAGATTCTAGACTCTGGAAATCAGCCACAAGAGGAAAAGACTGTCAGGAGTATGCTTGCCAAAAACCTCTGGAACTCAATTCCACCTAACAAATATGTATTGTAGTAATGCAGTGGACCTTCTGTGTTTTGGCACCAAAATAGGATGTGGAAACCTCAGTTCAGCTTTGTAATTTTCAAGCATCCTGTTCAGACCTCAAAAAGTTCAGCTCAGTTATGAGAAAGCTGATGGACAAATTCTGTTCTTGTTGTATTTTAGTAATTTTGCTTACTAGAAACAGCAAAGACAACAGTGTAGATTAAAACCTGGCATCTCTTTTCATACTGTGCAGCAGAATCAGCTCAACTGTACTCAGGTTATTCTTTCCACAACTCATAAATCGGCTATTCATATTTTCATAATTTCATATGAATTAGAAGATCATAATTTTAGATGTTAGTTTTAACAGTTATTTCCTTTTCGACACCCATTGCATCCAGTTCAAACCTTCCTTATGTTAGTCTCTTTGATCACAATTCCCCTGCATGTGTCTCCTTCCATCAGTTTACCTCAACCCCTCAGTCACATTTCAGAACGAACAGGAGAGGCTACATTGGGATTATCCATGTTAACACTACAATTACTTAACCTCTGTTATTCTTACGCTTCTTGGCATTAAGAGAAGCATCACCATGTGCTTGGGGCAGTCATATGAGTAACAAGATCAAGTAGGTATTTCAATCTATGTGACATGAAGAGGTTTCACCAAAATGAGAGAAAAGCCAGAGTTATAAAAGGCAGAGCATAGATGTCGTGTTTATTTTTTGCTTCAGGCTCATTAATTCTAATTTGCTGTCAAGGCAGTTAGCCTAAACAGACATGCCAAACTCCTCCTGGCAAGACCAGCTCAAGGAGGTGGGTCATGGGCTGGGGAATTCCACAGCCACTCAGCCCTGCCAGTCCCTTTCACCTCCTGAGTGCAGCAGCGTGAACAGTAACCGGAACCGAATGAGGAGAGGATACAGCTGATAGCAATGCCAACTTGAACCTCATGCAATACAGAGAGAGCCCTTGCTGAGTCAGTCTCAGTGACCTGCAATTTGCTATATTTTACATTTCCTTTTATTTATTCAGGGAGCTAAAGGGAAGGGCCAGAATTTGCCCTGCATTTATTCTCCAGCTGAGAACGAGCACAGGGTTTATGTTTCCCTGAAACCCTTTAAACTAGGATTAAGTGTGACTTGACCACTGTTGGACCAGCCCGTTCTTTTACAGAGAGGTGTGAAATTCATCTGGCCTGATCACAGCAAAAATATTTCAGTCTCCTTTTCCAACTGGTATTAACCTAATATCTGCATAATGAACCTTTTGTAGGAACAGCTGCAGCAACAGTAGGTGGGGAGACAGGAGGAGAATCCTCAAATTTTATAAGCAGTTCTAAACTCTCCTGAGGCTTAGAACTTGTTTAGGGTGGTGGCATTTCTCCCACTTTTAAAGATGACCTGTTTGGGGGGCTTTTTGTATTGTGCATTTTGTTATGTTTGTATGTTTTATGACTTTATTTCAATTATATTCCCCTTCCTGAAAACCTAAAATTGAAATTATTAACTCTGTAATGCTATGTAAAGTGTAACATCTTTCTAAATTAACTGTTGTACTCAGTTATTTATCATATTGTAGTAGAAGCAGCTCATAAAATCTTTTGCAGGGTAAGAGCATACAACTATGCTTTTTTTAGTTGGTATTTGTTTATTTCCTAAATCTAAGAAAACAAAGTTGGAGGCGAGGTCTTGAAGTACTCATTTAACGTTTCAGGTAAAATAACAGTAACACAGATAACCCTGAAGCTGAAAAGTAACCACCTAAAGATGGCTCTAAGGGGAAGTTGCTATGACAATGGGTCCTGAACAGACACACAAAAAAATAATGATTAAAAAACCCTTGTTTGTCAGAAGGAAAGTCTGAAACGGCAGTTGAGGTTATTCTGAAATTAGACGCCCTACATCAAAGCTTGCAATCAGCCACCCTGCACCAGAGCTTTCAGTAAAGCTCTAATATGACTTAGGTGAAACCAAGCCCCACTGCGACCCCCAACATCTGTAGAAAAGAATGAGAAATATTCTCCCTCACTCACAGCTGGAAATAAGATAGCTAGGTAACCTCCACAAAATGACAGAGTCAAGCTCAAGCTAAGCAGTGAAGAATGTCAGTTCTGAATTCCATTATTAGATACTGGATTTGAACATCTTTGTGTGTGCTATGTTGGCACATTTTACTATGTATAAGTACACATATGCTTGTTCTACACCCATCACTGACACAAGTCAGCAGTCCATGTCAGGGCACCTCTAACATCTCACCATCGTGACACGCCTGGTATGCATCACTCCAAACATGTGAGCTGTTAATTGCTGTGGCACAAGATTTCCCTTGGAGGAGAATTCCCATGGTGAGATTTGTCTGCAGAGCCTGTTCTGTGCTGCTTAAGAGACAGCTGTTAGAGCAGATGACAAAAATCTGAAAACAAATCGAGACAAACATGGCTTTGATATGTGGAACCGCTGTTTTAGAAATGCCAAGAGGATTGCATTACAGCATGGCTGCAGAGGTGGAGTTCCTACAGGACTTCAAGCCTGGCACACAGAGTGTGTACTAATTCATAGAATCATAGAATAACCAGGTTGGAAGAGATCCACTGGATCATCGAGTCCAACCATTCCCATCAAACACTAAACCATGTCCCTCAGGAGCTCATCAACCTGTGCCTTAAACACCTCCAGGGAAGGTGAATCAACCACCTCCCTGGGCAGCCCCTGCCAGCGCCCAACGACCCCCTCTGTGAAAAAATTTTTTCCTCATGTCCAGCCCAAGCTGGGAAGAAGAGGTTCTTTACATGTACAGTGTACATAACATGCATGTTTTTAATGCAGGTAAGCAGTATCACCAAAAATGCCAGTTTATGGAGGTAAAGAACGTGCTCTCTTTGGGCACCATCTGATGTGGGGTAAGAGACTCTAGAGATCTCCAGCTGTATCCTGGGCCACATCAAAAGCAGCGTGACTAGCAGGTCAAGGGAGGTGATTCTGCCCCCCTACTCTGATCTCTTGATGAGGGGGAATGGATTTAAACTGAAAGAGGGGAGATTAAATTAGATATTAGGAAGAAATATTTTCCTGTGAGGGTGGTGAAGCTCTGGCCCAGGTTTGCCAGGGCAGCCGTGGATGCCTCATCCCTGGAGGTGTTGGTTGCAGCTTTGAGCACCCTGACCCAGCAGAAGCTGTTCCTGCCCCTTTCATCTTAAAACTGTTCCCCTCGTCCTATCCTTGCACTCCCTGATCAAGACTCCTACTCCAGCTTTCCTCCAGCCCCTTTCAGTACTGGAAGGTACTCTAAGGTCTTCCCAGAGCCTTCTTCTCTCCAGGTTGAACAACCCCAACTCTCTTAGCCTTTTTTTTTAGCTCTCCTGTTTCATAAATAACGTTTACAAGCAAAGCATGGACACTTCCATATTTCTTTTTAAACACTTAATTTTTATCTGAAGATGTTTTGCCTCAAAACGAAAGACATGACAGAGAACTTCAGACAAACCCTCAGCCTAATATACCTTTTAACACTGCTTTAGACTCATACAAGCCTTAATCAAGAAAAATGTACTGTGTATTTAAAAGACAGCTGTCTTTGTGGAACCATTCATCAGACTAGAGTCAGCTTGTGCCAAATGAAATGCTGGACAAGTTTTGCAGTGTCTCAAGAAGACAATGAAATGCAGCCCAAATCTGAGTCCTAAATAAACCAGACAGTGCTCATAGTGGTCTTACCAGCCCACACATAAAAAATGCTTTTGCTCATTTTAGACAGTTTTCAGATCTCAATCCACTGATTTAATTTCCTCTGGACATTGATTACTTCCATTGCTTAATAGGAATGGAAATCATATCCTGATTCTTCCTCGGGCTTTCAGATTTTGCCAGCCTAATGCTGCAGATCTTTGTTAAAGATGTGTTTGGCTGTTGCCTCAGCCTGTGCAGTTTCACAGTCAAGATGAATTATACCTGGTCTGTAACTTAAATTTAATCCGTGCAGGTTTGGAGATCGCGTTTCCCCGCTAGTCCTGGCGTGTTAAGTAGTAGATGATAAATTGGCTGTTAACACACGGTGTAAGCAGTGGTGACAGGTCTGTCCATAACAGATAACAGGGGTGGCCCTCAACTCTTTTAATCCACTTCTCTCCACTTGTGCATCACTCTGCCCTATGAGCAAGGCTCTGAGTGGGAACAGCAGGGCTCCTCACATGCTGTCATCATTTATTCTCCCTTCAGCTGCCACACTTCAGAAAATACATAGCTGTGGCAGCCCCAATCTGGCTTTGGCTTGTCAGGGTGACCATCGGCTCTCAGGCAAAGATCTCATCTCTGGCTACTTTATCTCTGACTTTTTGCAGTCTGCTTCCTCCTCCCTGCATGCCTCCAGCCAAAGGAGAGGCAGTATTTCTTTGCCAGGCAAGGCAATTACTGCTTTTCAGCTGCGTGGCTTTCTCCTCCCTATTGACTGCATTACCTTCAAAACAGGATAGTGTCAGAAAATTTATGTACCAAGTTTGGGCTGTCTTCTGTTTGCAATATAAGCCATAACAACCAGAGAGCACGGCTTAAGTTAATGACAAAGAGCTCCACTTAGAGCAATTGCTCAAATATGCTCCTGGAGACTTTATTTGACAGCCTATATCAGAAAATAAGAGTGTTTATCTTAATGACTACATAAAAAGAACAGTTCCCTATTGAAAATACAAAGCATTTTCTTATTTCTTCAAGAGAATTTGTGAATTAGTCCTCCCTTACCTCCATTCCTTCTGCAATCGATGTTAAAAATAATATGAAGCAGACAAATTTTATTTCCTACATTATCTTCCTCAACTGATTGTCAAGAAAATTTCTTCTTGGTTGGTAATGTAAATAAAATATTATTGTATCTAGATGACAGAAAATATGACCAGATAGCAGACAGAAAGATATTGTTTTATAAAGGCACCTGTTCCTCAAAAGACTTTAGATCAGTTTAACGCTTTAAAAATCTCGCTAATGCAGTGACGTCTGACCTGTGTGATTCCTGAGTACTTGACATACAGCAGTGTAAATTATAACAGCAAATGATGGAGTAGAGTGCTGAGTAGAAAAGACAACCCATGTGCTGTAGGAATAGTCTGGAGCTTTTTGGCTGACTCTGTTAACTTCATCCTATTACAAGCTTTTAAGTCAGGGACCAGTTGTTACAAAGGCAAAACGTGCTTGGAATCTGATGACCACTTTCTCCTGACAAAAATCGCAAACTTGCAAGCTTGACGTGATTTCACATATAAGAGGTTCTCATTCTGATCTCAGTAGCAATGACAGTGTCCAGGCACACAGATTTTTTTAAGAAAAATTTGAAGTTATTAGCATTATTGATATGAATATTTAAATTTCTGCCTGCCTTATTTTCTAAAACATTACTGCACTACAGAAAAAACTTCTGATATGCAGGTTTCAAGCAAATTGCTTTCAAAAATGTCTTGCAACAAATGCGACCTTGCTGTTAGCTTAACTGCTGAAAAGATGCAGCACTGGTAGCCCTGGAGGGATATTCCTTACAAAAGAGACGGTCATAAAATCATAGAATTGTTGAGGTTGGAACAGACCCCTAAGTCCAACCATCAACATACCGCCACTGTGCCTACTAAACCATGTCCCAAAGCACTACATCTCCAAGTTTTTTGAAGACCTTCGGGGATGGTGATTACACCATGTCCTTGGGTAGCCTCTTCCAATGCTTCACCACTCTTTCGGTATAGAAATTTTTCCTAATACCCAATCTAAATCTCCCTTGGTGCAACTTGAGGCCAGTCCTTTAAGACCATTTCACTCAAGGTACTCCTTAGACACAGGCAACAAACTTCTTTTTTTTTTTTTTTTTTTTTTAACTTTCATGAGGAAATAAATGTTAACCACAACATTACCTCACAGAGCACCTGGGACTTCAAACTACTTTGTCAATGTTATTTCAGAAATAATCTGGTCTGGTTAGACCAGAGCTGAAGGAATGATTGAGAGTGACACTTTCTACCTCCCATCACCAAATCCCTTCAGGTCAGCAATGCAAGCTTATGTCCTGAACCATCTGCTGAGAGAGAAAAGCCTGCTTGCTAATAGGCCTTATTCTCCTGCTCCAATGGAAATGAACACCTGGTGATGGGTCTTAGCAGCCAGCACTGCATTCCTATGGAAAAGACATGAAAACCTCCATGTTCACGTAAAAGGTGATGACAGGGTACAGCTGCCTGTTCCACTGCAGCAGGAGAAACTGTGCGCCATGGTACCCAGCCTTGAAAATTTACCGCATACTTGCAGAGGACAGTTCAGCTCTGGTGCACTGCCTGCTCTTCCAGAAGGAAAGGCTTTAATCCTATTATCCTGTGGAGCTGACTACTTTCTGGCAAGAGTCATTACAGTGTTATCTGTGATGATTAGCAATCTCCTTCTCCACTGAGCCTGCACACCCACCCTAAGGCAAAACAAAGACTTTCCCCCTCAGGGTTTCTCATGTCTTAAAAAACAGAGCTGAAAACACCCTACTCAGTTATTTTGTATATTTGGGTAGAGCTCTGTGCAGTTTGTTTGAGCTCTGCACAATGCAGTTTCAAATTCTGAGGCATCTACTCCTCAAGTAAGGGATCTGTTAGAAAAAAATCACTTTCTCCTTTAATCTTACAAGGACATATGAGTGCTTTCCTCCTCTAGAACATAAAAGTTAATGGTTCTTTCTTTTCAGAGGTACATTTGATTATTCATTTTATATGTTTGTTGTTATGTGCCCAATCTGAGAGGTAGCACTTGATTTCTAGTCCCCTGTTCAAAACAGCAGTTAAGATTATTACATGTTTTCATTGAATAAAGAAGGCTAAAAAAGGGATAGCCCTAATGGACACCCTGTCACATATTATTCGTCTTAAAAAATATACTTCTCTCAGAGAAAACACAGAACCTCTAAAATACACTAAGCTGCCTCACTGCCCTTAGCTTTTTTTTCAGGCGAGCAAAATGAAGTCATTCATGTTCTACACACACTGTGCACAGTATCTTAAAAGTGAAATCTCAGCCTCAGAGCATCTACCAAGAGAAGAGAACAAAATAATACGAGGAAAGACTGTGTAAAAGGATTCAAGAGCCTCAGATTCCTGGGAACACTATTATTATCTGCAGATTTAACTTTCATTTCTGCTAGAAACATTTCAGACATTGGGGACACCTCATCATTAGCAACAGAGCAGAAAATGATATGCAATGACTTTTACCATATCTCCTTTTTGAAACAAAATGGATACTATGACTTGAAGCTGTTCTCAAATTAGAAATACAAATCAATATAGTCAAGACAGATTACTGGAGAGTTTGCCAAGTCTCAGAGGAGAAGTAAAAGTTTTAACCTTTCCCATTAATAATCAATTTTCATGAAGAAGCCAGGTTGGGCCAGCAGGACTCCCAAAATTGAATGAGTTGAACCATGAGAGGAGAAAGACCATGGTATGACTCAAAGTTTTTCTATAAATGACATCTTGGGGGGAAACATTTCAATGAAAATGGCAGAAAATAAGAAATCAACTTTGTGGATTTTTTTGTTTCTTTTCCCATGTGTTCTTTCCCCTCAAAAAGAAGCCTGGATGAAAAGAAAGAAAACATTTGTAAAAACCAAAGTGCTAAAAATATTTAAGCTCTAAATAGCCAGGAGAAAAAAATAGCGTTTGAGAGAAATTGTGTCCCTTTTGTAGCTTTACGTGTATGGGATCCAGCAATGTTTTCTAACAATTACAGTGGCTGCTCATGTGAAAACTAACCACACCATGGTCTTCCTTTCATAGAATCATGTGGTTGGAAAAAAACATCAGCCCAACTGTACCTGACCACTACTCAACTGTATCCCTGAGCACCTCATCTACCCCTTTTCAAATACCTCCAGGGATGGTGACTCCACCACCTCCCTGGGCAGCATCATCTAGTGCCTGAGAACCCTTTCAGTGAAGAACTATTTCCTAATATCCAACCTAAACCTCCCCTGGTGCAACTTGAGGCCATTTCCTCTCATCCTATCACTTGTTAATTGAAAGAACAGTCCAACACCCACCTGGCTACAACCTCCTCTCAGGTAGTGGTAGGTAGTGATAAGGTCTCCCCCTCAGTCTCCTTTACTCCAGGTTAAACAGCCCCAGGTCCCTCAGCTTCTCCTCATAACATTTGTGCTGCAGGCCCTTTATCAGCTTTGTTGCCCTTCTCTGGACATGCTCCAGGCCTTTAATGTCCTTCTGACTAGTAAGGGGGCTAATGGGAGTAACAGGAGGAGGGTCAGGATAGGGAAGTAATTCCATTGGCAACAGGACTAACAAAGCTTTATCCTGTAGTCTCTCCTGCAGTCAGAGCACCAACAGGCTCTCCCCTCCCTTTCTAGCCCCATATTTGCACTTGACCTGTAGAAACTAAATTTTCTTAATTTTTTTTTTCCTTATGTCAAATCAGGATGAAACCAGACAAGTGTGTTGAAAGGGATTTCAGAGCGACAACGATCGCAGGAAACTGACAGAGACAGCATAGTAAGTCTTCTTTCTTTAGGAGATGAGACTGAAAAAACAAGTGAATGCTAAATGGCAGTGCATTTTCTGTAAACCAGAGAGCTGTAAGTCTCCAATAACTGCATATACATGGAGCTTTTAAATGAAAATGCACAAGGAAAATTTTGAAGGCTAATGAAAGAGTCTCCAAGCTATATTTGAAGAGTTTTATTATTTGGCAGAGTTCACATTATTTTGACATTCCATCTTGATGACAGCAACTTTAAATTGAATACATGGGAAAAAGTAACCCCATTGTCTAACATCAACTATACAGTAGCCAGAAGCAATGAGGACACACATAAAAGGAAATGCGCTACAAGGGCCAGAGGCTCAAGTCTGTGTTTCCTTCATGGCCTTGCCATTGTCCTATAGTAAGATCTTCAATAAATGGCACTTTTCATGCCTCTTTCTCTGTCCCCTTCACCTGCTCGGCCATGTAAACTACAAAATACCATGATGCTGAAGTTACAGGCATACTCTATTTCCTGTCTTTCATACTTCCTTCCAGTTAGGCAAGGTTTTTAATGAGGTCCATCTCTGCTTACTTCTCTGTAAATATTACTGACCTCCTTGGTTTCCCACATATTAGTGAAAAAAAAATTAAAATTCTTAAAGACTTGACAAATAGTTATTTTACATGAAAGTAAAAAGTGATAAATAATTCAAATGCAAAATTGAAGCAGTGGTCACACTCGGTTTGCATGTAGTAATAGGCAGGACTAACAGTAATCATCAAGGGGCTTTGAAAATGCCTGTAGGGCTTTTCTCCTTCAATCCTATAAAACTCACACTGATATTTTATTTTCTATTCTCTGCATTCTACTACTTTGTTTTTCACACACATTATTACACAACAAAGAAATAGAAGAGATTTCTTATTCCATCTTTTTCCTCTTCCACTAAAAAAAAATATAACAAAACAAAGTGAAGGAAGGGGGGGGCGGTTATTTGTTTTGGAGTTAAGCCAGAACATGTTTCTCTGGCCTTCTGCTATCTTAAGGAAAGAACAAGATTGTCTTGTTCTTTTTCTTCATGTTTTCATTTGTAAGGTATTCCTCAAGCTTTACCTGCTATACCTTTTTCCTCTCTAGTGCTTTCTTCCCTCTTTAGCCATTCTCACAGAAAAGAAGATGCTGATTTGTTCTGGAACAGGGATCAAACAGATTGAAACCTAGGCATGAGTGTCGTGAAGCTGAATAAAAAAGCTACAGTGTACTTTAAAAGGGAGACATTAGCTGAAAGGTAATGAAGGATACTACATTGGTAATAAGAAACCCACTCCTGGGACCTCATACATTTAACAAAAGAATGGCTAAAGGATAGAATGCCCTATAATGGGTGAGTATATAGGACAGCATGGCTCAGTCTCTGATGTATCACTTTCATCAAGCCTGACTTAAGGAAATAAAGTGCTCAAATGCCTGCACAAATGTCAACAGCATGATGGAATAAAGAGGGTGGAGGGTCTGAAAATAGAGGCTATGGAAGGAGGTGGTTGAGTATAACAGACTGACCACAGGAATTCAAGGCAGGGTGCCAAGCTGGGATAAGACCCTTCCCTACAAATCTTTATACCAGTCGTACCACCAGCTGTTAATAAAGCAATATAGAAAGGGGCAGTTTCTACAACACAGGTGATTTTTATGACTAAGATCCCCTATAACAGAATGCTCTACCTCTCCCTTTCAGCTTGATTTGCTAAATAAATGAATAATTGGATTGTGAAACATGGCAGAAGGATATTAAAGGCTATTAGCATGTGAAATGAGCTGTCTGCTGGTGCAGTCCTAACCCCATGTAGTGAAAATCTAAGTAATTCATATGGGACTGATGGATATTTAGTCCTCGCTACTGTGGGAAGTCTCTGATGTGTGAGAAATCAGGCAAACTTTCAATAAGTTTTCTTCAGCCGCTTCCTTCGCAGTCACATCAATATGTTCCAGTTATCCACTTATAGATATATGATGCAAGGTTAAAAGCTCTTCCAAAGGCAGACTTAAGCAAGGCAGCAACCCCAACAGCTTCCTGTCCTGCTGGCCTGAGCAACACTTTCCCCATGCTGCTGGAAAAGCTTTGGAGACCTGCTGACAGATTGTGCTGCAGCAGCTTATACAGATCAAACTGAGAGAAGTAGTTCTCACAAAGGCACCAAAAATGAATGAACTTTGTCTTTGAAGAGTCTCTGCAGCTTGGCATAAGTCTAGCAAAGCTCACCCTTTCACCCTACCAATTCAGCTGAGTTTAGTTTTGAGATCAAGCTATGACTGACATGGTGAAATAGAAGAAACATAATGGTAGAGCTCTATGCTTCCACTTTCACAATGCGGCGAGCTGGGGGAGCCTCAAAGGTATCCAGACTCAAGATCTCCTACCTGACTTGGTTCCTGGTGACCCAGTTCCCCTTTTCTTGCTTTCAATCCAAGGCCAAGGCAGGCAAGAAGCCAATAATGCTCCACAAAACCTGGGCAGCACTTCGCACTTCTTTGTAACAACTGTTTTAATGCTTCATAAAATTCTGTACAGATCAAAAAGAAAATCCAAAATGAGACTAATTAATGAAATGGCTTTTTTTCCCTGTAGAACTATTTTCTTTCCAGCTACTTTAGCCTGGGGAATCACTCTTTCCCAGAGGACACTCTCTTTTCAACCTCAGTTCTATACTGTGAGAATAATACTCATTCAGACTAAAACAAAAGTTTGAATTTTTCAAGACTATGGCAACACCTATGGGAGA
Source organism: Coccyzus lansbergi (assembly GCA_033558105.1). Lineage (NCBI taxonomy): Eukaryota > Metazoa > Chordata > Aves > Cuculiformes > Coccyzidae > Coccyzus > Coccyzus lansbergi. Next base: position 178,423 of record JAUMJK010000178.1, on the reverse strand, counting down.
AATGTTCCTGATGATGGCTTCTGTCACTATGCCAGCAAAGTAGAACACACTACAGCTCTTCATGTTCTGCCGTCTACCAACCATACTCTACTTTATGGCCTTACTGCAACAGGCTAAACTCTTGGGTCTCTACAGAGTCCAGCTGATACAAAGCCATCTAGATATACGCACTCTTCCCAAACTTCCTATTTGCCTGGCTGTCCAAATATATAACCTAGCACTCCCTAAAGCCCTTTGGAATCCATAAACTGCTCTCTGTATAGACAGGGTTGTTCAACATTTTTTTTTTCTGGGCAGTATTTTGCATTCTAAATGAGTCTTTGAGAATTCAGTGTGTAAAAGCATCAAAACAAACTGCTTACAGGGAAAATGGGGTCATAAATTCTAACAAATAAAGGTCCAGATTTATGTGAACCAAAGGCACCTTATGAAACATTAATTGAGCTAGAAGGAGACTGTGGTGAATTACAAAGTTTCTAGAAGAACTGGAAACCAAAGAGGAAGGAAATTTACTCTGTGAAGTCATCTAGAGAATGTGCAATACAACTTGTTTCACACTAACGTCTCTGGCTTCTATTTCACATCCTTTTATAGTTGATGTATGTGTGTGTATACCTGTATCTACACATACACACATTGATGAATGAGCTAAGATTTTCCACATTCAGCTGGCCAGTGTTTATTTATTTTATCATTCTAATCTATTGCACTTTGTAAACATTTGTTATTGGAATATCAGTAAGAAACATTTTCGAAAGACAGTAATGTACCTGACACGTCTCAACAAACCTTCGCAATCTGAAACACTGATGTATTGTATAGCGTACCTGATAAACAAAGGTCATCAGGCAGGGTTCTTTCTCATCTTGTTCAGTCCTTCTACTTATTTTTTACTTTTGGAAAAAAGGTAGAAGAAATCAGACCCCAGCTGAGGAAAGACTTCAACTGGATTTGTAGCCCATTGGAGATCCTAATTGTCCAAAGGGCTGCTTCATCCCTTCATCTGGGCATCAGTAGCAAATCATTGGGCACTGGTAGAGGCTGCCCAGATAGTTGGTTGAGTCCCCACATCCATGGAGGTGTTTAAGGGATGGATAGACAAGGTGCTGAGGGGAAGGGCTTAGTGGCAGATGGGAGTGGTTGAACTCAATGATCCAAGAGGTCTTTTCCAACCTGGTGATTCTGATTCTGTGAAATGGCTGCATGGGTCAGATCTTGCTTTCCATAGTTTGTAAACCCAGTGGATTGATAGTTACCCGGTATTGCACTGCTACCACACTGTAAGATTTATGGAGTCTACCACCACTTATAAGTTGCCCATTCATATATCTCTCTTGCTTATTCCTTTATTTTTTCGTCAGTATACACTGGGTCTTTTTTCATTAGAGATGATATATTTGAATGCTTCTTATAGTGGTAGGTAATTATATATTTCTTTCTTCCCCTCTCCTGTAATACAGCTGCTTTGGGAGTTAGTTCTTTTGCCTGAAGTTGCAAGATCTAGTATAATTCAAATTCTCAACATTTTGTTGGGAATATAAGCTGTGAATCTTACCCTGTTCATGACAGAAATATAGATTTGCTGAGATATAGACTCATCAAAGTAAATAAAAAGTTGCACCACTCTAGTGATATATCATATTGTTCTAGTTGCTTTGGTTGAAAGTTATTCCTTTTACCTTTTAACTCATAAGACTGGTGTACACAGTAAGTTCACAGAATCACAGAATGGTTTGTGTCACAAGTGACCTTAAAGCCCATCCAGTTCCAACCCCCTGCCATGGGCAGGGACACCTCCCACTGGATCAGGTTGCTCAAAGCTTCATCCAACCTGGCCTTGAACACCTCCAGGGACGGGGCAGCCACTAGTTCTCTGGGCAACCTGGGCCAGGGCCTCACCACCCTTGTAGGAAAACATTTCCTCTTAATATCTGATCTAAACCTCTCCTAGATGCACAGGACTCCAGGTGAGGTCTCATGCTATCAGAGTAGAGTGCCCTCCCTCAACCTACCGGTCACGCTGCTTTGGATGCAAGAGTTACTGGAGAGCATAGGAGGGATTCTCCATAAGCATCCACCACTCTCGTGTTCATGCCAGTCATCCCTTTTCTACACGCTCTGCAGCTCATTTGCAAGCACTAAGCTTGTGTTGTAGGTCGATGTGTGCATTCAGCCAGCTAAGATCAGCTCCTGCTAGCCATGTAGCTGCTGCAGATGGATTCAGCTAGAAAACTTGCCTGGGTAGCTAAATAAATATTCAGGCAGCAAGCCCACACTGAGCTCCAGTCTGCCACAGCTATGTAGGTAGCAGTATTTCATTTGTCTAGTTTAAAGCTAGTTTCTTTATCTGTGTGTTAGATGCAGTCACAGCAGTGTTGGTAATATCCTCAGGGATATATGGAGCGTGGAAGTACAGGATGGCAGGGCAGTGTTTGCCTGACCCAGGCCAGGACTCCTAGTTTCAGGCAACCACACAGTAAATATCTGTCTAGTTCAGAAAGAGTCACATAACATCTGTTCCACATATACAGTACAGGCTGTGCAGTAGCACCATAAAAGTAACATAGTAGGAGACAGATTCTCACTCAAAAAATCATATAATGGTTAAGGTTGGAAGGAACACAGTTCCAACCCCCTGGATCAGGTTGCTGAAAGCTTCAAAGTGGTCATAATGTGCCTCATAAAGAGAACAGGAAGGGTCAAGGGAAATCACACCTAGAACTTCATAAACAAACCTCATAAGTTACTTTAGGTAATGACTGTGCAGAGAAGGAGGTGGAAACCTACAGTGAAGCTTGGCAGCCTGATCTGGGCCCTCCTTACCTTGACTGAATAAAATTATTTGAAATAAAGAATAGGTTCTTACCTACAAATGAGCTTCCTATGGAAGAAATTGGAGTTTAATGCCTAGCTTCTTGTTTCCTTGAAAGTGTTTGACAGTTTTCTGGTAAATTGCATCCACATCTCTCTGCCTCGATGATCTGCGATGGAGCAAAACCCTGATGAGTCACAGGACCCCCATTTAATTCACTTTTGAATGCACTTATACCTAACATAGAAATGTTATCTTATAAAAAAAAATCTCTAAACTACTTAGCAAAGAAAGTTTGTGCTCATATTTGTGATCCGGTGTCATAACAGCTCCAACTCTACTCTGAGCCTTAATGAAGCTCATGTGATACTAGTTATAAATGGGAACTGTGTGGAGCAAGTGACATACTGTATCTGAGAAGGAGTTATAAAAAAAGATGTTAATTCTGGAAATAAGATTCTTGGAAGGAAATGTGAATATGTTGATGGAACTCTACAGAAAGCAGCATATTTCCTCCATAAAGAACTTGCCGTTGCCAAGAACCTTTCTTACTTTATATAAAGGCAGACCTGGTGTGTGTTTTTACAAGAGAGGTTCTCTCTTAGCAGTGTTCACATGCTGTTGGGGATGGAGAGTCTTAGATCAGCCATTATACAGCTTCTCAGATATCTCTCTATTTCCTGCATACTGATGCCTGAAACAAGTTTAGAACAACAGCTATAATTGTAGACTTGTGCCATTTTGAAAAGTAATGGCTAATGATTATTCTTTCAACTGAGCTGCTCTTTACTTGGTATCCCCTGGAGGGCTGGTAGGAGGAAGAGATTACATACCTTCCTGGTTACTCCCTTTAATTCTTCATTCTGTTTCTGAACTCTGTCCTGTCCTTTGGTGAACAAGCCACTGTGAAAACAAGAAGCAACAGAGAATTGAAGTTTTTTGTGTATCTATCAGTCGGATTTTAACCCACTCACAAAACCAGTCTGTTTTGGAAAATACTCATCCAAATATCTCATGTGAACATGAATTCTGCCTGGTTTTCTCTTCTTTTTACTTCAGGTATCTTTTCCCTACCTTGACTGAAAACAAAGGATCATATTTTTGATAAACAAGTACAAACCTATAAACGCAATAAAGAGTAATAGCTAATCATTGTTAATGAATTAAAGCACAGGTCTAATTCAGGTAGTTGTTACATTTTGGTAGCAGCTTGTATCTCTTATATTCTAAGGCTTCCAATTTTGCAGAACTGAATCAGAGTCACTGCTGTTACCCCTAGAGACAGTACATTGTACAAGGCTGGGAAAGTGGAATATAAAATCATGAAAAAAACCCATAAATCAATACAAAACCCAACAACAATCTTGTTAATTTCTTTAGTTGCTTTAGCAGCTAACATATTTCTGCCAGAAATGAAGCCTCCTCCGCTTTTTCCCCTGTGAAGATACTGATAATTAATGTCAGAGCGACACAGAGAACGTGCATTTGTATTATCTAAAATATTGGACCAGAAATACTTCCTGCTCCTTTTTAACTCAAGAAACATCAGCAAAAGATGTACTTGATTTCTTTCCTTTATACTGGTCAAATGAAGATGAAGAATAACATCCACTGCAGAGTGGGGAATAATCCCACCATGTCAATTAACTTGGTAGTGTATGGAAAAATGCTACTGATAAATGCTACTGCCACTATATATTATATTTCATTTTACAACCATTTCAGCTTGAACAGCGTATCTGGGAAAGCTTCTTATGTCTACAGGAGGTTTTTCCAGAAGAGAACATTTATTATAGTTGTCTTGGCAACATGAGCTCTGTGGATATATAAATCAGAGCTTAAGAAGGTCTTGTTTTAAAACTCCAAAATAAAACTGAAGAAAAACAAGACAACTAGGTGAGCAGAACTTTATGATCTAGCCTCTGTTATATGCATGAAATGACCAAGCCACTACACATCAAAGTATTTCACCTCTTCTTGTCCTGCTGGAGCTTTGAGTGGAGTGCATTCTTGAACAGAAGTCAGGAGCAATGCACTGAGAAAGATGTAAGCACTTTGCATGGACCCCACATTAAAACAACAAACAGGATAATAGGCTTAGAGGAACAGCTCTGGGTTCTACAAGAGGAACATGGAACTTTCGGAGTGGGTCCAGAGGGAGCCACAAAGATGATCCAAGTGCTGAAGCCCCTCCCAGGACATGCTGAGAGAGTTGGGGTTGTTCACCCTTGGGAAGAGAAGAACAGTTATTAATTGTTCCACATGGCCATCAGGTTCCCAGCCTTGAGAAGCAATACTGGGAAAGGCTAAAAAGTTCAGTGTAAATGAATCAAAATTTTAAGCTGTTAAATAATGAGCATCTTTAAACAATGCAACAAGTTACCTAGAAAACCTTTCATTACCATTAGTAATTTTAAAGCACAGAGTAAACAAGATATATTGATTATTTTTTCTTGTATAGTTGTAAACAAATTGCTTTGAAGGTTTACAAAAATGCAAAATATTCTATCCCACATTTTTTTTACTGGACAAACCAGTAGTCCTTTCCTCTCATGTGCTGGCTGAGCCTAGCACAAAGCTGGGTTTTTACAGAGCTGCTGCCTGTGTAACGGAAAGCCTGGACATAGCTTCACCTGAGCAGGCACACGGTCCATCCCAGAGGAGTCACTGCTGCTGCCATTGCTTTTGTATTAACATGCATTGAGAATCATGAACTTCAACTTGGGAATCAAAGTCTAATAAACTTTCTTCTCCTGTTATTTTAACTAAAAGTCTTGCCTAGCAGCAATTGCACATGGAAAGCAGAGGCTATGTGAGACTCTGAGTAGAGAAGCTCATACTTCAAGAGCTGCCCCTGCTCCCATCACTGATTTTGATCCAATATCACATAGGAAATACATTGCGAAATTCAAAGAGGCAGTTGAAACATTCCTAGTTAAACAGCATGTAAACCTAATTTCAACAAAAAACAGAGAAGAAAACACTGGACTAGCTGAAAGACAAATTCACTAACCAGTGATTTCAGCCTGGGTCCAGATTGCAAGTCAACATTGTCTGCACTTCCCCCTGACCCCAGCTGTGGCATGTCATATAAAGACCTTATTTCATCTTTTTAGACAGCAGCTGGAACACATTTCTAGCTTGAGACCAGTCTAGCAAGGCCAAATACATTTCTTTCTTCAGTCAGCAATCACTAGGAAAATGACACAGGAAATAATCAGTTAAAACTAACCTGACCCCAACAAGAAATCAACTTCGACAGATGCCATTTAGGGCATCTTACTGATGCTGTCACATTGAAAAATAAGCTCTGATCTAAAACAGACAAAGAAAAGCAAAGACTCTAACTCAGTGTGAATTTCAAAAATTTCACTAGCACTTTTTTCAAACATTTTGTCCTTTCTTAATCTTACAAACTAATCTGATTACATCCAATGTCCTCAAAACACTCACAAAGACACAGATAGATGAAACAATACAAAAGCAGAGTGTCTGGATAGAAATCTCTCAAAGGCACAATAAGACATTTATATTCTGTCTCAAAGAAAGGCTCAAAACCTTCTGTTCTTCAGAAACACTGAACTGTTTCTGTAAATGTAAAAACATCAACACCACAATACTTCCCTGCACTTTTCTTCGTTATTCTTTCTCCTTTACCACGTGTTAACCTAGTATGTAATAAATCAGCTCTAGCCAACACGGCAAAGATGCAATGCATGCTTGGGATCTTGAACCTTGCTCTTGTCTTCATTGTAGATGCAATGAGGGGTGGAAGCACCAGCTATAAGGAATGTTTGGAGTTCTCACTTGTGCTACATTTCACACAGTATGGCTGCAAAAAGAGAAAACTGCTCCCAGTACAACGCACCTGACAGAATGAAGTCAAAGATACAGATGACAGAAGGGCACTTATTGAAGCTCTGTAAGGCAAGAGGGAGTCCTACTTTAAAATACTTTTCCCAGAATGTTTGTGTATTTTAAGATCATCCATCAATGTATGACTGACATTTATCTACTCATGGGTTAAGCATTCACCTTGGATAAATGTGTTAAATTCCATTTTTCTTGAGATAAACGTTATCTTGGACCTTTCTGTGTTGCCTATTACTAAAATATCTGTGGAACTTAAAATCTGTGATGCACTTATCTTCAATGTATCCCAGTGAAACAAAAATTTCCCCATGTTATTGATGGGTAAGAGAGACAAAGGGCACTTAAGGTTGTGCCTAGAGCCTCGGGAGAACTGGCAGAGGGAAGAAAAGAGTTGCACTTCTCCAAATTTCAATCTGCTGTGTGAAATCTTACTGCATAAAAAGCTGCTTCTCTCTTTTTTCCCCCCCCCTACTTACTATGCTAACTTACAGTCTGTGAGAGAATCTTGATTGCAACAGTGGGAAATGAAACTTAAGATATGTTTATAGTTTCTTGATATACAAGAACCTTCCTCCTTGTTTAGGGGGGGACGGTTTGCAGAGCCAGCAGTTTTGTTATATTGAATCAAATAGGGCAGTGTTTGAAGCAGGTGCCTTGACTAACTCCAGTACCTTCTCCAGGGTGATCCCTGGATCACTAGAATATCCTATTTGACTCCAAACTAAGAACAGAAACTTGTGGCTGGATCATGCAGATATTCTCGAACAAACTGCAAGTCTTTGTTTAGTTTCTTATCTTAAAAGTGGATATGTACAGTTACATGATAGAAATAAGAAGGAAATTGTTGTTTAAAATTTAATTGGAGAAGCCAGATGCTGAATTTTCACGACTGCCTGCAGTCTGAAAATGGGCCTCCAGAAGATTCTAGTCTAAAAGCTGCTCTTTCACTTGCCATATTGTCCTCAGAGACAGGTTTTGCTCATGTCAAGGCTGAGTGATCTTAATATCTGAAATGGCAACATGAGGACAAGCACAGGAGAGAACGAGAAATAAAAGTACTCACTCTCTATTTCAATCCCTTTTCATTTGATGCTTGCTGCTGATGCCACTGCAGCTGAAAGAGTTATATTTCTTGTGAACAATGTCTGGCTGGAGACTCAGAACTGGTAGATGTAAGAAACAAACTGATGTTGTCAAGAGATACTTTTGCTTTACTAATGGAATCCAGTGCGAGTTTGTTGGAAGGTTTTCCATGTGGGGACGAATAGGGAAGCTATCACAGGCACTTTAACTTTCTTTACTCCAGAAATGGCTTTCTGGCCTATAGCTGTTAAAAGAATCATAGAATAACCAGGTTGGAAGAGACCCACCACATGATCGAGTCCAACCATTCTCATCAAACACTAAACTATGCCCCTTAGCATCTTGTCTACCTGTGCCTTAAACACCTCCAGGGAAGGCGAATCAACCACCTCCCTGGACAGCCTGTTCCACTGCCCAATGACCCTTTCTGTGAAAAACTTTTTTCCTAATGTCCAGCCTGAACCTCCCCTGGCAGCACTTGAGGCCATTTCCTCTTGTCCTGTCCCCTGTCACTTGGGAGAAGAGGTCAGCACCCTCCTCTTTACAACCTCCTTTGTGGAGAGTTTGGTTGAAACATGGTTAATAGAGCGTGGTCACCCACCTTATCTTATGAAACTAGAGAATCAGCAAGAGCTGTGCTCGGCATGACCATATGTAGCAAGGACACTCTACCCTTGAGAAATTGCAACAGGATACAAAGAAAGAAGTAAGTTTTGAAAAATAAGCACTTTCAACCACAAGGAATGTATCGACAGGAGGGGTTGACATTCAACTGTCTAACCAATAAGGAGCTCAATGTTTGCAATATGTATTAGCTAATTAATTGTACTATAAATGTAACCAAGTAGCAAGCAATAAACGAGATTTGCTGATCACTCATATTGAGTGCCGCTTTTCTCCCACTGTTCTCCACACTCCTTTCAGGTAGTTATAATGCATAGAACATGTCTCCATTCTAGAGCATCAAACCAGCTCCAGGGGTATGAGAACAGATCCTCTATTAAGGTTGAAAGTATGCATCAGCTAGCTATAAGAAAACCAAGAGGAAGTAGAAGAAGAAAGCACGTCTTGTATCAAAATTCTTATGAACGCTCTATTTGGCTGGCTCGGGTCTCTCTCCAGTTATTGTACCTCAGTTAGTATTCTTTTTCTTTCAAAGCCCATTTAAATATCACACTATAACATATGATATAAAAATTCAGGTGTCTTAGCTAGAAAATGTCATTGGAGGTGCTGTTTCCATAATACTCATTCTTATCATCAGAAACAGAATAATGGCTGCATTACTTATGATTACTGTAATTAAAGTAGTGTTTTATAAATGTTTTCTGCTTTTACCAAATGGCAACTTATTCTTGAAGGCATTAGCAAAGTAGAGTGGGGTATGACAGTCATAACTCACTAGAATTAAAATGTGAAAACATGATGTGATACTACAGCTGGGCAAGTAGGTGTTTAAGTGATATCTCTGTTCTTTCTCTTCCTGATTTTTCTCTACCAAGATTTTTCCTTAGGTCTTAGAGATTCTAGAAACCCCACTGATAACACACCTATACTCTGAAATGCTGAGACATTTTTCAATTCTTTATATCTGCTGATTGACCTCCTGTCCAAATGACTGCTCTGAAAGCAGGGGTTATTTTCATCTACAGTTTAACATATTGTGGTTTAAAGTTCAGACTGTTGTGTCAGTCCATGAAGTGCTATGTAACATCAACTGCTCTGAAAAAAAAAATTCTCTATTCCTGTATATATAAAACAGGTTGTCAGAACCAGAGAGCAGCTCGTATTTCTCAGGTATTCATCCGTAAATTATGAGGAATAGCATTCATTTTATTTCACAGTAACAGTAGTAAGACAAATTCATATTAACATCTTGTTGATATATTTTAAGGATAAGTCCACTGAAAAGGTGGTTGCTACTTTGCCATCAGAATTATGCCAGCTTAAACAAGGCTGTTCAAACCTGTTAAAGGTGCCTTTCTCAGTGTGGCTGATTAACAACACCGTCCTACCTATAGCAGTGGTATTGGAACTGGTCCCTTCTAACCCAAACCATTCTATGACTATAAACAGTAGAGGAAGAGGTACGAATCAAACTTTTTACCCCCTGCAAAGACATTCATGAAATATACCACAGAAAAGATTTTTAGTGTACGGATAGCCCTCTTCTCCCTCCCCCAAAACCCTATCAGAATCATTCTTGTTCCACCCAGCTTATGGGGTTAACATTCATACAGACTGCAGTCCTGGCAAACAGCTCAACAGCTTAATATGTGAGTCAATTGTTATGGAAAGCTGGAAAACCTTAACTATCATTGCTCTGGATCCTTTAGTAGCATCATCTAATCATGCTATAACAAGGCTTGCTTTCTCTTGGTTTCAAAAGGATGCAGGATCACACCTACTGGGAATAATCCTTTCCTGTTCATTATAGTATGGTTTACATAGCATGAAATGTTGAATTAGAGGGCTTGCTAACACACCATAAAACAATGGCATCTTTGCATGTGAAATGATCTCAAAATTAAAAAAAAAAAAATTAGAATCTTAATAGCATTCCAGACCTTATAATATATTCCATGTATATTGTAAACTGTGTAATATTTACCTCATATTCAAATATATACAACCTTCTGATGCATTCTCAATATAATTAAGACATATCTATAGCTCATAATGGGAAGTTTTACTCACCAGATAGGATTCTGTCTTGATAAAAACACATATGCTCTTATGCATAGAAACCTCACTAAAATACTGTTGGAATAATAATGTACACAAAGCCCCAGCAGCATTGGTGCTTTTCTCATTATAGCTAATGGCAAAACCTCATTGATTACAAAAGGAGCTCTTTTCAGTGAGAGTTTCTGCTAACTTGTACTGCAGGCCAAATTATACCTCTGCAATCTCTGGAACCCTTAGTATTTTCCATCGCCACATCAACAGCTGCTAGCAAGTGCTCAGGCTGTTTTCAAGTGCATGAGTCTCAGCCGATGTCCCCAGCCAGCTTGCTCCACGAGGTCACATCTGAAATACACGTTCCACTGTTTGAATTGATGTTTCCCTCCCATCTCATAAATAATCTCAGCAGAGATTTATACCAACTCAAATGAAAGATGCACATAACATGGATATTTAGGTGCAAATGCTTGCTTTTGGAGTAGTAGATCAATATAATAAAAGATCAGTGGCAGGCTTATTTTAGCTGAATAAGGTTTAATTACCAAAATACAGAATAGTAACATAGTCACCAATTTAAATTAGACAGTGTTTAGTTTAAATAATGTTTTGTGTTAATTTGACTCAAATTTAGTTTGATTAGGTATCAAATAAAAGCATGGAAGGACAGGGTGGGGAGGCCCTGGCTCAGGTTGTCCAGGGAAGTCATGGCTGCCCCATCCCTGGAGGTGTTCATGGTCAGGTTGGATGGTGCCTTGAACAACCTGATCTGGTGGAAGGTGTCCCTGCCCATGAAAGTGGGGTTGGAACTGCATGGGCTTTAAGGTTCCTCCCAGCCCAAACCATTTTATGACTCTATGACAGCAGATGACTATTTCCTCCATGTAGATCAACAACAAGCGTTGTTTGCCATTTGTCATTTTTCTTAAATTAAAAGACATTTAATTATTTCATTATTAATTAGTGCTAGTTCAAATACAGATATTGAAGTCCAAAACTTCCTATCAGCGTCTGTTCCTTTCCAAATGTGCAAATTTTCCCATTTTCTTGGTTACTCATTCAAGGAAGATACCCACAATGTAAGAGTTCAATTGTAATAGATCCTGGAGTAGAAAGATTTTTAAAATCACTCCCCCTGAGGTGTTCCTGAACTGAAAAACTCCTAAGCTTCCAAATAAAATCTTTCAATAAAGATTTGCATAGGTTTACAGGGGAGCTGCTGTTCGGAATCTTATCCAAACTGCTCTCTGATGGGTATAGATGCACACACAGAGCCTGTTTCAGATTTTGTCCTGGGTCGCTTGCTTTACAGGAAGATGTGAGGAGCTATCAATGTAAATGGCAAGTTGTGAAGAAAAAAAATGTCTACAATGTCAGTTCCTTTCCAGGCTCTGACAAATCTGGTGATTCTCATTTAGTCCTGCGACAGGAAGGCACTGATTAAGGCAAATTCCTCCTGTCCTCAAATAAGTTATTTTATCCATTTCTGTGCTAAAGTCTCTGTACTCTCCATTTGTTACATTGAGTGAAATAGCCAATTTTTTTCTTTTGCTGGCATATCAGCTTCTTCCATTTCTCTGTTGCTGAAGAAGACAGAGTTCATTACGGCAATGAAGGGATAAAGTACATGGTCCTTCTTCAGTCTGTGTTATCTGCAGATATGGGACATGATTTATAACAATGACAGCAGCAAATGCCTTAGGTACCACTAACCATAGAGGGGAAAACTGCAAAGAAGCTATCAAAAATGACCATAAAGACGACTACTTCTTCTTTGACTACTTCATCATCCTTATCATCATCATTATCATTATTATTATATCTGTTTTAATGAGGTATGTGTTCAGTGTGCTAAGCCAGAACAAGTAATACTAACAAAATTTAGCTACCCTGGAAAGAATCTATTATCTTTAACGAAGACATGCACAGCTTTACTAGCAGTCTGTAATGACAACGTACATTGTACAAAGACTTTTTATGTTGTAACTGGATAAAGAGTTAAAGCTATTATCAGACTGACAAAGCTGCTGACATAAAGTATGCCGGCAATTATTTTAGGATATTGACAGCTATATTTCTCACATGCAGAATTTAAACTCAATAGCTGCTCTTTCCAATGCCCATGTGTAATTCTCATGAGCAATGTCATAAACTCTGTAGAGCAGTGGAAAAGCCTGTTGGATGCATTTTGCAAAGGGCTAGGCTTAAAATGTTTTGTTATTATTAAGGAATATACTTTGTACAATCTCAAAGTTACCTGCTTTGTTTTCTTCACGTTCCATTAGGTGCTTCTGCGGAATCTCAAAAGCTAAGCCCAGTTATCTACTGTCTCATAGAAATAAGAGCAAGAAGGATTGGAGATACACGACACATAGGAAGTCCACTAGTGAAGTTCATTAATTCCACAGGGATCCAGATACTGATGTGGATGTGGATGTGTATGAAATTGGCAGAAGATTATGTGTGGGGTGAAAGTTCATCGCAGAGGCAGTTTTCCTGTCAGAAATTTTGCTTTCAGAAGTGCATAATGAGATATCCACATCAGTTCCTGACACCAAAAAAAAGTTAAGGAACTAAGTTATGCCAAGAAACAGCAGCTAATGTCTTGCTTCACAGTGGAATGTGTACTTTAATTTTTAATGTATTCTAGTACTTTACATTATTTCATTACATATGTTGCAGAAGTATTAACCTGAGAATGGTTGTACCGGATGACAGCAGCAGCCAGACTCTCTAGAAAACATCTTCACTCCCATAGATGCAACAATCATAGAATCATAGAATCTGCAGGTTGGAAGAGATCCATTGGATCATCAAGTCCAACCATTCCTATCAAACACTAAACCATGTCCCTCAGGAGCTCATCCACCTGTGCCTTAAACACCTCCATGTAAGGTGAATCAACCACCTCCCTGGGCAGCCTGTTCCAATGCCCAATGACCCTTTCTGTGAAAAACTTCCTCCTAATGTCCAGCCTAAATCTCCCCTGGTGGAGCTTGAGGCCATTTCCTATTGTCCTGTCCCCTGTCACTTGGGAGAAGAGGTCAGCTCCCTCCTCTCCACAACCTCCTTTCAGGTAGTTGTAGAGAGCAATGAGGTCTCCCCTCAGCCTCCTCTTCTCCAGGCTAAACAACCCCAGCTCTCTCAGCCGTTCCTCATAAGGCCTGTTCTCCAGCCCTTTCACCAGCTTTGTTGCTCTTTTCTGGACTCGCACCAGAGCCTCAATGAAATAACACTGCCCAGAAAGAGACTTCCTTCCCCATAAATACCTTGCCAAGTATTCACAGCTTAATATCTGCTTGATTTGGAGGTGCACGCAGTTCCCCTTCACCAAGCACTGATAGACTCATGCTTCAAAGACCCACTTGCAAATCCAGGCATACTCTTTGCCACCACAAAACCTGCAGCAATGAATATGTCAATGTCACTTTTTTTGCTACATAATATTTTTTCTTAGCTTGAAACTCAAAAATCTCTTTGGATGTCTCTTTTCCTCTTTATTTTGAGAACTAGGATAATTTTTTTTCCATTCATCTTCTTTACATCATTCATGAATTCAGGGAGCTCAGTATTCCTCTATAGTTTTCTCTTGTCTGGCTTTTATCTCTAGTTACTCACCTCTGAACATCCTTATTAGAACCAGAAGTTCTCATATATCCTTTCGTAAGGCTGAGGGCCTCTGACAAGGCACAGCAATGAAGACCAAGTTCCCTGGATTTGTACAGTAAAGTGTTTCTATTCTATTTTGTATTTGTTTCCCAAGAATTCCCAACATCTTATTTACCTTTTCAATGACAGTAAATATTACATTGACTGATTAAAAAAAGTATTCAGAAGGGCAGTGAGAGCTAATAAAGAGTCTATACACACACAGTTAAACTGTTAGCTATCAATCACATTTCTTCTCTCTTTGTATACTGGATTTGCATTTGCCATGCTACAGCTCCCTTTAGCTGGCTTTGATTTCATCACCTCAAATAACTTGGGTCACCCCATTTTTTTTCTTTATAGATAACAAAGGAATATCCCACTGGCAACCTCCTTCTGGTGGTAAACCCAGCACTTGGTCAAACACCTCCTCTGAGGACAGGCTGAGAGAGTTGGGGTTGTTCAGCCTGGAGAAGTGAAGCCTCTGGGGAGACCTTATAGCAGTCATCCAGTACCTGAAGGGGGCTGGAAGGAGGGGCTCTTGTTCAGGGAGTGTAGGGACAGCACAAGGGGGAGCAATTTTAAGCTTAGAGGGAAGATTTAGATGAGATCTTAGGAAGAAATGTTTTCCTGTGAGGCTGGAGAGGCCTCAGCCCAGGTTGCCCAGAGGAGTTGTTCCCCATCCCTGGAGGTATTCAAGGCCAGAGTGGATGGAGCTTGGAGCAGCCTGATCTAGTGGGAGGTGTTCCTGCCCATGGCAGGGGTATTGGAGCTGGGTGAAGCTTTGAGGTCCCTTCCAACCCAAACCATTCTACAATTCTATGATTCTTTCCCTTTGTTTTCTGTTATTTGGTTCTTAATTCAGAAGTGAACTGTTCCTTTCATCCCAGGGTTACTAAATGACTTCACAAAGGACCTTTACCAATGCTTTCTGAAAACCCTAGTATGCCCTAATTATATAGCATCTTTACCTTGTGAGGTCTTTGCTAGTGTTAATAGAAGTGTGAGGTAATGAGATCCCTTTTGCAGAGAGTCACCTCTTCTCTAGTATGTAAAGCTACCTGTGTGCCTATGAATTGTATTCTTTATTGCAGTTTTTCCTGGTTTGGCAGGTGTGTGAACCAGACTTAAAATCAATCTGCAGTCATCCCTGGATTCAACATGTAGACATCCCAGTCTCTGAACCTCTAGTAACATTTTGAGGAACAGGTAACGTGGCACGTTACTACAAAAGCAATTTCATATTTAACATCTTTTATGGCTTCTTCAGATTAAGATTTCACAAATCAATGCCTGTTTTTTTAAAAAAGCACCAAACAGTGCTGTTGGAGGAACATCTTTGATCACCTTCTCCATAAATGCTGATGCAGCCAATAAATCTGTAGCTAAAAAGTTAAATGTATCTTACTTGGATAAACAGTCTGCTTCAAACAACTCTCTCAAAATCTTCCCAGATTCTGATGGGATAAAAACAGGTTATGCTACTAGTTTTCATATCTCTAACAGGACAATCCACTTATATGTTTAGCAAAAGATTGGGCTTATTCATAGTTGCTTGCTTGGAAAGAATTTATACTTTGAAAGAACTTAATTTTAATTTTTTACTGACTTCCTTTACACTGCTGTGCAATTGTTTTGGCTTTTGAAGGTCATTAAAATAAAACAAAATGCTGTTCCAGTGGATTTGTTTCAACATTTTTCTTTAAAAGAAATGCTGTTCTTTATAGAATATCTCTGCTACCATTAATCTTGAACTCATACATCTCATTTCCAAATGGCAAGACACAGCATTGCATGGAATGCTGTATCTTGCATTGTGCTTATCATGCCATTTATGTAAAATGTCATAATATGGCATGAAATACTGTAGTGTTTTATTTTTAATACAGAAAAGATCTTGGTCTATTAAACAGACTAAGCCTAGCCGCTATGCGATACAGCTTGACATCTCTTATCTGTTTTATTGGATACCTTGTGTTACAAATGAACACCAAGTACAGTGAAACTATTTAATACTAAGAAAAACAGATAAGCATTCAGCATGCTAATTAGAGGAGCAGCTATTTTCTGGATCTGTCTCTTAGTCTGGAATCATTTTTCTTGGATATTGAAAACAGATGCTCTTTTAATTAGAAGCAGAAAATCTGAGTTTCAGCTAGCAACACCCAAGAGTACACTTGGTTGTATTGGAGATAAAACACAAACTTTAGATGAGTTCTACCACCTTCTGTTATGTCTGCTTATGGATACATCTGCTAGATGACATCGAATCAGTTACAGCATGTGCCTCTCCATGTGACTGTGATAGCCTCCCCTTCATGGATGGGGGTCTACCAGCCAATAAAATAACATGAGCTGCCCTTCTTTAATATCAGTGGCTGTAGCTTCTTAAAGATAGGATCCTAGATTCTATCCTTGATGCTATCTACATACAATTTAGATGACCATTGCTGTCTATTGCTATATATAGGCACAGATTTATTATTATGGGTGTGTTACCAAGAGAGCAGATCCACGCTAATAGAAGAGAAAATATTGATTCCCTCGAGTTCAAAAACATCTCCTCTAGTCTGCTTATCCTTCTCTCTCTTTTATAGCCATGACAGCAATGATAGATGCCTAAAAAATACTTAAGCCAGAATAAATCTCAGCAGAGAACACAAAATGAAAGGTGATCTCTCAAAAAAATGTAATTTTACAACAACAAAAATACAGCAAGCACCCTATTGCAAATGTCAACTTCATAGCCACAAAGAAACCAAACCACTGTGTTCACCACAGGCCATTCCATACCTGAATGTGGACTGAAAAAATGAGAAGGGGAAGGCACAGTGCTGTTTAAACACTGTCTCCTGAGGCTTGGGCAGCTATCCCAAAATAATAGCCAGCAAGTCATAACAGAAAGCATGGCCTGGACCTTAAGCCCTGTCAGCTCTATATAAAGTAAAACATACCTATAACATTTTTATTCCTTCCCGGTACAGGGCTGTCCATGATGACCCAGGTAAGACTGGTTCTTATCTTCTACATTGTTTTAACTTCCAAAGTTGCATCTTGTTCATCAAGAGTTTCTAACGGTAGAAACAGCCTAACTATTCTCTGGTTAAAGTCTCAGTTGGAAGCTGAGAGGTGACACAATCGATCATGATCATGAGACTTGCTTTAAAGGAAGACAAGGAGCCTGTATCTCAAGTACTCTGAAAGCCCTCAGGCCACTGACGTCTATTAAAGACTGGGAAACTCTGATGAAAGGGAAAGACAACTCCTTCTTAAGCTCCTTTAGTTACTTGAAAGAGTGAGAAGAGGAACAGGAGCTAATGGAAGAGGTTTGGCTTTAATAGGCTCACCAGTGCTAATGACACCTGTGGTTATTAGCTAACTCAATACACTCTCACTGGGTTTGAATAAAATCTTGAGGTGCTTCAGATTCTACTGCCATGTGGCAATGATGAAAAGTACCCAGACAAGCTTGCAGACCTTCGCCTTAAACAGCCCATGGGTCATCTGAATGCAGACGGTAGCTGCCTGTTACTATAGAGAGGACAGTGTGGGAGGCAAGCAGGAGAGTTTTAAATAGGCTTTCAGACCTCAAAAAAAACCTGAGTCAACTGCAGAGAATAAGGAGAGTGAAGGGAAGGAAAACTGATATAGAGAGATGCATAAGCAGACTGGCAAGACTTGTGACAGTTGGTGTTTTCCTTGTAGCCTCAGCTTGTAGAATTAAGGGTCTGAGGAGAGAGACTCATTTGATTTAATACTGAAATATTTCCAGCTCTTGACCAGGTCATTTCAACATTAAAGTTGCAGCAGCCTTTCTGAACTTCCACATCAGTTTAATGAAAATAATTAACCCTTTAGAGAGGTGGAAAATGAGTTCAGGAGAGAGAACATTTAGACAATTTAGCTGTTAAAAGTAAAAACTTCCTTATTGTAAATATGGTCTTGTTTTAAGTACTACTGTGACAGAATCACATGAAGTATAAAGGGAACCAGCAAGGCTGTGGAGAGCAGAAAGCTAAACAGGAATAACATAAGAAAATACTGTGTTTTCCTCACACTGTATTTGCCTTGATAAATAGTATTTAAAAGCCAGCTACAAATTACACAATGTTGTCCAAGTGACTCTAGAAATCACGGTAAGTGGGGCTGGACAATACTTTGTAGCTGTGTCGGGATCTTGTATGCCAAGAAAAAGATGTGTTCCTTCCAAGGAAGGATTTGAACTTTTCTTTTGTTTAACTCCTTCTTTTCAAATTCAGAGAAATGAGTTCTGGTCTCATATTGATCATTGCTCCAGCTCTGAGGATTCTCAAGCACTCTGCAAATCTGAATTCTTTCTTTCATACCCAGGAGTTGCAAAACCAACCTCATACCTGCATTACAGAAGAATAAATGCTGGCTTGGGCATACCAAGCTCAAGGTCACACAGCAAAGGAGGAGAAGATCTTGGAATAAACCAAAACAAGCCTATAATTCCTGGTCCCTCTTGGCTGGCATTCTTTCCTATTCCTATGCTCGAGTCTGATGACTGTACAGCACTGTAAATACCAGCCAGTCCTTCAGCACAGAAGGACAGGGTTTGCTTTAATGCTATTTTTAGTTAAGCAGATCCCACTTTTAAATCTGCAACGCCTTCATTTTCAATATCGTGATTATGTTTAATGTTCCATAGGAAGATGAGGGGATTAGTATGAATCAGAAAGCACAATGCAGCGTAGGCAGTACCACGCTGCCTTCTGAAACAGCAGCACAGAGCAAGCGGGAGCTTCATAGGGGGCTTTGCATGGGGAGGAGGTATTAGGCAGCTGGACCCATCAGCTGGGTGCCTCATCAGGCAGCTGGTTCTAGTGGAAGGTCAAAAGCACTGTTTACTGAATCTGTAAATTACTAATTATTCAGCTCAGTAAGCGAGGGAGGCTAGTTGCCTGTGTGCAATATTCTCCCTCCCATCAAGTCTAAGCGCTAATGGAAGAACAGGAATTCTCAGCTATGTTTTGATAGGTAGAAAACATTCAAGTACCATAAAAAAGGGCATAAAAAGCTATCATGTGTAGGTCACTAGTAAGTCTGAGCACACTTGCATGTTTGTCAGAGAACAGCTGTAGGAAATAAAGTCCTGCCATGCTCTGAATAAAGCAGCATTCAGTCTGCAGAGAGCCTGGGGTTAGGCAGCCTGGCTAACCAAGAGATAGGAAGATGCAGCCCTTGTGTCCAGACAAAACAGCAGCCCTGGAAGGGTTATGCAAGGGCCTTCATTCCCCTTCACAGCATTGAGGAGAAGCAGCTGGAGAGCCCATCTCTGAGCTGGGAAGACTGCAGATGTACTGCCCATCAGAAGTTGTGGGAGCTATAACCCAAGGCCAGAGGCTGCCAAGAAATGAAGTGAGGAAACAGTCTACAACAGGAGGATCAGAAAATAATTATACAGTGGGCCTTGAACGAAACCCAGATGAAAGCCTGGGAAGAATATATCCTGCTCTTAGTTAGCTTGCACTCTCTTACAGTAGCTGAGTGACATAATCTG
This sequence comes from Coccyzus lansbergi, assembly GCA_033558105.1. NCBI lineage: Eukaryota > Metazoa > Chordata > Aves > Cuculiformes > Coccyzidae > Coccyzus > Coccyzus lansbergi. The sequence goes on along the minus strand of JAUMJK010000178.1, from coordinate 158,801 downwards.
CTGAAGTGCATCACTGTATAGGGAAATCTCTGCTACAAGAAGAATCAAAGCATGATATTTCTGGAAGGAGTAAAGTTAAAGGATGCAGTTTCACTCTTTAGGGAATCTTTGTTGCAACATCTACAAAGACACTTCAGGATTGGACAGAAAAACAGATTAACCCTTCCCTGTACTTGACTGCTTAAGCAAGAATGGGAATGGAGATTAATGAATTAGAAGAGTTTCTCAGTATAAAGACAAGGAGGGTCATGCAGAAAAAAAAATCAAGAAAAGAGGAATTATAGGTAAAGTCAATGTTTGGCAGAGAGAGATGGAAATAAAGGTCGACTCTAGCAGATGAACGAGACAGTGCATTTTCCAGAATACTGGAAAAACAGAAGCAAGCAAGACAGGTGGGAGGGCCCTAAAATGCGTGAGTGGAAAAAATAACACAGTAATGAAAAGCAGCCATTAAATCCTACAGAGAGATGTGAACAAACGGTAGTGTTTCAGAAAAAGCTCTACTCCAAGATGTCTCAGAGTCAGTCACTCAGTCTTTACAAACAGAATCATAGAATGAATTGTAGACTCACAGAATGGTTTGGGTTGGAAAGAACCTTAAACATTGTCCAGTTCCAACTGCTCTGCCATGGGCAGGGACACTTCCCATGGGATCGGGTTGCTCAGAGCTTCATCATCTTGACCTTGAACTCCTCCAGGGGTGGGACATCTATGACTTCTCTGGGCAAGCTGGGCCAAAGCCTCACCATCCTCACAGGAAGAAGTGAAGCCTCACTGAAGGCTTTACAGACAGTTTTCAGATACTAGAAAAAGGGGAAGGGAAGTGATGTATTAGTGAGAAGAAAAGTATCCTGCTAGATATGGCAAAAAGAGATAGGTTTGTGATGGCAGCTTTCATTTTTTTTGATTCTGGTTGTGTATCAGAGAGAGAATATATACATGAGATAAAGTGGCTTTGAAATTACAACACTAGATGGCTTTTTCTTCCCTTCTCCCTTATTTATAGGGCTGGGCTTTCATACAGACTTCCATGGAAAGAAGCAATTCAAGAAGTTCAAGACTTTTTCATTTACAATTTGATTTGCAGTCTCTGCATTACCCTGAAATGCATGAAATGACACCTGACGTGTTGAAAGATCTGTTTCAAAAGTGAGAGGCACTGCCAGCTTCTCAAAGCATTTCATGCAGCTCAGGATGCAGTGGACAGGTCCTTATACTAAGGCTCTGCCAAAGAGTATTCTAGTCTTGCTGCACAAATACAATGCACACATGCTCAGAGCAGATGTGAAGCTCTTCCTCAGCATAATATATAACATTATTGTGCATCTTGGATTTTTCTACAGGTGCAAGTTAAGAGCTCATGTCAACACGTGGTTTCTTGTTGTGGTTTTACAGAAGGCAACTTCCATGAGGGACTGGAGCTTTTAAGAACACTTTAAAAAAACCATAATTCACAATGACGTGTTGCGTAGTACAGACAAAGTACTTGAAAACTGGTGTTTATACGAAATGCCAGTACCCTCACTGAAGGTGTGTGCCAGAGGCAGCTACATACAGATCAGTGGGGCATTAAATCAGCACAGGAGCTGATGTCTAAGTGGCTTGAAGAACAAGGAGAATGGGCAGTGGCTTACATTCAGTTCAGTTAGAGAGACGTTTTCTTTTAACTGTTACTTTAAAAGCTGTTGGGTTATAAATGAAATAACATCACCAAGAAATGACTGAAGAGAACTATGGGAAAAATTAAACTGGCAGAACTACTGTGGACTATAAAGCAAACAGAAGAGGCTGAAAGGCCGGCAACTGTATACTATGTGCAACCATGTTCAGGAACTGCTTCTCCTTTGTTTTCATCTTCTCCCAATCATAAAAGAGCAGAAAAGGACATGAATCTGTTAAAAATGTCCCTGCTCCTGCAGAAGGGTTTGACTGGTTGACCAGTAAATGTCTCTTCCAACCGAGAGCATTCTATGATTCTATACACAGATCCAGGGAAAATCTAGAGATGAACATCACACTTACCACACCGTTTCCATATATACCCTCAGTCTGAGCAGAATCTTGACTCCTTTGTGCATTTCACCTCAGTCACCTTCTGCAATAAATTTCATCACAATTTGCCTTCTGAGATTAATAGAACAATCAAGAAGCGACACTTTAAAGTGAAAAGCAGATGGAGACTCTCATGCTGTTGAATAATGTGGTTATTGATCTTCAGTTATTGGATTGAACAGCACAATGTGATGAATTGAGTTGCAATGATTTTAGCACATCTTTTCAGAAAACTATAAATACATGCTATATGGTTTTGCTGTATTTTCTGCAGAGGAACCTCGGTTGCTTTCACCACAGACTGGAAGCTTTGTTTGGAAAAGATGGGTAACAGTGGGATACGGAGTTTGTCTGACCTGCTAGCAGCCCCCTTTGCCAGTTTGTCAGCACCTCTGCTGCATTGCCTCTGCCTCACCCAGCCCCAAGCTGAGTTTCCAAACTCCATTAGAAATCAACTGCCAAATAATTACTGCAGTGCTTGGCTTCAGATCTAAGTCAGGAAGTGCTAAGTCATCAGCTCTATGAGACATAAATTATCAGTTCTGGTCAGTTTCAATGTAAAAACATGAAAGCCTTATCTTCTTGAAAGCACATCTAGACATAAGGTAAATCCAGTCAAATTAAAACAAAACTTTCTGATGGAAATGTGTAATGTTTGTGGTCCCTTTAGCACAAAGGGGAACATGGATAATGATGCCTTTGAGAAGGAGCAGTACTCACTCCATCCTGGATATGCTGGTTATGGTCTAAACCTAGTCTGAAATGCAGGAAGATTTTTACAGTGGAACTTCTTGATATTCTTAAAATAATCTTGAACACTTTCCTTCTCAGAGTTCCATCCTCTCCTCAATTTGTGACTGACTACAAGGGAAAAGTAGCATTTAGACATAGGCCCAGGAGATAAACATACTAGGACATACATTTTGTTTACAAATTCTTGAATCATGGACAGGTTTGGGTTGGAAGGGACCTTAAAACCCATCCAGTTCTACCCTCCCTTCTACTCAAAGGCCCATTCAACCTGGCCTCCAGGGATGGGGCAGCCATGATTTTCCAGTTCTCACATTTCCTAATATTCCCCAAGTAATTTCTGCAAAATTATTTTAAGCGAAAGGCTCTGAGCAATTTAAAACTTTTTGTCACCATAGCCCTGTAAAGCTCTTGATAAATTGCTCATGTGAGCTGTTTCCATCGCTTTGAGTGAAACCAGGCTCCTTTTGCAAATAGTTGTGTCTTGGAGTCCAACATTTGCCTTCTTTAAATACTTTTACTTGTCTAAGATTAGCTGGTTCATAAACATTCTTTGCCACAGATCTTTTCAAACCTCTTTGCTAAAATGCTTTGTAAAGGGGACACTACTACTCACAGATAAAATTCTCTGTTTTCTTAAAACAGAGACAAAATGTACTTGCAGTTACTTATCCAACTGTGTTAATAAGATATTAATCAAACAATAACAAACATTTGTCCAGTTATTGTGCAGACTCTGATACTGTTCCACTTAAGTATCTCATAATCACAGAATCAATAGGATGGAAAAGAACCCCTAGGATTATCAATAACTTTATCCAGAAAATGATCCTGTGAGGAAAGGATGCACCTATGCTCCTAATTTACAGAAGTCTGGATGTGTTGATGGATGTGAACCTCAGCATGAGCTGGCAATGTGCACTTGAAGCCCAGAAAACCAACCATGTCCTGGGCTGCATTTGAAGCAGAGCAAGGGAGTGGATTTGGCCCCTCAGAGACGTCACCTGGAATCCTGTGTTCAGTTCTGGAGTCCTCAGCACAGGTAGAATGTGGATCTGTTGAAACAAGTCCTGAGGAGGCCACAAAGATGATCCAAGTGCTGGACCACCACCCCTGTGAAGACAGGCTGAGAGAGTTGGGATTGCTCAGCCTGGAGAAGGGAAGGCTCTGAGGAGAACTTAGAGCAGCTTCCAGTACTGAAAGGGGCTCTGGGAAAGCTGGGGAGGGACTTTTGATCAGGGAGTACAGTAACAGCCTTTGGTATGTTTCTCACAGCATTCTGCTTAGGAAACTGTCAGCCTCTGGCCTGGACAGGCACACACTCTCCTGGTTCGAAAACTGGCTGGATGGCCGGGCCCAGAGAGTGGTGGGAAATGGAGTTTACTCCAGCTGGACACCAGTTATAAATGGGGTTCCCCAGGGCTCAATGCTGGGTCCAGCCCTGTTCAATGTCTTTATCAGTGACCTAGATGAAGGCATTAAGTGCTCCATTAGCAAGTTTGCAGATGACACAAAGCTGTGTGCAAGTGTGGATCTGCTGGAGGGTAGGGAGGCTCTGCAAAGGGATCTGAACAGGCTGGACCGCTGGGCTGAGTCCAGTGGGATGAGGATTAACACAGCCAAATGCCGGGTCCTGCACTTGGGGCACAACAACCCTGTGCAGAGCTACAGACTAGGAGAAGCCTGGCTGGAAAGCTGCCTGGAGGAGAGGAACCTGGGGCTGTTGGTCGACAGCCGACTGAACATGAGCCAGCAGTGTGCCCAGGTGGCCAAGAAGGCCAATGGCATCTTGGCTTGTATCAGAAATGGTGTGACCAGCAGGTCCAAGGAGGTTATTCTCCCTCTGTACTCAGCACTGGTGAGACCGCTCCTTGAATCCTGTGTTCAGTTCTGTGCCCCTCACCACAAGAAGGATGTTGAGGCTCTGGAGCGAGTCCAGAGAAGAGCAACGAGGCTGGTGAAGGGACTGGAGAACAGGCCTTCTGAGGAATGGCTGAGAGAGCTGGGGTTGTTTAGCCTGGAGAAGAGGAGGCTGAGAGGAGACCTCATTGCTCTCTACAACTACCTGAGGGGAGTTTGTAGAGAGGAGGGAGCTGGCCTCTTCTCCCAAGTGAAAGGGGACAGGACAAGAGGAAATGGCCTCAAGCTCCGCCAGGGGAAGTTCAGGCTCAACATAAGGAAAAAATTCTTCACTGAAAGGGTCATTAGGCAATGGAACCTTCTGCCCAGGGAGGTGGTTGACTCACCTTTTCTGGAGGTGTTTAAAGTGTGGGTGGATGAGGTACTGAGGGGCATGGTTTACAGATTGGTGGGAATGGTTGGACTTGATGATCCGGTGGGTCTCTTCAAACCTGGAGATTCTATGATTCTATGACAGGACAAGGGGCTGAAAGAGGGGAGATTTAGATGTGATCTTAGGAAGAAATATTTTCCTGTGAGGGTGGAGAGGCCCTGGCCCACATTATCCAGAGAAGCTGTGACTGCCCCATCCTGGAGGTGTTCAGGGCCAGGCTGGATGGGGCTTTGAGAAACCTGATCCAGTCGGCGATGTCCCTGCCCATGTGGAGGGTTGGAGCTGGGTGGGTTTCAAGGTCCCTTTCAACCCAAACCATTCTACATTTCTAAAAGGCTGAGCAAGGTCTGGAGAGGTCATACAGCCTCCCAGGGATTGCCCAGAGCTTTCAACAAAAAGCAAAGTACAACCATGGAACAGTTCTTTATTGAGAGGGAACAAAAAGAAAACAATTTTACTGATTGATTCTCTCCAATCTACATCGCTCAACTATTAACCTTTTTTCTTATTTGTCAAAAAATAATCACACAAAGAGAGCACAAAATGTAAACTGCCGGTAGTGAGGCTGGTGCAGTAGGTAAAAATCACAGGCTAACAGGAAATACACAACTTAAGTACTAAACAGAGACTCAATCAGACCAAAATTTTGTGTCAAAATTATCAAAATGGAAGTGACTAGCAAACCAGATCAGTGTCATACGCTATGATTTATAGTTGGGTCAAAACTATTAAACACAGACTGTAGGATCTTACATGCAATACACACAAATACCTGAGTGGACTTATAGGAAGAGCCAGGAACACTCCTGATGCTTCAGACATTCAATAGCTAGAAATAATCAGGCACGGGTGCCCAGAGGGGAATAAAAAAAAAAAAAAACCTGGATAGGACACAGAGCTTTGGGAAAGGCAGATGCTTGCAAAGGTGTGTTCAAAGAGAAGAAAGGAAGCTATTTAAAGCTCATCAGTAAAAAAGCAAAAATACTCGATGTCTGGGGGGGCTACTAGAATGAAACTGTGTGCTGGAGAGAAGTCCTGCTCTGCAGAGGCCATCTTATCCAGCCTCAGCACGAGCTTGAAGTTGTTGTTCCACCCCACAGTAAACTCTTAAACCCATCCTCTGGAAGAACTGAGCAGGCTTTGTTGCTTTCTCATTGAAGCAAGGCTGTGAAGGTAGAAGATGAAGGTGTGTTCCTTGAGCCACAACAATTAATGACTCTTATCCTGAAAACGGGAATCCTAGGTCCCTGTGTCCTGGTGAAGATCCAAGAGGAGACGTGGTGTCAAAGCTGTAGCCCTGGAAGGCTACAAGATAAGAGCTGAGAAGGGGCTGCAAAAGGAACAGAGAAGCAACAGCCTTCTGAATGGCACTCAAAGCATTTAATGCTGTCAGAGTCTTTTAGGAATATTCCAGGCACGAATTTTTGTTTTAGTCTCTCTGACACTTTGTCTAGTTTCTGAATCCCAGTGGAATTGAGGTAGGATGTATTTTGGCACATCATGAAAAGTCCTAAACTATTGCAGAAGATTTACTTAGATAATTTTACCTAAAAAAAAAAAAAAAGCAAGAGTCTTTGCAAGTATCCAATTTACTTTTAACTTTGAAGCTAAAAAATTACAAATGCTTCAGCCAGCTAAATATTTATAATAGCTTGCTGTATGCAGGCAACGCATAACGCCTTCCAAGTACTTTAACAAGCTGGAAATAGAGAAGCAGTCAAAGCTCAAAAAGCCATATTTGGGGTGAAAAATGGAAATTGTTTAAAACCACCACCATCAGGTGGAAGAGAAATGACATGCTTTAAACTATTGGCTATTTTAAGTCAAGCGGGCTGTAAGGATTGTAGTCATCATGGAAGCACAGAGTGGTTTAAAGCCCACCCAGTTCGACCCCCCCTGCCATGGGCAGGGACACCTCCCACTGGATCAGGCTGCCCAAAGCCCCATCCAGCCTGGCCTTGGTCCATCTCCATGGGCTAGGCATCCAGGAGTTCTCTGAGCAACCTGGGCCAGGGTCTCACCCCCCTCATTGAAAAGAATTTGTTCCTAATGCCTAATCTAAATCTTCCCCCTTCCAATTTAAAGCCATTTTCTCTTGTCCTATAACTACATGCCTTTGTAAAAAGTCATCTATCCCTATGGCGCTCCAGGAGCCAGAGCTTGGGAACAACCACTCTACAGCACTGCTCTTGCTCCTTCCTGCCATGTCCTGGGTTTCCTGGCACAGAAACATCCCCTAAAAAAATATTTACTCTCCAAAATTACATGTGAGATGCTCAAAGCATGCAATGTAATTATATTAATTTGTCTTACAAAGTTGTAACGTGGATGGTCTTCATTTACAGACAGTTTATCCTTATACTCAATGCTCACTTATCTACCACTTGGATTTCTTCCCTGACCGCCACAGCCCTTTGATAGCCAGATGTCTGCAGGTAAAGGGACAGCACAACAGCAATACCAGAAGGTGAAAGCCCTGGGCTCTTGCCAGTGCATGCCTATACCTTCTGCAGATATAAAACATCTTTGTGAGAACTTCACGATGCTGGCAGAAGAAGCCAGAAGATGTGTATTCCAGAGATGCTCCAGCTGTCACTTGACAGGAAAGCTTACCACTGCAGACCTGACCTCAGCTTTCACTGCTCTGGGTAGTCTTCAAAAATCAACTTCTACTTTCTACCATGTCACAAAACATTGTTTTCTTTACTGGGAAAGAAAAGAGGAGCACTCTTTTGCTTTGCAATCAATAAATTTCTCTTCAGAGGCAGAACTTCGGGTAAAGAGGCACACAGCTAATTGCCCTAAGTGCTTGAATATTTGCATTAAAATCATCTATATGTATTCCATTAGTCAATTTTCTGCAGCTTAGCTACCTGAAATTGCTAAATGTCTGCAAAATGCAAAGTTTCATTCCATCAAAAATTGCATTGTAAAACAAATGCCCTTTGTTTTTTCCTGTTTTTGAAGTCTGATCACCAAATGCAGTATCTGTATGTGCAGAAATTTCATGAGAGATGCAGGACACAGACTCATAGCAAGGTTTTTCCACAAGCAATGAAAATGCATTTGACCATTCATCGAGGCTACCGAAGAACCCACCAACCCAGACAGTGCAGGGAGAGAGGGGGGAACCGCTGCTTCTCTCTTGTCACTTCACCACTGAGGCTCAGATAAGTGCTGTGAAGCACCAGTCATTCTTTGAGCAACAAATAACAGACTATGTGAGCTGGCAATGTGTACTTGCAGCCCAGATTGCCAACCATACCCTGGGCTGCATCAACAGCAGTGGAACCAGTGGGGTAAGGGAGGGCATTGGGCCCCTCTACTCTGCTCTCATGAGACCTCAGCTGGAGCTCTGTGTCCAGTTCTGGAGTCCTCAGCACAGGAAGGACATGGAACCATTGAAGCATGTCCAGAAGAGGCCATTAAGATGATCGAAGGGCTGGAACACCTACCATACAAGGACAGGCTGAGACACTTGGGCTTGTCCAGCCTGGAGAAGAGAAGGTTTCAGGGAGACCTAAGAAAAGCCTTCAAGTACTGAAAGGGGCTACAGGAAAGCTGGGGAGGGGCTCAAGATCTTGGACTGCAGGGATAGAACAAGGGAGAATGGTTTTGAACTGAAAGAGGGGAGATTTAAATTAGATATTAGAAAGAAATGTTTTCCTGTGAGGGTGGAGAGGCACTGGCACACGTTGCCCAGAGATGTGGTGGCTGCCCCATCCCTGGAGGTTTTCCATGCCAGGTTGGATGAGGCTTGGAGCAACCTGATGCAGTGGGAGGTGTCCCTGTCCATGGCAGGGGGGTTGGAACTGGATGGGCTTTGAAGTTCCTTCCTGCCCAAACCATTCTAGAATTCGATAGCCTGAGCCACACAGCCTTCCAAGGACTGCTCAGAGCTTTTGACAAAAAGCAAAGCACAACCATGGAACAATTCTTTTTTGAGAGAAAAAAAGAAAACAATTTTACTGTTTCATCCTCTCCAATCAACACTACTTAACTATTTCTCCTTATTTGATTCTATGATTTTGTGTCTCAATTGCAACTTTGGCACATCCAGACAACCCCCTTTCACCAGATAGATATGTTATCTAAAACTTATTACATTAACTTTTTGGTCCATGTACAGCAACTTTCCCATTTGGGTTGCACAAATGAGTTCATAGCCTCTTTCTATAAGACATTATACAAAATCATACATCAAAAGTTACACCTTGAAGTCAACAAGATTGGCAAGGAAATAGAAGTGGTGTTTATTCTTTACCTAAGTGAGATGGAGAATGTCACTCCTATGGGGTAAGTCTGCATAGTTTAGATGGCCCAGTAAGAAAATACATTAAGAAACATAAAGAAGATGTATAGAACTTCGGGAAAAGTTTCTCAAGTTGGGAGGTTTGGAACTAGATGATCTTTAAGGTTCCGTAAAACCAAAACCATTATATGATTTATGCCACTTCAAGGATATAATGGCTGTAATATGTTCCTCTTTCCTCTTTAAATTGCCTGAGGTTTCCATGTGATTTCTAACACCAAACCAGGCTGACAGCAGTCTGTAAGCTACTAGCCTTCCTCCTTCTAGCCATGATAGACATCAAGAGCTTTAAAAAGGATGGAAGAAAAGTAACTATTCCAAACTATGTGGCTGAGAGGAGAATCTCGTGTTATCTATTGGTATAGCTACAGGTGAGCACTTCTTTGGAAGCACAGAGACATCCCTTGCAATCCTCATCCTAAGCTAATGTAGCTTCAGATGTACTTATTCGTGTAAGTCTCGGAGCATTCACTGAATCTCAATTAGATAAAAGAGAAAGGCAGTGACTGTGCCAAAAGGAGATGTTCTGAACTGCTCTCAGCTGGGAATCTCATTTTATGCAGCTTAGAGAAAGGCTTCTGGAAAGCAGCATATTAACACAAAACACAAACAGTATCTGAACGGGATACAATGTGACTGTGCTCACAAATGTCTCATCAATAAACATCATAAAAGATTTGCGTCAAGAAATAGTACTCCATCCACCAGCGTACGCAAACCATAGTAAATAATGAAAACATAAATAGGAGAGCAATAAGGAAGGCAGGCAGGGAGTGCACATGATATCATTGCAACACAAATAAAGCGGCAAGGTTACTGGTGAAAACAGAGGGTATTTTCCATCATAGAAATTGCGCACATCTTTCTGCTAGAAGAGAGATGAGTTCTGAAGTAAAGTGCAGGGATTCATTTGTTTATTGAAATGCTGGAGTTAAGAAAACCAAGTCCTCCGTGGTTACAGGGAGTCATTTGGGAAATATAATTTGAATTTATTTTTAACTGGAGTACTTGCACATCACACATTTCAGTGTGAACACTCCCATCAGGTTTCAAGGAGCTTTTGTTTCTGCAGCGTAATTCACTTCTAAATGCCTCTGCTCTTGAACTAGTGTATCCGTGCTGTCCATTCTGTTTTGAGTAATTAACTGTAAATTCACCTGACTACATGAACTGTCTGAAGCACCTTCACACAGACAGGAAGTAAATGAGAAAGGGAAAAGAGATGCACCAATAACAAAGAAAAAAATATGTGAAGACTATAAGGCTCTTTTTATCTTGTGCTGCAGGCAAAGCTTGCCTCTAAAGGTATTGCGTAAGGACAAATGCAGTCTTCATTTCATCCAAAAGTACAAACAACACTTCCACAGAAAATGAATATGCTATCATTCACATGGAAAAAGGATTAAGAAATTAAGTTAAAGATTAAAATTGGAATCTATTTATTCTTGAGTTCTTAAAGCACACGCATTTTCTTTAATTAGAGGCAAGCATCTACATAAGAAATACAGCCTTGTAGCTTTTAATAGCTGAAGCATAAGCATATTCACTTGTGATGGAAACTCCAGATTACATGCTCACTTCTCTTGACCTTGGAGTCACCAGCTGTAATTAACACCCTTGCATTAGGGGGGCAGTGACTTTGTAGGGAATGTCAGTAAATACAGGCGCTCTAACGCAGCTCCTGGTCACAGACTCCCTTCCATCACTAATAAAGGGGCAGGATATCGCTACTTAGAATTTGTTGTATATCAAGGCTGCAATTTTATTGTATTTTTACAGGAGAGCTGTATTTTGCTCTCTTGTATGCAACACCAGAGCTATCAAGGGACCTGCACAACAAAGACTAATCTTCCTATACAAAACAGCGGTAGAACAGAACAAAATCCCTTAGTAAGATAAGCACATATCTGACCCAGGCCTTTCTCCTTCATATTGCACCCTTTGTTCTACAAGTGTCACAGAAGGAAAAAGTAAGCAGTCTAAAAGAAAGATGTTTACATCTTGTTGGAGAATGGGATTTGTGTCCATTTCTGACCTTCATCAAGTTAAAAGTGACTGATGACTCCTCCAACTGTGGCTAGAGGCCATGCCAACATCCATCATGTGGGCTGCCCAGTTTGATAACTGTATAAACTCAGCTTTACCTCAAAGAAAAGAAAAAACCAAAACACCACAAACCCAAGAGCACTAAATTTATATTTCATCAGTCCTTCTCCATTTAAAAAAAGAAAAAAATCATGCATGTGCCTCTCTTCCGCCATTCCTCAGATACAATATTTGGTCAGGTTGCTAACAGTGACATAAAGCTGCAGCAAGTTTTGCCTTTAAGCTGAAGGAGAAACTCTATTGCCTTCAGTGGCACTGGGGAAAGAGCTCAGTCTGTTCTGGAAGACCAGAAGAAACAGGAACAGAATGATGTGAGGAGAAAACTCTGAGAAATGCTGATTGTAAGATATCAAAATGTTATTTCCTGGTATAATTATTTGCCCAGTGAGTAGTTAGACACTTTATGCAACATCATGTAGCACAGTTCTCCTGTTAAGCTACATACATAAGAGTATCAGGCCCCTTCACTCTATGACATTATTTAAGAGTGTTGAGATAGTGATTTCTAAAAATCCCTTATGATTTTCTAAAAAATTGCCTATTTCATAGAATCAAAGAATGGTTTGGGTTGGAAGGGACCTTAAACATCATCCAGTTCCAACCCCCCTGCCATGGACAGGGACACCTCCCACTGGATCAGGGTGTTCCAAGCCTCATCCAACCTGGCATGGAAAACCTCCAGGGATGGGGCAGCCACCACATCTCTGGGCAACGTGTGCCAGTGCCTCTCCACCCTCACAGGAAAACATTTCTTTCTAATGTCTAATTCAAATCTCCCCTCTTTCAGTTCAAAACCATTCTCCCTTGTTCTATCCCTGCAGTCCCAGATCTAGAGTCCCTCCCCAGCTTTCCTGTAGGCCCCGTTTAAGTACTAGAAGGCTGCTCTCTGGAGCCTTCTCTTATCTGGCTGAAGATCCTTTCTCAGCTTCCTATTTGTAAACCATAATACAGCTTCCTACCTTAAGACATCTGCTAAAACCTGTTAAACTGCATAAAAAGAACTTTTTAATCTAGGAAAACATACAGGCTCTTCCAAGAACCAAAGGCACTCAAAAAAATTTTGTGCCTGCAATCCCATCTGGTAACGTGGTGTTCTGCCTCTCACTGGTCCCTTCACTGTTAAAGGGTTTGGGTTAGTTATTTTCCTGGTTTGAAATAACAGCTTCCTGACCCATTTTCTCTCTATCTCTCTAGATTTAGCACAAATAAAAACAAGTAAGACACTTGCAAAACCCACAGAATTACAACTTTCACAAGTCTCAAAGCAAATTAAAAAATTAAGGTTAGCAAAGAAGGACTCTGGGGCCTCCAGGAGGGTGAGGAGTGAAGTAAGAAACAGAAGCAGAGCCTCAGTCCCTTCAAAACAGCAACCCAAACCACATGGAGCAAGTGCACAGCAGGCAGGGCTGGACCGCAGCCATGCTCCCTCTTGCGCCGGAGCAAGGCTGCTTCTTGTGCCCTTTGATGGTAGAGGTTAGCACTGGCAACAGGGCACTGAGCGCTTCAAAACCTGTGCACAGAGGTGTCTGTAACTTGAATAAAGAAATTTAGAAGAGAAAGGTCAGGGCTTGATACATGGATCGCAAAAGGAAAGACACGTAGCAACTTCTCATGGGGCACTGGGACAATCTGCGTACAAGACAGCAACACATGGCAGAGGAGTTTGTTGACAAGTTAGTGTCTGTATTACTTACACAGGGGCCTAAACAAAGGAAAGATGCAACTCTGGGTTTTTTTGGTTTTGTTTTTTTAAGCAAAAGGAAGTTCTATAGATCCAGTTCTGGAAGCTGGTATGTACAATGTGCATCTTTCAGTGGGAAAAAAATGCTGTCATTGCTGAATTCCGGACCTTTAAAATGTAAAGCACAAAAGTCAACATAACCAAACACTCATATTTGAAATACTTGTGCCTTAGAGGGCTCCCTCCAAAAATTTGTATGAATTCCCCTTAAAGGATTGTGGAGAGCTCAGATGATGTCATAAAAAGAAAATGCTACTCAAGCTGCGTTTACTCAGCTTATGTTTACGCAGTGAGAAAGGTGTCCGATCCGTGAAGTCTTACACAACAGTGACTTCTGCTGTGAAAGCCTTGTCATACCACCATACAGGTTATTGAGGTTAAAACTTCCTGGTATTGCTCTGATTACTCAAAATAATATTCTTTCAACAGAACTTAACAAAACGCTTCTGGCAAGAGCATTTAAAGGGCTGGTGTCTCTTTTAGTGGAACAAGGATGGAGACATAAAAATCAACCTGTTTGTTCACTGGACCTGAAACAAGAATAACACCTCTTCATTATCAGGAAATTCTGAACACTGCATTTTGAACAAGGTGGATTCAGAAGTTTTCAGGACTTACAGCTGACATCTTGATTAGGTGACATTGCATCTTACCTAAGCAAAAGCAGAGGCAGTTTTAGTGAACTTCTATTACACCTATATCCTATAAACTCTTAAAAGATTTTCCTTCCAGGGAAGAGTGCAACAACACGTTTAACAGTCTTTGCCTCCACAAAAAAAACCCAAAACATAATAAAGAAAACCCCCAAAATATAATAAAGTCACAGGCCTTGGAGGTTTGAGGAAGTTGCTTTGGCTTCTCATTTTAAAACAAATCAAATGGTTTCAAGAAAGAGCTTTACCTGCGATTAGAGTCCACAAAATCTCAGTTATTTTCTGGAGAAACAATTACTAATGAATTACCATCTGTTGCCCATGAACTAGTTAAATGTCCATTGGAAAATATTTGGTTAAACAAGAGAACTGTCTGCACCCCTCTACATTTAAAGCCATTATCTTTGTGTGTGTATTCACAAATAGGTGGAAAATAACACCCCGCACTGGCTATACACATGGAGATAGTCAGCATAAACTCTGACAAAGGCTTTCCATTTTAAGTCATACCTTTTATAAGCCCAACCTGACACTGAGCCAGCCAGCCTGATGCTCTCTCATGCTTTTTGCATACTTTAGAGACTAGATTATTAATGTCTGGTCCCAATGAAAGGTATGTGGCCATACAAGGCTTCGTATGCCTCCACACCAATTTAGAGCAATTGCTTGGATTTAACACACCAGAAATGCTGGATTAAGAGATCAGAAATATGCAGTACTTCTCAGTCTCTTCAGAAGCACCACAACTTAAACTCCCATTAATTGTGCGTTGCAGACTGCAGCATTACTTTAAGATTCAATCACATTGTAAATGCCACGCGTGGCAGCTGTTGACTTACAGTCATCACCAAGGCTGCAGGTTCTTCCCATTGATTTTACCAATACTTTCTGTCTTATGGAAGAAATTGTCATAGAATACTTATTCTTTTATCCTCTTAGACCTACACACAACTCTCTGGTTTGGACTTTTGGTTATTAAAGTACTTTATGACTTAAAAAACCAAGGGAACAATTTTCTGCCAGGCTTCTGACTTCAAGGATGGCAGTTTAAACCTCTGCTCTTAGTCTCACAAGAAACAACAATCCATGCTTTATGCAGCATAAAGTGACTGGAAACGAGATGATGCAACTATGAAAATAAATAGTGTCAGAGCTATGTGTTAGTCTGCATCAATGGAGAGTTTCTTGAATTTTAGAACACCAATTTGACAATGTAATTAATTATCTATGCATTCATGTTTCTGCTGGAGAAATAATTTTTAACATCTTTTTCACGCATTGTAGTTTTTCTACTGGCCATTCTGGGAAAAGACAGATCTAGTGTCTCTCACATACAAGAAATGCCTTTTTAACCCCTCTAATCATTACATTCTGTACCCCACACAGTAAAAATCCCCAAGCAATTATACAGTATAACTCCTTTTAAAGGGTTCTCTTTTTTTCAGAAAGTACTGGATGTTTTCCTGAATAATGAATACCAAGAAATGGGATGAAATGGCACAACAATCTTCCTCCTGCTGAAACTCAATGCCTCATTTCAATGTTTATCGAATGAAATATTGCATTCTGATTCATATAAATTTTCCAAATACAGCTTTCAGGCTCAAAATATGTTTTTAAAGTATGTTATAAAGCAAACTCAAGGTTAAACAACCATAACCCAGAACATTTGTTTGGGGTTTTTTATGTAACCTGTCAGCTCCATTCTAAACAATTATGCATGTATTGGTCATTTACTTTTCTGTGGCATCCCTCAACTGATAAGTCAGGTACTTCAGTCTGGAGTGACTACAGAATGCTGAATTCACCCTGTAAAGCAGGCCTCACTGGATTCTGATGGAAAAAACACTTACTTAAACAAAATACATGACCAGTAAGTAGCAGGGGGCAACAAAGCCATAAATCCCAAATCATTGAAATAGATCAGGTTTACATCTGGCATACCTGAAAGTTGTCTCTAGATTAAAGATCTCTTTTAATAACCCACTGGAAAACTAACAAAATATCTCTGTTTTAAAGGGCAAGATAAGACTGGGGTAGATCTGGGAATTTTCTGTAAATAGACTCTCCCTTGCTGCAATAAATGTTCTACACTAGGAGAAAGAAGCTCTGTTCTTTATGAACATGGGTTTTAATACTTGAAAAGCAGCATTTCTATTTGTTCATGTGGTAGTAAAATCTGGCTGTTCAAAGTAGCTGCATTCAATCTAGAAAAAGTGCAGAGAAGAGGTAACAGGAATGA
Organism: Coccyzus lansbergi; assembly: GCA_033558105.1. Classification (NCBI taxonomy): domain Eukaryota; kingdom Metazoa; phylum Chordata; class Aves; order Cuculiformes; family Coccyzidae; genus Coccyzus; species Coccyzus lansbergi. The sequence continues at coordinate 142,652 of JAUMJK010000178.1, read as the reverse complement.
AGAATCGTCCACTTAAAAGTCTAAGGGATAAGTTTGTTTTTGCAAAGCTAAACATAAACTGAAATGCATCATTAAGTAAATACACTGAGGCAAAGAGTTAAAATGGAATCTTCACAAGAACAAATATTGAGGTGCCCCAGACGCATTTGGTCTGGAGGTCAGATGATTTCTAAAAATAAGGGAGTTAGATTTTTAAAGTCTCATCAACAGAGCACTGAGAGCAAGAAAGAAAATTACTTTCAAACTCTGGCTTAATTGTTTCACAAAAGGATTGCTCTTTCTGAGCTCTTGCTGCAGGTAAGAGGACTAGGAAGGATTTTAAGGGCCCATGATTGCCAGTATCCAGCACTGGTTTGTTGTTGTTCCTGTTCTATCCATCACATTGTGCACTACAGACTGTCTACATCTTCAAGTGTCTGGGAGTACAGAAAATGTTAAATAAAAATTGGGCTTTAGTGAGAGAGCAGGGTGGGAAAAAGCTAGGAGAAATAAGGCTCACTTAGGGTGAGTTCCAGATTTCAGCACTCTTTATAAACTTACTTCTTGTAATTTTATTAACATCCTGAGATATAGCAAAAAAAAAGGTTAAAATTAGAATAACAGCTTATATCTAGTGAAGGTCAAGCACCATATGTGGAGCTGCGGCAGCTCACTTCAGCTATCCTTCTGCACACCTTCCCGGTGCTGTGTTATCATAGAATCAGAACAGTGCAGTGGGAAAGCCAAATTAATTCAGAGATTGCAGCTTCTGTAAGACAGCAGAGGTCATCAAATTCTAAGGCAGGAGTGTGGACTTTTCTCAAGTTGTATTCTGTTGCTTACCAAGTAGGTTCTTTTACAAACATACTGCTGACGCTGCTGGAAACACAGTAAGGCATCACTTTCAGAAAGTGCAGACGTGGAGGCCGTGCTACGACATCCTCTGAAATGGCAGAATGCTGCTGAATGCTGGAGTGGATCAACCGCTGCTGCTCCCAACATCGTCAATGGCAAGTACAACAAGCACCCACAATCACATCAGTAATTAATACACATCCACACAGTATGCTTTATGAAACAAACAGACTTTACATAATGTCCTAAAATACTTAGGCATTAGATAACAGGGCGAGGAAGAGAAAGATTAGGTTGCATCAGCAATGGAAAAAATATCTTTGAGGGTGTAGATGTGTAAGGAATTGAGAAGCAATGACAGAAGTGAAGCATGTCACAAGGAAATGGGCAAACAGGAAAACAGCACTGGAAGGGAGACACCTTGAAAGGTTTATATCCTAACAGTAGCAAGACTAGAAACTACAGGGAAAGGAAGGCTTGTGATGCATCCATAATATAGTTCTCAGATAACCTAGAAGCTTGTTCCTATTCTGAGAAAATTTTCATGAAGCGCTTCCCAAAACTCTACATCTGTGTACAGTTACAGAGCAGGAAAGGGACAACCAAGAGGAAAAACGCAGTAGTAATTGCTGGTGAGAAACTCCACTTCAGCTCCAGAAGTCAGAGCTGCCACTGTGGAGCCAGGACTGGAAGAATCTCGCTAGGTTTAACTCTGCAAAGGATGAAGGGATATCCTAGGGATAACTGGTGTAAAGGCTGAAACAACTCAGTAGGGTTAAGTCATACAAAAGCTGAAGCATCTCAGTAGGGTTAACTCTGCAAAGGCTGACACACTATGAAGCCAGGGCAGCCCCAACACTTCCTTACTCTACACTGTCAGAAGACAACTCTGATCACGTCCTGTGCTGGAAAGCAGAGCAGTGTCAGCATTGGTGAGGAATCAAAGCATCTCTGGGAGTTCAGGTCTTGCAGCTATGAAAGAAACTCAACCAGGAGGCCTGAACGATATGCCATGGAATTATACAACTTCATCTGAATCGATTTGCAGCTGTAAAATGGTCACTCTGGCACAAAATATGCGGCGCCACCCTGAAAAATTAATTCTGAATAATTGAACTGCACATCAGTCAGAGCAGGTCTCAACAGCTCACACTCTAATTGGAACTATTAAACACACATTTCTCACTACAGTATAAGCTGTAGTATAGATGCATGAATATTCATTTCAATGTTAGAAACACTTTTACTGCCATGAGCTCTGCAAGGTCACAGAGTTTAGCAATCCTTAACCAAATATAGGTGACACATTTGCCACCATGGACTTGTATCATCCTGAAATTCAGCTGGAGGTACCTGGTTTCTTCAGTAACTGCGCTCATTCATCTTTGCACGCAAACCTAGTTGTTACTAATGTGAAGAGAGCAATTGCTAGCAATCTCAAAACACATCTTAGCAGCAGAATACGAGTTTCTATCTCTTACCTTAAGATATTCTGACCGCCCTGAAATTATCATCTCAAAATGCTGTAAATAACAGTTATTGTAATCACAGAACTATAAAACTCATAAATATTGTCTTAAGTCGGTTGAACAATTATATATTTGAACATCTAAATGTTAAGCTCAAATGCTAAGCATTTGTGGAGATGGAAAATTTGGCCGTTGACTGGCATTATTGCTAACAAGGTAAGATGAACCTGCAGCAAAACCAGATGCAAAAGGTATAGGAAAAGGGTCACATCTTATGAAGACTTAAGTCACCGTCTTTGAAAGCTCATCATCCCCTGCCTTCAAAGGAAAGGCACAAAGATTATACAAGAAATGTCATTCACATTTGCACTGAAAACCCTTTAGAAGGGTGAAAGTGTTAACAAGAAACAAGCGAAATGTTAACAAGAAACATATTTTTTAAGGTTGAAATGTTTAACATTTTGACAGACTTATTTCCAAATCTGGAGACCTCAATGTATTGTTAAATATCCAGTATTTACCTTGATTGGTGGATAAAGTTAGGAGTAAAGGACTGTCTCTGTTTTCTGTAGAACAGTCTTTAACAAGTCTTTAGGAAGTTCTTCAAGAACATGGGAAGGACCCAAAATCATGAGAAAGGCCAAACTGGACACTCAGGGTGCGGGGCGTGAGGCATACGTATTTATTTTATGCTATGGGTTTGGCAGGGGCGGTGGGAATTTGGTCCCTCTACTCTGCTCTCATCAGACCTCACCTGGAGCCTTGTGTTCAGTTTTGGAGTCCTCAGTACAGGAAAGATGTGGATCTGTTGGAGTGAGACCTGAGGAGGCCACAAAGACGATCCAAGGGCTGAAGCGCCTCTGGACTAGCTGAGAGGGTTGGGGTTGTTCAGCCTGGAGAAAAGGCTCCAGGGAGACCTTTGAGCAGCTTTCAGTACTGAAAGGGGCTACAGGAAAGCTGGGGAGGGGCTTGTATCAGGGAATACAGGGATAGGACAAGGGGGAATGCTTTTCAGCTAAAAGAGAGTAGATTGAGATAGTATCTTTTCTGTTGTGAGGGTGGTGAGGCCGTGGCACAGGTTGCCCAGAGAAGTGGTGGCTGCTCCATCCATGCAGGTGTTCAAGGCCAGGTTGGATGAGGTTTTAAGCAACCTGACCCAGTGGGAGGTGTCCCTGCCCATGGCAGGGAGTTGGAACTGTGTGGGCTTTAAGGTCCCTTTCGAACAAAACCATTCCATGATTCTATAACCATATTCTTTATTTAAACACCTGGACAAAATTATTCTTTTCATAACAATGGCCAAATCTAGCTCCAGTCTGCATGACTATAAAATAAAATGGTGTGTCAGGAAGCTCTTTATCTGGGCTAAAGGAATCATCTTAGTGTTTAACCAAGACTTCAATACTCCTTCCTTGTGATAAGAGGATACACAAGGTTTGACTGTTACTGACCTACCAGAACCTGTCTATTCCCATTTTCTGATTGCCCCATGGTGTTTTCTTCCAATAAAGGCAGATGAAGTTTAAATCCTGCATAATGACTGAAGGCCACTACTGGGTATAAAGATTACAACAAGGCCAACTATCTGCTTATCCAGTTCATGCTGAAGTCAACTTTTTGGCATCTGAGAATTAAAGCAACTGATGTAGCAGAAAAGTTAATACACAATAATCACTTGCGGTAAGATTTCAGATTACTCAATGAATAGAAAAAGCTGGTCAGTCTGAATGCACTGAGGCACAGAACTCTACAATGTGCCTTTAAGCTAATGACTTACAGGTTTGCCTGTTCAATTTTTCCTGGTTTCCAGTGACAACCTCTCAAAAATAACAGTGAGAGACTGTTCTCCCATTAAAGCCTCTGCATTTCCACTTGAAATCCTTAACACTGCTGGGCCAGAATGCTAAAGAGATGTTAACACAAACCAACACCTCCCTCCTTGTACCCTTGAAGGTTTCAAATGTGTTTGGTATTTGTGTGCAAGTCTGGGCAAAAGCACAACTCTGAAACTCATCTCTGTCAAGGAGGACACTTAAACCTGTATGCATCAGTAAAACATTCCATGAGGACTCAACTCAACAGAGTCAAAGAGAACATGAGCTTTAAGCACCTTCTACACGCAAGTCAAGTTATAGAAATTGACCTTTATTTAGTAATCAGTTTCTTTAACTTTTTTCTTTTGATACAAAGTGACATTTTCATTTTAGTACAGAAAATCCATGTCAGAACAGTACCTGTCTGTTTCAGTTGTACCACTGGGATCTACTCTGACCTCATACTTAAAAAAACAAAGAAAAAAATGAGATAACAAAACAACTGCAGTCCCTCACCACGCAAAGTACTTTGACTACTAATTTATCCAGACCACTTCCTACCTTTTAATTTATAAATATATACAGTATTATAATAGTATGATATAATACTATGTCAAATACTATATATATATATATCCTGTATGCATTACAGTCCAAAATGTTCTCCCTATAGAGTATGTAACGGTATAGAGTATTTTGAACTGTAAAACAGCATCTGTAAAACAATTTAAATTCAGGACCAGATCTTTCTTTGAAGAACTGTGCAAGAAGAATCCCTTTTTTCATTAAAAGAGCTGCAAAAAGAAGCAAAACTACAGCCTGCAATGTAAAACTAGAAACCTTACATAATGAAATGTTAGGAACAGTGACCAAGAAGCAGTTCCAACTCAATATTTTAAAAACAATTACAACACAGTACCCGAGAAACATGGCACAAAAGACAGGAGAGACAGGTACAAAACCTGTGTTGGAACACAGTCAGAAGTGCAAAAAACCAAGAAAGGAACCAATACAGTGGAGTTTGGTATAACAGGTAAATAAGTATTGCAACAAAAACTAAAACATCACTTATCTTTTGACAGTGAAAACACTAACCAATTTAGTACCTTTCTAAAGGCTTTTAATCAAAGCCCTAAAACTGTGGCTGCTCTTAAATAAAAACAAACTATATGAATGCTACACACTGAAATACAAAGCTTAAGAATTACCCTGCAAAACTGCGCCAACATCAGCTTTCCATATATACAGTATCTAAAAAGTGACAGGACATGGTATGCTAGGCCCAGCTTATGACTCTTCCCCACCAGGACTTAATCCAGGCCTAACAACCCAAAAGTATTATTTCTCAACACACATTAAGCTTGGATTTTTCAGATATATTATGACGTTTAAATATTATATTCATGCATAAACCAAAAAAAAGGGTATCTTTGACAGACAAGTGTTGACAGGATGCAAACAGTGGTCTGCCCCATAGAAGAGTGTACTTCCTTCTCAGCTTAGTCCCATGACGTACCAATATATCCCACATTATCTGGCTGTCAAGTCAACAATGTGCTTAGAAATGGTCAAAAAATGAGTCACATAGCATGTAAAACCATTCACTCATATTCAAAAATTCCACTCCATTTTGGAGAGCTACCTCGTTAAGTGAAAGGACACAGAGTTAAAAAAAAAAAACAAAACAAAACCAAGACATTCAAGTAAACAACAACAAACAAATACTTTGAAAAGGTTTTTGTAAACTTGTAATTCTAGAGGGTTTTGCAGCATTGTTAAATTCATTACTCATGGACAAGTCTACGCAGATCATGATCCCTCATGACAACTTGTCCTGTGTACACGTATGACAAAAGAGACAAGCTCGCTGAAGTGATCTACCCCTTCCCACATGGCTTGTCGGGTCTGTGTGTTCAGTGTTATGATTCCTCTTCAGGAAACAGAAATCACTTACGGATATCTTTATAAAGACAGAAATGGACAGAGTCTGTTGGACAGAAATTTAGTTGGTTACATCCGCAAAGTCTTTTCACAGTGGAATAAAACTACAGCGGGCCAGCTGGGATCCACAGGACTTTGTTTTGTTCTTGATCGACAGTTGTCATAATCTGAGTGCAAATGCTTGAAAGGGCTCCTCCCTGGACGATGCCTGGAGAAAAAGAATGCCCCTCCACAAATGAGATTGGAATGAACAGTTTGGGCTAATTACAATGAGTAGTCTTCTGCAGAATATTTATCAACAGATCAGGGTTAATCTACCCAATGCAATATCTGCCAGTCGCATGACTATTAAAATAAGAAAAAGCATTCAATACAGTTTCTTCTGCTGGCTCCTAAAACAGCTTAGGGAAGTCACAGAACTGATGGCTATCATCAACTAAGACAATTGTTTTGTTAAGGCCTCCACATATTATTTTCAGAGGCATCTGGTGGCAAATTTTAAGTCTAAAGATGGCCAGAACCTGCAACAAAAAAAGCCTTCTCTGCTCAGCACAGTGTGCTCAGAATTTTATATTTATGAGGCAAAATACATAGAGACTATAGCTGTAGCAACTCGACACTATTTACAAGTATTAGAGGCAAATTATGAGGCAGCTCACAGATAGTTTTAGATAAATAAAAGAGCAGTGGTTGCTACTCCAATTCTTACTGTCAGCTACACTGAAGGAACAAGAGGCCCACAGCAAGCAACTCCCTGAAAAATCAATTCAAAAGATAGATGAATTCCTTACATTCCACTCCTGCTAAGTGTTAACAGGTATAACAAGTAAAATGCCAACACTGACACAGGAGAGGAGAATGCATTGGCTTTAAGACTTAAAAAGTGAGAAATTTTAATGACTTCACAAATAGGTCAGCAAAGCCTCTTGCTTCAGCTACCACGAATGCTGGAAAAATCATAGGAACCTAGAAGTCTTGAGGTATAATTTCCATTTCTGAAAAGACAGAATTTGATCTTGGGTAAAATATTACCAGACTCTGCAGTCCATACCAGAGTTCCTGAGGTCAGGTGAGTTTGGAGACAGAACACAGTAACTGCCAAGCTCTATGAAAGGTAACAAATGGTGGCGAGGAAGGGATTTGGACCACACGCCATCCCTCACAGCTTGCAAACAAAGCCAACTTGAAAGAGACATCGATAAAAATATATGTCATGAAGCAGTGGCAGAGCTCAGGTCCAAGAGAGCGTATCATACAGGTTCCTGAGGAAGCTGATGTGTTCAACATGCCTATCTACAGACACGACATTGTAATTTCAACAAGCTGAAATGTCAGTGCTGATTGAACACCAGTCCTCTCTGGTTGCTAGCATCTGGAAATGGTCATGACAGTTGGGAGTCCACTGAACTTGGCACTGATAGAGGAAGGCCCTTCCCACAGAGATGTGAGAGGAGCCACATAGGGCTCCCTTGGACTAAGTACTAGTGTCACTGTCATGGTGACATTAAAATGCAACAACTTCACAAGGACCAGAAGATAACATGGTGATGCAATCTGGCCATGCACACATCAAGTTCTATGCTGACTGAATATGTATCACGTTAATGAACATTCGTACAAATATTGAGGTGACTGAGGTTACTCAGGTAACTGAGTTTGCTGGGAACGTGCAGCTTGCCTCAGGATGCGCTGAGATAGCTCTGTACTAAATACAACCCCTGCACTTGGGGATTTCTGTAAGAATCCCATTGTTTAGGAAATGAAATGGTGGGGTTTGGCTGGTTAAGTGTTGTTTTTTGCTTTGTTGGGTCTTTTGTTTTGGTTTGGGGTTTTTTACCCTTTTTAAGTTTTGTCATTCACATCAAGATGGCTTGAATTTTATCTCTGCTCTTCTGGACACGTGTGGAACCACATGGAAATATTTTCCCAAACAAGCAGGGACAGTCCTCAAACACAGTTCTGCTTTCTGGTGAAATACAGTATTAACTGCAAGATGAATAACATAAATATATAATATAAGCATATTCATACTTTATGTTGCTAAAAAGGAGTCTGAAGATGAATTTAATTACTCTAGATTACAATACTCAAGAAACATCTGAGTTGTTGGGTTTTTTTTCCTTTCTTGAAAGATTCAAAGTATGTTTCACAAATCATTAATTACACTCTGGGGTCTTTTTAGGTTTTGTCTTGTTTGATTTTTACAACTACACACCAACTTGTATTCCTTATGTGGTAAAAAGCTGACATCACTGTCAAATTATCTCCACCATACCTGCAATGCTTCTGGCATGTAATAAAGCATAAGGACTGGCTGAGAGAGTTGGGATTGTTCAGCCTGGAGAAGAGAAGGCTCTGGGGAGAACCTAAAGTAGCAACCTAGAGTAGCTTCTAGTACTGAAAGAGGCTCCAGGATAGCTAAGGAGGGACTTTGTACAATGGCATGGAGTGATAGAATAAGGAGGAATGACTTTAAATTGGAAGAGAGCATATTTAGATTAGACATTAGGAAGAAATCCTTCATGGTGAGGGTGGTGAGGCACTGTCACAGGTTGCCCCAAGAAGTTATTGCTGCCCCATCCCTGGAGGTGTTGAAGTTTGGGTTGGATGGGGTTTGGAGCAACCTGATCCAGTGGGAGGTGTCCCTGCCCATAGCAGGGGGCTGGAAATAGATGTGCTTCAAGGTTTCTTTTCCAACCCAAACCATTCTATGATTCTGTGATTCTCAGAATCTCTTTAGGTCATAAGACTCACAACATGCTAAAAATCAAAACATGTAAAAGCAAGAGATAGTACTTCTATCTTGAGATTTCCTCTCCCAATAAAAGAGTTGAATGTGAGTTAACCAGAAGGAAATGCTCTCTGAAGGAACCCAGGATCTTTTCAATCACAGTATAAATGCATCAAATTGCCTCTGTGTTCCCAGTGAAATGCTGATTGAGTACTAACCTGTGAAGTACTTGCTATATTCTTGTTCTATTTTTTGAGCTGTCTCAAACTGTTCTTTGGAATGTTTTTGTGTAACTTTGTCCCGCAGGAAGACTGGGTCTTTTTGCTCTCTGAAAAAAAAATAGAGAAGAAAAGAAAAACCTTGTATAAGAGTAATTTTATTTTTAATGGACGTGAAATGATGACCTGCAGTTGGGTGAATGTGAAAGGTTAATTAATTGGCAAGCAAAATCCTGTGCCTAGAGTGCCATCTACTGTGTTTCAGTACTATAAGCACAGCCACCAGGATGCTTTCAACGCTAACAAATTTATTTGCTAGCAGACCAAGACTGTATTCCTTCAAAGTCTTAATGTAGTGCGAGGGGGCATAATAAAGAAAGAACATACTTCTTCCAGTTTATGAATTAGATCATCACCTCATATACAGTCCAGCACTCCAGACCCAAACCTGGGCTCAAGTACCACTCTGCTAAAGGGCCTGAAGTATCAAGTGTTGTGCAAACAGAATATTTCTACATCATCTTGTCTACGACATATTTTTGAGGTGACTGGCTGGTTTTCTATCATACAAGCTGTTGGTAACAAGGAAAAAATATAAATAAATACAAGTATTTAAAAAGTAATAATCTAATTCTGTACAAGGCTTGCAACACTCTTCCAAATCTGACCTAGGCTTCCCAGTAGGGGATTCTGTTTAAGAGAAAGCAGAATTTACAGTCAAGCAGTAAGGTTATACAGATAGTGGAACAATATAAGTATAGGTGCTTTATAGCAGTGAGAAAAGCAACACAGTTTGATTTTATGAATAATAATAATGAAAAAAAAAAAATCACTCCAGACCTACCCTTTCATTGTTGTGAGGCATTGCAAAGAACGCCAACAGAACCTGCGCTGCATCAAAAAAGCTGTTTGGAAAACCGCTGGTGCTTAGAACAGGCAGAGACAATGTGGCACTGCATCTTATTGTGATGACTACTAGAAATCCTTGCTTGTGTAGTTCAACCACTTGCTGATACTTTTCAAAGAACAAACAGTTTTAATTGTCACCATTCCATTTCCAAAGGGGCTCAAGTCATGACAGTTATATGTATCACTCAAATGCATAATCCTACAGTGGGAATGAGATACACCACAAAGCTTTATGTCTGTCTTCTACTTAGCAGTGGTGATAGTACATAGTTATGAAATTTACCTAAAGATCAAGAATTTAATATGTCTTCAACTTTCAAATCAAAGATAGCACAAGTATAAGGTCTCTCAACAGAACTGTTTCTTAATACTTATGTGGAGAGATCTTTACTTATTGCCAAATTAAATCAACCAAAATGTGTAAAGGCTTCCTCAAACATCAGGGAAGGGACAGGTGTTTCTAATTCCTGTGTTCTTGGCTATATTTGAGCAGGAAATTCCCAATTACTGAAAAAGCACTGCCCAGGTAGACCACGGTATAAACACTCCATGGCAAATGGGGACTTCTGTCGCTATTTTCACTGGAGAATGGAGGCAGGAAAGCTGAGGTGATGAATCAAGTAGCTCTGTGTCCACACACTTGGCCCCACCGGGAAGACAAAGAACAGTTTTTTGTCATGGTCACCACTTAATGCTCAATGGACCTCACCCGTATCTGTCTCATGGTTTACTATAAAGTTGAGCAGGAGAGGTCCAAGTGCCTCCTGGAGCACATTCAGTTTAGTCTACATTGTTCTATTTCTTTCAAAGATTCATTTATTGTCATGCAATCAAAATAAAGTGAAGACCACTTCCCTCAGTGATTCTTATGAGGATTAATTTCCACATTCTAAAAAGATTTAAGATGACAAGGATGAAAGAAACAAAAAAGGTAACAAGTTTATTTTAAACCAAAGTAAACATCCCTGAACTATACCCCTTCAAAGACTTACTTGATTTGTTTAGCATTTTTGTAGCGAATAAAAATTACAATAGGGTAGATATGAACACTGTGGAGCCGTTCGATGGCATGAGGAGCGATGTCAAGCAGACAGTGACAATCCTAAGATCAAATGTAAATGCAAAACGCTCAGTTAAAAAGCACAAGCACATGTGTAAATCCCCCATTTCTTCCCCTACTTAAATCATAGCAACCCAAGAGAACTTTGCTGCACATTGAGCATTTTGGGGCTAGTGAACAATTTGTACCCAAAGGATTTATAACAAAAGATTTATAACAAGGAATTCCATTCACAGTACCAAAAGCATGCACTGATAGAAATAAAAGTATCAGAATAACTAATGGAATGAAAACTCAGATTGAAATATCTCAAGTTAGAAGGGACCCATAAGGATCACTGATACCAATTCCCTGCTCCTTGCAGGAGTACCTAAAAAGTAAACCATATATGCAATATATTTTCTCCAAACTTAAATATTTATGTTTATTTTCTCTTTCTGAAGGCAAAAGCAAACACAAACATTACAGTAAGAAGACTTTCAGTGTGGCCTGACAGTAATCTATAACAATGTAAAAATTTTTATCACCATCTGTCTCCAGGATCAAAATGATGCTAATGTTCTATCTGACTCCATTAAATAGAATAGTTAAAACCCCTAATCCTCATTTGGGGGGTAAGGGATGGAATCTACATAATCTAAGAAAACAATATTCTATAAATAAGTACGGACATTCCTAGTATCTATAGGTGAACTTAACTTAAACAGTCACATGACAAAGTAAGCTAACTTATTTTACCCAGTGGCCTGGTAAACAATTCCCTCAATGCTTTAAAGGAGGGAAATCCTAACATCATTTCCAACCCCCAAACACAGAACCCCAGCATTAAAAGTGACTCACTTTTTCTGTTATCTCTTTAATTGAAGCTACAGTTGTCACATCAAAATGCCCACTCCGCCGTTTGTAATCGATGAACAGGCAATCCTTCACACCCCGTTCAATAGCTTGTTGGGAAGCTTTCATAACCTCTGTTTCACAGCACCAGAAGAGATCAGTTTTCATTACTATTCCTTAAGCACAGAACAAGGCTAACAAAACAACGTCTGCAAATTCAGATTCTTGGGGTTTTTCAATGTTTGTGCTACCATTTAGTTCACTTATGTAGATTTACTATCAGGTATCCAAAGCAAGAAGAAATGGGTTGCATCTGCATACTTACCAAGAGGACATCTGCAGAATTTTCCAGGGGATTCTTTGACCAACATGTCTTTCACAGCATCGAGTAAAGGTCCCAGAATAAGGACAGGCCTAGGAGAGGTACAGTCCACTTTCTGCACACGTTGATATGCCAGACTTGCAGAATCTACACACATAGAAGATTTATTTACAGAAGTATAGTCCTAGCATTGCTTAGATAAGCAGAGGCACCCTAGCAGTAATCACAAAAACAGCTCACTTGCAAGAGAAAAGGGCCTTGACAAATACAAAAATTGCTCACTAACCATTACTGCAATTTTCTCCACTTAACAGCTTATAATAAATGGTTTTCTAATCAAACCTGTTGCTTCTCGCATTCCCCTCCACTCAGATTTTAAACCCAATCATTCCTATATTTTCATTCTACTCAAATGTAAACAAAACACAATATTTGGTCTCCCTGTTTTGGTTTGTTGAGCTCTTCCAAGTCAGTAAGCATTGCAACTAATGTGATTTTTTGTAGAAAAGTAAAGAAATTCAACTGAAGAGCTTTGAGTGGAAACCAGGATTTCTGTCTAGGCTAAGCGACCTTGACATAAATTAAAATAGTTGAAAGGCAGATCAAAAATGTGTATCAAAAAGCCATCTTGCTCTGCAAATGAAACATTAATGTCAAAAGACTTATTTTAAACACTCTGGCTTGTTGTTTAATAATAAAAAGAGGTTATTTAAAGTAATGTAAGTTATGGGACATCTCCTCACCATTTGTATTCAGACCAAGTAGAAAGCAACATTATTTGCTGTGTCCTGCTGCAGCCATTTAAAAATGAAGGAGAAGGAAAGGCAACCCTGTCCCAAGTATAACAAAGGTACTTGCCATCCAAGAAAGGAATGGAGTCTGTACTAATTGTATCAAGAGCCAGCAAATCCTTTCCATCCTTGGAACCACTCCGCTTGTGTTTGTGCTTTCTTCTGAAGAACGACCTCCGTGCTGCTGCTGACAGTGTCTTAGATGAGCTGTTTTCATCTTTAGCCTCTGACATGCTGTGCCTCCTGTAGAATTCCTGATCCATCCTATAAAAAAACAGATCACCTGGTTGGCATTTAAACTTCTCTTTTCAAATTCTTCTGACAAATAATATCACCACTGTTTCTGGAACACACTGGAAATGCTCCTCTCAAGCCTTAGCCCAAGTAAATTCATCATGGAAAATTAATTAGAATTGAAAGTTAACCTGAATTGACATGAGCCATGCAGGGAAGTACAATATATACACACTGATAGGCTTGTTACTGGAATCATAGAATGGAACCCCACTGGACCAGGTTGTTCAAAGCCTCATCCAGGAGGGTGCTGGCCTCTTCTCCCAAGTGACAGGGAACAGGACAAAAGGAAATGGTCTCAAGCTCCATCAGGGGAGATTTAGACTGGACATTAGGGAAAATTTTTTCACAGAAAGGGTCAGTGGGCACTGGAACAGGCTGCCCAGGGAGGGGGTTGAGTCACCAATGCCTACTTTGCTTCAGACTTTAATAGTAAGGAAAGTTATTCCCTCTGCGCACAACCTCAGGGGTTGGAGGAGCAGTACAACACGATCTAAGAGGTGGTGGTTAGAGACTTGTTTGCCTGGCTAGACGTCCACAAGTCTATGGGGCCGGATGGAGTCCACCCAAGGATTTTGAGGGAACTGGTGGAATTGCTTGCCAAATCCCTTTCAATTATCTTCCAGCGATCCTGAATGACTGGAGAGGTACCACTGGACTGGAAGCTGGCTGATGTTGTGCCCATCTATAAGAAGGGGCACAAGGCGGATCTGGGGAGTTACTGGCCTGTCAGTCTGACCTCAGTACCAGGGAAAGTCATGGAGCAGATGATCTTGAGTGCTATCACGTAGCACTTGCAAGAGAACCAGGTGATAAGGCCCAGTCAACACGGGTTTGTTTACAAAAGGCAGATCTTGCCAAACTAACCTGATCCCCTTCTGTGACAGAGTGACTGGACTCTTGGATGAGGGAAAGGCTGTGGATGTAGTCTTCCTAGACTTCAGTAAAACCTTTGACACAGTTTCTCACAGCATTCTGCTACGGAAACTGTCAGCATCTGGAATGGACACTTTCCTGATTCGAAAACTGGTTGGATGGCCGAGCCCAGAGAGTGGTGGTAAATGGTGCTAAATTCAGCTGGAGGCCAGTCACAAGTGGGGTTCCACAGGGCTCAGTGTTGGGTCCAGCCCTGTTCAATGTCTTCATCAATGACCTGGATGAAGGCATTGCACGCACCCTTAGCAAGTTTGCAGATGACACTAAGCTGTGTGAAAGTGTGGATCTGCTGGAGGGTAGGGAGGCTCTGCAAAGGGATCTGAACAGGCTGGACTGCTGGGCAGAGACAATGGCATGAGGTTTAACAAGGCCAAATGCTGGGTCCTGCACTTGGGGCACAACCCTATGCAGAGCTACAGACTAGGAGAAGTCTGTCTAGAAAGCTGCCTGGAGAAGAAGGACCTGGGGCTGTTGGTTGACAGTCGACTGAACATGAGCCAGCAGTGTGTGCCCAGGTGGCCAAGAAGGCCAATGGCATCCTGGCTTGTATTATTGCTCTCTACAACTACCTGAAAGGAGGTTGCGGAGAGGAGGGACCTGGCCTCTTCTCCCTAGTGACAGGACAAGAAGAAATGGCCTCAAGGTCTGCCAGAGGAGGTTCAGGTTCGACATAAGGAAAAAATTCTTCACTGAAAGGGTCATTAGGCAATGGAACGGTCTGCCCAGGGAGGTGGTTGACTTGCCTTCCCTGGAGGTGATTAAAGTGTGGGTGGATGAGGTACTGAGGGGCATGGTTTAGTGTTTCATAGGAATGGTTGGACTCAATGATCTAATGGGTCTCTTCCAACCTGGTTATTCTATGATCCAACCCTGGCCTTAAACACCTCCAGGAAAGAGGCTTTCATAACTTCTGTGGGCCTCATATTTAATTCAATGTCAGTAAAATAGGCTGTTTCTTAAATGATACATGTAAGAACTAGAACAGAAGCAATCAAATTTTTTATATCACATCTCACTAGTCAGACTGTCAAAGACTTTAAGATAAATACTATAACAGAAGTCACTCACATGTATTTACTTGGAATCTGTCCTCTTTCCAGCTTCTGAGCGTTCTCGTCCAGCTGCCAAGCCATCCAGCAACCAAAGTTTCCCTGTGGCAGAGTGTCATCCACATACAAAATGTCATCCTTCTTAAAGCTTAAGTCCTGTTCCACTTCTGCCAGACGGTCATAAAGTGCTCTGGGAAGGAAGAGGTAAATATGCTCTGCAACTGGTCTCCATCAGTTCAAGGAAAGAACATGCATACATACTCTGAAACAAAGCTAACATGTTAGTGGAGCAAAACACATTTCAAGAAGCACAGAAGTTTACAGTGAAGCATGTAGACTTACTATGTTATAGACTGCGTAGTCCCTGTCAGAGACCAGCAGGAACAAGTTAGCAAACTCTGAATATAAAGATGTGGTAAAACTGATGCACTGTCTCATGATGACCACACTATTATCCTAACAGCTTTACGCTGTCCTTACCAGTCACGTTCAAGTACCTGATATAGAATCCATCTCCAGGAAGCTCTTTTATCTTGTTAAACTCATCTATTCTGTATTGAGTCTTGATTTTGATGTTTTCTCCAGGCTTCAACATTTCAAGGTAAGCTTCCTCGGCTGTTTTATTTCTCATATCGATGGACCCATACTGCAAAACAGAAACCAAAGAAACCTTTAGGTGTGAATATATCTTAACAGGCAACAGAATTAAGGGAGCTCGAAAAACATGCAAAATAAGTTCGTTTTTCCTACTGGTAGGTTCAAATCTTGCCACTTCAGTATAGTTTGCACCTTACATTGTCTAACAGGAGACTGAGATGTAGGGGTGGAAAACAAAATACACAAGTGAACACAGCAGACATGCACCATGAGAGTCTGAACTTTAAATAGTTTTCAAAGTGTAAGCTGAGAATCATAAAATTCACACTGGAAGGAATGTAACAATTTCATGGCAAGCAAGTGGTCTGAGGGAAGTCAGAAACACACTTACAATGCAAAACCTCCATCTGGATTCTAGAGACACAATGGGACACTTTCAGTGTATGGTCTCATTGGTCAGTCATTTTTGAAACACACTAACACATCCATGCTTATCCCTTAACAGTCCTGCCAAGCAGATAGTCTCGCTTCAGATACAGAGAGCAGAGTCAAAGACATATTCACGTTTTTCCCTAAGCTCTCATTGAAATTTCATAGTGATGGGATCAATATTCTTCTCTGGTTGAACTCTTCCATAACTTCCATGTCTGTGCCTTTCTCCTGTGTACAGCAATTAGATTCAGGGCTTTCTGTTTATATGAAGGTAGCAGGTGCTTGTATGGAAGTGGACATACATGAAGTAATAGGACGAGGGGAAATGCCTTTACATTGGAAGAAGGAAGATTTAGATTGGACATTAGGAAGAAATTCTTCATGACAAGAGTGATGAGGCACTGACCCAGGTTGCAAAGAGAAGCCATGGCTGCCCCACCCTTAGTTATGTTCAAGGCCAGGTTGGATGGGGCACTGAGTAACCTGATCCAGTGGGAGGTGTCACTGCCCACAGCAGTGGGATTGGAACTGGACGGGCTTCAAGGTTCCTTCCATCCCAAACCATGCTATGATTCATGTGTCACAGACAGAATGATGAACGTGTTCTTACCTGGGTTTTGTAGATGGAACTCAGGATTCACAGAACACTTCCCATTGCGAGACAGCACAATTTTTTGTACAACTGCCCCTCAACAGAGATTATGTCACTATGCTGCATGCTTTTTGAATAGCTTACCTCAAGTATCATGTCACCCAATACCAGTCCATCAGGTCCTTTTGCTGGGCTATCATCATCTACATCTGAGACGAATATTCCATATAGGTTTCCACCACATATCTGGATCCCAAGATCCACTTGGGATTTTTTAATAACAACAGTTCTAGGTTCAGGGGTCCTTTTGTTTGTGTCCACAGGGCCCCTTTTGACAAGGAGAAATGACACATGCATTTATATTTATAAATCTGTATTATATACATTCCAGTAGCTTTATGAAGAAGATATATTTACATAATTATTAGTCAAAACAGGTCACCTACAGATATAGGCTTATAAGACAAAAGCCATGTTCCTTGCAGACCTTGTTAACTGATCCAATGTTGTTGTAAACATTCTTCAATCCTTGCAGACCCTGTCTTTTCAAAAATCAGTCCGCAAACAAGTATTTTTATCCCAGGGTCCACTGAATTCCTCTGCTGACTTATTTCAACCAGACACAGCATTCACAGAGCTACATTTAGGTTTTTAATACCCTTCACATCCACCCTGACTGTTTTTCTTTCTTACGGCAAACACTATACTCTCTACCTTAAGGAATTCCGTGGACTTGTGGTTGGCGTGGTCTGTTTGGATGGGGGTGTCATTGTTCCTTCATCCTGTTCACTTACAGTATCAATTACGGAATGATTGTCAGGCGTTGCAGCTCCACTACCTTGAGGGGTGGAATGATTACTCACAGGTTCTAGGCGAGAACTAAGAGAAAGAGTAGAAGACAGGTGGTTAGTTTTTCACCAATACTGCAGACAGCCAAATTAGATTATTTGTAAATCAAGTAGAAAGTAGAGAGAAAAAGAAAACCCAAAACAGTATGTCAAATACTGTACGTTCACCATAACTGTAAGAGAAGTAAAGTTCAGTTTTGAAGTGAGATCAAAATGGGATGGACAGTTTCACCAGGTCATGTACCTCTTGGAATTTTTTTTTTTTTGAAACTTCAAAAATAAAAAAAGAAATAAAACTGATTAGAAGCACTAGATTCTCAACTAAGAAGACGCCTTCTTTGGGTTTAGTTTCATGGACCTAAGCCAGTCTTACCTTGACCGTGAATGATTGCCAAGCTGGTACATGTGAGGGTTATACTGAGCCAGAATTGTGATGGTGTCACACTGCTGCCCAATGATCAGTCGAGCCTGCTGCTCTGTAGCATTTCTCAAATTTATTCCATTAAACTAAGGAAAAAATGCAGATACCAAGATGTCAAGTTTTCAGATGGAAACTAGAAAAACAATTCTTTCAGTCTCCTAATTAGCTTAATTGTCTAAATGCTAATTCCACAGCACTAACTAGGAGGAGGGAAGTGCTGCGGTGCAATGATTCCTAGGGCTTCTTCCATGGACAGAATAACTGATTTTTACAGTATTTGTTAACTTAACCACAAGTTTAAAACCTTTTTTCTATTGAAAGACATACAAGTTCTGAGCTATGTTATAATTTGATATCACTGATTAAATGCAAGTTGGATCAGAACTTCAAAAGGTTGTTGGGTTGACTGTTGGACTTGACGATCTTTTCTAACCTTAGCCATTCAGTGATTTTAGAACACCAGTGTGAATAAATTCAGCATTTAAAGACAAATTCAGATCCACAATCCATTCAGATCCACTGCAGCACCATCCGCACACTGGGCAATAGAAGATGCTTCCACAAACAAACAGATTTAAGACCTACAAAGCAGCTCTGTATTTTATAAAATGCTCGTCAAACAGTTTATTTAATACTGCAGGCAAAATCATGACTGTCAGTAATCTGAAGCCTGCCTGAGTATTTTTTAAACCACATATCTCAAGTAAGGATGTGGCATAGCAGTAACAGCATGAAACTTGGTACAAGCCAGCTGCTTGAATACTTACTCAACTTTATCAGGTAGAGTATTGTGTTGGGAATATACTTTTTTATAAGTCCCAAAACTAGATAGTTTTACAATGGAATCATATTTATATAAGATGCAACGCAGCTCCCCATCAGAAAACGTGATTTTTATGATAAAATCTGACATTATTTTTTGAAAAAGCCACAACAATCACAATTACCAGACTACAGCAATACAGAGTAAGCACCCTTGGCTATTTCTCACGACTTTCCCAAGCTATTCTTTTGGGGAAGGTCATTGTGGATGTAGTCATAAAAATTGATTCATTATGCCATAAGAATAGTAAGCAAACAATTACCTCTAGTAACTGATCCCCATACTCAAGGCCAGCTTGATGGGCAATGCTCCCACCTGTTACTTTAGAGACAAATATTCCACCATTTTCTCCGCTCACAATGGAGATTCCTAGTGGCTCAGACCCCTTCTGCACTTTAACATGCCGTGGCTCTTCCATGTAGGGCCTTTTAGAGGAGATAGTTAAAACTGACTTGGACAAAATTGTACTTGAACTGTCACATCAAAGTCACATGCAATACTTTACAGTTCTCTGAATTGTAATAATAAAATAGGTTTAAATAGTTACTTTAAAATAAAATTACCGTCAACTGTCTTAAATGCATTCCTTTAACACCATGCAATGTACAGTGGCAGCAGTAAACACAGACCAGGTACATGACTGCACTAAAATGTTATGGTAGGTATAAATTATAAATAGGATGGCAGTGAAGTTCGCAGGAAAGCAGCTTCCAGATACATATTATATAAAAGTAACTGAACCACTGTAT
This sequence comes from Coccyzus lansbergi, assembly GCA_033558105.1. Taxonomy (NCBI): domain Eukaryota; kingdom Metazoa; phylum Chordata; class Aves; order Cuculiformes; family Coccyzidae; genus Coccyzus; species Coccyzus lansbergi. Next base: position 122,988 of record JAUMJK010000178.1, on the reverse strand, counting down.
ATTTACAAAACATATTCCAGAAAGGTACATTACAAATATAAATACCAGGAATCTTTATAGGCAGTGAAAACAAAGATCATAAATGATATGGTGGTAACCAAAGCACAACAATGCACAAAGATCAGATTTCATATTTGTATGCAGGGAAACAGAAATTAGTAATGAAAATTAAGCAGTTGCAAACTCAGTCCATTAAGACAGCAGTTTGCATGGTAGCATTACAATTACCATGCAAATTCTCCTCAGGGCAATTATCCAAACACGTAAAACAGCACAAAGTGCGCAATGCTGCTCGAAAAGGACAACCTTATATCAGGCCAACCTCAAGCTCCTTAGAGAGGCGAACCTAGGCCTAGGAGCCACAGGGATTCTCAGAAAAGACCTATTACGGAACAGATATCTGAAAGATGTAGAAGAGTTGAGAAGAACTTAGGAACAGATACACAGCAGTAAGACATTCGAAAGTACAACATGAAAATGGCTTATACCAGAGAAACCCCTGAGAAAACGTGCTTTCCTCCCCCCAAATTAGGATGTATCCACTGGTAAGTAAGAGCTAGGCCCTTCATGGTGTGTAGAAACAACAGCAGCCTTCTAAAAAATGCTGGTTTACATGATGCCCACACCACAAAATGCATCATCCAGTCTTAACAGCAGAGCTTGCTCTGAACAAAACAGCCTGGATACCAGGTGTAGTGGATTTTGTATTTTAATAGCATTATGTCACTTTTGACATGCATTACTTGGAATGTTTTCATTCCTGAAACTTCATTATACCCTATAGACATCCTCTACATTGTGCCAATCGCTTAAGTTATTTTAACTGTGCTCTTCGGAGACCAGACGAATTGACTAGACTTCACCCACAGCAACTACTGAGAGTCCGGAAGGATGAAAGGTGTTCTGTGGGGCTGGAGGCAGAGGGAAGAAGATATAATTTTACAGCCTTTGGAGATAACTCTTCGGTAGCCTTCTACATTTATTTATTTGTATTTAATAAAACAAATTTTTATTAATATTTATTCATGCATAAAAGGTAAAACGTGGCTGCAGGGATTAACGCAACTCCAGAACCCAATGATCTTATTAACACCAACAGCACTGCTGGAAGTGATGCCTGCAGAGTGTGGGTATTGATGCCATGAAAATAAGGTAGGTTTACTAACAAACTTAAGCTGAAGCTTACATTTTCTCTATGTAGTTTATTTTAACTCCCAGAAAACTGCAATTTATTAACTTTTTCTTTTTACTCACTATAAGTATGTGAACTGTAATGCTATATCAATCTATTAACTTAATATCACATAATTTATCAAGGTGTACTACCTCATAAAAACCTTAAAATTACACCTTTCTGATCTTTATTGCACACTTCTGCTCTTCCATCTGTTGCATGCATTTTAAATTGGTTTTGTTTGTTTGTTTTGGAGTAGAATCAGAAACCCTCTAACGTATACAGGATCAACTCTTAGAATTCTAGTAAATACAAACCTAAAGATAACTCCTAATGTGTGCAGAAGTGAATAACAAAGTAAATCAGAATGGTAACATTAAAAAGATGTCTTACTTGATAAGCAGTGCCATTAAAATCAAGTGAAGCATACTCTTCTAACATTCAGACTGCCTGTCAGAATCACTGAACACTGATTAGAGAAAAGCCTTAATTAAGCAGATCTTTTAATTTTCATTTCAATTAAAATCAACAGAACAAACAGAAACATTGATTTTAATTTTTTTTTCTGTCTGTATTATTATCATTATCTGAGGAAAGGTCAAGAGAGCTACTTGTATGTTGTAAATGGAAAGAATTACATGACCAAAAGACCATTTAAAATGCCACTGAGGCATCTTGAAATATTTTCTTAGGACAGACTTAATTTAAGAGCTCGTTGGGTTTTTAAGCTTTTTATTTTGCTTTAGAACAAACATACAAAAATAGACACCACAAAATTTCGAATTCTATTCTTTTTAGAAGGTCAGTTCCAACTACGGCATATCCATGTCCAAGAGCGAAGGGACTGGAACCAGGCACTACTTGACTCATTTGATCCACATGAACAAAAATTGTTATTTGCCAGAGATCAGAACATGTATCTTGTGTTCAGAGATACAGAGTTATAGGGCTGTCAATCCCCCAGTGTTTCCAACACTCTACATGGTTAGTCAAGGGTAAGAGAAAAGAAATTTTGACTTTGAATTTGCAAATGACAGAGACAAATGACACTGATATGAGGACAAAAACTGAACACAGGCAGTACAACAGTCACACTGAAGTGAGAGAATGAAAATCCAAAGAGACCTCTTTACATTCCCTTTTGAAGTACCACTCTCCTTTGAACACAATATACATCCTACAGCTACTGCCATCACCGATGTACCGATTTTTTAAACAAGACAAAAGTTTCATATAACTTTTTATTACTACCAGAAAATTTAGAATACTGAATTTCATTATGACTATCACTTATATTTTTATGGTCAGAGCTTTTACATAAATCAAGCAATACAAAGGAGTCTTGAAGTCCACAGAAATGTAATGTATTCCAGCACATCACAGCTCCTTTACGCTGCCAGAACAGCATTCGGCCGAGCATTCAGCCTAACCAGATCATGATAAAATGACATCAGATGTCTGAGACCAATCCCATAAGGAATGCATCTGGACAATAGTCATCATGAGACACAGAAGGTCATTAAAACGAAAAGCTCAAGCCTTTAGGGAATATTTCATATCAGGTTCAGATTCTGCGAGCAGCTACACACACATTTAACGCTATTGCCTGGAGTGGTCTGGGTCCCACCAAAGGGGAGTGACAAAAGGAGTAAAACTGCATCTGCATATACAGACATGTTCCTGGGCAGTCATGCCATATTTTATGGTGAGGTCCTAGCAAGGCCAGGTTGGATGGGGCTTTTGAGCAACCTGATCTCGTGGGCGTTATCCCTGCGCATGGCAGCAGGGTGGGGACTGGATGGGCTTTGAGGTCTACTCCAACCCAAAACATTCTGTAACATCATCATCTGGCTAAAATGAATCAAGGCACAGTAGCTAAAGCACATATTCTACAGCACTAAGACACCTGATATTTAGCTATCATATGTTACCAGGTCTTCACTGTACTCAGTTTTCCAGAGTACAGAACACGCCTATCGTAACAAAGCACCTGAGGTAGTTCAGCTGAAGGGGTGTGTTCCAATTCAGACCAATCTTATTTGTGTGGCCATTAATCTAACATGGAAGAAATATAACCGTTATGAAATTATTTATTTTTTTCTATACTCAAGAATCTACTCTTCAGTTTTAAAGAAAACAAACGCACATAGACACTGTACAGAAAATAATAAATAGAGTAACAGGCACCCAAAATGTACCTCTGCACCTACTTATTTATCATTTAAATTAAATGTTCATATTCCTTCAGTACCATATAAACAAATGTACAAAATCTCTTCAGCCATATTTGTACTAGAAGCAAATAATATAGGGACCTTACCTATCTTTTCTACGTTCTCCAGCAGACACTGGGCTAATGGAAATCCTAGGCAGATTAGAAAGGGAGTTCTGGGACTGGCTGCTGGCGAAGGAAGACGTTTCCAAGTTCAGAGGTGACTGTGGAGGAGTTATCAAACTAGGACTGCTACATTCCGAGTGTGACAAGGATCCTATGGAAAACAACACTGGAGTTTTAGTATCCTGCATCTGTCATAGCTTGGAAATCTACACAGACATCAAGACACCACACACATCAGAGACAATAAAGAGGACTCGCTAGCACCTTATTAACCACGTAAGGAGCTTGGGGAGACCAAGTAACTAATTTTAGACAGCACAGACTTCCTGTGCTTAATGACTGTATGCCAACTCTGCCACTCTAACTGTGCACGTAACTGTTGCCATTCCCAATGAGGAGAGCAGGCTCCAGACAAGCTACACCATGTATGTGTCAAAGCACTTAGCAACAGAAAATTAAAAAGAAATAATGAAAAACAGGAAAGTAGAAGTAAAATAAAAATTTAATATGTAGGTCTAGTTTCCAATAAAACACTTATGTACAGACCTTTCCTTTGGGTATGAGATACATTATGAAACACTTGAAAACACCAACAAAACACCAGCATGAATCATACACAGAGACAGGAAAGTTCTGTGATTTCAAACGAGTTTGATGTGACGTTGTTTGCATCTCTTTCCTGGCTGTACCTTCCCTGAGTAATTTACTGAACAAGAGCCCTGACAGGAACATTCCGGTTGCTTCCTCTGAAAAAGCTGCAGAAAATCCATCTCAAATTACTGATTGCAAATGAAATCCATTGCTACGAACTGTATTTGCCCAGTTAGGAAAAAGGTTGTACGCAACCCATTAAGGTTCCAGAACACTAGAGCAATGATGGAAGTAAAGAGTGGACATTCACAGCCATCAAACTCCAAATTCTACAGTCCTCTAGCACTCTAACTGTTATTTGTACCATGGTTTGAAATATCCTTCACCAAGTGACTTAGAGTGAAGCACTAAAATATTGTCACAGCATTTCACTATATAATTTACAATCAGTACCACAGGAATATGCAAAAATAGATATTTAAAGAATTAACAAAATAATGCAAGTGATTTTACTGTTAAAACTTTTAAGACATCATTCTAGAAGAAAACAATGACTATAGAACACACAGCAATACTTATTCTTGCTTCTTTTCCCCTCTTTCTTAGTGACACATCTTAGAGTCAACTAACAGAAAAATCAACATTCATTGGAAACTTTCTTTTTTTAACCTTATTGTGAGAAAAGGTAAATTTTGTACCCCTAATAGAAGTGTCAGACTTAGGTTCGGGGGCAACTTGACAACTGCAAAGGCTATGAACTGGCAATACTGAAAACAGTACAACTGAAATGACTTATGAAATAATTCACCTCTGTCAGAGCCCATGATGGACCTTGGATATCTTGGTGTTAAAGGGATCTTAATGCGTTCTGTTCTGTATTGCAAGTTACTCGAAGAACCTATTTTTACAACAAGAAAACATGACAATGACAAAAAGTCAAATCAACTACAGAGAAGGAATAAATACGTAGATTCTGTTTCTTCAGTGAGAATAAAAATGGCTTCTGAATTCATGCAGAAGCCCTCCCAATTACTCTCACATACATTGTGTAGATCATGTTTCTAGTATATTGCCTAGGTTACATAGGTAGTATGAACAGAGTGCAATGCAGGTGTATGGTACATAAGCACAGTTCAGTCGCATAAGATGACTATTTTGAGTAAGTGTAAACTGTAAGTGTGAACTTTTAAGTAAGTGTGAATTGTACAGAGTCACTTCCAGTGAACACTTTCAGTCATAAAACCACACAAAAAAAATGAAGCAAAGAAGATAGGATGCCTTGGAGGCTTTGCTAGCTCTGACAATCCCATAACAATCCTACTTAAGGACTCTTCCATTTATTATCCCCGAATCCCACAGAAAATAAATCATAAAAGCTCATTACCAAGTCTTGCACTGGATGGCAACGAATTAGAGCCATGAGATGCTCTCATACGTGAATTTTCAGAGTAGTCACTGGAGTGTTTATGACTTAGGTCCAAACTCAGGCGACCCTGATGCTGGGAACTACATTAAAAAAAAAAAAGAGAATACGGCAATAGTTAGATCTAGGCAAAGCATCTCAGCAAGTAGCAAACTGGCCAGCAAAACACTGTGGTTATCCTCTAGTAACTGAATGCTCCTCTCTTTTATGAAGTCAGAGGAAAGAGAGCCCAAAGTGCTCTAAAAAAGGTGAAAGGATTTACTTGTGTCAGCAAGGACATGAAAACATACTAGAAATTACATCATTAAAAAAACCATTTCTTTGCCAACATCAGCCCATGGAGCACAGGGAAACTTAATCTATCAGTGAGTACAAGACATGATCGCAACCAGCACATCACTTCCACGCAGTAATGGTTTTGAGAACCCTAGATAAAAAATAACACGAGCAGTGCGTTTCACTCTGTGTTGTATATAACAACTACCAGAAGCAATTTCATTCAAATGAAACTGAAAATTTCAGGAGTTAAAAATTTCCAAACACCTGGGATGCAAATGCTGATGGCATATTTGGCTGGCGACTGATGGGCAGTTGCTGGTGTGAACTCGATGGCTCCAGGCAGTGTAGATGGGATTTCTCATGACGGCAGTTACTGCAGGGCACGGTGCTAAGCTTCGTGGTACAGTACCTGCATAAGATGGCAAAAACACCTTATCAACACTGTTAGGATATAAACTACAGATTTTAAATATGCACAAATACTTACATATTGTAATATTTGCATGTATACATGTACCTATAAATAAAACTTATAAACATACAGACCAAAACATTATTAAGCATCATGTGAAACCTGTAATTTCAAACAAGATGGACGTAAGCACATATTTAAAATCCAGATAATAATTTTGTAATGAGTCAGTAATAAAGTGCATTAATTACCAAAATATGAAGTCATTCACAGTGTATCATGTTAATATGCACCAATAACTATAAGATTTTTCTCTGTTTTCAAGTGTCAAACTTCTATACTGCAATAAAAATTCTTTCTCTCTAAAGAGTCATCTGACATGAAGGCAAGTTTCTATATGGTTCCTGAACTTACTGCAGCTAAAATACTTCTTGTTCCTCTTCTGTTGCCACAAAGATCTCCACTCCTAGTGTGTCCTATGACTTAGAATTATAGCACAACTACTTTTAAGCACTTTAACGATGGCATATTGTAGTGTGTTGTTGTGAGTACATACACTGTTCCAGTAATGGTTCTTAAACAGGTTACGCTTCTTCACAGTCCAAAAGCTGAGCAGGCCACGTTCAAATTACAACAAACCATGGAAATTATGAGTCATTTTTGTTCTCCTCTTATCATGACTAATCCCCAATTTGTTCACTATGGACAAACTGCTTGGGGCATTCCTAGAAGGTACCGACGAGCTCTGCCACTCACCTGCTGACATGCCACCAGGATATAAGGCAGCAGGCACAAAACCATCACTGTGTCTCGCAGACCGTTTTGGTGAGTATGGGGCCCATTCCTGTAACTCTGGAGACAGGTGCTCCTCACTGGCTGGCACATACTTCTGTGCCTACAAAAACCATCAAAATTTGATTATAGGAAGTTGGAGATTCTGAAGAGGAAAACACAAACAGCCAAACTTTGTAGGCAGTAAGCAACTTCAAACTTTCAAGTTATCCGTTCTAAAATGCACTTGCCATAGCTTTATCTTTCAGCTACCCTCTTCACTTCTACCCTTTCTTCCTCGCTCACAGAAGTCATGGCTGCCCTATACCTGGAGGCATTCGAGGCCAGGCTGTATGAGGTTTTGAGCAGCCTCCACTAGTGGGAGGTGTCCCTGCTTATGGCAGGAGGTTGGAACTGGATAGTCTTTAAGGTCCCTTTCAAACCAAACCATTTCATGATTCCACGATTCTATTACTTTGTAATCATTTTAGGTCCATGTTTGCAACTTAACTGATGTATTTTCCTTCACAATAGAACAACCAACACTTACTTACATTTCTCCTTTAAAATATTGGAATGTTCGGTACAAGCAAATGTTATTTAAGCCATTATCACAAGTGTTGTGGATAACAAGCCAGAAAGCATTCTCCTCTAAGTCTGTATTTTGAGATACACATAGAACAACCTCCATTCAACAGAGTAATTCAGCTTTTAGAACCAACACAAGTTCTGTTCTGCACATAACAAGCAGACACTAATGAGTTAAGAAACATAAGAATAGCTCAGATGCTGACAGTGATGCTAGGAAGCTTCAAAGTTCAGGGTTCAGCCCATGGAGTTTACACATCTGAAATACACAACACAAAACATGAGACTGAAGAAGGTAATAATTCAATAATTATTGAAAAAAGTACTTACAGGTACCTTCTTAGAGTCAACAGTTGATCACCACCATAGGTGTACTGGTGATGGTACCACCTACTATGCAAGGATGGAGGTTCTCTTAAATCAACTTAAAGTACACAAGCTAACCTGTGTACGCACACTACGAAGGAGACTGATAACACTCAAAACAGCTACAAATTCAACTGTTCTGCATGTTCTACGCACATTTCTCATATTCTAACACCACTTTAATACATGTGGACTGGACATCAGGGTCACAAAACTTGATGTAGCTGTAATGCGCAAAAAAGATTCCACCAGAGAAATATATAGCACGAATAGCATCCACTTTCTGAGGCTCAATATCGCTCCCATTCTCCAGTTCACAACTGCAGTTACAAAGCTGGTTTTTGCAAAGAAGCTATGCTTCTGTTCATAGAAACACAGCATGTCCCAAGTTGGAAAGGACACACAAGGACCATCAAGTCCAACTCCTGTCTCTGTACAGGACAACCCCAACACTCACACTGTGTGTCTCAGAGCTGGACACCCAACCCCACCCTGAAAATACACTTTTGAGGTTTCTAGATTATTGCTTCAATACACAAAGCTTCTACCTGAAGTGCAGGATTAGGAATGGGCATAGGGGTCATTTTATGCCTCAATGCAGGAGCTGATTTTGGCCTCGGTCTTTTAATCTCTGGCTCTCCAACTCTTTGAAAGCCGATGTCATCTTCACAGGATTTCCTTGAAGAGAGATGAGGGCAGTCAATTCCCTCCTCCCGATAATAGTGCCCAGCATTCCTGCTGCGCCCCTTGAGAGGAGCAGAGTCCTGTTTAAGTGCCAAAGAAACTGGAGCTTGGGCAGTGGCTGGGCTGGTGGGTGGCGATCCAGTTGTTACTGTAGACTCCGATGCAGAGCTTGCCTGCTGTTTATGCTTAAATTTGATAGAGTCACTTCTCTTGGGAGGAGTTGGGGGAGTTGAAGCCACTTCAGCTTTTGATGGTTGAGGTGAATGGCCTGTCACCTGATTAGGGGAAAGGTACTCCAGTTTGGGAGGAGTTGGTGGCCTTTTGAAAGTATCAGGGTCAAAGATAGATTTCCTTTGTTTGGGCTTTTTGTAAACAGAGAACTTTTCCGTTTCTGTTGTTGAGATATTAACCATGACTTTTGGCCAGGTACCACCACTATGCTTAGTTCCATGTCCTTTGTCAAGCGTGGCCTCAACCATCATACTGTCAGCTCCTGTAGGTTCGTAAGGCAGCCTCCTGTTGTCCAAGTCAACAGCTCCATACCCTTGGTCCCTGTATGTCTCTGGGTTGAAGGAGCTGAGACTGTTTTCTGAATTACTGTGGCAGCTGTGCACTGTGCTCCTGTGAGAGTCTGTGCATATCGTGGTACTTGGGAAAGGTTTGTGATCGCAAAATGAGCCACTGCTCTGATCGCTCTGGTCCTTCTTGCCATCCATGATATCTGGACTGAAAATGTCAGTTTGGGTTGAGCTGTTGAGCTTCAGATTTCGTTTATTTTGGGCTTGTATCTCAGATGCATGAATCCTACAGTTGGATATTTTCTCAGGATCCTTCAGGTTTTCAAATATATTTTGACCACTCCAAGATGAACTCTGAGGAAAAACCTAAAACACAAACCACATGTGATAACTTAGTACTAGGGTTGATTTGTTTAAGGTGAAGCATATTCCAGACTTGTTGACTTATCCATACCTGAATGTAGACCCAGATATGTATAGATACAGTTGGGACAGGTTTAATAAGATCTTACAGATTCAAAGCAGAGAATGTCAGAGAAAATGAAGCTCCATACAGTGGCAGAAGCACCAAACTGACAGTGAAGGGACCTAGATTATACTTTCGCCTCTGCTAAGTGATGCTAATAAGTCATCTTTCATTGCCCATTCACCCTCAAAACTTTCATCTTTTTACCGTCTTAAAAACTCAAGCTCTCTGGAGATGGAATTATCATCCACAAAGTCCATGTGACAGGCCCAGCATAATAGGATTCTTCAATATGCAAACAAGAATAATATTTTTACAGCGATAAGGCTGAAAAAGGAAGCCTTGTACTTAATCCTCCCGACAGCCAGAGTTCCATCTTCTGCACAACTCCCTCCTGGCTAGCAGCAATCCTTCCTGTAGTCAGGAGGCAGTTTGCCTTTCATGTACAAAGCTGCTGCAGCTTTGAAGCAGAAACAAAGAAGAAAGAAGCAATTGTGCCAGGAGTCATTTCACGTGACCAGCAAACAAATGAGAAATAAGATTCATTTCTTACCAGATGCCACAATAGCTTTACTTTGGCAATAACTGTTGAGTGTTCATTTGCTATCTACTTTTAGTAGATTCTTTCATGTGGTGATATATTAATTTTTTCCTATACTCTCCCCTGTCCAATGAAAATAATTCTGCATAAGTTCAAGAAAATTCTGCAAATTTAGCTTCTCCTACTCACCTTCATGAGGGACAGCGTAAGGGAATCTCTACAGTTGCGTAGCAGAGCTTCACATTCAGTAAGCGATTTATTATCTAGTGCAATGCCATTGATCTACACACAAAAAAAACATGACAAACAACTGTAAACCAAGGGTAGCACCCAGGAAGTGTCTTAAGGTGGCACCTTTAAGACAGGAAAACCACTTCAGGTATACACAGCTGAAGTCTGGTTGACCTTGTCCTGTCTTTTTCCATTTTCCACTAAAAATCAAGCCTTCTAACTCCAATTTTGCTGTTCCTCCTAGAGATTAAGCATAATGACACATTAGACTCTGCATTAGTACACGGACAGGAACCACCATCCCTTCCACAGCTCATACACCTGACAGGTCCTTTGAGGTTGCAACCCTACACATGGAAAAACGTCCCCTCCAGAAGGATAATATCTGTGGTATCGTAATTTAAAAGACAAAACTACTTTCATCCAGCCATGGGAGGGCTTTTTGGAACTGACCTTTCCTATTACACATAAAAATCACAATTATCATTATATACAAGCTAAGAGTGTACAGTAAATCCGTGTCTCTGTCAAAAATTCTCTTATGAACTACATCTAGCAAATAATTTGAATCGTTTATTAATCACTCAGCCTACAAACGCACTGATTTGTAATAAATACTTAGTGAATATACAAAAAGAATGTCATACAGAGGAAGCAAAACTAATTGGAAAGTTGTTAAATAGTATCATCAATGATAACCCTTTAAAATAGATGAAGACAAAATAGGAGAAAGCATTCAGAAGACTTACAGCAATTATTCTATCTCCCACAGTGAGGGAACCCTCTTTGGCAGCTGGGCTTCCGGGCACAACAGCAGCAACAAATACGCCATTTTCTAGACTGACCCCACTATCTGAAATACACACACAAAGAAAAGAATTGATTCTTGCAATTCAAATACCTTGCTGAAACAGCATGTCTGCCCTGCCTGTATGAGAAAGAAACAGAACTACCAAACCAACTGAACTTCAATTTCTGAAAACCTTTCTAAAGAAACATGCTATGGGACAAACAGGGACTTAGATATCCTGAGATTAAATACAATCGTACAAAGCTGGGGTGACTGATAGGTTTAACATCCTTGTTTAGACTGCCAGTAACACTCCAAAAAGGCAGATGACTAGAATTGAATATTAAAGACAGAACAAAAAGGAAAACCTGTACTTAAATAATAAGGTTATAACTAATATTGGCATTCTGAGTTTGCCAAAACCAATCTCTATCCAGGAGGAGGTAACAGTTAAGTGGGATTTCAGCAGAGGCTCAGAACACATACTCTTAAGCCAAGTCATTTCTGGCTGCAGAAACAGGTACTATTTCCATCCCTCCTTTACAGCCATTACCTTTATGTCCGGAAACATTGATGTGAAGAGGTGTTATCACTCGGCCACCTAAAGACTTCCTTCTTCGAACCACCATGTTAATAACACCACCTCCATTTAGAACAGCTTTTATCACTTGCTTTTTATCCTTATTAGTAAGATCCACATCATTTATCTTCAGCAGCCAGTCATTCACTCTGGTAGATGAACAGTAACAAGCAGGTCAGTGTTCCAAGTATACTTTGCTGGATGCAGCACATTAATAACACTCATGACAAGGGATGTAACAGCTGTTCTCAATATCCTAATCTCTAATTATCTGGACTTCTCTGTTCCTGAAAAAGCATCAAACAGCACCTACATGAAAATCAGGACTTCTAGTCTGAAGGATATCCTCAAATCTCTAATGAGTACTCATTTTAAAGCAGCTCTTTGGTAGAGGAGAGTTATTGAAAACCTCCTATCAACACTGAGAACAGGAGAAGGTTCCAAGTTGCCCCTTGTTCTACCTTCTTTTTCCCCACCCTCCCCCAACAGATCACCCTCAGGTGAGCTCTCAGGCTGAGAGAGTTGGGGTTGTTCAGCCTGGAGCAGAAAGAGCTCCAGGGAGAACTTGGAGCAGCTTGCAGTACTGAAAGCGGCTACACAAAAGCTGGGGAGGGATTTTTACAAGGGCATGTACTAATAGGACAAGAGGGAGTGGCGTTTTTAATTGGATGGGGGTAGATTTAGACTGGACATTAGGAAGAAATTCTTTACTATGAGGGTGGTGAGGCAGTGGCCCATGTTGCCCAGCAAAGCTGTGACTGTCCCAACCCCAGAGGTATTCAAGGCCAGGCTGGATGAGGCTTTGGGCAGCATGACCCAGTGGGTCCCTGCCCATGCCAGGGGGCTGGAACTGGAGGGGTTTGAGATCTCTTCCAACCAAAACCATTTGATGAGTCTAGGGTACTGTATCTTCCCCAGAATTTAAGATAAAAGTTAGAGGAGATAATAAACAGAGTAGGTGAGACACAGAGTATCAAAACCATTTCAAATCCTGATGAGTTCTAAGGGATGGGTCAAGCTGTTTAATTTCTGCAATGTTTTTAAAGCACTGGTCTTCTCCATATGATTTTCCAACTAACATTAGTATTATACACAACCGATGACAAAAAGCTTAAAAAAAATGAGAAAAAAACTGAAGACAACTTGCAATATGGTCATATTTAGTTTAATATAATAAACAAAAGACAAGTATCTTCCAAGTGAAACCCTACCTTAACCGTCCATCAGCGATACTTCCTTTGTCTACTTTCGTAACAAAGATTCCACAGTCTCCGGGAAGGTATGGTTCATTCACCCCTTCTGCCACATCAAAACCAAGTGCCTTCAAGTCCATATCATCCTAATAAAAGTTATTAACTAGTGACTCAACTGCACTGGAAAACATTGTGCTGCTGTCTGTTAGCAAGAGGCATTACTCTGTGTTTGTACCATGCACTTACAGTTACAGGGTACCTGCTCTATGCAAGCTTTTATACATAGTATTTCAATAGATAAGCTCCCAAATTCATTAGTTAGTATGTATCCTCTGGCACTAGAATGATTCTTCTCTCTCAGTTTAAGTTTGAAATAATAGGGGAACTTCACCAAAGAGGGATAGAAAACAGAAGAGTGTGCAATAAAGTACCGTCAGGGCCAGGTACACAGTTTTAAAGTGATGGATGCATAATGAGAGAACAAGGACGTGTTCCTCAAAAATTGGTGTCATCCAGGGCAAAAACAATTGTGAAGGTAAGGAAATAGCATTATGTCTTAGTGATGAAGTCTGAAAAATGTTCACTTTCATATGGCTACAGACCAGAAGAAAACAAAACGAAGAAAACAGAAGGAAAGAAAGCTCCCATATTATTGGGACTATTTCTAAATCCAGATTAGAGGTGAGATTCTACCAGCCCTGGTCCAAAGCAGATCATCTTTGATGTGAAAGTGATCAACTTAGTTAGCAAATCTGTCATTGAAACAAACATGGAAATCTAAAACACGCTAAAGTATGCATATTCATCAAAATTAAACTGATCCAAACCTGGCAAAAATATAATATAATCCTTATCATTCTTCCAAAGATTTTACGTAAGAAAAAAGTTCAGAGGGAAGAGCATGGGCCCGCCATAAAATAAAGATCGAGTTAGAGCCTTGTTGCTGAAAAGTGAATACTACTTTTCTCAGTTTGGAGCTGAGTGATTATGCAGAACACAAGCTTACAGAGACAGGTGAGGCTGAAGCACAAATAAAAGGATTTAAATGTATTCAACTTGGTAATCTCCATGCTGGAATTCAACCACTGGTAGGTCAGCAAGGATTTTCCCACGTATTTAATCAAGATTGGCACAACATTATTATTATAATAAAATAGCAGCAAGACAAAGTCTACACATTTGACCTCAAACACTGAAAACAATCTTTGAAGTAAAGAGTAACAAAACAGTTCCACAGGAACTGAAAATTGTTCAGGTTGCTAACTCATTTTCTAGGCAATGGAAGAGCAAATTTGTTAATTATCAGTTAAAAGGGAGAAGATAGCAATGCACAAAATCCAAGCAAGGAGGAGTTGATCAAGAGAGATGGAGAAGCATGGTGAAAGAGGAATTGTTGCCCCACAAAGAATTGACAGACAGTGGTCCTGAGGGATCAGCATGGGTACACAGTTCACATAGTCTTTTCAACTGATGTATTTCAACATTTAGTAACGTTTTGTGTATCTTAAAAGGAACATATTAGTGATTCTGTCTGGATGCACTTTCAGAACACAGACAGATTGGAAGTATGCATAAAAGATGACCCCAAATATTGCAGTAAAATAAAAGGGATTTGACAGCGATACATCATAAACTTTATCATTCAGAAATGAGAAATAAATTCTGGTAGATGCAGAAGCTGTTATAAATGAAACACAATCTGGAAGACCACCTGTGTGTTCTAGGGGGCGAAAAAAGCTAACTATTAGTTAACAATCCAATGTGCCAGCCAAAAAATTCAAACAGAAAGAATAAAATTAAATAAAAGAAAGTACTACTAGGAAAATGAAGGAACGTAGAGGTTATTCAGAAAGCCAAACATAAGAACTTAATTTAACATGCCAAAATGGAAAAGGCATTTAACTCCTGCTGCAGACAAGGAATGGAAATCAACACCTCCTTTCATCTCAGATTTTTAAGCTTAAGGGCAATGTTGCCCTGAAGTATATGTTCATCATGAATAAATACTTTTAATACTGTAAAATTTCTAACCATGAAATCTGAGCAAATGTAGGAAGAAATCAGTTCATATAAAAGACTGCTATTTTCTGCATGCATTTAAAGTGATGTTTCCTGTAAGAGCAGGGGACTGGGCTCTCTGATATCAGCGTTTCCATCACATCTCAATTTCTGGCTGCCTAAGTGCTGCCATTCCTGCAATGAATTACTAACTTTAAAAACGTTAAATGATTAACTTACATCATTTTTATAGTACTTAGGCCTGGGGACCTTGTAGAATCAGAGGGAGGAGGTATTTTTATTTATAATTAATATGAAGAAAAACACAAAGCTTGTGTGCAACAGCTTGGTTTTGTCAAGTACTTTCATCTAGACACTACCACAATCGCTGCATATTTGTGTGCGGTTCCCAGCACAACAATAAAGAACTAAAAAAATACACATTAGAGCTATAAATGCTATAACTGACCCCAAAGCTATCCAACACACAACAGTGCAGTTCGTGTTTATGACCTACCCTGTCTTTTTCAAATTCCACCACTTCCGTTTCCCACTCCAGAGAATCCGTGTCTATGGCTGAGTCATGGGAACTATGGGCCATTAGCTGACGGAATCTGGCCTCCTTTTCCAACTGATTCTCCATCTTCTCCCTAGGCAAAGGAAATAATTATTTGTATACGTAGACAAGCCTTTTAAACAAACTGATACATAATGTTTTCATTGCAAGATACCTTACATTTTGTTTTCTAAATAAAAAACTCAAGCTCTCCCAAAAACTTGCCCCATGTTTCTGTCTTTCCATTATTCTTGGGTCACTATCAAAATGACTCTCCTTTTCTATATATTGTGCTAACAAAGTCTTACATTATTTTTGCATTGTTTTTATGTGATTCGAATGCTCAAGTAGGTTTCTAACGTCTCCCAAAATGCATTTAATTTACCCTCTGATAAGCAGTATGCTCATAATATGGGACACAATAAATACTGACACAAAAGCCTCTTTCACAACTCATTGAGATGACAAGAAGCACATCTTTCTTGCATGAGTAAGCCAGAGAGAACATAGTTGGGAGCAACTAAATTGTAGTTATACAAACTTCAGTGAAAGAATCCCACATTGCATATGTTTACTTCCACCACACAAAGCTACACTATGCATACCATTAATAAAATAAAAAGGTTGAGATAGTAAGACTTAATATCCTGCCTATGTTTCCACATATAATATCATAAATACCTGATGCCCACAGCTGTAACAACACAGTTCACTTGCAAAAACAGCTAACAAAGCAAAGTTTTTATCACACACTTCCATGCAGCTGGATCATTTCTTTAACATACTTCAGTTCCTTCAGTTCACGCACGGCATCGTTCTTCTGCTTTCTCATGTCATCCAGATTGCGGAGAGCTTCAGCCAAGTCACTCACAGCCCGGTCTCTCTCCCTCCTTAAGTTGTCACATAAAGTCCTTCAACAGCAAAGAAGTTCCAGTTTATTTACTTAAAAACCTATCTAAATAACACAGCAGTTCCACCACATTGTATAACTATTACAAAATTTAAAGCAGCTTCAACAGACCTCTCAAAAAAAATAAATAAGGAAGAAAAAACTACACACAATGTGTCCAGATAAAAAACTTCCTGCATCCCTTCCAAAACTTTAATTCTACTTATCTTCTTTAAACTAGGAGAAAAATATTCTGATTTAAGTATTTTCCTGTAGCTATTCACATGTATTTAGAGGCAAATATGTTGGGTACTTTTAGCAAAAGGCAAATAATTATTTGCAGGACTATTGCTATAGCAGGATTTGCTATATCACACCATGATTTGTTTTTACTACACAACAGCACTGTCAGGCTCCACAGTATCTACTAGAGACATTTTCTAGGTATAAAAGCTCAAAGCAAAGTATCTTACAAGGTGCCCGCAGCTTTTAGAACCTCCCTCAGTGACAGCTACTGCACAAGGTGAAGCAAGTGCCAACAAAACCCAGGATGGTCTAGAACTGCAAGGTGACCCAGAGAGCACTCATGTATTGCCCACCATTTGCTTACCGTATACTTTCCCTTTCTGCGACAATTTTATCTCGCTCCTGGAAGGCCCAGTCTCTCCTACACTTGGCCACTTCTGCCTCCTGTACAGCTTCTTTCAGTTCTTGAGACATTGCCTCATATTGTTTCCGAAGCATTTCAATTTCTTTGTTTGCTCTTTCTATGTCTAGGGTAGCAGAATCTTGTATCTAAGGATTAAGAATCACACATATTTTAGGTATTTTTAGGTAAGTATTCACAAATAGCTTTCAGTATATGTGTTACCTGTGTATTCGGTTCTCATTTACTGTCTGATATTGACCCTGGGACCACCAGACGTACCTGTTCACAATGCAGATGTGTGATTCACCTGGGCCCCTTAACTCTAAAGCAGAGCAAAGCGATTCCAAAAAGCTTTGTTTGGACGTTTCTTGCTCCAGTTTCATATTCAATAGTTTTGTGTTCCTTAGTTATTTTATGACCATAGGCTGTGCATTATCATACAATATTATATGTAAGCATTTACAGCAGTATGTGGATCAACGTTCAGTACCACACACAAGATATGAAAGGTGTGGAATTGTAAAAATGTCAACACAGAGAAATATATTGTCAGGAAATGTACAATAAGAATGTGTACAAACTTGAAAAATTATAATCACAGTTCAATTAATTTCATTCTGAAGTACTAGAAACAGCCAGTGTCCTAAGCAGGTCACAAGCAGGACACCCTGTGTTACAGGTGGCAACCAGCTTGCCAGCAAGGAAGAAACTGCCCAGACACCGGCTGCATTACAATATTTTATTTGCTTTGTATTTGCATAAATAGAAACTGAATATAAACTACATTTCCTTTCCAATGAGAAGTTCTGTCACTATGTCTTGAAGAAGGTAGGTGCCTGTATACAATGAGATTTCAGAACAACTCAGAGTAAAGGGGGAACACACCCAATATGCCCAGACTTTTAATCTCTTCAAAGTTAGTGACCCTTTGAAGCTATAGAAAGCATCGTTGTGAAGACTTGCAATACCTGACGGGCTTGGTAATACTCCCGCAGCAGATGGTCTCTCTGGATGATAGCTTCTGTTCTCTCCTTCCTGGCAACATCTCTTTCTTCCTTCACCGTCTCTATATCCTTGCAAGCTTGATCGAGTTCCTTTTGGGCCTCAGCTTTGTCCTTCACTTCGTGACAGTATTTTTCCAGCAGCTCATTCCTCTCACAAATGGCTCGATCTCTTTCTACCAGAGCAGAGTTTAGCTCCTAAAACAAGATCCATTGTTGGCAGAAGGTTAAGTACTGAAGGAAACAGTTCATCTTTCCAACTGGATACACACTGACACCTTAAAAGCCTCCAGAGTTTACCACTAACGCACTGAAAAACAGGAACAAAAAGAACTGTGCTCACACTACGCACAAGCAAGTATATTAAATGTGGTATTAAAGATACCAGAATATCACAACGGCACAGCACTGTGTCAAAAGGAAGTGAGAATCTCAAGGTTCTGAGGAACCTAAATGAAGGAAGATTATTAACCAGTCAGACTTGGTGTTGTAAAAAAGCATTTTTTAAGCAACTGGATTTTACAGGACTGAAATCATTTAGACAACCTAGTTGGAAGTATCTCAGACCTTCCTCGTGAGTTTTTAAAGGGACATTAAAGTCATGTGCCAGTATGATACCAAGGTGCAAAGATCAAACCACACCACACTGTAAAGCAGAATGATGTTTTATTAAATGTGGAATACAACTCCATCATAATAAAAAAGATGAGGTAAAAGTAGCTTTAGAATATGTAGCTTTGCCCTTTCAAAACAGTTTAAACTAGGCTTGCAACTGGAAGGACATGGCAGTAAAACAGCTGAATTTCACGCCACTACATTTCTACATAGTCCAACTCTCTAGAGGCTTTCAGCCCATGGCAACAAAGAAGTCCTTCTTGGTACAGCCACCTCCAACTGGAAACTATTGATGTTTTGATGTCAAAAAAAAATAGCTGAGACAGCTGTTATTGAAAAGAAAAAGAAGGAAAGGGTCCAAACATTGGAAGACAGAAAGACACTACGTCAGAAATGGGACGAGAGCATATGGCCTCAAATAGTACCAGGGGAAGTTTAGAGTGGATATCAGGAAAAATTTCTGTACTAGAAAGACTGGTGAAGCACTGGAAAAGGCTGCCCAGGGCAGTGGTGGAGTCTCCTTTCCTGGAGGGATTAATTCAAAAAGCATGTAGCTGTGGCACCTGAGGATATGGTTTAGCTGGTCCAGTGGTGTTGGGCTGATGGCTGGACTAGATGAACTTAAGAGATCTTTTCCAACCTCAATGATTATATGATTCCATTCTATTTTCTTCAACAATCCACAAGGAATAAGACTATTTAAAGCACAGAAGATGATTGCATTTTTGCTGCACTAACATAGCTGGTTTTGAACTACAGCATCTAATTAAGGTCAATTAGGCTGTTACAACAGTTCTGCAATGGCATTAAAACAGATATTTTTGCTGCAGAGTAACAGACGAGTAATAGAATTAATGACTCACTCTGTGAACTTTAAACATCGCAGTGCAGCGCAGTTACTGGAGCACTCCAGTTTTTTCAACATCAGTAAGAGCTTCTGTAGCTCCACACCTCTGAAGAGAGAAATCCCTAAGTCATCTGGTGGTACAGACAAGTTTTAGTGCTGGAAACAATGTTTGGTGCAACTTAACTCTAGTCTGTATAAAATGTGCTTTTATGTGTGTGTATAAAGCTCACACAAAAGTAATTTGCAGCATGCAAATAACTGAGTTTTGATGCTTTTCAGATATTTTCTGAAGGTCATGACAAATCTAATATAGCATGCATCAAGCACGGCAGTACCGGACAGTCAAGGGAGGGGACTGGCCCACTCTGCACTGCACTGGTGCAGCCCCACCTTCAGTACCATTGGGTGCAGTTTTGGATGCCACAGGACAAACAGGATGTGAAGCTATTGGAAAGCGTCCAGAGGAGGCCACAGAGTTGGTGAAGTGTTTAGAGGGGAAGCCATATAAGAAGTGGCTGAAGCCACTTGCTCTGTTCAGCTCGGAGAACGAAGGGTAGACCTCATCATGGTCTGCAGCTCCCTCACAGGGTAAGGAGAAGCAGACACTGATCTCTTCTCTACGGAAACCAATGACAGGACCCGATAGAATGGCAGAAAGATGGGCCATGGGAGGGTGAGGTTGGATATTAGGAAAAGGTTCTTCCCCCAGAGGATGTGGAGCATTAGATCAGCTCCCCATAGAAGCAGTCGTGGCACCAAACCTGACAATACTGCAGAAGGATTTGCCCAATGCCCTCAGTCACACAGTGTGAACATTGGGGTTGTTCCATGCAGGGGCAGCAGTGGGACTCGATGATCCTTGTGAGTCCCTTCCAACTCAGGACATTCTTTGATTGTATGACGCTATGCAGCAGAGATGAAAGTCACCTCAATATCAAGGCAAAACTTTCCAAAAATCCTTCTTTAAACAGGAATTTACAGTTCTTGAAGGTGACTGTAAAGAACACACTGTGCCAAAAGTCATTTCATCATGCACTATATAAACTCTATAAACAAGAGCAACCATTGTCTCCAGTGGTCGACAGAAAAATTTCACCTCCACCTTTTTTCCAGGACGTTTGCATAAGATCACAACATGACAGCACAGGGCAACATGCCATCTGGTGCTCATCAGAACCACTTCTGTTTGGAAACACCACAGTGGCTTGGTTTGAAGAACAATTTGGAATTTGTGAACAACTCACATGTTTGAGGGAAGATCTTTCCTAGGAACACAGTGCAATAACCTCACACAGGATAAAACGTGACAGCTCAGTTAAACAGAGGGGAAAGATGACCACCACTGAGGTGAAATATGATGTTCTTTAATATTTGCTGGAGCAAAAGATGCCAAACAAAACCACCACTGGGCAAAGAAAGGGGGCAATCTGTAACACCTGATGTCTGGTTTTGAGTGGTCAAACTCACTAGAACTTAACCCAAAACCACCCATACCAGGAAATCCTGAGATTTCTTCTGTTGTCTCTAAATGCCAGACAACGATTCCACTTTGGATGCGAATTAACCCATTCTGTTTGGGCAGGTGAAATTTAATGATCTAAGAGCCTGACTTACATCTGCAGTTACTGTTCACAATCTAATGCTTCAAAATCAACTTGTTCTCCATTTGGCTTGCCTTCGCATTTCCTCCAGACACAAAAGGTAAGCTAGCAAGCACAAGCTTTACGAAAGAAACAAGGTAAAGGGATCAATTTGGATTCAGCGCTGTTCCAATCAGTCAGTGGGGTGTATGTAACAGGGCACTTCAAGCTGCTATACAGAGGGAAAGCCAAGAGCACTAAGTTACATCTTGGCAAGCATCTACATCTTTCAGGATATTACAGTCAAGTGAATGTATGACTTGATCAACATGTGTTTTCATTCTTTGAAACATTTGCTCTTCCCAGCATTAGAAAACGCCTTCTGCACAGGATGTGGCTGCAGTGAGCTGGGATTGTTTGACATAGGAACATACCTGCTCATAAATGCCATGGCTACAGCAAAGTTAAAAAAAGAAACTAGAAGAAAAATCAAAGCATTGCTATTTTACGCCTCTAAGTACATTATACCGAGCATATCACAGAATGGTTTAGGTTGGAAGGGATATTAAGAAGTCCAACCTCATTGCCACGGGCAACACTTTCCACTGGATCAGGTTGCTCAAAGTCCCATCCAACCTCGCCTTGCACACCTCCAGAAATGGAGCATCCACTTCTCTGGGCAACAACAGTGCATCACCACCCTGATAGGAAAAATATTCCTTCCTAATATCTCATCTCAATTTCCACTCTTTCAGCTTACAGTCATACCCCTCATCGCTCCACTCTCTGATCAAAAGCCCCTCCCCAGCTCTCCTGGAGTCTCTCTAAGTACTGGAAAACTGCTATAAGACCACCCCAGAGCCTTCTTTTCTCCAAGCTGAAGAACCCCAACTCTCCTAGCCCGTTCTTGCATGGGAGGCGCTCCAGCATCAATGTTCACCACTTCCCCTTTCCTGCAGAAACAATAGGTCAGTACCTGTCTTAAAGCTTCCATTTCTTCACTGGCTACTCTCTTCTCCGAAGAAGTGTTCTTCAGTTTAGACTCTGCCAGCTCCAGCTCTGTTTGAAGCTTATCTACCTCTTTAATTACTTGATCTCGCTCACTCATTATGAGGCGGTATTCATTGAAAACTGAATCTCTTTCTTCCTTGTATTTTTCTGCATCCTTTGCTGCTTTCAGCTGCATTGTTTTAAATCTTGTCACCTCTGACTGCAACCGCTCCATTTCTCTCTGTAGCTCTTTGTTTTGGGCTGTGGCATTGCTGAGTTCCTGCTGTACTGATTCAAATCTAAAAACAAGCAGAAATGCTGGTGAGATGTTTGTTTCTTGTTTCCTTTTCTTGTACTTTAAGTATTTGGCTAGATAACCAAGTGTATCCACTGGTAAAAGAAAACCGCAGAGGACTTCTTAGACAATATTATCTCAGTGCTGCAAAATAAAAGAGAAACTAATCACTGCTTTAGGAATATTAGAGAACTTCTTTAAGGAATCAAAAAATAAAAATTGTTAGGAAGTTTAGAATTTGTTTAATTACTAGGAGTAAATTTCTATCAAAGCATTCTAAATAAAATGCAAAACAGTCATTATCTAATAGCACAGGTTTAACATTATTTATTGTGTTGAGTTCTACTCATCTTAGAAGTTAATTCCTTCTCCCAGCACTCAGACCCAGGCACAGAGGAAAAAGGAAACTAATTCAGAAACTGAAGAAATGCAGAGAAGACTCTAGGGAGACCTTATAGGGGCCTTCGGTGGAAAGCTGAAGAGAGACTTTTTACAAGGGCCAGTAGTGATAGGACAAGGGGAAATAGCTTTAAATTGGAAGGGGGAAAGTTTTAGATTAGACATCAGGAAGAAATTCTTCAGGACGAAGATAGTGAAGCACTAGCCCAGGCTGCCCAGGAAAGTTGTGGCTGCACCACCACTGGTGGTATTCAAGTCCAGGTGAACAGGTACTTGATGTATGCTATGTTAGATTTGTTACTGCCTTGACAGAATATCTGAGAGATATCAAAAAACAATTATACCTTCTAAGAGAGGAGGAATATTGCTGCTGAAAATGTATTGCTGTGTCCCTTTGCTTCATTAACATGTCAATCTGCTTCTGCAGGCGTCTGTTCTCCTCCTCGGCCTGTTCCAGCCGGCTCAGGTCTGTGTTGTGACTTGCGATCTTCTCATTATACCGTTTCCTTAGGGCATCGTAATCCTTCTTCACACCCTCCAGTTTGTCCATTGCTGTATCATAAAGCTTATTCAGTATCTCTGATGACCCATTTTGTTTCATAACCTAAAAAAAGCCATAAAGTCTATTAATAAACTTAATTCGTAATCACTCCAATACATGTGATTTAAAATATATATAAGAAGCAATATTATAAAAAAATTAAGCAATTTCCATAATCATTCTTTTTAATGATTAAGGAAACGATGAGCCTCTTCTAATTATTATTGTTACTCTAAGTATTACTACATCCATTTAATGTCAAGTAGGTAAAAAAAATATGCTTTATCACAACTTAGAGGACACAAGCTCATGAAAATCTCTCTCTACCAACAGCTATTAAACCCAGGTGAGAGATTTAGATTCAATACTAGGAAGAATTTTTTAACTGTGAGGCACTGGCACAGGTTGCCAGAGAAGCTGTGGCTGCCCCATCCCTGGAAGTGTCCAAGGCCAGGTTGGATGGAGCTCTGAGAAACCTGATGCAGTGGAAGGTGTCCCTGCCCATGGCAGGTGGACTAGAACTGTACGAGCTTTAAGATCACTTCCAGCACAAACCATTCTATGATATTTTGCAGTTTTAGTAAAAGGAAATCATTAAACATTTGATGACCCAGACAATAGTTGTAATTTAGGAAATGACCACGAGGTGGCATTCCTGACAGGCAGCCAGTCTCCTCCACGAGTAAAATAAATCATTTAAAACTTCAAGAGAACAAAATCAACCCTAAATACCTTATACATGCAGGCATATATATTAACATTCATAGAATATTCAAGCTGGGAGCTGTCCACAGGGGTTTGTGTTCCAAAAGCTATCCATAAATATGAACAGGAAGAGAAAAATCTATTTAAACACCAATAAAGTCTGACCTGAATCCTGGTTTGAAAATAATCTCCATTGACATCTTGTAGTAAATAGTAACATTGGTGGTAAATGACTGGCAACAAAACCAGAAAGCTCCTAATGAGCTTCAGCAAATCTTGTTCTTCTTTCTCAAAAGGCAATAAAAAGTGCCTGAAATGAGGTTTTACCTTTTTTATTCCCCCTCCACCATTTTTTTTCTTTAATGCTACACTATTTTTTTCTGGTTTTGTCTTTTAAATTGAAATATGGACTTGATGGAGCAGTGGAAAGATACAGGAGTGCTCAATGTAGACAGGTACCAGGAATTTATGGAATCTTCTTATTACCCTAATCTTCAGGTATGTCCCCAACTGTTTGAAAATAAAAAGTACTGAAAACTTAGAAGGAGAAAAAGACAAAAAACATGAGCTTTTTAAAACCAGACCCATTGCAAATACCCTATATGTACAAACTGGCTGCTCATCTTCTTTTGTGTCTTCTTATATTCAGAGTAAAGACCAGTTGCTGAAAGTATATGAAGTTTGATGCCTGTCTACAGACCGATAGGAAGGGGGATCAAAAGAAACTGCATTTACAGTAGCACTGCCCCCAGGCAGCAGGCAACAAGAGAAGCAAATATTCAAGAACCCAAAGGGAAATAAACCAATTTTCATGCCTAAAGCATGTATAGAATATCTTTTTGCTTAGACCACATTAAATGATTAAAGAAAAGAAGGACATTATGGAATTCCACATGAACTTGCTGAGAGAGATTGAAGGACACCAGGAATGCCATATACAGGAAGCAGTGTAATAAAAGTCTCCTGCTCCAAATCCCAGGCTGACAAGAAGTAAATAGTCCCAGCTGGGTCAAGGAAGACAGCCATGGCAACAAGGAACTCTGCACATGAGCAGCAGGAACTTAAAATGACTCAGCTGTTGTACAGCAAATCCATGGTTATCCCACACAAAAAGTAACCCCACCAGAAGGTTTTGCTCTCTGAGGCCACTGCTACAGTGGAAATGTCAGGGATCAACACAGAGTCAGACTAATTCAGATGAGAAATGACACAGACAAGACAGGACCCTGAGCGCCCCTTCAAGTTTTCATGATCTACTCTGACATGCTAAGAAACGGAGTCACACAACTTTTTGCAAGCCACATACAGAGTTTATTTAAAGGTTCAAACGTGATGTCAATATCACCCTGGATTTCTTTAAATACCTACTGACAATAATACTCCACCCTCCTGTGCTGCCTGGGGACAGGACACGATCTCAAAATGCAACAACTCTCTGTTGCAGGTTTTACAGCCTTGCTTTGCAGACTAGAAAGTCCAGGAAGAGAACAATTAATTTGCCCAGGTCAAACCCTTTCTGCAACACCAAACTTTAGCAATCATCTGCAACAGGCTTGTAACTGATTTCCCAAAAGAAAACTCAAGATAACGTTACAGGTAGAGATAAGAAGGAAATAGAAATCCTCACTCAGTCCCTCCTAACATGCTGTTCAGTGCATCCAGCTTGCTTTGACCTTTGTCGCTCCTACCCTAACAAATAATTTTTGTTTGCATAGGTTTCGCTTCTGAAGCCTTCTGTTTGACTTGCCCGTTTGCCTGTGAACCAGCCCATGCACAGCTAAAGAAGATATTCCACATTTAACCATTCTGTAGGTTATTGCAGTACTCTAACTCAATGCTCGGTCTTTTCCATAGGACAATGTATGGAAAGGAGTGTATTGACAGGACAAGGAATTATGGTTTTAAGCTGAAAGAAGGCAGATAGAGATGAGACTTGAGGAAAAAATGTTTTCCTGGGAGAGTGAGGGTGGGAAGGTACTGGCATAGGTTGCCCAGAGAAGTTGTGGACGTCCCATCCCTGGAGGGGTTCAAGGCCAGGTTGGATGGTGCTTTGAGAAACCTGATCCAGTGGGAGGTGTCCCTGCCCATCGTGGGAGCTTTACGATCCCTTCCAACCCAAATCACTCTACAATTTCTATGATACAAAAGGCAGTCATACTGTACATGTGATTTTAGTGACTTATTTATCAGAGGAACAACTCTTATTTATCAGAGGAACAATTCAGAGGAACAGGAACTGTTCTAGAGCATCCACTCCAAGTTGTAGCTTACCTGCTGCTGCTGGCTGCGCAGGTCTGTTATCTCTTTCTGATCTTCATCATGAAGTCTCTTCATCTCCTCACAGGACTGCTGGAGATGATTATGTTCTCGCACCAGCTGCGTGTTTTTCCTCTTCAAGGTATCCATGTCCTCCTTCAGCTGGGACTGGTCACTCAGCAGCCGACTGTGTAACGTGCTGTCATGGCACACAGAAAGCGCTCTTAGAGGCCAACTTACCAAGAATAAGTCATGAACTAACTAATTCCAAGCATGAATTTCTCATCAAGAAAGCAGGTCAAGCTAACTCAGTTCTGCATATTTGAGTATTTCAAGCACCAGGAAAAAGAACAGAAACAAATAGGGTCATAGGTACAGAAATATGTGTAAGAGCCCAGAGAAATTGTGGATGCCCTGTCCCTGGAGGTATTCAGGGTCAGGTTGGATGGGGCTTGGAGCAACCTGATCCCATGGGAGGTGGCAGAGGGGCTGGAACTGGATGGGCTTTAGGGTCCATTCCAATCCAAACTTTTCTGTGATTCTATGATTCTATAAACACTTAAATATTAAACAAGTGAGAGCCATATGATGGGGTATCAATCATATAATTCCAGGTAGAACTCCAAAGTAAGAGCAGACCTTTGCTGGAAAGGAGAAAAAAACATAATGAAATGTATTTGACTATGAAGAGCAACACTTCAATACTGACAAGTATTTTTGTTGCTGACACAGAATGATCCAAACTGAACTATCACACTTGCTGCTGAAGTGTTTAATGTCCATATTTATAAAGAACAATACACGACATGACAATAAACAATAAATTTACATTTTAAGGTACTTTGTATAACTTCCTTACTAAGTGAAATATCAACATCCCTGGTACAGAATGACCCAAAGCATCTGAAAAAGAACTCTTCTTCAAAATTAGGACAATTTGCTAAAGAAAAGCTATTGAGAAATTACATTCACACAATTAAACACACATAATCTTTACATAAAGTTTATTTATCACAGAATCACCAGGTTGGAAAAGACCCACAGGATCATCAAGTCCATCCATTCCTACAAATCACCAAACCATGCCCTCAGCACCCCATCCACCCATCTTTTCAACACCTCCAGGGATGGTAAAATCAACCACCTCCCTGGGTAGCCTCTACCAGTGCCCAATGACCCTTTCCATGAAATATTTTTTCCTAATGTCTAGCCTAAATCTCCCCTGGCAGACCTTGAGGCCATTCCCTCTTGTCCCGTCCCCTGGCACTTGGGAGAAGAGGTAACCTCCTTTCAGGTATAGAGAACAATGAGGTCTCCTCTCAGCCTCCTCTTCTCCAGGCTAAACAACCCCAGCTCTCTCAGACGTTCCTCTTAGGGCCTGTTCTCCAGCCCCTTCACCAGCTTCATGGCTCTTCTCTGGACTCACTCCAGAGCCTCAACATCCTTCTTGCGGTGAGGGGCCCAGAACTGAACACAGGATTCAAGGAGCAGTCTCACCAGTGCCAAGTCCAGAGGGAAAATAACCTCCCTGGACCTGCTGGTCACACCATTTCTGATACAAGCCAAGATGCCATTGGCCTTCTTGGCCACCTGGGCACACACTGCTGGCTCATGTTCAGTTGGTTGTCAACCAACACCCCCAGGTCCCTCTCCTCCTGGCAGCTTTCTAGACAGACTTCTCCCAGTCTGTAGCTCTGCATAGGGTTGTTGTGCCCCAAGTGCAGGACCCGACATTTGACCTTGTTAATCTTCATGCCATTGGACTCAGCCCAGCGGTCCACCCTGTTCAGATCCCTTTGCAGAGCCTCCCTACCTTCCAGCAGATCCACACTTGCACACAGCTTAGTGTCATCTGCAAACTTGCTAAGGGTACACTCAGTGCCTTCATCCAGGTCATTGATGAAGACATTGAACAGGGCTGGACCCAACACTGAGCCCTGGGGAACACCACTTGTCACTTGACTCCAGCTGGAGTAAACTCCATTTACCACCACTCTCTGGGCTCGGCCATCCAACCAGTTTTTTCACCCAGGAGAGCGTGCACCTGTCCAGGCCAGAGGCTGACAGTTTCTGAAGCAGAATGCTGTGAGAAACTGTGTCAAAGGCTTTACTGAAGTCCAGGAAGACCACATCCACAGCCTTTTCCCTCATACAAAAGGCAGGTCACTATGTCCCTAAAGTCAATCAGGTTAGTTCGGCAAGACCTGCATTGTGTTACCTGTTATTCTGATTTAGCTGGGTATTAATATTTGTTCAAAATGCTAACCTTTTTAGTTCATTTTCTTTTTAAAGTGTGACGGTTTAAGAATTACTGCAAAATGAAATAACATTCCAATAGTGTTTTCTACTTGATTCCTTTCTTTACTTTGAGAATTACTCACACGGATTGCATGCAGGGATTTCAACATGTGCTGTCATGTTCTGGGCACCTAAACTCCAACGGGGAGTTTCAGCCTCCCTGAAGTTTTAAGTAGGAAATCAAATTATTCAAATCCAAGTAAGTTCTTAGAGTAACAGGAATTACCCCTTAATCAATTAAAATGTGCTATACTTTCTCCTGACCAGATAATCTCTGTCTGTATTAACTGCGAAGGCAGAAATTTGTACTTGTGTCTACGCATCACTTGGCAGAACTATTGTTCTCCTAGGAATGTTTCTCTGTTCTTCGAGTACTTGAGTATTTCAATCACCTCTTCCATCTTCTAAATCTCAAGAGTTTTTCTGCTGATATAACAGGTGAATCCTTTTACACTGTCATGAAAATACTGAAATCATCAGTGCAAAACAGTATTGTTTCAGGGACTATAAAGTTCTGAAATAAGGTGAGCAAACCACTAATTTTTTAAGATAAAGAACACAAATGTTTCATAACAGTATTGGACAGATGTAGGTAATTCACCTCTGGAAAGGATCCATCCATAATTTGCAAAACACTGATGCTTTCCACAGAATTCAACAGCAAATTCTCGTACTTGGAAATTGTCAAATGAACTGAGGAATAAAGCTTTCTGCAAAGCCACTACACAACCTGCTACAACTGTCCCTGCTGACAGCTTTTAATGTTGTTTTCAGGGTTTGGAAGAAGAACACAAGGAACCGATGCCCTTCTTTAAAGAGTTGTAGGTTAACTTGCTACATAAGAACCAGCAAACATTGTCATTAAATATCAGTCATACTTAATCATGGAGATGCAAGTGAAAAAGTTTCAAATCAAGAAGCTATCTGTGTTTCTCTTTCTTGCCTGCCTTCCTTTCAAGTGAAGAAAATCTGTTCCTGCTTGTATAAGTTACTGATTTTTAAACAGAAACCCACACTACAAATATTCACCAATTTTTTCTTATTTTATTGTGCTTTCATAAATGCTCACAATTGCTCTAAGCTTGCGTTAAAACTTACACAAGTCAGCATGGGAGCTATCACTGCCCAGTAAAAACCAGTAACAAGTGACCTCTCAAATTATATTCTGGTTGCTGGGCTAACAGGAAAGCTCTTGCATTGTAGCTGCAAGTCAGTAACCAGGTTTCCCCTGGCAGTGCCCCTCAGGACACCATGGATTTCTATCTCCAATCCTCCAAAATAAACCAAGCACTCCATATGTTATCATTTCAAATAGGCCAGAAATGCTTTATCTGAGGCATGCAGACATTAATCTTGTGATTAAAGTCGAAAAACCTAAGAAAAAATTTATTATCATGTTCTAATACCTTATGAACGAGAACAGGCCAGTAAACTCTTACTTTGTACAGCTTTACTAATACTTACTGATAAAAATCTGCTTCTTTGGCTGCTTCTTCACACCTTTTTAGTGTCTTGGTGTGTTGATTCTGCAGAGACTGCAGGTCTGACATGGCCTTCATGCACTGAATCTTCAGTCTTTCATAATCATGACTTGGTTTTGGACTAGGCCTAGCACGGAAAGAACATCGAGTCAAACATCAGCTACTGAAGAGAATGAAAAAGAGAGGAGATTGAGATGAGATCTTAGGAAGAAATGTTTTCCTGTGAGGGTGGTGAGGCAGTGGCACAGGTTGCTCAGAGAAATTGTGGGTGCCCCATTCCTGGAGGTGTTTAAGGCCAGGTTGGATGAGGCTTTGACCACCTTGATCCAGTGGGAGATGTCCCCGTCCATGGCATGGAGGAGGAACTGAACCTGTCTACTACTAAATCATGACCCCAAATATCTCATCTACCACCTTTTGAACGCCGCCAGCAACTCAACCACCTCCCTGGGAAGCCTATTTGAGTGCCTGACAAGACTTTCTGTGAAGAATTTTTTCCTAATGTCCAATCTAAACTTCCCCTGATGCAGTTTGACGCCATTCCCTCTTGTTCTATCACTTGAGAGAAGAGACCAATACCCAGCTCTCTGCAACCTCCTTTTAGGTAGCTGTAGAGAGCAATAAGGTCTCCCCTCAGCCTCATCTTCTCCAGGCTAAGCAACCCCAATTCCCTCAGCCACTCCTCCTAAAAGCTGTTTTCCAGCACTTTCACCAGCTTCATTGCTTTTCTCTGGACACACTCCAGCACCTCAATGTCTTTCTTATTGTGAGGGGCTCAATACTGAATGCAGTATTCAAGGTGTGACTTCACCAATGCAGAGCACAAGGGGAGAACCACTACCCTGGTCCTGCTGGCCATACCTTTTCTGATACAAGCCAAGATGCCACTGGCCTTCTTGGCCACACTGCTGGCTCATGTTCAGTCGGCAGTCAACCAACACCCCCAGGTCCTATTCCTCCAAGCAGCTTTCAAGCCACTCTTCCCCAAGCCTGTAGTGCTGCACAGGGCTTTTGCGTCCCAAGTGCAGGGCTCTGAAGGCCTTAGCCCATCAATCCAGCCTGTTCAGATCCCTTTGAAGAGCCTCCCTACCCTCCAGCAGATCGACACTTCTTCTTACTGTTGTCCACAAACTCACTGAGGGTGCATTCGATCCCCTCATCCAGGTTGTTGATAAAGACATTGAACCGGGCAGATCCAGTACCAAGCCCTGGGGTTAGAACTTGTGACTGGCCTCCAGCTGGATTTAGCAAGATTTATCACCACCCTCTGGGACTAGTCATCAAGTCAGCTTTTAACCCAGCAGAGGATGTGCCTCCCACGCCAGTGGCAGCTAGCTTCTCTATTAGAATACTGTGACAAACTGTGTTAAAGACTTCACTAAAGTCCAGGTACACTACATCCACAGCCTTTCCCTCATCCATCAAGTGGGTCACTTTGTCATAGAAGGTGATCAGGTTAGTTTGGCAGGAGAAAACTCATCAGAATCCACCTGACATTTCCATAAGATAACCTGACTTTTGTCCAAGTATTAGGAATCTTCAATACAGTATTGCCTCCAATAAGCAATTTTCAGTAAGCTGAATAAGATGAAAGCCAAAGTCAGTCTCCCATCAAAAAAACTGAGTAACATTGATTAGTTCCAGAATGTGTTCTCCTTGCACAAGATACTTTCATTTATTAGAAAAATCATATATCATATTAGTAACTAATGGCAGGACTATGCCTTTGTATTTTGAAGCACAATGCCTCTGAAGGAGACTGAATGGAACTGCTCCTCCACTATACAGCCACAATTTCCTTTCACCACTGAATTGCAGCACAGATTCCTCCTTTTCTCTCCCACCTCATGCTCCCAAATGGCTTCGCTGTCAGTACAGCCTGAAAAGCCATCAGAATTCTCTTTGCTCACACAAAACCAGCAATATGGAACTGAAATGCAGCTGGCAATTGAATCAGATGGAAGTGGTTTCACACTGCAGCAGCAGTAGTGAGAGCTGTTAAAAAAACAGAGAGAAATGCTAGCCACATCTTATTCACAGACTCTCAGAGAGTGTGTGTATAATACAAAGGTGCTTTTGAGCAACACAGTTGCATTTGGGTTGCTGAGTAGTGAGGCCTTCAGTTCTAATTCCTCTCTTTTTCCAAAGAGGTGCTCCTGGGGAAATCAAAACCAAAGAAACCTTTCCTTGACCGACAGACTTTAGCAACAATTAAAAGCAAAACTCATATGAAGTAACCAAGTACTCAAGTCACAGCTACAGAGATGGCTTTCAAGGATTTGTTAACTCATTGTTTAAGGGTGCCAAAAGCAGCAGAATTTTATTCCTACAGCATCACAGACATTATCACAACCACTGTATGGTTATACTTTTAAAATTCAACCCTAGACAGCATAATTAAAGGTCCATTTGTAATGTTCACACTCTTGACAGAATCCCTAAAAGCCCAAGTATTGATTTTAATTAGACTTCAGAGTGAAATTATTGAAAACTGTGTGAAATTATTGACACCATCTGCCCAACAATTATTAAAATGACATTAATTGAAACAGTTTAACTCTCAGTCGAAGTGTTAAGCCTGAGACTCATTAGCTCATGTTCAAATTAAGCCTGTAATCATAAATTAATATTCATGCAAAATATTTCAGTGTATCAATTTTTACTTTTAGAGGAGAACTACCAGGTCTGTCTCAAAGCTACAGTTAGAACTTGTTTGACAGGTCTAACACCAGTTGTGTATTTCATAAAATGAAAATCCTATAAGTCTACCTGCACAATGAGGAAGGAACAACAATGCCACCAAGTAACACAGCATCATAGAAATCATTAAGGTTAGAAAAGGCCTCTAAGATCATTGAGTCCAACCATCAGCCCAGCCCCATCGTGCCTACTAAACCACATCCCAAAGTACCACATCTACACATTTTATGAGCCCCTCCAGGGACAGGGACTCCACCACTTCCCTGGGCAGCTTCTTGCAATACCTTCAGTTCTAGAAGGAGTGGTGGGCAGATGGTTGGACTCAGTGAGCTCAGAGGTCTTTTTCAACCTTATCAATTTCTATGACTCTATGATCTTTGCCACCAACACATGTGCACACACACTGTCACTGTCAAGTGACAAGCACAGCATGAGCAATCCTGGTCCTGGCCAGCAAGATGACAGATGTTCATCTGATTCAGCCCATCACAATCTGCCTCTGTGGCTCCTCTTCCAAAGCTCCAGACTTAGTCAACATTCACTGTGGAAAACACCTCTTGGTTTGGCAACTGTCAACCTTCATGGAGAACACAGCCCAGCCTACAAATGTGTTGCAAGCTGCAATTGTTTTGCTACGCCCTCATGAGGTGTCAAGATTTGCCTCTACAGCATCTGTGTGCAGTAAAACCATGGTTAAAGCCATAAGCACAGCCAGGAAAGCAAACCCCCTTTCTGGGTTGTAAAAGCCACCACCTAAACAACCACCTTCCAGCTTCCACACTTCAGTATAACAGTTCGTTGTGCCTGGTCTTTGGCTCCTGGAAGGCTGAAGATTGGTTTTAGATGAGGAAATAATGCAAAAGAAAGTAAAAACACCAGCAAGCTGTCACACACCATAGATGTGGCTGTGGATGAGGGAGCAGATGCCCGGGCACTGCCCAAGTGCAACATTTATGTTGATAAGTTGCTCTTTAAGCTGTAAACATTTCTATTTCTCAGAACATAAAAATCCTACACTGGTGGTAGAAGATTGGTTTGACAGTTAAAGAGAAAAATACTAAGGCAGTGTAGAAGACAGCTCATCAGAACTTTATTAATAGCATCCTGGATTAGGGCAAACATTACTGTAAGCTATAAAATCCTCAAGGCCTAAGCTCTAGTGACAGCAAATAAGAAATCCCTCTATATAAATAAGTACCTGGAAGCTGTGCAAAAGATGTTGATGTTTGACAGCTTTTTCCTCTCCTGTTCCCACAACGCTTTGAGATCCTTATATAGAACACAATGCTCTTAAAGAGCCCTCATGGGGTCTCTCCAAGATGACTCATGGGGGGAGAAAGGGGCAGCAAGATCACTGAATAAAAAGCCCAGATTCTCTCCATTCCAGCACACTGGTTCAAATCTCAACCTCATCTCATAAGAGCAAAAAGTTTCATTAACCACCTGACCATGTACAGCTGCTGCTGATGAAGGAAGAGATACAAGAGAAAACAAATGAAGCACTTAAGATCATAGAGGCTGTCATGACAACATGTTCCAGAAAATCTGTTCCTTACTCTTATTTCGGAATCAGTGACAATTTCTTTCAAGGTTCAAAAACTGTCTCTTACATGTTTTTACAGCAAGCAAAAAGTACCTGCTCAGCTTGACCAATGTCACATAAATAAACATCAGCAAATCTTTAACTCCTTAAAATAAATCAGTTCTGCTTCCTACCCAATAAAACCCTTATGGTCAATTAACCCATTCTCTGCTCGAGTACCATCTTCCTCAACTTCTCAAATCAGAACGAGCTTTGCAAGGTTGCTGGCCGTGAGCTGACTTTGAATATACATTCTTTTAATTTGGCAGCACCCATAACTTCTCAGTGGAAGGGATTTCCTTACTCATACCACATTAATGCTACTACGTCACCCAATATAAGATAAAAAAGAAAGCCGATCTCCTAAAACACACCTACTCCCCCTTCAACAGAAGTCCAAACCTCTGTGCAGAAGCACAGGAATAGCTGAGATTTTTCTTATCTCCTCATTTCTATCCTCTAGCCAAGTATTCAGAGCTACCTCCCTTTCTTCTCTCCTGCCTTCAAAACAACAAATGCTTCAGCTGCTGTTGTCTTTCCCTTCCCACAACATAACCCAGGAAGCCCAAACAACTCATTTGCTTTTTTTCTCTCTATATAGAGATAAGCCCTACTCCCCTCATTCTCACAGCAAAACTGCTAGAGAAAGCAGAAACATTCAGCAGGCAGCTTTGAAACCTGAACATGGTCACCTCTATACACACGTCACCAGGATGCAGGTGAGTTACGAGCACTGTATGCACATGACAGTATCCTTGCTTCCTTACAGGCAAGCGGGAGTCAAGATGTTTGAAAATGCTACTGAGGACTAAATTAAAATGTTCCATTTCTTTTATTTTTACCTGCAGTCATCAAAAGTTGATCCAGGAGATGAAAGTGCAAGTCGCTTACGCAGCTCATCCCTCTCTCGAGTTACCTGCCGGAGTTGATACAGTATTGTCTCCAGCTTCTCGCTCATCTGCCTCGTGTCTATTACAGGTGGTGGAGACGATGCTTTCCCAGTCGTACCTGACCAAGACAGAAATCACTGACAGTCAGAGAACTCCTCAAAAGAACACCATCATACCAATAAAGAAGTTAACACTGATGCAAAAAACCTGTATCTTTGGTTGAGAATTCTGTTCAAAAATGAAACAAGACATTCAGTGAGCTGACACAAGAGTAACTCCAGCTCAGACCCCATGCTGAAAGGCTCTGTCTGCGTTGCAAGTTAGGACTCCACAAGTAGGTTCCTTGCTTACTCCTTAACTTACAAGGTTCCTAAAAGGCAAAACAAGCTTGCACTCACAATTGCAAAGACTTCAGAAGCCACCACAGTGACAGAAGTCATCTGGACGAAGTCATTAATGATGGATAACCACGTTCCTGCTTCTAAAAGCAATTATCTGAGGGCTGGACCACCTCTGCTACGAGACAGGCTGAGGGTGTTGGGGTGGTTCAGACAGGAAAAGACAAGGCTCCACAGAGACCTGAAGGGGGCTACAGGAAAGCTGGGGAGGGACTTTGAACACAGGTATGTAGTGACAGGATGCGAGGGGTTGGGGGGCGGCTTTAAATTGGAAGGGGGCTTCATATATGCAAAACAGGCTTAATTTTTAACAACACTAGTTGGAATGAGCACAGTATAATTAGGACAGCTGGACAGCATTAAATCTCCTCTAAGGGGCAGTCATACATAAAAGATTTTGTGGGATCTTTTAATTCTCAGCTTCCTTGATATCAGAGACAAATGATGATGCCTCCTACCTTTACTATACCCACACATAAAGGTGGTCTTCTACCTGAGATCAGGCTGGTATATGATGTTTCACTCCATGCTGACAAGGAATTCAACTGGAATTTTACTCCTGCTCATTTCAACACTAGACACACGAAAACAAACTCAGATCACAAATGTGAATGCTAAAGGACTAAATGTATACAGGTGATTACTATTTTGTACTCGCACATCACACACAGATCATCTCAAATAATAAACAAGATCCCTGTACTTGCTCCTTTCAGCTGTTACTGCAATTCTGTAACGTGCACAGACTATTCTTTTCATTCATTGTATGTAGATGTATGTTGTATGATGTACGCAAATACCTTAATACCAAATTGCAGAAATAAAGTATCATGAACAGCCTGCATTCTGTATAAAGACACAAACTGACATTGCTGAGAAGATTTTGCAATGGAGGTTACATTTGCATATTCTCTTCCTACTTGGTTTTACTCCTCCATCTCAATGAAGCCACTTCACCGATCAAGACTAAGAATCCCACACTTCTAAAATGTAATTATCCTTTCTTTTTCTCTAGGAAAATAGTGCTTTGGGAACTGCATTCGTTTTTTAGCAACTATTCTATATGAATTTTAACGCAAGATTACATAAAAGCCAGTAATAATTGAAATGCA
This sequence comes from Coccyzus lansbergi, assembly GCA_033558105.1. NCBI lineage: Eukaryota > Metazoa > Chordata > Aves > Cuculiformes > Coccyzidae > Coccyzus > Coccyzus lansbergi. Next base: position 86,261 of record JAUMJK010000178.1, on the reverse strand, counting down.
CTCTCCTAGGTTCCTGATACTGAAAATAAATAGTGAAAAAAGCAAACGGATAGATAAAAAGAAGTGAGAGAGCATGTATTAATTTGGAATAGGACATATAAATGAGCAGGGAATTTCATAAACAAAGAAGAAGGTAAAGGCAAACAAAAGCTAATTCAGGTACTGACAGGCTTCAGGTAAATTCAGTGCCAAGCTGCCCGTCCTCCCACTTGAGCCGACACATCAGAACATGCCTAATGCTGAAAAAGTTCCCTTTGCAAGCTCACAGAAGAGTCCATAAGCCTGTTTGTCATCCTTGGGCTGCTGGCAGCAAACCACAAACAGGATGCAAAGGGTACAAAGAGAAAGGAGAAAATAAATCAGAAAAGCTAGTGTGCTCTCCACGGAGGAAAGGATGCTGAATAAACAACATTCCCTGATCAACAGCTGACTTTAACCCAGCAGCAGTCCTTTGGACAACAGCCTCTCCACAAGTCCTACACAAGCACAGTGGCTCCTCTCAGGATCTAAATAAAAGGAGACAGAGTGGTACTTCGGCACTTCCACTTCTTTTCCCTCCAACTCCTGACAACATTGCTAGCACTACAGAGACCTCATCACTCTCTACAATTGCCTAAAAGGAGGATGTAGGGAGATGGCAGCTGAGCTCTTGTCCCCGGTAGCCAGCGGCAGGACAAGGGGAAAATGCCTCAAGATGCACCAGGGGAGAATTAGGTTGGATATCAGGAGGAACTTCTTTACTGCAAGGGTTGTCAGGCATTAGTTGTCAAGCTGTCCCAGGAGATCACCATCCCTGGAGATGCTTAAAAGATGAGTAGATGTCGTACTTAAGTACGTGATCTGGTGGTAGACTTTGCATGGCTGGACTGACAGTTGGACTTGATCTTAAAGTTTTTCCAACTGAAACCATTCTATGCTTCCATGAACATCCCAAGGACCACCTTCTTCAGGCAAGGAGAACATTTGTGCACACAATCTCAAAACTGTCAAGCAAGACAAGACAGCCTTATTTAAAGACATGCTAATCACAGAATCACAGAACAACCAGGTTGGAAGGGACCCATCGGATCTTCTAGTCCAACCATTCCTATCTAACACTAAACCAAGTCCCTCAAGACCTCATCCACCCGTGCCCTAAACACCTCCAGGGAAGGTGAATCAACCACCTCCCTGGGCAGCCTGTTCCAATGCCCAATGACCCTCTGCGTGAAAAACCTCCTCCTAATCTCCAGCCTAAATCTACCCTGGCGGAGCTTGAGGCCATTCCCTCTCATCCTGTCCCCTGTCACTTGGGAGAAGAGGCCAGCTCCCTCCTCTCCACAACCACCTTTCAGGTACTTGTAGAGAGTAATGAGGTCTCCTCTCAGCCTCCTCTTCTCCAGGCTAAACAACCCCAGCTCTCTCAGCCGCTCCTCATAGGTTCTGTTCTCCAGTCCCTTCACCAGCCTCGTCGCTCTTCTCTGGACTTTCTCCAGAGCCTCAACATCCTTCTTGTGCTGAGGGGCCCAGAACTGGACACAATATTCAAGGAGCGGCCTCACCAGTGCTGAATACAGAGGGAGAATCACCTCCCTGGACCTGCTGGGTCACACCGTTTCTGATACAAGCCAGAATGCCATTGGCCTTCTTGGCCACCTGGGCACACTGCTGGCTCATGTTCAGTCAGCTGTCGACCAACACCCCCAGGTCCCTCTCCTTCTGGCAGCTTTCCAGCCAGGCTTCTCGCAGTCTGTAGCTCTGCATAGGGTTGTTGTGCCCCAAGTGCAGGACCCAGCATTTGGCCGTGTTAAACCTCATGCCGTTGGACACTGCCCAGCGGTCCAGCCTGTCCAGGTCCCTTTGCAAAGCCTCCCTACCCTCCAGCAGATCGACACTTGCACACAGCTCTGTGTCATCTGCAAACTTGCTAATTACCTTCAGAAAAGATGCTTTCTTGACTAATGTAAAGCCATTTCTCTTAGTACCAGAAAAGGTGACAAGTACATCGACAAACATTTCTATCTCAAACACAACAACACTGCTGTCACTGCATAACACAGCCAGAAGTACGCCTGTTAAGTGCCATAAAGACACACATCCATACAATTACAATATTCCCCCTATTACCCTTAAAAGAAGCCCCAGAAGTTTCCCTTTCCTCAATTTACTAACATCTGTTCAATAGTTGTACAAAATGCTCATAAACGTTAAATCAGATCTGTGGATGCTCAGAAAGAAAACAACCAAGAAAGTCCAGTAAACTCCCCTTTCATTGGAAAAAGTCGATGCTCCTCATTCCCTTTAAAGGAACTTTAAGAGATAAAAGCCTTCAAATTGCATCTGACATCCTTACAAAGCAGAAGGAAATCAACCTGCCCTTCCAGCTCTCTGTTCTTTTACCATTTGAGTGCGTATTTTATGCAACACTACTTCTTTTCTACACATTAATCAAACTGGACTTAAAAGTGTAGACACCTGAAGGTCATATCTGGAGATTATATCAAATTATGTCACCGGGATTTGTGAAAAACACATTTACTGCACATCCTGACAAATCCAACTCATTCATCTGCTCCAGTAAACCTGATGACTCGTTTTGCACATGAGGTGCACATGGGTTCCAAGAACCTAACCACATGGAAGTCAACCCCACCAACTCCTGAAACATGTGGTAAGTGGGCAAAATTCATCTTGTCCACAATTTTGAGCCTCCACAAATTTGATTTAAATGCATCTTGCCCACTCAACTCAGCTCTGGTGAAATGCCACTTGGAGACCTGTGGCCAACTTTGGGGTTCTAGGCAGGGGAAGGACATGAGCTGTTGAAATGAGTGCAGAGAAGGTCACGAAAATGACCCAAGGGCTGGAGAACCTCCTACACAAGGACAGGCTAAGAAAGTTGGCGTTTTTCAGCCTGGAGAAGAAAAGACTCCACGGAGATCATAGAGCAGTCTCCCAGGATTAAAAGGGGGCCTATAGGAAGGATGGGGACAGACTTTTAGCAAGGTCTGTTGAGAGACAGTACAAGGAATTATGGTTTTAATCTAAGGGAGAGCGGATTTAGACTGGATATAAGAAAGACACTGCTTACAATGAGCAGTGAAACCTTGGAACGGGAAGACTAGAGGCCCCATCTCTGGAAATACTCAGGGTCAGGTTATAGGGGGTTCTATGCAACCTGCCTAAGTTGAAGATGCCCCTGCTCCTGCAGAGCTGTTGAACCAGATGACCAGTAAAGGCCCCTTCCAATCCAAAGCATTCTGTGATTCTACAGTGATGTGGTACTTGCATTAAGTCCTGAGCATGCACAGCCAAGCAAGATTCTGCAGGACTTCCATCAGACATCGTATTAAAAAAAAAAATCATTACAAACAGAAGCTGGATCAGTCATAGCTTCCATAATTATAGTTCAAATGCTCAACTTGGCTGAAACCACAGACCACTTACTGTAGTACTGACCAAGTACAATCCCAGATGTTTACTCTAATCACCACTGACTGAAGTCATAACACACCAACACAGAAACCACTGCTTCATATGATTTGGGGGTGGGGTGGCACATATTCTTAAGGGAAAAAAACCCTCCACAATTCAAAAGAAACAGGGTGGGAAACTTGCTCAGGTGACCAATATGTACCAAAATACTGGATGAACATAACACTGAGGTGGAAAACCAGGGACCAACGCACAAGTAGCTATTTTTAAGCAGTGTAATTTATGTATTTTGAATTATAATAAACTCCTTGTTCCTTGAGAAACAGACTTGTAAGACAGGTTCAATTCACTCAGAGAGCAATCAGGTAGAAGATAACAAAATACCTGAATTTTATGATGATTTTTGAAACTAATCTTATAGATTTGATCTAGTTCTTGCTCGCAAACAGGAGGTTGTTGATGGTACAAGTCAAACAGTTCTCATTGCTTTCTTTCACTAAAAACACTCAGCAGGCATGTTCAGAATATTATTACTGGATGGCCTTATAAATTGTGACTGAAAATGTTAAAAGAGACTTGTGAGATGTACTGCAAACAATGATCAACATGGTTCTTCCCCAAGCTCGGGAAGGGGTGAGGAGTAAAGACTTGTGCCTGTTATAGGAAACTGCATGCTGAAATATTTACTGTCTTTCAATGATTCATGAGGAGTAGAACATGATTAAATCTTAGGAGTTATATCTGAAGAAATATATCTAACTGATATATTTTGAAGTGGTCTTCAAACAGCAGAGATCACAAAGCAGAATCACATGAGGGTGAAGTAAAACATTTGCAAAGCCAAGGAGCAGTCAGTGAGGGAGGTGAATGGAGAGATAAAATAATGAACTGTGGAAACAGTTTCATCTGACAGATGGAAAACCTAACAGTTTATGAAAGCAGGGAGGATCACATAACATGCAAGGACAAAAGAACGGATAGTGCATCAGCATTTGTTTTAATGTAGAATAAAACAAGCTAGACAAACCCATGGGCACGTAAAACAAACTTCCAACTACAGTAAGTTTAAGGCTTTAGAAAGAACAAAGAATGGTTCTAGAAAGAGCAAGGTAACAGAAAATCTGCAACCTAATCCTCAGAAATGACAAGGAGGGGAAGGAAAAGACCAGACACAGCAACTCAGAAAGTACTGCCAGAACTTTGCTGAGCCAAAGGCAATCATTGCAGTACAGAAAAAATTGCTGATGGGGTACCCTGGAAGTGGTCCTAGCACTTCTTGTCAGTCATTTGTGGCCACTGTCACTGATTCCTTTGCCCATATGGGTTAACTGTTGCTGTAGCTTTACCAAGCATCAATTTTCTGTTTGTGTTAGGAAAAAAAAGAAAGAAAATGGTACTTTCTTATAGGCTATCAGGAGGGAGGGGGAAACACATAAATCACTTTTTCAGACAAGAGTGTTTAGCTTTGCCTACAAGAGCATCATAAACCACACCTGCAACTGAGCTCTTCCTATGAATAGTGAAACCAATCCCTTTGTTAGGCACAGCTGGAGAACGTGTGAAGCAATAAACTGAAATCACAGCAACATAAAAGAACAATTGTTAAAATGGGGCTATACATGGTTGAAAAAGAATTATCTGATGGGAGACACACACACATTGTGCCAATGCTGGTGGTACAGACAGGTACGTGAATTCCCTTAGGAAAACGTAATCATAAAATCACACAGAGGTTTGGGGGTTGAACAACATGAACAGGTAATGTGCACTCGCAGCCCAGAAAGCCAACTGTATCCTGGGCTGCATCCAAAGAAGCATGGCCAGCAGGATGAGGAAGGGGATTCTTCCCTTCTACTCCCCTTCTCAAAAGGCTCCACCTGGAGTCCTGTGTCCTGTTCTGGAATCTCCAACAGAATAAGGACATAGAACTACAGGTACAGGTCCAGAGGAGGACTATGAATATGACTTGAGGGCTGAAACACCTCCCGTATGAGTACAGGTTGAGAGAGTTAGGGTTGTTCAGCCTTGAGAAGAAAAGGCTCCAGGGAGACTTTGTAGTGACCTCCCAGTACCTGAAGGCGCTAGGGGAAAGCTGGGGAGGGAATTTTCACAAGGGCATATAGTGATAGAATGAGGGGGAATGGCTTTAAACAGGATGGGAAAAGCAATTAGATTAGACATCAGGAACAAATTCCTCACTATGCGGGGGGTGGGGAGCAGGGGGTAAGGCACTGGCATAGGCTGCCCAGTGAAGTCGTGGATGTCTCCTTACTGGAAGTGTTTAAAGCCCAGCTGGATGGGGCTTTGAGCAGCCTGATACCATGGGAGGTGGCTGCAACTGGATGGGATTAAAAGTACCTTTCAACCCAAACCATTCTGTGATTCTCTAAGTGGGGTGTAGATAATCAAGATGCACAGAAATAGCATCAACTCTGTGTTACTGCTTCCCAAAATAAACCAATGGGATGATTTCAGGCTGAATTATCCTCTAAGTAGGGTGATATTTAGTTGATATTACATCACCTACCAATAATCTTGCAGCACACTATCCTTCCATCTTTCCTTACAGGTCCAGGGGGGTCTTTATTCCTTCTTCTCTTCCTCTCTGTTATCATGACTGATCAAGTGGGAGCCCACCAGCCCTGTCACATATAACTGTGTTACTGGCCTATACCTAGCGTCTCAGCGACGCTATGGTTCTGTGCTGGGCACACCAAGCACTACATATACATAAAGAACTATTCTGCTGACATAGACACAGGACTGCAGCTCCATTCACAGTCTGCGAAGCACAGGGATCTGCACAGGCAGATGCTTCTATTTACACACAAACATCTCTGTCACTAGCCAAAAGCTAAAAGACATTGATTTAAGGAGGATTTGTTCCTTTGGAGTGAAGAAGGTGGGATTGAAGCACAGCAGTGGGATGCAGGGATTACAGCAGGTTACACTGTACCTCTTCCAGAAACGAACAGGGAATATTTGCCTTCAAGACCATTAAAAATACTGATTTTACATCCACAACATGAACTTTATTAATACATGGGAAAGAAAAGGAAGGAAGCATAAGGGGAAAAAGAATAGTCATCTACATCAATTTTAAATGGTGACAAAAATATACAAGAAGAATATGTGAAGAGCAATGACCCATCCCTTTGTGTTTTCATTTACATATATACATGAGAAAAGAAAGGCAAATACACCTATGTGCAAAGCAGATAAACCTACAAAAAGGAGTCTTCTCCAGTGCAGAGGAGAGAAAATTGGCTGCCCCTCAATTGCTTATTCTACCACATGTACATTAAGCTGAAGGTGATTCTCGTTGCACCCTTTATGCCCTGCAAGCCCATCTGAGCAGGGAAAGAGAAACAAAGCTCAGATGACACCACAGTACTCTGGGCAGATCAGCCCTGAACTCTTCTCTGAGTCACATTAGGCAAGCTGCATCACTCCTTACTCTCTTCTTATATCAGGACTGGCATTATTGAAGACAGAACCACAGCGCAGCCAATTGTTCCTATGCAGAAGATGGCCCATAAGTGTTCTTCTACACTGCTCTTCTCCATGCTTGTAGCACAATTCTTTCAACAGGACAATCTGATCAGTAAACATACCCAAGACGTGGGCCCATCATGGGTTTATACAGTGATAAAATGATATTCTCTCATTTTCCCTCCCCCTTTTCATTTCCAAATCTTAAGACCACATTTTATTTATTTGACTGAGTCTGAGCCCATGTTTTCTCAGAACTAGCCATTAAGAACAGTTGACTTAGTACTATTTAAGCTTAGTTCTTAGATCAGGGTCTTTTCCTGGAAAATGAGCCCACTATTCTATACATAAGCTTCACATATTAACTCAGAAACCCTGGGTAGCAGTAAAACGTAGAGAATCATCTCAATTTTACAACACCCCATCTTACTTGGAAGTATGTCAGGAAAAGTGTTTAATTAAGAATGCTGGCAGGAAAAGCCACCTCCAACAATAGCCAGGGGTGATCTAAGCTTGGGAAGAACAGAAGAAGTACATGGACATATCCTCCTCCAGTTACTTTTACAAACTACAAAGACTACAAATGAAAGATTGCATTCACTTTCCTAAACAGAAGATGTTAACAGGCACTCTCTGCTGCTTTATCTGGGCTTAATTAATGGCCCCAATACCTCTCCTATTTCTTCCAAAAGGTCAAACCTGTGAATGCATTTCTGAACTGCTTGACGAGCAGAAGCAAGGTAAACTAGAATTAAAACCTTATTAAATATTAACGAAAAAACAGTGGTTTGAACTGAGGAATAATAAAATATATGACTTTTCTGGCCCATGAGGAAGCTCCATCTGAATGGGGAAATGAAAAATATTCCTTTATAGACATGAATGCGTCCATGTATCTATGTCAAACTGGACACATTTCAAAGCTTACATTGTCTCCAAACCATGAGCTATATGCCTTCACTGACATATTGATTTCACAAGCTAAACTACTCATTTTAGAGGTGAATTACCCTTGTGTAAACATATTCCAGTAAGATGTGGATGGAGTGGAGCAAAGATGTATGTGAGATTTCTGAAATGCTATAGCAACTCTGGATTTGTTGGGATTCCATTCAAAGAAGTCATAGGAAGCCTCTGGGGAGCTGGCATGCAAACAGTTTCAGTTATGACGGTTTGTCATTCAACGAGTCAATATTAAAATATTCTGAGTGCAGCTTTGAAGTAACTTGCAAACATCTCCATTAGGATATGGTGGCTCCAGGGAGACTGGAGCCTTCTAGTACCGAAAAGGAGCCTACAAGAAAGCTGGGAAGGGACTTTTTATAAGGGTATGTAGTGACAGGATGAGGGCAGTGGTTTTAAATTGGAATGGGTAAGATTTAGAGTAGACATGAGGAAGAAATTCTTCACTTCGAAGGTGGTAAGGCACTGGCACGGGAATCTCACACTTGCAAAAAATATGATGCTACAGGAAACTAATAAAAGAGAAAACAGAGGTCCTGTATCTGCAGTTTGCAAGTCGTCACTGTTAAAGCAAGAATTCTCTCCCTGATGGAAAATGCCAGCAATTCATCAGCCCACCTTTGCTGCCAGAACTCCAAAAGGTCAGATAGAGAGCACGCAAAGTTACAAAAATTGCAAAAAAAGTAGGTTTTAAGCATAGCTTTCCTTTTTAAAATCAGGAACAGGGAACTAGAAAGGATCACTTGCATCTTCTCCTACACCTCAAACACCACTTCATCCCAAGATGACACAAACTCACTGGATTTCACCTTAGAACAACTTCCTGCCTTGAAAGGCTCCTTTTGAGTCTGGTTGTCCTAAAAATTTAGGAACTTTTTTCTTCCTCTTTCCAGCACGTATTTGTTTATAACACATTAAATCACACCCTTCCTTCAGGTAACAGTGTACAAGCATGCTCTTGATAAGAATCAAGCCAACACATCCCAGCTTCCCGTACTTTTACCACACGGTTCAGTCAGCCCTAAAATCGTGTTCCTGCATGTTGCAGTTAAAAGTTCACTTGGTGACTGCGGTAGATGCCTGCCTGCATCCTTAAACAGACAAGGGACTTGCCTAGTGCTGCCAGGGAAGCCTATGGATGCGTGACACAACTCCAGAACTTTAACTATGCAATAGCCTACATTCCCTGTCCCAGGGAAATGACTTTTACATGGATTTCACAACAGAAGTTATTTGTGTGAGTGAAGAAGAGGAAAAGTGACAGCTAATACAGCTATTACATGATCATCTCATTATTAGAAATGTTTTATCCACATTTCTTCTACCTCTAGGTTTTTTTTTATATTTTGTCTTTCCTGATTACTTTAAAGCCAGTGAAAGTGGAGAAATTAATTGCATGCAGGGGGAAAAAAGAGGCTAAACCCTGCAGACAGCTTCCAAAAGTTCAAAAGGCTACGACCTTGGCTAATAATATATTTAGTTTCTACACTATTTTTGACTGACTACAATTTTCACATAAACATAGATAAATACATATACATGCAGACCTATATATATTTTTATATTTGCAGACTCTATAAGCCTAACTTTGCCATTTTTACATCACTTTATTACCTCAGAGCACAGTTACATTATTTAACATGTCCAAACATCACAGATTCTATTGGCAACCACCATATACAGCCATGAAAAGGCACAACTGCCATTACACAAAATGAGTGAGCTATTCCCTGGTGAAGAAACAGGGTTACATCTCACAGTTCAACAACTGGGATTTTACGACTCTACCCTTCCCAAAGGCAACCTTAAAAGCTGCTTCTCCCAGCTCCCAAAGGACATGCTCCTCAAGTTGTTGGATGAATACTTTACTCACCGATGCTGCTCAAAGAGCTGCTGCTTTCAGAATCAGAAGGCATTATGGACAGCACGCTGTAGGTAGACCCTAAAATCAGAAAAAGAAAGACAGTATTGCTTTTTTTCCTTGTCCTCTTCCCCAAACCAAGCTAATGCTTTATTTTCTTGATACTGCAGATGCCAAACATCCTGAACCAGAAAGAAAGCACATAATGCATAAATATCTAACAGGAAAGGTGTAATTTGTAAGTGAACACTGCACTGTGCCAACTAGGAAATGGTTTTGGTTAAAATGGTAAATACTGAACTAACACAATAGTTATTTCATACACAGTATAAACAGTTCAGTCTCTACAGCATGAAGATCATGAGCAACACCTGTGACAAAATTTAGAATCTGATTTGGTTTCTTATCTTCTTATACATACCAGCTCCTGTTTCACTGTGTAACTGTTCTGTATTCTCATCCTCAAAATTCCTTCAGACTTGGAAATATCTTTTCATTGTTACATCAGTTTTGCGTGAACCCAGTGGCAACTTTCGATGTCTGATCCTAAAAGCAAGGACCTGCAATGCTGTCTGCTGCTCCCGATGGCAGCAAGGTTTGTCACACATTAATAGTTCGATAGACAGAGTTGCCTTTTAGTTCAGTTATTTAAGAAGTAAGCTAGACTTCACTTACCAGAAGAACTAGAAAAACAGGTCCTACTTCAAAGCCTTACAAACTAACCAGTTCCACGATCCCTCACAAACAGGATAAACAGGGAGTGATTATACGTGGGAGTGATTTGAAATCTTGTCGCTATCAAGCACCAGCCAGGATATGAGATCTCTTGGAGCCAAGCTCTAAGACAGCTTCAATACCTCCAAGAACTGTTTACTACAGTCCACCTTCCCATATTTCAATATTTCCTTCTTCCAGTCCCCTTGAAATTAAGAAATAAAAGCTAAAAATGAGCACATGATTAAACGCACAAATCTACCTTTGAAATAGAAAAGAAAGAAAACAAGAAAATAAACCCAGGTTTTGCTCATCTTGTTTACTTCTCGTCATGAAAAGACACAACATCTGTAACTCCTGTGGTGTCAGATGAAGGAAAGACAAGATGTGATCACACAAGAAAAGTTAACTCACAACACAAGCAGAACACCAAAGTGAATTAAAAACACAAACATACATGGGGCCAGATTATCCACTGGTAAAACTGACATGGACTCCAGACACTCCCAAATTCAATAAAAGGAATGATGTCTATGCAAAAGCACACTTCCAAATAATTTCATATAACTTAAGCTGTGTTCATATATCATTATTGCTTCTTAAAAGCCAATTAATTCCTGCATTAATAAAATCAACTTCTTTGCATATTCTAAACTCATACAACTTCCAGTATTTCTTGCAGTCTAGGCTAGAAGGGTTGGAAACAGAGAGGAAGCTGAAGAAAGCAGATCACTGTGTTAAATAAAGTAGGACACGTTTATGATAGACAACGTGTACCAAGATTGCTTCAAAACTGCAGGGGACTCAAGCACAATAAAATCTTCTTAGAGAGGACAAAGAGCATAAGCACCCTGTTTTTTGGGACATCTCTCTTCTTTGCTCATCCAGTCTGAAGGTTTGGATCAGCTCCTGGCTGTATTAAACAGCTTTGGCATCGCAGAGGGATTTAGCAGCCGATACTTGAGAATCTTAAGAAGCCCACCCTTCTGTTTGCAACAATGACAGCAAGTTGAATTTCCTTAAGCGATTACTGTCTTTATTAGTCAAATGACAGGAAGGCCACTTAAACTTGTCAGTTCAGGAGAGGAATGAGTTGCTAAACTGCGGGAGCCATCTCTGGGAACAGCAGAGAAACTGGGTTCTGGTTTGTCTTCATCTTGCACAGCATGTCCACATAGAAACAGTGATGGACATTTTCCTTGTTAAGAAAGACAATGGTATAGGGAGATAAAGAAGGAAGAGTTACACATCCTAAGAAAACACCGTCTGACCAAACAATGTCCTCATCAGCAATGCCCAACTGAGACTGATGGGATTAAACTATTAGCCCAAAATTAAAACATAGCATTTCTCTCCTCTGCCTTTGTAACCTCTGGACTATGAAAACACCACGAGTCATAGGAATCATAGAATGGTTTGGGTGGGAAAGGGTCTTAAAGAATATCCAGTCCCAACCCACTCACCTCCCAGTGGAAAGGCAGGGACACTTTGCGCTGGAATCAGGTTGCTCAAAGGGCAGGAACATGGAGCATCACCTGCACTTCAAGGAGAACTAGGCCAGACAAGGGGGCTGTAGTGGTAAACCAAGATACAGGGACCCAGCTTTCCAAAATTCATCACACACATGCTTTCAATTCCTTCCCCCCCCCCCCCAAGTTTTCTCAAATATTTACAAAATCATATTTATAATTCGGCTGAAAGAAGGCTATTTCATCTGACAAAATCTGCAACATAAACTATGAGACAGTGAAGGAGTTAATCCCTCAAACACACCTTCAGCACAGGGTTGGAGAGGCAGGTACAGTGAATCTGTTTCCATGTGTTAAGAATCACGGTTTAACTCATGGAGCATTAGGTGTTTCATCCCACAACACATCAAGTGCTCTGGTACACACAGCTCTTGGCCTTTACAGACTGCATTAACATCTGCAGTACAGATGACTCCTAAATTCAGCATGATTCCTAACTAGGAACACTCAGCTTGTTGCAGGACTGAACCTTGGAGGAGTGATCTGCCCACGCAAATATCTTTTGGTACACCTCTGCTTTTCAGGATGACAAGAAACAACTCTCCATGCTCCCCTGCTGCAAATGCCCATTGTTAATTAAACCCTGTTCCTCCTCCCTCGCTTCCCAGGGCAGTATCTGCCAGCTCATTTAACTTCTTGCCAGTGAATGACTTTTGGGATAGCTGTCCAATACACCAGATGAGGGTAGCGTAACAAACATTTGTTTATCCACATCTCCATACACCAAACCCGCCCGACTTTGGCAGGACTCCTACTTGCTGCAGGGAAGCAAAAAAGTTTGATTAGAACTCGAAATGACCCAGATAACAATGTTCCCAGTGCCTTTACAACAAACAAAACTGCCCAAGGAGTTTAAGCTTCCATGGATCTGCCACACTCTGTCTCCAAGGCTATTCTTTTCCTGGCAGCCTGTGCAGCCACGTCTGTCAGAATCCATAAGATATTGCCATTTCTTGGCAAAGTTGTGTGACATTAAATCCTGACCTCATGCAAAACCTCAAATTGGGTATTTGCTTCCATAGTTATTTCAGATGTTTCTCAGTCATTTACCTTTAAGGATCGTCAAAAACACAGGTCCAAACTCGAGCAGTGAAGTTAAAACAGCAGTAGACGTCACAGAAGGTTTGCTGCCTCCTCCCCCATCTGCTCTTAAACATGGATTGATTATTTATTCTGCACACCTACAGCTCCTTTTATACTGTGCCCTACAATACAAAAATCTCTTATTTTTAGCCTACCATGAAAACTAAAGGAACATTAAATGGTTTTTAAAAATAATCAAGCAGCTAAACATTTACAATTCTGATTTCCCAAACGCCTCAGCCTATAACAGGTTCACAGAGACAGAGGGAGTAAAAACTTTATTTTCCTTTTGCCCTGGAGGAATTAAAAAGACAGGCAGATGAAGCATTCATGGATATGATTTAGTAGTGGATAGGTACAATTGGACTCCATGATAATCTCAAAGGTTTCCAACCAAACAATTCTATGATTCTATAGAATACATCAACACACCGCATTCACAGAATATTAAGATATTAAAAGTGTGGATTTGGAGAAAAAGATACTTCAGTGCTTAATCCATCTTTCAGTTCTAACTGATTAAAAACAAACTGAGAACACGACGCACATGAACAAGGACTTGGATACCTTTCTCTCAAACACAGAGTGAAAACCAGCACTAGTGACAGAACAGCAGGTCAGGTCAATTCTGATTTGGTATGACAAGTTCTGTGTAGGTTTAGATTTAGAAAAGTTAAGTGACCCGCCAAAGGCCAGAGACATCAGTAAAGAAGCCCTGAGTCCAGGTGCCCAAGTTCTCAGTTATCTGTCATCCCATCACATAGTGTTTGAGCTTCAGTTGTTAAACACAGTACTGGACAGAAATGTCTGTGAAAATCCCTCTAATTCCTAACAATGCCTGTTCAAAACTCTTCACAAGAGAATGAGCCCATGGACTGATGTTTCTAAACATGTATTTCTAAGCATGCCCTCTCTCTACAGTCATTGCTGTAGATGGTTTCTTCTTTAGCCACAAAGGAACATAGGGATTTACTCTGAGAAGCATTTACAGCCCATCTTTAGGAGAAATCCAAGTCACTGGACTACTGCTGTACATCTTACTGTACTGCGAATTCTTAAAGGAAGCCTTCAATAAAACAATGATGCCTTCAATTAGAAGAGCAGCAGTGAGGAAAACAAGAGACAAGGAAAGGAGGTAAATTTGCTGTATAATTAGTGTACTTATGCTGATTCTGTTTTACTTAAATGGTAGAAAATCTTCCAGAAAGATTTAATAAATCAGTCCTTCAAAAAAAAAATTTCACGGAATAGATATTGAAATTTTTAAAAAATGAGGAAAAAGAAATCCAAGCTGTTGTAGAGATCCCTGACAGCAAAAATTTGCTTCAAACTCCAGAGGATATATTTAAATCTTTATAGACTTCCAGACAGGTCCAGACTTTTTATCAAAGACAAAGCCAGACAACCTCCATGCAAGGACAAAGGGATAAATCACAGCAGGGTTTAATCTGCAGAGCACTCGTTTTTTACCATGTTCTCTGTATGTATCCACCAATGTAACCCAAGAGACGTGAAATGTGGACACTGGTCATATTCATTTATTTTTCAGTTTCATGAATTATGCTTTTCTCCATTCCCTGGACAAAGTATCAGAAGGAAGGGATTAATTAACACTTGGGAAGACAAACAGCTCACACTCCAAGCAAACCCTCTCCACCCACCCAATCAGAGCTGCCTGTCACTCCTCTGTACTAGAAACAAGCACAAGCACCACCACCCTGTAACGTAATAAATAATACAACAAAGCTGCTTCTTCAGGTGTACTAGTACAAGACAGAAAAGGATAAAATGAGCGAGATGTGCTAATGCCTCTGCCCTACCCATGCAAGCTCTCTTTGCAACCCAACCACCTCACAAGACAATGAAGCTGGTGCCTTGCCACCAGCTCCAAACCTACAGAACACTCAAGCCAGTTGTTCAGTCTCTGTCTCTACCCAAGATAAATCAAGCAGAAGCATCCTCCCAGACACAGAGGAGAGGCTCTACAGGCCAAAACTGAGCTCAGGTTGCATCCAAGAAGATCTCGCATCTGTTTTATTTTAAAAACATTAGAAGTTTCCCCATCGAAAAGCAGAGTCTCCAGTGTTGTTTGACAATGTCACCTGGAAACATCATACAGAAAGGGGAGCCATTAAGAAAAAAATTAAACCTTGAATATCTGAGCTACCATGCCCCTTCGGCTGGCCAAGCAGCATCCCTGTCCTGGAAACCAGTGTGTTCCATAACATAAGACATAGAAAGTATCCTGCCTGGTTACACCACCTACTTCCTCTTGGTTGCTTTCATGTTGAATCCCTGTGAGCATTCCCCAAAGTCAAACACTAACCACTACCATTCATCACTTCACGCTTGGACACAGGAGATCAGCATCATTTTGTTCTCAAGATGAAAGGATTCTAGCCACAACTTATGTTCTTTTAATAAGTTACCTCCCTGGTTCCTCAGCTCACCATGAGAGCAGAAAATATTGGCACAGGTTAAACAACTGCCCACTCATTCACATCTGCAAGGCCAGCGAGGCTCAGAATTCATCAGAAACCACACATTAGCAGTTTTGGACTCAAGATGGTTCCTCACAAACACATAACGGTACAATTATCATCTACACACAAATTCACAGCAGATCCAGGTAAAAGCAATATCAAGCAAATAAGCAGCAGTGAAGAGAAGACTATATCAAAGAACACTGAATATAAATGTTCAGACAGAAATCCAGATTGATGCTTTCAGCTATACCCCATCAACACACACTGCACGGAACCAACACTGTGACAATGACCTTCTGTAGAAAATACTACACCAATTCCCCTTGCTCCATCTAAAATATGGGCTGTCATGAGAGCAAAATACAGCAATTTCCATTTGATTCCACAGCTAAAAACTCAAGTCTTTGTTACCAACACTAACACCAATACAAAACTTCTTGTGGGATTTCCAGGTTCTGCAAGACCTTTAAAAGCAGTAATGAAACAAATCAGAAGGTGATGGTGTACAGAAATGAGAACGCAACATCTGAGGATGGTGACATAGAAGTCACTTGCAGAAAACCCTACTTGTCAAAATCCAGGTCTTGCAATGCCTTTGGTTTTCAGCCCCAGGTGCTGGTAAGGTCATATCCTCTACCCATGATTATACATGGAAGGAGGTATAAATCGGTATGTCACACCTGCAATTTCAGAACTTCTACATCACGCTTAGCAGGACTTTTTCTTTCTGATTAACTATGATTTTGGTACTAGATACACACAGACCAATGACACCCTTGAATAGTTTTCAACACGTCATTGTAGACAATGTCAATCTCTCACCATGAATCATTTGATAGTTCATCTCTACAAGAGTTAACTGTGCAGGAACCAGCAAGATTTGAAGACACCCAACAGAATCACCTGCTACAGGTTCAATACAAAGCTAAATGCATCGTAGGGCTCAAGAAAGAATTAGTCCACAGCACATGGCTATAACACATATATCCTACATGGAAGGGAAAACTAAACCCCACATATTTTTCTATGAAGGAAAAAAGAATTCTTTTCCCCCACATGTGCCTTTTAATCCCTCTCAAAACAACCACAGGAAGTCTGGGCGGCTGGAACTCTGGCTGAAGAGCTCCCCATGCTAATGAGCCTTGGAAGAAGGAAGTGGGTTACAACGCTGCCACAATCAAACCACCAAAAAGCCCAGCTTCAGTCCCAGAATGGTCCCCTTCTTCACTACACAATTTTGACCAGGAACCATATGAGGTAATGTCTGGATTGGACATCAGGTTGTTTGCCAGTAAAATCTTTTTCCTTCTTTAAAGGAAGTATTACAATTCATTTAAATTATAATGGGTTTCACTTGTAAACAGCAATTTTCTGTATTTCACACCGAAACCACTGCAAAGAACAGCCGAGATATGTCAATCTGCTGTTCCAGATGCAGATCAATGCTATAATCAAACCACTCAGAAAGAGAGAAGGGTAGCATAAAGGAAGGATACAAGGAGAAAAAATAAACACATCACTCCAAATTCTTTACACCGTTTTCCCAACCCCTTTCCAAACCCAAGCAGAAAGCCCAAACAGCCAACAGAGCCCACAAAGCTACCCAGCTCCAATGCTACCAACTCAGCTTTCCAATACCTTTCACCATATACCTGTTTCTGCTCTCTTCCAACTTATCTTCCATCTTAGCTCCAAAAGACTGCAGGTTGATCCTACAGATGGTACTTAATATATGCTGCTCTCAAGTCCTCCCAACGCAGGAAAGCTCTGTTATCATCACATTGCTATTGTCTTCCTCACCGGGTCTGTATTCTGCAAACAGGTCTGTGATTAATGCCAGACAAGTCTGCTTAATAACCACAGCCATTATCACAGGGCTTCAGGTGCTGCCTGCATAACACTTGATTTTTGTTATTTTTACTGTGTTACAGTAATATTTGTTGCACTCTACAGCATTGCTTTTGGGAAGAGTGAGACCAACAAGCAAGCTCTCATAAAATGAAATAAGCCTTAAGTTTGAGTTACTGCAAGCTTGAAAAACAAGAGAATAACTATCCAGAAAAAGCCTAAGGGAAGTGCTATTAGAAGCAGCCACACTACTTCTCCAAGCACTGTACATGGACCAACATCTGTTCCATGCATATGTAACAATTTCACTCAGTCCCTGTTATTTAGAAATACAAGTTATTGCTGGGAGGGAGCTAAAGGAATTATAGTTACATACACTGTACAGCCACTTATTACTGGTACTCCATTAATGAGGCTGCAAAATGTATTTGTATTCAAGAAGATATAAAATCAGCACCAACACTCTTGGAAGCAATGTCTCAATAAATGCAAGACAGATTAACGCCTTGCATGCAAACCATTTTAGATACAGTTCCAAAAGAGTCGGTATGTTTCCTGTTTGGCAATGTTCTTACAAAGCAACATCTCCAAAACAATATAAATAACTTCTTTTCCAAAACCTCGGAATCATGAGACAGTGTGCATGTAGCAACATTGTTCTGTATAAAAAGTTATTCTTGATAACAGGAGGTTTACCCACGCACACCTGGGCAAGAAACACAACTGGTACGCAGAAAAACATCAACAGAACACCTGTGGGAACACAGACTGCAAAGTCTGAATCTGCTGACCCACCCAGGAAACATGGACACACTGCAAGGCACCACAAGCTGCGCATACTGCTCGGAGCAGACACCATCACAGTCAAAGGCAAACAACACACGCTGTTGATATCCCCTGGACTCTGTACTAGTGCTGAAAATAGAACCCAAACTACACACTTTGCCAAAGGGTGAGTCCAGAGGAAGCCAGTTTGCTCCCTTGGCAGCCAGAGGAGGTTCTTTGCTCCTTCGGCAGCCCAACCAGCCCATTGCACAATGGGTTGTGGTCCCAAAACAGCATCATGGTGGCAGCTGGACCAGTTGGCCCAGTTCCTTACACTGGTCTGTGGAATGATGAAGGGTGGCCTTGAACTGAGCAAACAATTAGGATGTGTTGGTATAAGTTAGAAGTGTTGAGAGGTCACTCACAGCTGAATTTCTGTACTTTATAAAGCCGTATCATTCGCTTCTTTGCCAAACCAGCTTTCACATGCTCCTCAAATCCAGAAAAGTAACTACAACATCACTTTTATTCTGTATAAAGCTTACTGCAAAATTCAAGTACAATTCCCAAGATAGCTTTAATGCACACGGAACATAATTTTCATCTGTAAAGGACAGATACAGATCCCTTAAAAATCCACATAACCATGTAAAATGAGGCAATGCTGAGGAAGAGAAGCAGCAGCTCAGGAGTAATTAACGAAAAGAAAATCATACTCTATGCCACCCAAGGCACTCAAATCACAGCAATGAAGTACAACATTCCCTTTAGAAAGTGCAATCAGAACAATCTTGTGCACAGAGAGGGAAAGAAAAGGTATTAATATATTAAGCAAAGCTTTGCAGGTTTGTATGTAAGGTATAAACAACTGAAGACACAAGTTCTTATAAAGAAACCCCTTTGGGGACTATTCACAACACCCTAACACGTCTCACAAATGACTGCAAAAGCTGCAGAAACTGGGCTACAAAACTCTTACCTCACCCAGCTCACTCATCAAATCCCTCTCCAATTGATAAGCACCTCATGAAGCATCCCAACAGCTTCCTGCAAGCAAAGGTTTTTGCAACCAAGCAGCAATAAAAATGCCTTTGAAGAATTCATCAGTTCCCAGACTCTAGAGTTCTCTGCTACCAGAATAGAGACTTGTTTTTCATTAGGAAAAAATCACAGATTGTAACGGTTGTTATTTTGATTAATACATTTTATACTAAGCTGAGATTTGCTGCTTTAAAACTGACGGCTAAACCCAACAATCGTCTTTTGCACCAACCTAATATTGTAAGCCCAGCTTCAAGGGATTTAGCACATCCATACCAATATCAGAGCTACATTCAACAGCAGTAAATCTCAAAGTATAGAAAAACACTATTTCTCATTGCATTCAACAATCTTCAAAATGTTGTTGTGATCACAGTAAAGTCATTTCTACTTGCTTTTCCCTCCTAATTAAAAAGGCAATGAGCAATAAGCAAGAGGACTGAAGTCAAGAACAAGATGAAAAGAGAACTAAACCAGATGGCATAGGAATATATTTATACATGGTTATTCCCAGATTATGAAAAAAGATAGATGAAAATGTTTTCCTTTGCCCTATAATCAGTGTTCTTTCTTAAAAGAGTTTTTAATGTTCTAATGTAAAGTGGATTGTGCATTGTAATTAAGATAAAATTATAAGCAAGGAGCCTCTGTCATACAATTAATCTGGTATCCCACCTCAAGCCGAGCAGGGTACAGATGGAATCAGACAGATGTAATTACAAATCCCATCAGCACTGAGCCACAGGGAGAGGCTGCAGGCCTTCCTGTATTTCTTTTTTATGTCAGGCGGTAGCCTATTTTTGACAAAATATACCAGGAAGACATAGCTCTGAGATACAGTCACAGCACTTCAATATTAGCTTTAGTTTGCACTACATATTTTAAAGCATTAATTTTGAAAAATCACTCCTTTTTCCATAGGCTGCACTGTCTACAGAATGCTGGAGCTGGTACTGCATTCCCAGCTTTATTTCCGTCCTTCAAGACAAGCTCCACTCTTCTCTGCTTCCAACACCTCTGAACATAACACTGCATTTTACCACTGTTCTGAACCTGTAAATTGAGATTAATTTGTGAAAAAACATTACTTCGAACAAAAATTCTAAGGAAAATAAGCTGTAACTTGACAAGTCATTTATGGCTTCATAATGCATGATCTGCTCTGCCATAGCATTCGTAAAAATTATTAATGACAGAAACAGAAATTCTCATCAGATGTCCTCAAGTCCTTATTGTTTTTATAATCACGGAATGGTTTGGATTGGAAGGGACCTTAAAGCCCATCCCGTTCTAAATCCCCTGCCATAGACAGGAACATCTCCCATTGGATCAGGTTGCTCAAGAGCCCCATCCAACCTAGCTTTGATGGGGCATCCACTTCTCTGGGCAATGTGTGCCAGTGCTTCACCACCCTCACAGCAAATCCTCCCCTCTTTCATCTGGACATCACTCCCTCTCATCCTATCCCTGCACTCCCTGATCAAGCGTCCCTCCCCAAATTTCCTGGAGCCCTTTCCAGTACTGCAAGCTGCTCTAGGATCTCCCCAGAGCCTTCTCCAGGCTGAACAAACCCCAACTCTCAGCCTGCCTTCACAGTAGAGGTTCTCCAGCTCTCATATCATCTTTGTGGCCTCCTCTGGACTAGTCCCCAATAGTTTCATATCCTTCTTCTGCTGGAGATTCCAGAACTGGACACCAGACTCCAGGTGGGGTCTCACAAGAGTGGAGTAGAGGGTGACAATCACCTCCCTCACCCTGGCGGCCACGCTACTTTGGATGCAGCCCAAGATATTATTTTATAATATATGCATCCACAGACATGAGCAATTTTTGCTGATTTTCAGAAAAGAGACAAAAATAACCCATTTAATCTAAGAACCAACTTTTCACAGTAAATTAAACTGACTTCTTTATACTCAGTCTCCGAGGACAAAACTTTGCAATCCAATGTCAAAACACAATACAGCTATTGTAACTGCAGCACAACTACAGTTCTTTGGGTTCCCATTCTCTTGCAGCACTAGCTCTGAAGATACAAGGCATACAACATCCAATCTGACATTCTCCACTCACTGCAAACCCAGGAACAAGCTTTCTGCTCAGTGTCTGCAAAAAGTATTAATATTGCACATGTTCAAAGTTAGTAGTTTCCATTTCCGATCTACAAGCAGCAAAAAAAGAATATTATGTCTTTGTATAACACAGTCAATTCACATTCCGTCATTCTATGTGAAGTATTTGCATATCTGAAAGTAGTAGCAAAGACAATCAGTGAATTGGTATTAACCATTGTTATCCCACCCAAGCGGAGGAAACCAACTGCATCTCCCATGTACCACGAAGGGCTTTTTGTATCAGTTTTACGCAGTGGTTGAATAAGTAATCACAAAATAGACTCACGTAATGAGAGTCAAATCTGGTAAAGCATTCAGAGGCAAATTCTTCACCTTAGGGTCATGAACTGACAAACTGAAGCACACAAGAGAAATAAAAGTATTCATACAGACTTATTTATGCATTACTGCATACCTGGTTGTGCCAAAGCCTTGGGCTCAGTAAACATCCCGATCTTCAGTTTCTGCATTTCAACCAATATGCTAAACACAGATGTATTTCACTAGAGTGGCAACAGCTACAACATTACTGGTTAAAAAAAAAAAAAAGCTTTTTTGAACATTTCTTTATGCAGCAGGGAATTTTTCATGCAAACTATCAGTGAGGATAACTTCTGCCAACTTGACTTTGTATTGAAGCAAAGCAGGCAATTCTCACAGCCACCAATGCAGAGTAAGTTCAAGCAGTTTGCTGGTACTGCTTTCAGCTGCCCACTCCACCTCTCGGCCCTGGACCACAAAGCTCACCACTGCTTCACCAATGATACAAAGCAGAGACTTCAAGCTCTAGCTGGCTGACCCAGAGCTCCCAAAACACTGGAGTTGCAAGGCAGGCTGGAAGTAGTGTTAAATCCTACCCGCAATCCGAGCCTATAAAAGCTCACACAGCTCAGGGAAGCACAAGTAATCGCCCATGATGTATTTTTTTATCCCCTTATAGAACTCCACCTTATTTTCATCAGGAAGAACAGTGCTTGCAATGAACCACAATATGGAAAAAACCTTTAGGATTAGGAAGTCCAACCATTGATCCAATCCTGCTAAGTCTGCCACTATACCATGTCCCCAAAACATTTACTTATCTTTTCAACACCTCCAGGGATGGTGACTCTCAATCATCTCCTTGGGTAGCCTGCACTAGAGCTTGACAACCCTTTCAGCAAA
Organism: Coccyzus lansbergi; assembly: GCA_033558105.1. Classification (NCBI taxonomy): domain Eukaryota; kingdom Metazoa; phylum Chordata; class Aves; order Cuculiformes; family Coccyzidae; genus Coccyzus; species Coccyzus lansbergi. The sequence goes on along the minus strand of JAUMJK010000178.1, from coordinate 63,787 downwards.
GAAATTCCTTCTAATATCTAACCTAAACTTTGCCTGGTGCACAGTGAGGGTGTTTTCCCCTTGTCCTGTCACTCACTACTGGGGAGAAGAGACCAACTCCCACCTTGCTACAACCTCCTTTCAGGCAGTTGCAGAGAGCAATAAGGTCACCCCTCAGTCTCATTTTCTCCAGGTTAACTAACGCCAGCCCCCTCAGCTGCTCCTCATAAAGCTTGTGCTCTAAACTCTTCACCAGCTTCATCGCCCTTCTCTGGAGTTGCCTCCTACCTCATTAACAATCTACTATTCACATCTTGCTCTGAATACACAGCATTTTCCCCTCTTCTCCAAGTCACTGAATCCTTCAGAAGTATTCACTCCACTAACTGCATTCTCACACTTAACCCCTTCGAAGCTTTGTCCCAGTTTTTGAATCAGGAAACTAAGGCAGAGCAATTCACATCAGTGATGCTGGACATGCAGCTCAGCCATCCATAAAACAGTTGAACTGAAATTATACAAAAGGCAGGTGGCAAAGAAATCCTTTCTCAAAAAAAGCCATTTTTAGAAGCATTATTTGAACTTGAATTTGTATATTAGTACAAAATGAGCATTCTTAGCTTAAGTATTAGCAGGTTCACTTGTAATGAATCTCTTAATGAACACAGAGTTGTCTAGAAGACTTGGAATAACAGCTTTTCCCTGATGCCATTTCCAGTCAAGAATGCAGATCAGCTATCAGACAGCAACAGAAAACTCTCAAGGGCTCAAAATTGCTTTTTTTAAAACCCTGCTCTTGATCTGAGAAAAGCTATGGGGAAACATATATATATATATATTTCATTATTTTGATCATGTTTATTAAACCATGCTTAATGAAAACCAGTCTTTGGGTAATTCCTGTTCAAAAAAAAAAAAAAAAAATCTGTAAATGTCTCCAGGCTGGTATAAAATTATGATTAAAAAAACCAGAAAGCATTTGCTTTGAAGTCAGTTTTAAAAAGAAAAAACGACTCATAAGTTCAGTGAGCAACATGATATGAATAAGCTTTTTGCCAAACCCAGTTTTGATGTTCAGAGGGCTGCAGATATACATATTTAAGATGCACTTATTAAAACACCCACAGACCACAAGAAACTGCTGGAGCATAAAGACTCGCTTCCCTGAAATACTTTTGTACAGGATAACCGAAATCAAGAACGATTTTGTTTCTTCATGAGCTTTCAGAAATACCTTGGGGAAACGACAAGCCACTGGTGTATCTTGCAGTCCAACAGCTAGACAAGGATAATGTGTTATAGCTTCCCAACACACATTGAATCACAGAATCATATAGTGGTTTGGGCTGGAAAAGCCCAACCAGTTCCACCCCCCTGCCATGGGCAGGGACACCTTCCACTGGATCAGGTTGCTCTAGGTCCCATCCAATCTGGTCTTGAACACCTTCAGAGATGGGGCATCCACTGCTTCCCTGGGCAACCTGTGCCAGTGCCTCATCACTCTTGTCGTGAAGAATTTCTTCCTAATGTCTAATCTAAATCCTTCCCCTTCCAATTTAAAACCATTTCCCCTCTGTCCTATTATCACTACGTGCCCTGGTAACAAGTTCCTTCCCAGTTTTCCTGTAGCCCCTCTTCAGCTGGAAAACTGCTGTAAGGTCTCCTCAGAGCAAAGGACCTCCAGCCCTCAGATCATCTTTGTGGCCTATTTTGGACTTGTTCCAACAGGCCACATCTATTCATTACCTTTACGTACTAATACTCATAACTAAGTTCATAACAAACAAAAGACATCTATGCTTCATTTAATTTCTTCACATCAGAATTCATTTGATTTTGAAAGAGGTGTAACTTATCTTTTTGATTTTGAGTCACACTGAAAGATGTCCTTAACAGAAGTGTCTATTGAAGGAACGCAGAGTTATTTGCCCTATAAAATGTTTTCTCATTGCTTATCCTCTGCAAAGAAGAAGAGGGGATCACAGAAGCAGCTCCCATATTCTTTAGTCTGTAGTGACTACACAATACATATACATAAGGTATGTATAAGATCAGGCTGCTGAGAGGAGCAGGCAGAAAAATAAAAAATACATTTAGATTAAAATTCTGCAGCATTAAACAAGGCTAAAGAAATCACTTAAACCAGTATGTTGCATTCCATCACCTTTTAATATGCACCATTTTTCATGCGTGAACGGAACTTTTCACAGAATAGGTCCTCTAACATCACCCTCACGAAAGGGCAGTGAATGTTCCCCTGGGAAAGCTAAGCAGCCCATCTCCACAATGCACCCCACACAAACTGGAAAACACATGAGGACAGCAGAAAACAGAGACAAACCAGCCAAAAGAGGCTCTCCTCCACAAGCTGACAATGCTCTGTTGAAATCATTAGGAAAATTAAACACATTTCAAGTGATTTTCTGAAACAGATCTAGAAAATAAAGTATTTGTAACACTAAATTCTACACAAAATGCAGAACCTGGTATCAGGTGGAATTCAATCACATGTCAAAGTCTCTACAAGATCAGAAATACTAAAGCCCCCACGATCAAACATCACATCCTGTCACTTTTGTACAGCAAGGAAATTATTCCCAGAACTTGTAAAGCTAACTATGGCATATTTATTATCTTTCACAAGCTTGTATTTCACCACAGCACACTATAAAATGGTTTTAGCAATTACGGTGTGTTTCGTGTCTTAGACAACAGTGATAACGTATGGAATAATACTTCAGCAAAAAAAATTAATTTTAGTGGCTTGGGGTTTTTTCAGTTTGGTTTTTTTTAACTTCATTGTTCTCTTAAATGAAGTGTATGAATAAGCCATATTATTTTAATAAAATATACAACTGTCCTTAAAACTCTCATATGTTCAATATAAAGATTAGTTTCCAAAAAAAGTGTTTCTCATTACACAAGCAGCCTGTATTAAAATTTTCCATGCATAAATGTACACACGGAAATGCATTTGCTGGGATGAATTCACAGACTATTTTACGTGGATTCCCTGCATCAGCTACTAAAGTCCCCAGATACAATCTGGCTCATGCAGCCGTGAGAAAGCCAAATACATTCAGAGTAAAACCAATAAACTCGGTGCTGTATTGTTGCAATGCAGACTTGCAAAAGGAGGGGGAAAAAAAAAAAAGAATGTAACTTTCCAGAGATGCTGAGCAGCATAGGGGTTTGAAATTCCTTACATGGGAGCACAAGGCGTGCATTAAACTGCTCATCGCTGTAGCCAGGTCATCACCAAGCTACAATCCTTCCAGTTTCACCAGTCTCCCTTCAGCTGCTAGTTATCCCTGGAAAGGAAGAAATCAGAGGCCCCAAAAGAATAAAGTTTCAATACCAAAACCTGGCTTTTTCCACTACTTAATGCATTTGCTAGAGTTGGCCCTAAAATTAAACAGAGATTTGACATTCTAGACAATATAATGGGATACTCCCTTGCAAATGACATTTTGTGTAATCGTGTGTGCACAGTATAGCACTGAACATCAACTTGGAGACTGAAAACCAGCATAATATTGACATAAGGTGCTTTTTCCCAGCTCTGCACACATTACACATGGGTTTCAGGCCAAACAATGCTGTACAAAACAGGACTGCCACCAGCTTTGCCAAAAAAAGATCTCCTTCATGTAATTATTGATTTTCATGTTAGTACCAACGCTCTTGATATCCTACCAAGTCCTAAAATTCCCCAGTCAAAAACTAGCTCTGATCTCAGTATCCAAAACTGCTTCTCAGCTTTATCAAGGAGCCCTCTCCTGCTCACCCAAAATGCTGCCCCTTTGCTTGCAGGAATGCCGCCCACTAAAGACTTCCAGCTACTGCAAAGATGCTAGGAAAACAGGAAAGTTTCATGAAGTGGGGTAAGAGACGAATGCATTCAAATTAAGAGCTAGTGTCATGTACCTTAAAAGCCTGGCCTACACATTCTCAAAGCCAGAGATTTAGAAAAATAACTCACTAAATCTCTCAAAGTTCACAGTTGCAGTCTGTACCCAAATCAGCCTTGCATTACTCAACAGGCTTGGGTTTTTTTAACCCATTAAGCAGACTAATCAGACCCTGAACCTAGAGAAGTAGTCAACACATCTTACAGATGAAGTATCCCTTCCTAGTATGCCCTCATGGCAACTAAAGCCTTAGAAACTTGCATTTTTCCAGCAAGGCTGTGCCATGCCAGAGCAGTGAAGGAAAGCTGTGGCAGCCTGTCTAAAGAGGAAACACAGAGGCAGCCTAAGGATCCCAAGGACCACTGCCATGGACAGCAGAAAAGCACTGAAAAACAAAGTGGGATTTTAGTATTCCTCTTGCTTAGAAGAGAAAAAAAAAAACCCTTACTTAAAGATAAAACCAATATAACTGAAAGCAAACTCCCTCTTGAGAATAGCTCTAAAGTGGTTTTGAGGGGGTTAGCACTGCTTTTAATGATTTCATGGTTTCTAGAAATGAGGCTGTACCTAAACCAAGATCTATGCAAGGGAGCAGCTAACAACAAGCACTCATCTCATCAATTAGGAGGGGAAAGTCCACTGTTACTGCTGTTAAAGGCTTTCACTTCCATTGAGTTTGGTTTTATGCTTAAGCTTTTTCTATTATTCTTGACCACACCTACTTAAGACAAATGGCCTTTAACAAAGTGAAAGAGCAAACCTGCTAAAAACATAGCATGCCACATATTCAAATAAAAGGTTAAGTGAGCTCTCAAATAACACAGCTCTTTCTTACACAAGCATTCAGAAGAGAGAAACCAGACTGGACATTCGTGATTATATTAGAGATTAAGATGTGATGTTAATATCTGAGCATTTTTCACTGTGGTGACGCACAGAGCCTCCAAGAAAACCTTTAGGTAACTTGATGTCACTGCCATTAAACACAGACTCACTTGCACACCACCTAGAAAACAGGCTGTCAACATGACCTAAATGCAAATGAGACCTTAAAAATCATTGCAAATGTTCACAAGATCACGTATGAAGTGTGAAGAAGACTTTAAAACTGCATCACGAGCAGCTTTCCTGAGTCACTAAAACCACATCTGCCAGTCTCCTGTTGACTTCCAGCTGAAGAGCTCCCAACTACTCCATCAACTGCTCTTCCTGCAACATCACAAGTGGGAAGGACAACCTGCAGTTCTAGAACTGCTCAAAAAGAGCAAGACCACACAGCTACTCAAGTCTCAAAACTATCACTTCCTCAAGTTATTTTTCCACAAAAGGATGCACATGGAAAAAGCTATCCACGAGAAAATCAAAAACAAACAAGAAACAGATCAGTAAAGGAAATAAATATAATTTTGCACTCATTAAAATAACATGTGAGCATCTATGTAGCTGTTTTGCAGCTGTACTTGGTAATTTCGACAGAATCATAGAATAACCAGGTTGGAAGAGACCCACCAGACCATCAAGTCCAACCATTCCTATCAAACACTAAACTACGTCCCTTAGCAGCTTGTCCATCCGTGCCTTAAACACCTCCAGGGCAGCCTGTTCCAGTGCCCAATGACCCTTTCCGTGAAAATTTTTTTCCTAATGTCCAGCCTAAATCTCCCCTGGCAGACCTTGAGGCCATTCCCTCTTGTCCTGTTCCCTGGCACTTGGGAGAAGAGGCCAGCTCCCTCCTCTCTACAACCTCCCCTCAGGTAGTTATAGAGAGCAATGAGGTCTCCTCTCAGCCTCCTCTTCTCCAGGCTAAACAACCCCAGCTCTCTCAGACGTTCCTCTTAGGGCCTGTTCTCCAGCCCCTTCACCAGCTTTGTTGCTCTTCTCTGGACTCACTCCAGAGCCTCAACATCCTTCTTGTGGTGAGGGGCCCAGAACTGAACACAGGATTCAAGGAGCAGTCTGACCAGTGCCAAGTCCAGAGGGAGAATAACCTCCCTGGACCTGCTGGTCACACCGTTTCTGATACAAGCCAGGATGCCATTGGCCTTCTTGGCCACCTAGGCACACTGCTGGCTCATCTTCAGTTGGCTGTCGACCAACACCCCCAGGTCCCTCTCCTCCTGCAGCTTTCCAGACAGGTTTCTCCTAGTCTGTAGCTCTGCATAGGGTTGTTGTGCCCCAAGTGCAGGACCCAGCATTTGGCAGTGTTAAACCTCATGCTGTTGGACTCAGCCCAGTGGTCCAGCCTGTTTAGGTCCCTTTGCAGAGCCTCCCTACCCTCCAGGAGATCCACACTTCCACACAGCTTAGTGTCACCTGCAAACTTGCTAAGGGTGTGCTCAGTGCCTTCATACAGGTCATTGATGAAGACACTGAACAGGGCTGGACCCAGCACTGAGCCCTGGGGAACACCACTTGTCACTGACCTCCAGCTGGACTTAACACCATTTCCCACCACTCTCTGGGCCCGGCCATCCAACCAGTTTTCTACCCAGGAGAGTGCACGCCTGTCCAGGCCAGAGGCTGACAGTTTCTGCAGCAGAATGCTGTGAGAAACTGTGTCAAAGGCTTTACTAAAGTCCAGGAAGACCACATCCACAGCATTTCCCTCGTCCAGCAGCCAAGTCACTTTGTCACAGAAGGTGTTCGGGTTAGTTTGGCAAGACCTGCCTTTTGTGAACCCGTGTTGGCTAGGCCTGATCACCCGGTTCTCTTGCATGTGCTTCATGATAGCACTCAAGGTCACCTGTTCCATGACTTTCTCTGGCATTGAGGTCAGACTGACTGGCCTGTAGTTTCCCAGATCCTCCCTGCGACCCTTCTTGTAGATGGGCACAATATCAACCAGCCGCCACTCCAGTGGAACTTCCCCACTCTTCCAGGACTGCTGGAAGATGATGGAAAGGGGTTTGGCCAGTACATCCACCAGCTCCCTCAATACCCTAAGGTGAATCCCGTCTGGCTCCATAGACTTGTGGGTGTCTAATCAGGCTAGCAAGGCTCTGACCACCTCCTCTTGGATCATAGGAGCCTCATTTTGCTCCTCTAGCTCTCAGGTTTGGCTGCACCAGTTTTATTTCCCCTATCCAATAGTTCTGATGCTTTTAAAGAAAACTGTGTAAACACACCTGCTTGATTGTCTAAGAAAGAAATCACATACTGGAGAAAAAAAAAAAGTGGATTTTGGTGTACTAACATCAACAGGACATCAACCTGCACCAAGGGAGCCAAGAATTCCAACCTGATTTTACATCAGTCCTCAAGGACAACACCTCTTCCTACACTAAAGATATGTCTCCTCATGCCAACTCTATTCTAAGCACTACTAAGAAGCGAAGCAAAGGGTCACCAACCTCACCTTCTGAAGCCCCAGTACATAAGACGCTGTGTGATCCAAAAAGCTTAGTACGCAAGGCCTGGATCCTGCCGACACTTGCACATGCCTAGCCTGATGAATATTAATGGGGATTACTCACATTCTAGAAGGTAAGAACTGGAACAATAAGCATGCTTATGAATCAGCAATTATGTGCAGGTAGAACAAAAAACCGAGGTGAAAGGAGAGGGAGTACAAGAGGCAAGATGTATCACAAGGTGTTAATAACTGTAAGAGTGAATGCTCCCAACTGGATATTTTGGAAAGCTAACTCAGACGGAAGTTTAAAGAACATGAGCTTTGAGGTTTTGGGGGTGAGGAAGGGGAGAATTTCCCGTTTTATCATACAAATACACAACAAATTGTCAGCTACGTAAAAAGCCTGCCAAACCCCTACCCTTAGACTGCCACTCCATATCCAATTCCCCCACCTCTCCAGCTGAAATGCTTCATGGTTTTACATTCTCACTTGCCTTCTTTCTCCAGCTGCATGCCTGGAAAGTTTCAGAATCAAAGAAATGTCGCCTACTTATAATTCAGTTCCCTTATCATCCAATTCAAAACCAAATGAACTGAAGATCTTTCTGAAATACTAATAGCAGTTCTACAGAACAAACTCAATGCTGTAAACAAGCAAACTGGTGAGCAACACAATCCAAGAATCAAGACACCAGAGGCTTCAAGAAGTTGGGAGGAAGAAGGTAGCAGTGTTTACATGTATAAAATAGCTTGCTCTTGACTTCCTCTGACTCCAGTTTGGGTAAGAACGGCCTGTCAGTTACTCTGTATTGCTCAAGAATTGCACGCTGTCAAGAAAAATACCCTTAAGTATTCACCAAAAGTGACCAAGTGCTTCCATCAGCATCTACAAGACCTTTTACTTCTGAGTACTCCATCTGCTACCACCAGCTTCTCAAGCCTCAAAGGGTGCCCTGTGGAGATCAGACTCCTGCACAACACCTGAAAACAAATTTAACATTATCTGTTAGTTACAACAGCATGGGATGCTGGCATCTCACCATCAACATGCCTGCTGGTGAATCACTCAGGTTGCACCAACAACACTCGCCCCATCAGAGGACAGCATCCTCCTACACTTTCATTAGCAAAGTATCGGTGAGCCTCCAGTCCAGCCCAGACAGAGTAACATTTCTAGCTCCTGCACCAGGATGATTCATTTGTAAATTATCACTGCTCACAAAAAAGCAGTTGAAGACCTGCATCTTGAAGGTCACAAATAATGTCTCAGCACTGACTACTCAAATAACTTGGAAAGTCACAGAAGCTGAGATGCCTCAAGTTCATGACTACAGCTCTTTTCATATGATGTTATACACACTAATATGTTTTTCCCTCTAGATCAACACCATGGACAGTTTGCATACAGAAATATTTTCACTTAGAATATTCTATGTACACCATTTTAAGGCTATATAAAAAAACAGAAACTAACTGCCACACATCAACACCTAGAACGTGCCAGGGACTGAACAGCTCCAAAAGATCAAACCTCTGTTCTTGAGATTCCACAGCATAAGAAATGGCTAGAAAAAAAAAAGTAGAAGGAATTTATTAAGACTTATTGGTATCTTTCCAATGACCAGCATTTTGAATAAGGAATTGCCATGTTATAGAAGAATAACTGAAATAATTAGAACTAAAGGGAGAACAATACAGAATATGCTGACAGAAGCAAAGGGAGCCAAGAAGCAAATAGTAAGGAACAAAGGAGGGGGGAAAAAGGTAAAACGAAAATGGTAAAAGCAAGCAGTAAAGCAGAGGGGCAGGTTCAAACTGCAGGTTGCTAACAGACTGGAAAGGCCAAATTCACTACCCACACAGTGGTTGTCGTCTTCAATATCTAGAGCAGAGGTCCAAAAAACACAGCAATCAACACTGGTTGAAACTACAAGACAATGAGGCTGAGAATGGCAGTTCAATCCAGCTAAAGATCCAATGACTCCAAGACAGGTAATCATAGAATCATTAGCTTTAACAAATAAATAAGGAGCAAGAAGGCTGTTGACTTTAGTTATTGATCATTTCTGAAAATGAAATTTATGCTTCAATTTCAGGATACTCACAGAAGTACCAAGCTGAAAAGAACCCTTCAGTCCATCTTATTTTCTGGACTCCTTTAAGACACCAAGTCCTGTGCACTTCCAAAGACATCAATACCACAATTATTGTTTTTCATTTCACAATGAGAAAGACAATGTCCCCATGAGCTCAACTGTGGCCAGCTTTCCTCCTTTCCCCTCCCTGAAGACAGCAAAAATTGAATTGAGAACTACGATGGCTGGGACATGCAAGTTACTAAACCACACATTTCCTTCTTTGGGACCGTGTGCCTGCTTTCATTCACTTAATAGTAAGATATTTCATTAGAAATATCCCTCTGGGTACTTGCCAGAAGCCTCCTGTGTTTTTTTTTAGCCTGGCAATTCCAAGAGACACCACAAATCTGAGACCATCAGAAGACACAGGCACCGGGTATTTTACCAAGTTTAATTACTGCTCTGCGCTGCCAAAGACCTGCACTTCTCCTAATGTGACTGGTGCCCGCTTTTTCATCTGCATCATTTAAGAAATCCTGTAATGAGGTTTGTGAAGCTGCCCTGGGAACTAATAACAGGGCTAGAAAAACCCAGACATACTGCTCCACTTCTCCCACTCTCCAATTTGCAGTGACAGAAGGGAGTGTAAATTGTACTTAATTGCAAAATTGTCAGTTCAGTCCTTGAGTCAGTAAATATGCTTTTACAATTCCTCTTCATTTCCCCCTTCCTCCTTTTCCAGGGAGTGCACACTTCCAGTACAATTTCTCATGCCTGAGCATCTCTGCCTTCTTCCCCTACCTCACCCCACAGTCTCCTGAGCCCCCCTCTCTTCTGACACCACATCCCACCTCCACATCTCACACTCTGCCTCCATGCAGTCTCTCAGTTCCTCACGAGCTCAAGTTTTCACTCCTCCTCATGAGCCCCTCTTGCCAGTCACCAGGCAGCATTTTGTGGGGGACAGGGAAGTTGGGGCATGATGCAGAGGCCCCAGCACCAGCCACACTCCCAGATGAAGAGGGATAGCCCTGGAATTCCTGCATTTCTTGTGGGTCTCCTCACTGCTGCCAGCAGGAGAAGGGGGTCCCAGCTCTCCATCTGTTAAAACTTATACATACACAGTTTGCCTTTTCCGTTTGCTTTTAAATATGTTAAAAGACTTTGCAGTATTTATAAGTAAACACAGTGACTTCAAATCCAGTATTGTCTGAAACAACTTGTTCCATTTTTGTTAAACAGCGAAAGTTGATACAATCCCTTGTAGAAGTCTGAAATCTAACTTTTTTCTATTCCAATAAATGCCCACATTTACTTTTCGGACTGGAAATCAACACTTGATCTCTGACCAGAATCAGAAAAATAAATCTTATTAAATAACAGGGGCAAAACTTACACAGTCAATCTACAACCACCTTCCTTCTTTCCTTCCTGCTCCCTTAAAGACCTCTTAAACATGCAATCAATATGTAATTTTATATTTTGAAGGTTTAAAACTTAAATTCCGATCCTGGAACTGTTCAATCAAACACCTCTGAAGCTTAACACCGTGCTCTGAAAATCCAAAACAGTGCTAAATACTTGCAGTAAAAAACGCCATTACTCATGGTTAAGCTTACAGTTGTGCACTGATTGCAGCTGTATGGGTATGGAAAAGTTGGAGACCAATTGCCAACAGAAAAGGAAACTGAACCTAAAAGTTTAATAGCTGTGAAGCCTTTTGAGTCTATACAGCTTGAGGATAAAACACTAGGAACACCTCTGGAGCCCCACAAGTTCATCTCAAAAAGCAGTTAGAAACTTGACAATCATACCTGCCTTTTCCTCACTTTTGAACTATCACAAAAATAAAGTACAAAGCCCTACATAATCTGAAGCAGTCTAAAAACTCCACAGCTTCATTGGATTTCCATTCCAGACCTTTAATTACATGTAAACAAAAGCACATCTTTAACAGTACTTGGCACAATGAAGTGCTCTTCTACTGTATTCCTGTCTTGGACATATTTTATGCCACAAAATCCACATTACACCAACTATGAGAATGCAACAATATCTAGTTAGCAAGATATCTCAGAATAACATATCCCTTCTTAGGTGGGGATAAGTGGCTACTGAGCATTCAGTTATCTCTGTCAGGATTTCCCACACTCATGGTGGAGGTAACTTGCCAAATCAAGTATTTAATAATAATCCATCAGTTCACCCCAAAATAAATAAATAAAAGCACTTGGCACACTATGTAAAGAATTAGTCCCTTCGCAAAGTACTTGGAGATGTTAAATCAGCCGAACAGTCACTTGCACACAGACAGACCCAACTCCTTCCAGAAGCGTTTATGCTGAAGTATAATGTAGGAATCTAAGGTCTCACTCAAGGAAGAGCTAAAGTTTCCAAATACAAGTGAAAGAAACAGAGTAAACCACACTTGGGTTTGCTTCTGTCTTGACAGAAGGTAGTTTCTCCAATAGATTTTGCGTTCTGTATTCTAACACTGCTAGGCAAAACACTCAAAGTTAGAAACAAAACAACCTTAAAAATATGTATTTTACTGGAGAAACTGTCATCCACAAACCACTACACAGCTCTAGGTTTAAAACAAGCAATGAAAAGCTATACTAGAAGACAAACATATTTAAATGGAGACTGAACTGTGTGTGTTCTACAAAGAAAAGTAAGCTCTTTGTAAGGAAAAGACAGGCATCCATACTGGAAGTCATCCGGCAGTCACTAGGATCCCAGTTCTTTTCCTTTAGCAGTCAGGTCAGTTCTGTATTTCCCTCCATATTGTGCAGATACTTATAAAAGTGTCAGTTCTACACTGTCCAGTCAGACGCTAGACCTGTCAGTGTAAATAACAGCCAGTTTCCATCCCAGTTTACCTTTAAAGTCTAACATGAGATGATACTGAAAACAAGAAGGAAGAAAATACAAAGTACAAGACAAATAAATTATTGATGTCATGTATGTTAAAATGGAAGGAGAATCACACGTGCCAGTGCAGGGAGTAGACCCTACAGTTAAAGGTTGCAACACTGAACAAAACTATGTTGCAGATAACCTTCTCATTTCCCTTACAAGAGCAGTATGCTGGAAAAAGAAATCAGCAAACACTACTACAAGAAGTCACTGGCTACAGTTTCCACCTCCAACAAGCACTCAAGGGACGTGCTTTACGTTAGCATCCTTTTCCAAACAACAGTAAAATCAAGTGTACCACTATAAAATTACATCTTTTTCATATAGTAATAGTTATTTGAAAAAAATCAACTCAGCTGGAAAAGTTCAATTAAAGACATATTTTAGATACTTTTTGCCTTTAGTAAGAGAGGCATTTTACAGAATATACACTAAGGACTGTTTCACTTATGTATTTTAAACAAGGAATCCAACAGTTCTCCTTGCTACTGTGTTTACAGTTTGCTACTACACCCAAAGAGCAAAAAGCAATTCTACTCACCCGCCTCCAAAACCCCCAGTAAAAAGGAGGAAAACTCCTACACAGCAAACAGTAGATGGGTGGTCAGACTTCCTACAGGGAGAAACTAGAGTAAAACCAAATTACCTCTGCACACAGGTTCAAACATGAACCTTTCTACTGTAGTTACCCTCAAACATTAACTCTTTGTGTAACACAGCAAGACAAACACACATAGACCAGGATTTCTCAGAGGCGATCAATGGGCACACAAGCAGCCTCGTGACTTGTTATCACCATGAGACCTCCTCAGGGGAGTAAACATGCAATATATACAACAGTGTCTGAAGGCTCAGGTCCTTCACCTTCCTAGATGCATAATGGTCTGTTCTTGAGCTCACTGTTCCGTCTCTGGTGTGCTAACTTGTAAACATGTTTATCACAACGGAAACAACACCATAAATCTCAAAGTTAGCTCTTTATTCCTACTGATAACCAAAAGCAATAAAACTTTAAAACTCATCATGTCCGAGGAACATCATTCTCCACAAACAAGTTAAATTAACTCCGATTAGCCTCATGAGCACATTCAGTCAAGAAGGATATAGTTCATTTTCCTAACCAGACTACTATACCTTTCTGAGCTCAGTGTTGCGAGACACTTTGCAATTCCAACGCGTATTTTAAAAGTAAAAATTATTACTATCCCCAACATCAACTTCATTTTTATTTGCCATTCACGCTTTACACCTCTAAGGCTGGGTAATGTCAGTAGCCCAATACCATTAATGCATCTTCTCAACAAGACAAGACCGAGCATTAATCTAATCATACAAAAACATCGTGGGTCCCATTCTGAAAGGACACGAGTACCCTCATCTCCTATTGATGTCAGACCACATAATGTTTCAAGTGTTGAGTTCTATTGTTCAGTCCATTTTTCCCCATCCCGTGAGGTCCTGCCATATATCCATTAGAAAAGGCCATACGTCAACACAGAACAAAAAAATCAGACCCTCCACAGTTTTTATGTTTACTACGCTCCTAACACCAACAGCGAAACTCAAGCAAGGGCAGAGTACACTGAGCAACTGCACACACAAGCACTGTTTCCCAGATAAAAACGGCTCTTAAAGACTTTTATCTTCTTAAAGAAATGGTTTAAGAGCCAGGAAGCCCACCCAATGCAGTTCCTCACATAAACTTATTTTGAATCTGTCAACTCTGACACACACTGAAAGAGACTTATGCATCACTGCATATTCTTCATCTGTAATCCATAATATAGAACCACTATTTACTTTAATCGCAATACATCTCATCTACAAATACAGCTGCACTTATTAGGCCTTCTGTAGCCATCAAATCTTCAGGTTTTTATTATTTTACAACCTAGTACTGTCCACAAAAAAATAGACTGTAGTTTGTTTTGGAGAAAAGAGGAGGGGAAGATGTGTGGGTCAAAACTCAGCTTAGTTAAGAAGATTTACCCTCCATTTCTTCTCCTCTGGATTAGCACTTGAATCAACTGTTCTCCGGTTTTAACCATCAGAGTTACACTAACAAAACTTCTCCAGGTCCAATATTCCCCGGCCCCAACCACTGTCCGGCTTTGGGTGGGAGCTACAACCAGACCCAATCCAGGGTGCCTTCTGCAAAAGACACAGCACTACATTCACACACCTCCTAAGAACCAGAACCAGAACCACAGGGAAAGATAAAAATGGCCAGGAAGACAAAACGAGAATCCAGAGCCCAAGTATAAACACAGAAAAGTTACCACTCCCAGGGAAAGGAGGACTCCCAGCTGCAGGAGTGTGGGAACCCGAGGGTCCCACGCTGCCCAGCCACCCCTCTGTTCCCCCAAAGATGGGCAGAAGCAGCCACTGCCCCCCTCCTCCTCCATCACCCCTTCTCTGAGCCCCAAGCCTCCGCGTCAACCCTAGTCTCAGTCCCTCCCCCCTCTCTTACCAACAGCTGCACCCCCCTCTCACCTCCGTGCCCCTCCCTGCCAGTCTGGCCCCAGCCGGCACCTCTATCACCCCCTGACTTTGCCACCAACCCCCCACTTATCCACCAGTCTCATCCAATCCCATTCCATCACCCGGTCCCCTTTTCTTGCTCCCGGAAACAGTCTTACCCCACTCTGTCCCCCATCATCCCAATTCTCGGTCTCCAGCCCCTCTTCTCACTCCCAGCCTCACCCTCTAGCCTCCAACCCCAACCTGCAGCCTTAGCCTCCCAGTCCCCTTGCCTCTCCAGCACCCTATTCTCCCCACAACGCTGCCAGTCTCGCCCCCAAGACTCCACATACCTGCAGTCTCACCCTTACAGTCCCCACTCTTGTCCTCCATCACCTCCAACGCTGACCTCCTCTCCTCCCTTACCATCAATCTCACCATCCCAGCACCCCAGTCTCCCTCCCTAGACCTGCAGTCTCGCCCCTCTCAGCCGCCCCAACCCCTAGCCTCGCCCTTCCACCACCCCCAGTCTCGCCCTCCTGTGCCTCCTCATCCCAATTCTTGAGTCCCCCCCCTCCCAGTCCCCCTGCCTCCTCAGCACCCCAGTCTCACCCCCCAGGCCCCTCCCCACTTGCAGTCTCGCCCTGCCCGGTCTCTGCCCGCTCCGCTCCTCCATCACGGCCAGTCTCGCCCCCCCCCCCCCCCGCCTCCCCTTACCGCCGGTCTCCGCCGCCGCGGGCGCCCCGGCCACGCCGTTCAGGTAGAGGATGGAGAGCAGGTGCGGCTGTGTCTTCTCCAGGGCCACGCGCAGGTCCTGGAAGTGGTCTCGCTCCTTGGCGAGCAGCAGGGCGAGCAGCAGCTCCGCCTTGCCGCCGCCCGCCGCCTCCAGGTCGCGCAGGTCGCGGGCTCCGAGCGCCCCCGCAGCGCTCAGCAGCTCCACCACCGCGTCCACCTCGGTCATGGCCTCGGCCAGGCTCTGCCGGCACTGCGCCAGCAGCTCCCTGTGCTTCGGCTCCATGGCCGGGGCAGCCGCCTCCTCCTCCCGCTGCTGCTCGGCCGTCAGGGGCTGCTGCCCTCCCTCCGCCGGGAGCTCCCGCTCCTCCTCCTCTTCTTTCTCCTCCTCCTCCGGGTCGGCAGCCGCTCGCGGGGGTTGCTGCTGCTCTTCCTCCTCCTCCTCCTTTTCCCCTTCTTTTTCTTCCTCCGAATCGGGAGCCGCTGCTGTTGTTCTTCCTCCTCTTCTTTTCCTTCTTCTACAGGTCGGCAGCCGCCGTCAGAGGCTGCTACTGCTTTTCTTCCTCCACTTCCTCCTCCTCTACTAGTTTCTCCTCCTCCTCTGGATCGGGAGCCACCGTCCGGAGCTTCTCCTGCTCTTCCTCCTTCTCTTTTCTTCTTCCTCCCCCTCCCCCTCACCGCGGGTCAGGAGCCGCTGCTCCTTTTCTTTCGTCCCCTGGACTAGAAGCCGCCGTCAGGGGCTGCTGCTTTTCCTCTTCTCCCTCCTCCTCCTCCTGACCAGCAGCCACCGCCAGAAGCTGCTCCTCTTCTTCTTTCCTCCTCTCCGCCCGGGCTGGAGCCGCTCTCCCTCCTGCTCAGCCCGGGAGCCGCCACGCTCCCGCTGGGCAGAGACAGGCGAACAGTGGCTTCTCTCCTCCTTCTTCTTCCTCCTCCTCCAGCTGCTGCCCCTGGGGCCGCAAAGCAACTCCTCGCCCTCCGCCGCCCGACTCGGGCTGCGCCGCGGAGGGGGCGGCGCGCGCGCTCAGCTCCCGGCGCCCCCTCTCCCCGCCGCGGCCATGTTGGCCGCCCGCGCGCGCCCCGCCCCGCCCCGGGGAGGAGCCTAAACCCAGCTGGGGGCGGCCGCGCGCCAGGGGCCTGAAACCCAGCCCGGGCAGAGCAGGCGGGGACTGCGAGATGCAGGGTGGTTGATGAACCCAGCTAGTGAATCAGAGTGGTTTGGGACAGAAAGTACCTTAAATCCATCCAGTCCCATGGAGGAGTAATCCAGCTGCAGAATTAGAGTGGTTCGAGTCAAAAGGGACCTTAAAGTCTATCTACATCAAACACATACACTGCAGGACACAATATTAGTAAACTATAGGTACACAGAATTAATCAATCCAGCCACAGAATCAGGGAGTGGTTCACAGAATCACAGAACAACCAAGTTGGAAGGGACCCATCGGATCTTCTAGTCCAACCATTCCTATCTAACACTAAACCATGCCCCTCAAGACCTCATCCACCCGTGCCTTAAACACCTCCAGGGAAGGTGAATCAACCACCTCCCTGGGCAGCCTATTCCAATGCCCAATGACCCTTTCTGTGAAAAACTTCCTCCTAATCTCTAGCCTAAATCTCCCCTGGCGGAGCTTGAGGCCATTCCCTCTTGTCCTGTCCCCTGTTCGGGGCAGAAGGGACCTTAAACCCATCCAGGTCCAATATATACACTGCAGGGCACGGTATTAATGAACTGTAAGCACGCAGAGTGATTAATGAATCCAGCCACAGAATCAGAGTGGTTTGGGTCAGAAAGTACTTTAAATCCATCCAGGTCCAGTGGAGAACTAATCCAGCCACAGCATCACAGAGCAGTTTGGGTCAGAAATGTCCTTAAAGCCCACCCAGTTCCGATACACACAGCAGGGCACGGTATTAATGAACTGTAGGCATGCAGAGTGATTAATGAATCCAGCCACAGAATCAGAGAGTGGTTTGGGTCAGAAAGAACCTTAAAGCCCATGCAGTTCCACCCCTTGCCATGGGCAGGGACACCTCCCACTGGACCAGGTTGCTCAGAGCCTCATCCGGCCTGGCCTTGAACACCTCCAGGGATGGGGCAGCCACACCTTCTCTAGGCAACCTGAGCCAGGGCCTTACTACCCTCAACATGAATAATTTCTTCCTAATATCTCATCTAAATCTCCCCTCTTTCAGCTGAAAACCATTCTCTCTCATCCTGTCCCTGCACTCCCTGATCAAGAGCCTCTCCTGAGCTTTCCTGGAGCCCCTTTCAGTACCAGAAGGCTGCTCCAAGATCTCAGAGCCTTCTCCAGGCCTCAAGTTGTGCCAGAGAAGATATAAATCGACTGTTAGGAAAAATTACTACAGTAAAAGGGTTGTTGGGCATTGGAACAGGCTGCCCAGAAAATTGGTTGAATCACCATCCCTGGAGGTATTTAAAAGACTGTGTAGATGCCACAGTTAATAACATGATTTAGGGGAGGACATGGCAGTACTAAGTTATGATTGGGCTTCATGATCTTAAAGGTCTTTTCCAACCTAAATGATTCTATGATTCAATAACCCAAACTCTCTCAGTCTGTTCTCATATGGGAGGTGCTTCAGGTCCTCCACAAGCATTTTTAATCTTAAATTCACATTTTCTATGCAAGACTGTTGCCTTACCATGCAGGTATGCTTCTGCTATTCCCCAAACAAATAATGGTGGCTCTAGTAACACAGAAAGAACGTTCCTGGTGTTTGCTTTCTCCTCATGATATCTAGAAGCAGTTGAAATTATCTGCAAGCCTCCTGTCCAAACACTCATACCCTTTATATTAAGAGAGTTGAATTCTGTTGAATATTAAGAGGAAGCATTTTCTAGCCATGTATGCTAGAAACAGTTTTGTAATGAAAGCTAAGCTTCTCACATAATCATATGATTCAAGCAACCAAAGGTTTAGAGGAAAATATCAAGAGATTTACTGTATGATAATGGAAGCTGACAACACTCTGTGGATCCTGGGAGGGAGGATTATAAACTCTCCAAGACAGGTATATGGAAAATCCAAGAGACCATAGGGTTAAGGGTGGAGCTGTCTAGATGGGGAGTAAGCACAACCAAGCTTTTGTGATAGGTGTTCTACAAACACCACCAGCAAAGCAGTTCTCAGCAAAAGCTAGTGTTTTTAGATTGTTGTGACTTCCAGATAATTAATTAGCATTTTCAGAAGTTGCTGGTCTAATGGGCCAGCAGAACAAAACATCTCATTTAGTTATAAAAAGAATAAAAGGCAACATAACCTGAGAAGTCTCCACACTGCCCAGGTGAAATCCTTTGCCTGGCAATATCACTGCAGACCAAAGGAGCTGCTACTGGAGGTCACACAAGCACAAGGATCATTTGTCTTCCTAAAAATGTGTATTTGCAAACTCCAGGAAATGGTTTAGCTCTTCCTTAAGTGAGCTCCTGTACCACACACTATAAAGGAAAACAGACCAGAGGATTATATGCTGCTTCTTTTTTTTTTTTTCTTCCCCTGTAGCCTAACACCTAGCACTCATTTCATATTGCACTACACTGGAGAGTTTTAGATGGCAATTATTTTGGCCTGTTCCCACCTTGGGCAGGACCTGGACTGGTAATGCAAATTCAAATGAAGATGAGACAGTTTCTTCAATCAGCTACAACAGAAAGAAGACACTATAACATTATGTCTGCTGAAGGCTTTCAATTTCCCACAAAGCAAATTAAAAAAAAAAAATACTTAAATAACTAAAGCCTTGCCTGTTAAGTGTGAAAGAAAAAAGCTTTCTTCTGGCACAGACTACCTGGCAAGAAGGGAATTTGTTTATTTGGGGGAGGAGAAGAAAAGAGTAGGTAAATTGTCTCCTGGAAATGCAGATGAACACAGACACCTCTGTTTCTCAGACAACTGCTTCCAAAGCCAAGCAGCAAAAAAACCCCAGCAGTACTATAGGGGCACATTAGTGGTGACTCTACAGGGCTCTAAATCTGTTTCAAACAGAACTGGGGAGATTTAATTTTCTTTGGGAGACTGGGCTAACTTGTGATGTGGTTAACGTCTACAAGCAGG
Organism: Coccyzus lansbergi; assembly: GCA_033558105.1. Taxonomy (NCBI): domain Eukaryota; kingdom Metazoa; phylum Chordata; class Aves; order Cuculiformes; family Coccyzidae; genus Coccyzus; species Coccyzus lansbergi. The sequence goes on along the minus strand of JAUMJK010000178.1, from coordinate 44,277 downwards.
CAGATGTTAATCAGCCCCTTTTAAAAGCTGTTGTTTGCTGTTTGTTCTCGGTGTAGTTTCTAGGTCAGTTTTCATGTCAAGCCAAGGGAAGCTATTTATACCAATCATTTGCTTTCTTTTAGCACTAATGGGGAGGTAAAAGCAAATGAGAGCCCAAAGAATCCCTGGTAACTTATATAATCAAACCATGCAGAAGCTGAGAATTCATAAAAAAAGAAAACCCAAACTGCAGTTGAATGAAGGAGACAAACGTGATAATGACTCTAAGTCTCAGCACAGCTTCGCCATCCTCACTGCTTTCCTATCAGCATTGCACATTTTCAAACAGCATTTGAATCTAAAGGCTCTTGAATAAGTCAAGATATTTTCTTAGGTTCCATTTAATATTTGAAGTCTTTGATCTGCTAAGAATGACTTGTGTACTTCTAAAGGCAATATAGCTTCCCACTCACAGATATGAGTTGCTTACATCTCAGTTAAAAGCTAAGTTTTTGAAGGTCTTCAAGCCAATGGAAGAACCTAGCGCTTGATCCAAGACTCTTTGCAGGTAACAGTGATCTCCCATTGAATTTGGTTCAGATGTCCTGCTCATTATCTACCAAGATATCCACATTTCATTCTACTGTTCTGTGTTAAAAAAAAAACCAAACATCTAGAGAGAAAGTTGTTGTGACAGAACGTAATTCCTGTCAAACATAGGCCTGATGGGTATCAAAAAACTCAACACACTGTGAGTATGGGGCAACATATTCATTGTGGGACAGCAGGACTATAAGAAAGAAGGTCCGGATGCTAAAGAGAATCCAATAATCCTTGAAAGCTCCAGCCCACATATCTCCAGTCTAAACCCAAAGAGCTTCCTAAAGACATGGAGAGAGGCATGCAGGTGATTGTGGTTCTCAGTGTTTCTCTAGGTACCACTCAACACCTACCTTTCCACACACCTGAAAAGAGAGTCTCACAACTTCTTTGGTTTGCAGAACTTAAGCTAAGAAGAGAACAGGAGTGGCAGCCCGGGTCCTGAAAAAAAAACGTGCCCAGCCTGTCTGTATATCAGATGAGACCAATACTCGGGTTTGGTTGAACTCCAAAAGCTTATAATGTATGGAAGCAAATTAATAGGATTGTGAGGAGCATCCAGCTGCATGAAAACTCTACCTGAATTCAACAAAAGCTCATATGCTTCATAATGAAATGCTCTAGCATTTCAAAAACATGCATTTCATGATATGGGAGAAGCAGTTCTAGTGTATTCTCATTAATTGCGTGCAGTTTTACAAGTCTGTAAAAAAAAAAAGTAGATTATCAGGAGATTGAAAAACATGCTGGACCTTAAACAGATCATCTGTTTTGTACCCATAGCTAAGGTTTTAGCTACTGTTTAACAGGAATAAATGAGACCTTACCTGGAGCAATGCATTCAGTTCAGGAGTGCTCAGCACAGGAAGGACATGGATCTGTTACTGTGGGTCCAGAGAAGGACCAGATAATCCAAGGGCCGGATGTCCTCCCATATGAAGACAGACTGAGAGAGTTGGGGTTGTTCAGCCTGGACATAAAAAAGCTCTGGGGAGACCTTTAGAGCAGCCTCCCAGTCCTGAAAGGGGCTACAGGAAAGCTGGGGAGGGGCTCTTTATCAGGGAGGGCAGGGATAAGACAGTTTTAAGCTGAAAGAGGGGAGATTGAGATGAGGTTTTAGGAAGAAATATTTTCCTGTGAGGGTGTGAGGCACTAGTACAGGTTTTCCAGGGCTGCTCCATCCCTGGAGGTCTTCAATGGCAGGCTGATGGGGATTTGAGCAACTTGACTCAGTGGAAACGTGTCCCTGTCTGTGGCAGGGGAGTTGGAACTGGATGGGCTTTAAAGCCCCTTCCAAGCCAAACCGTTCTATGATTTCTCTTTACATAAATACCGCATAGATTCCCAACTTAAAGGGCGTCCTGCCAATAATAAGGTTCACATCTTCTAAAATCCAAAGTGGGCAACCTCTTCCCAGGAAACTTCAAAAATGCCAGATATGGTTCAATCCTAGATGCAACTGGAAGAAACAACTGTTTCATTCATCTCCTGTGCTCAGGAAATGCTGTAAGAAAAATGTCAAGGCTTCAGTTTTATGAAGATGAGTAACAGAGGCTTAGTTCCAGCTGTGAAGCAGTGGCATCACAAACTAGGATTCAGACTATATTGATTGTCAACAATGAAAAGAACTGTCTTCCTGCCATGGAACCCCAATTTACTATGAAATTCTTCACAGTGAGGGTGGTGAGGCAGTGGCCCTTGTTGCCCAGAGCAGTCCTGGCTGCCCCATCCCTGGAGGTGTTCAAGGCCAGGCTGGATGGGCCTTTGAGCAGCCTGGTCCAGTGGGAGGTGTCCTTACCCATGGCAGGGGAGGTGGAACTGAATGGGCTTTAAGCTCCCTTCCAACCTAAACCATTCCATGATTTCTCTGTATATAAATACTGCATAGATCTCATATTCTTCTGATTGGAGAAGATTTTACTTTTACCGTTGCAGAGTATTCCTTGGTGGTGGTTAAGGGATGATTATTTTTTTAAGAGGTAAACACAAGCCTGGGATTACAGTGAGAATAAAATCAAAGAGAAACCCTTGTAGGACTTGCCGTAGTCAGTTTGCTCAGGCAAAGGGCCAGGATGCAACTGAAGACTGAGTGGTGTTTATCATTACAAGAACACTGGATTTAACAAAACTCAGTCCTGAAAACACTAAGATGAAATGAAGTAACTCTTAAGCTACACTCAGATTTAGAAGGCAAAAGGAATACAGCCTCTGTGCCAGTCTACATGCCTTGGCAAGGATAGGAAAGGCATTGGAGACTTCCCGAATGAACTAATGTCTCTGCTTGGCATGGCGGCAGCTGTATTAGCAGCTTCCATAACACTTGGTCATCCAGTTTCAACTGACCTAGAAATATTTAACACATCTGTATTTTTTAACTGTCATAGCATAAATGTAAAAATTAAACAACCAGGATTTCAGGCTGACCAGTATTTTTTAAAGAAAAGAGCCATAAGAGTAATTTAGAACTTATTCTAAATACCCAGATTTCTCAGAATTGAACAACAAAGGGAAAAACAGCTCCCCAAACAAACAGAGATTCCCCAACTCAATGGTGAACGGAAGAGAACATTTAAAGCATGGCCCAGAATGAGCAAAAACATCAGAGGCAAAGTCCTGAGCAGCAGAGAAATCTTAAAAAGGATTTGGGTTAAAATGATTCCTTCTGAATCAAGGCTACAGCAATGATGTTTAGAGAAGGATTGTGCAACTGCAAAACTTATGAAAATGCATTAACTGGAAGTAGCGTGATGGATAAAAATACCGAATATAACACATATATAGAGTTCTACCAGTTATGCCAAGTTAGAGTTCTCTAATTGGTTTCCAGGGGACTTGGATTAAGCCCCAATATGGTAATAAAAATACTGTATAAAAGATTAACTGAAAAAAAAAATGCTCCAAGTCTACTAGAGATATTCCATGAAGGTTAAATACACTTCAGCCAGGCAAGCCAAATATTATCCTTTCTGCCATGGGGTATTTGTACTGTCAGGACTTTTCCCCCTTAACTCTTTTTCAGAGCTGCCACCTTCTTGCTCCAAAAACATTAATGGCCACAAAGAACTTAACTGCTTTGCCCTCTGCTTTTCATAGAATCATATAACAACCAGGTTGGACGAGACCCACCAGATCATCGAGTCCAACCATTCCTATCAAACACTAAACCATGCCCCTCAGCACCTTGTCCACCTGTGCCTCAAACACCTCCAGGGAAGGTGAATCAAGACTGCCGACTGTTCCAGTGCCCAATGACCCTTTCCGTGAAAATATTTTCCTAATGTCCAGCCTAAATCTCCCCTGGCAGAGCTTGAGGCCATTCCCTCTTATCCTGTCCCCTGTCACTTGGGAAAAGAGACCAGCTCCCTCCTCTCTACAACCTCCTTTCAGGTAGTTGTAGAGAGCAATGAGGTCTCCTCTCAGCCTCCTCTTCTCCAGGCTAAACAACCACAGCTCTCTCAGATGTTCCTCATAAGGCCTGTTCTCCAGCCCCTTCACCAGCTTCATGGCTCTTCTCTGGACTCGCTCCAGAGCCTCAACATCCTTCTTGTGGTGAGGGGCTCAGAATCGGGATTCAAGGAGCAGTCTCACTAGGGCTGAGTACAGAGGGAGAATAACCTCCTTGGACCTGCTGGTCACACCGTTTCTGATACAAGCCAGGATGCCATTGGCCTTCTTGGCCACCTGAGCACACTGCTAGCTCATCTTCAGTCGGCTGTCGACCAACACCCCCAGGTCCCTCTCCTCCTGCAGCTTTCTAGACAGGCTTCTCCTAGTCTGTAGCTCTGCATAGGGTTGTTGTACCCCAAGTGCAGGACCCAGCATTTGGCCGTGTTAAACCTCATGCCGTTGGACTCAGCCCAGTGGTCCAGCCTGTTTAGGTCCCTTTGCAGAGCCTCCCTACCCTCCAGGAGATCCACACTTCCACACAGCTTAGTGTCACCTGCAAACTTGCTAAGGGTGTGCTCAGTGCCTTCATACAGGTCATTGATGAAGACATTGAACAGGGCTGGACCCAGCATTGAGCCCTGGGGAACACCACTTGTCACTGGCCTCCAGCTCGATTTAACTCCATTTCTCACCACTCTCTGGGCCCGGCCATCTAACCTGTTTTCCACCCAGGAGAGTGTGTGCCTGCCCAGGCCAGAGGCTGACAGTTTCTGCAGCAGAATGCTGTGAGAAACTGTGTCAAAGGCTTTACTGAAGTCCAGGAAGACCACATCCACAGCCTTTCCCTCATCCAAGAGTCTAGTCACTTTGTCACAGAAGGTTAGTTTGGCAAGACCTGCCTTTTGTGAACCCGTGTTGACTGGGCCTGATCACCTGGTTCTCTTGCATGTGCTTCATGATAGCACTCAAGGTCACCTGTTCCATGACTTTCCCTGGCACTGAGGTTAAACTGACAGGCCTGTAGTTCCCTGTGTCCTTTCTTGTAGATGGGGACAACATCAGCCAGCCTCCTCCTGAAGTCAGGATCTACCTTACAGCTGACTTGAAGAGCAACAGCTTTGAGCCTTTCCCCACTTCCTTTGGAAGACAAAAGAAAAAGGACTCTACATGGCAGATGCTAATCCCATTGTTTGATCGGTAATTCCTGGCAATGGAAGTCAGGAAGACAGGTACCTGCCATTCACTAAGGCTTCTGTAGAGCACAAGCACAGTCCCTTTATTCACCTTGAGGATTCTCTCATCTTTTAGAATTAGGTTGCTAAGGTGAGGCAGTTGTTTTTTAACAGTCTTTTACAAGTCTTTAACTTGTTAACTTTAACAGTCTCTAACTCTGAAGTACAGAGAGCTTCAAGAATTGATCCTAAGTGTGCTAACAACCTACTGAGCTGCTGTGCTGATCATCACATCCCCAATAAAATCCATACAAACAGGAGCAAGGGAAACAACACTGGTTTCAGGTGATGGGAAGAACCAGAAACAAGCTAGAGAGAACAGTTAGTGGAGAGTTAAGCAGCTGAATACAGTTTTCAGTGCTGACACAGAGCCACAAGAAGCAGGGATGCCTTTTGTTTCAGCCTGGAGTATGAATATGTTCCCTTATATAAGAAGGTAATTTTTTTTTCTAAAGTTATTTGACCATAATGGTAATTTTTGTGACAGTGTATTTGCACATCCAGATGTGCTGAGGAGATGTTTTTCCTTAAGCGGTTTAATTCTCCTCTGGGCCAAAGCTGACAGTAACCTTGCATGGCTGAGTCGAAGGCAGAGTATGCTGGCCCAGCAGTGCTGCGGGGCAGTGGTGTCACTGGCAGTGACAGTCGCTGTGGGCCCAGAAGGGAGGTATCTGCATGAGAAACAAGGACAAGGATAAAGAAATAAATGAAAAGGGGAACCAGAAAATGCACAGCAGTGGCCTAAGTCAGAGCAAATGTCTTAAAAATGGAAGTTTAAAGGAAGCCTCTGATGTAACTGGAAAATATCTGCATGAGCTGAAAATCTGGAAGAACAGCGTATGGGAAAAGGGAGTTAGTTGTTGTGTGGGCTTGGCAAGGTACCTACACACAGAGCAAATGGTTTAGTATCATTGTGTTGCAAAAAGTGGAAGGGTCAGGGTAGAGTGAAGAGCAAGTCGTGTCTTTTCTCCCAGTATGACCATGGAAGAGATCCCTGACCCCACTGCACCCTTCAACAAATCGCCCAATATAGAATCATAGAATGGTTTGGGAATGTAGGGACCTTAAAGCCAGTTCCAGCTCCCCTGCCATGGGCAGGGACACCTCCCACTGGATCAGATTGCTCAAAGCCCCATCCAAACTGGCCTCGAACACCTCCAAGGAAGGGGCAGCCAGGACTGCTCTGGGCAACTTGGGCCAGGGCCTCCCCACTCTCACAGGAAAACATTTCTTCCTAATTTAACCATATCCCTCCTGTGCTCGAAGCTTGCAGTGTGACATGGCAAGGCTGTCCTCATTGCTCCAGAGGCACTTGGCAACTTGCAATAGAGATGCTGTGAATCAGCCTGAGTCAAATGCCTTCTGTGACTGCGGATTGCTCAGGCTGCAGGACTTGATTCTGCAGAAAAGGGGACTTGAAGAAGTAACTCCTATATGAAGTAACAAAAGAGAACGTAATATCACAGGATTACAAACAGGGATGAATCACAGTGGCCTGCTAACCAACAGGTCAGAAACCAACAAAACTCTTAATAATAAACCATGGCAAATAATTTTCAAGTCTCACTTACACCTACTTCTAGCATTTTCTGGGACTCCTAAATATTGCTATTGCTTTTGCATTTCTTGGGAATTTACTTTACTTTGCTTTTAAAGATCTGCACAATGTAACATTTAGAAGGGCTGCCATACATAGCAAAAGATCAGCCGACCAACACCAACTTTCACTAAAAAGTGGATAAAATGCTTGTGGTTCATAATCCAGAGAACTGCTGCTTTCAGAACAGCTTTGTTTCTGGACGTCTCTAATGGAGACAACAGCCATCATGGAGAAGAAGGGAACGGGGTGTAGTGTCCTCCAAATTTCTGTGGGACATGAAAGCTGCAGTCAGGGTGGCACTTGGATGTCCTTTTGCCAATGGACCAGGACTCCTCAGTGCTATCCAGTTTTGAAATCCATGAGATGATAGCATGGGGAAGGCAGACATTCATTGCAGTCTTCTTTTGAACAGCATCTCTCTGTTCCACCCGAAACAGACATGAAATTCCTCTTTACTCTGGTTCCACATCCCTTTGCTTATCTTTGCATTCACTCTATCCTCAACACCTGCAGAAACCACCACATTCCTGTGCAACATCAATCACACCTACCATAACTGCTTCCAAAAAGAACATACAATCCTTCCTTATCTGCCAGGCTTGGACTGACAAAATGGATTCTTTGGATTAAGAAATACCTTTTAACACCCGATGCACACAGTGGCTTTACATAGACCTAGAAGAAATCGTGGTGGCGACGACAACACTGTATTCGAAGCATCTTGTGGCCAACAGAATCCTTACACACAACCAGTCAATACTGAGTTCTCACTTCAAAGACCACAGTGAACCGAGTTACATGTATCATAAGAACTAACAAAGCTTCCAGATGTTGAAGGGGAAGTCATCTCTCAAATCCTGCAGTTTCCAGCTTTCTGGACAGAGAGGATCCCCTGTTTCACATCATTTCAGTCCTAAACATTGACCTTATGCATCTCTCAGTGTTTTCAATGCAGCCCTCCTCTGGGGTTCTGCAGCCGCTGAGGAATGTGAGATACTCTCCAGTGAACTGCCAGAACTTCATGATTCACAACAGCTTGTGGAGCTGCATTTAAGTACTCACAACAGGGAATGAAGGCAGATTTTAACCGAAAATGCTGCAACAGAAGATACATACCTATTCACAGCATAGATCTGTTCTACCACTTGCCAGGAGCACTTTCTACGTTCCTTAGTGAATTACTTAAGTGCTACTTAAGTGCTTGTTCATTAAGCTAGATGAGGCAAAAGCTAAGGAAGTCCTTTACTGATTGTGAGAGGGCAGGTCTGGACTGTGCTTTCTCCTTAGGGAAATGAATTATTCCCTTCATCTCCTTCTTCACCTATATGGTTTTAACAAGTAACTTCTCTTCTCACAGTTGTATTTCAGTTCTGAAACTGCACAACCCATTCTTAACAGAATAATAAAGAATTGCTACCCCAGAATGTCTTTTCCAAAACCAAAACACTGCTCTCTAGTGGAAGATGATGATATTATTGAATTTCATTAGAAAGAATAACTTCAAGTTTTCCTTTTACTAATTACAGGAAACATTTATTTTCACAAGCACCAATGTGAGAGGCAGAGCTGGTTTGGATAATTTCAGACTGTCCTGTGAGATGTTGGTATTTATTGCCTGAATTTAAGTCTGCTATGCATTGATATCAACACTGTAATCACATTCAAATGACCTGCCCCCTATTTCTGCATTAAAATATGAACACGTTTCCTAATTTGATCTCTTTTAGTTTTTCTGTCCTTACACAATATAAAAAAAATTTAATTAGAAAAAGGGAAAACGTGCAAAAGTCTTATTTTTTAAAAATGAAATCTGCACTAAAGGTAAGAAATTAATAAGCATGTAAATTCTAACAAACATCCCAAAGTTCCATTTCTTTGACCATTAAAATTGACCTTTATAAAAAGCTGCTTATGAGTCAGATCTAACAGTAAATTTGATTAGTGACTGTACAGAAAGTCCACACAATATTTACTAATTAAGGGTGGTCTTGTAAATCATCTATTTCAGGCTGCAGCACTTAAAAGAATCATAGAATCACTGTTTCTATTTTCTTGAAGCAAGATAAGTAAAATGAGGGAGTCAGAGGTGAGGTCATCCATAAATTAGCAATGCATAAGTATAATGCAGCAGTATATAAACACAAAGTTTATATTTTCTTGATCTCTGCCTGTTTTTATTGTAATATTAAAGATGATAACAGAACACACATAGACACACACACACACAGAGGCAAAAGAATAAACCCATAACTTAAAGCCACATTACACTAGATTTACAAAAAAGAAAGAAGGAAAAAGAGAAGAGGTGGTTACTTATTCCAATACAAACTCCACCTGTTTACACCTTCAGAAGAGTCTTTATTCACAAATCCATCAAGCACTTGCAATAGAATTTCCCAGGAAAAGAAACAGGGCCAGAGTTCTGTACAGACAAACCAACAAGAACCAATTCTCAGCAACATCACTTCATTCTGTAGTTTCTACTATTAAAAGGGAGATAGCAAAATATATATGGCTTTTAAAACAGATATTAAATACATTATTCTCAGTCCTAACCTTGCCAAAACTAGGCACCAGCATATCTTACCATTCCACTGCAAATACAAGAGTTTGAGAAAAGCTATATTGCATTGCACATTGGATCTTCTCTCTCTACATGGAGGACTTCTTAAAAAACAAACACAGCAGCATGTTAAGACTTAACCTAACAGATTTATAAATCCATTAATTGTCAAACACCAGACCGTTCAGCAGCCCTTGCTTTGCATGAGTGCACAGCTTCAGTTTTTCTCTCTCTGCATCAACTCTCTCCACCTGACCCATGGCAAAAGCACAATGGTGATCCAGTCACAGCTGACAAGAAAACACTCAGACACTTACCCACCAATTTAAACATACTGCACTGAAATAACAAAACCTATACTCATTCTGAAAACTGCTCTAGTGAGCTCAGGGTTAAAATACTTCCAAATTAATTGCCTGGCAATGCATGAAGACAGCTTCCCTTATTATTTCTACTTTATACATTAAATTAAACCAGGTTGTTCAGATGAGCCCACTCAATTATTAAACTTGCCCAAAACTAAGACTGCTATAAATTACAGATTCCATCAGTCTAACAGTTGCTGTAACATGAAAAGCTATTCATAATTTGTAATATAACAGCCTTCTCGGAACTTAGTAACAGCTTTACAATCTGTGGCTTCATGCAGGTACATCCCAAAACAGAATAGTGGGAAGGAAAATCGTTTACTGGGTAACAACTTGGGATTATACTCTGAGAAGCAATTAAATATACACAAGCAAAGAGCAAATACCTTGAACAGCCCTCCTGAAGTTTAACTTGGTAAAAATTAATCACACACTTGCTTCTGGGTTTCTTAAGTCTGTTCTCACCTCTGCAGCTCTTGTTTGAAGGCCATTTCCAGGCATGCACTGTGCAAAGTCACAGAACTTTGGGCAGTTTTGGCTATTTAATCAAACCTGAACATACACATCTAATACTGAGTTAATAGCAACTTCCACCCATTAATATTAACACAAAGATATAATTCTAGCACATGAAAACAAAAACTTTATCAGATGAAATAGACTTGAAGTTTATTTCCACTCTCTGGTGCAGAGAAGCCCCTCCTTTCAGGGTCTGTCAGAACAGGGCGTAAACAGCCAGACAGTTCATTTGACAGCATGTCACTTACCAACTCAGTTACTGAGAAACACAGAACTGATCATACACATTTGTTATTTAAAATGGCGCTTTCTTGCTATTTCTGGTTTTGCTACCTTGTATCATGTCTAAGCTCTATGTAACAATGGGAATATGGAATTCATTGTTATCAAATATCAGAGGCCTCTGAGGAGGTGTTGAGTCTTTGTCTGCTTTGTGCAGCAGTTTAAAAAGTCCCGTTCCAATATTCATAGGAATTCCCATGATGATGCATTCAGAAACACCTAGGGGAAAAAAAAAATCAAACATGTTGAACATTTGAAGAGTAAGGATTTCAAAACTAGTTTAATGTGCCAATTCTGCATGCACTACCTTTCAAATCTCCACAAGCTCACATGTGAAGACCAAGGTCTCTTCACTGGATAAAAGTTCAATGTTACTGTCATCAAAGCAGCATGTTATTTAATCTGTGTTACTTAAATTCTAAACAGGAAAAAATCAACCTAACTTCAACACCTTCTCTACCTGTGACAGAGCTTCAGAAGATTTGCTTTCTAGGAAGAAATATTCCACTCAGTGCTACTAGCAGTAGATGCAAGGTAAAACTGATGTTCATCCTCTGACTCAGTGCTTCGACTTCAGCCCAATCTGGCCAAGTTCCCTCAAAAACCATACAGCTTCCCAGTAAAGGCACACTCGCCACTTGAGCTAAACCAGGGTCTGCATTCTCACAATTCAAAAAGTGCTTGGTTTGAATATAAACATTTATTTTTGATAGTTGTAACATTTATTATAGTGATGTGATGACACATTTCTGATCCAGATCTACTGATGGATATAACTTTCTCAAAGAACATTCCACATTAAAAGCAAGGTATCAGCAGCTACCAGTGGTGTTACTCTCAGCATACTGCCACGATCCAAATGACACTTCTGCACTTTCTAAGGAGCCTCACAACATTGCCCTTCACATAAATGTGTAAAAAACCCAACAATAAACAGCTGGACCTTTGAATACACAAAGGGTGAAAACCAATTTGCTCAATTCTGGCAAAGTCTGATTGGCAAATTAAATGTATATGAACAAAGATTCTGTATTTTTTTTCCCTTAGACCACTGCTGCATTCTTACTACATATTTTCATAAGGTTTTACTACAAACTAGTAAGCTTCAACATAATGCTGTTTTTTGTACTTCATTAGTGCCCTGAAACTCCAAAAGAGATACTACAGCTCTAGGATAGTGGGCCTTATGTCAAAAGATGGTGAAGAAGGTGAAACCTGCTTGACTTCTCAGTTTAAACTTACTAGATAGAGACCTGTGAACAAATCATTCCAAAATTCATCTAGCTTTAAGGAGGATGAAATCTGGGAGGAATGGGGACTAAAGAGCTTTTTTTTTAAAAAAAAAAGAAAACGAAAATAATTTCAATACCAACTCTTAGGGTACAGGGCAGAGATGCAAAATTAAGACAAACAGAATGACAAACCTCACCTATTTGAATGTTCTATCTGGTTGCATGTATGTACGCATGCACTTGTGTGCATGTCTACATATATTTTTAAATTCTTATCAGATTCTTTCATTAATTCAGTGAAGAGACTCAGTGGATGTTAATGAACTGAACTTTAAAGCTGAAGAACAGAAAAGACACATCTCAGGAGAGGAATCTTTTCTATTCCATTAATGAATGGAGCACTGATAAACAGAGCTTCTAACTTAAAAAACCACACAAGCAATTTTTATCTATTTAGATCAAGAGCTAACTGAACAAGTCAAGGGCTTTGGCTTCCTGTTAATTTCTAGGTACAACTGACATATCACATAAGCAATCATTACGTACAGTATGTTTTTCACCTATACTACCTGAAAGAAATGCCTTTGTGCTTCTTAGAAAAGGAAAATGACACCTAAATAGGGAATGGGGTACTAGATTCCTTGATCAGCTGTAGGTGTGGAAGATATACAAATTTCCACAAATGAAAAAACAGAACTACTGATAGTGGGACAGATTTCCTGGTACTGAATGGAGCTGGGTGGTGAGAATTAAAACCAAATGACTAGAGTCTGCTTTAAGAAACATATTACAAATGTCCAACTGCCTTCAAGATGCAGGATTGAGATTGTGAGCACAGAAACACCCACTGAACTTCTCGGATAAAGAAGAAACAGCCTTAAACCCGAAGTCTGACAGGCAAGCTGAAGAGAAAGCTTAGCAAGGACAAAAATCCAGTGCTCTGAAGAGGTTTAGATGCCAGGTGTAGATGTGAAGACCATGAACTGCAAAGAATTTGTAACACCTACCACAAACAGAATCCTTCTGTCCAAAATAGGCAGCGTCAAAGAGGTGGTCTGCAGTCTTTTCAAAAGAAGCCAGCATCAACACACTTTCCTTCATCTTTGCCAGTCCAAACCTTGTAATGCCCAGCACTTCACCCTTGATTGACGGAAACAGCCAAAGTTAGACTATCAAGATAGTGGTTGGAGGTCAGTTATGTTTGCTAAAGCAGCAAATCAAATGAACAGTAGAAATGTAGGTTTCATTTTCACAAACACATGAAACAAGTAGTAATTAAAAAGGTTATTATCTACAATATAGTAGCATCACAGTATGCTGCTTCAGAGTTAAACATCCTGCAGGTGCATAGTTTGGAAGCAATCGATATTTAAGTAAAACAGGAGTGATTTTTCATATACAACAGAAACTATTTTAAATGGTTAATATGTTTTTCTTTTTAAAAAAGCAAGAACATTGGGAAGGTTGAAAAAGATAAGGCCATGCCTAAAAAACCATACAGCTATAAACTCGCTGCTTAGCTACAAACTTCATTGGGGTCTGAGAGCACTGTGCTGAAGCTATTGCCTATTGTCTATGGCTAAATCTGACTTCAGCTGCCAGCAGATTACAGAGGGTGTTAAGTCTTCACTTTTTCACTCTCAAGAACAAAAATAATTAGCTTTTTAAACCAACTTGGTGTATTTCTGCCTCTGATTCTAACTAACAATCTGATTAGGACAGGCTGTGCACAAACATACAAGTCAGAAGCACAGTCAAAAGAATGCATGCTAGGAGCCCAACAAGTGTAAAACGCTGCACTCCGATCCCCTTTTCCACTATTGTGTTTCAGCTCCACACAGTCAGCCCTGGGGGTGCTGCAGCTCTGTACAATAAAGCCCTACAGTTTGGGAGAAGTCAGAACTCCTTCATCCATTTAACTCAAATTAAACCCCTGCATTCTGGCAGGCAAAGTGGAAAATCTGACTTCACTAAGTATATTCAAAGCCTAAAAACCATGGAAGTGAAGGAAAGAAAGTCAATCAATACGGAACAGATAGGATTTTCTGCCAACAAGTTCTGGAAGACTACTCATATTATCCTACATGTAATCTGATTCTCTTTGTACTGTCTGCAGCCTTTGATTTCTATATGCAGTGCAGCTGCTAGGAACCATACCCTGTGTGGTTTTCTGCAAGGCAAGCCTTAAATTGCACATGTAGTTAGCAAAACAGTCCATTCTCATACTACAGTTTTTAGGATTCCTATTTCCAATAGGAAATTTTGATTCCTTATTCATTGTATCAACTTATTTCAGTCAAAATAAACCTTCTCCTCCCTAACCTCAAGAAGGAGATGAATTAGACATTTTGTTTGATTTACAAACAATAGTCTTTGGTCATTACAACTTGCAATTTTTTAAACCTATAACTGATTTCCATCCCCTTAGCTCACCCGTCCTTTTCAAACACGGGGGAATTAATTTGTATGAACAGGCCAATGTAACATTTAGAAAAAGGAGAGTACAAACCTTGTAAGTCATTAGATCAGACAGCAACATCACATGTCTCCTGTCAATGCTCATACCATGGTTCACCATTGTATACTGAATCTCATTGATAATGGTCGTCCGAGCAGCTTCAATTCCCAGTGTCTTCTCTACCTACACAAGAGATTATGTTGGATTAATAAAGAACCAGAAGCCTTGAGCATGTATATTCTTGGAAAGAGTAACATCTGATGTCAGATGATACTAAATTTCATTGCTATCCTTTTGCGTGTCTCCATTTCAAACTGTTTATAGAAAGAGCTTCTCTCAAAGAGTACAATGCTGCCAGCTGAATTATTCTTTTGTGTTAATGCATTCTGACAACCGTTACTGAAATCAGGCTTGATTAGATATCAGCTGCTGCATCTGAGCACAAACAAGTGCTCGTAATAAAGGTGCTGTGGGGAAAACCCCACAGTTCCCATCTGAACATTACCTCATATGTGTTGTTAGAGGATGTTTTTGTTCCTTTCACTCCATGGGTAGCCATAACAGCTCGCAAGTTATCACCTTCAACCAGGAGTTTATATCTTTCCTTTCCACTTTGTTCATCAACATGAATGACAGCTCGGGAAACCTCTGGTATACCTTGCACTACAACCTTCATAAAACAAAACAATCTTGTGACTTTTACGTGTACAGTAATGCAATATAAAGGGACAATCCTTGCCAGTGTTCAAACCTCATTATAAGCTCCAGTCTTTGGAGTAAATGCTCAGTTAAAATATCAGTGAAATGTGATTTCTTGTTTTTAAATACACTACTGCAAATGTGACATTCGTATAGTATTATAAACCTTACTCATTACATACATTGACATTTTACGACAGATATCCTGACACTCGGATCTGGGTCTCTGGTGGACGATTTAAAGGGTGCCCTGCCAATACTAAGGTTCACTCATCTTCTAAAATCCAAAGTAGGCAGCCCCCTCACAGGAAGCTGCAAATATGTCAGATACCAGCATGTGGTTCTATTCTAGATGCAGCTGGAAGAAAGAACAACTGTTTCATACAACTGCTGCACTCTGAATGCTTCAGTAATTGTGGTAAGAAAAATGTGGAGGCTTCAATTTTATAGACAGAGATGAGTAACAGAGGCTTAGTTCCAGCTATAAAGCAGTAGCATCACTACCTAAGAGTCATGGATTCAGCCTAAATATATTATCAACAATGACAAGAATTGTCTTCCTGCAATAGAACCCCAATTTATTATGAAATTCTTCATAATGAGGGTGGCATGTCGGTGGCACAGGTTGCCCAGGGAAGTGGTTGGATTGGGCTTTGAGCAACCTTGTCCAGTGGGAGGTGTCCCTGCCCATGGCACAGCTGGGGTTGGAACTGAATGGGCTTTAAGGTCCCTTCCAACTCAAAACACTCTATGATTACCTCCCACAAAAGCATGAGACAGCCTTTATTTTTACCTTTGGTAGTTCTTCCTTCAGGGACTGCAATACATAATACATTGAACTCTTGCTGTTTTCCCGAGGGGTCACACATACAACAGCTTCTCCGTGGACAGCAATGTCCCCAGGCTTGACTCGGAGTTTAGATATGCAGATCGAGTAGCGCACAGTCTCTGCATTCACCTGTGGCAAAAGTCAGCTAGCAAACATCACAACATCTCTCTTAAAATATATAAATCTGCTAAAATACTTGCAGCCATCTTGCAACAGAATACAACAAAGCAGTATACAGAAAAATAACCAAAACTTGGTACTTTTAAATTGCACAAAGTACTATCCTGTGCTGAGAAAATCCGCCTGTATGTTAGCTAATGGACAGTAACAATAGCCTTGTATTTAGCCAGACACCAAGAAATGAATGTATGCTTTTTCATTTCCAAATAAAGGAAAAGTTACTAACTTTACAAGGGAAAGAAAAAAAAAGGAAAAAAAATCCAGATGTAATGTAGCCACAGGACATCCTTTTTTCACTTTATTTTACATTTTCACTGGTCTAACTCCTGTTTCTGAGGCAGGATTAGAAGAGCCTTTGAAATTAATCAAGTCTTATTCTGTGTATGAACTGGAAGACTCACCTCTAATCTCAGCAGTCTAATGCGCTCTAAAGACAGCTTCACTAGGATGAAACAATCATCTGGAAGAAACACCTCCTCAATATATTCTGAAATCTTTAAGAGATAAGGACAAAACAGTTTGCATGTGAATATCGTTAAAATGCCCCACAGGAGGTAGCTAATGTTTACATTTAAAGCATTAAACAATAATACATTTTTTCCTACCTCTCCTAATAAAGTTTTCTCAATTCTTCCTTTAACCAGGCGGGCAAAATCAGGATCATCATCTATGTCCAACTGTGCTGTTATAATAGGGGTGCTAGAAAGAATAAAGACAAGAGAACCCTGTTAGGTTCTGTAAGGTCAGCTATAATTCAAATTGCCACCTGTTATCTCTCTCATCATTAGATCAATATTTAGTAACTTCACCTTCCTCAGGTACATTTAAGATAACTACTGTTCAGATACTTAAGGCTGCTAAAACTGAGCACACGCAAGAGATAACACACCTTGTGACTATTTTCATGGTGTACACTATTCTGATTATTCAAGGATGGCTTCCTGGATACCTAGGAATAGGTAAACTTCAACTAACCACTAAACACGAGAAAGTTTCACAACATATAAGACCTAATGGAATATGAAACTTAGTAAGTAACTTGACCTCATTTAATTTTCAGAGAAATAAAACTTGGGTCTTCTCTTGGCCTAAGCACCACTTTGTTGGAAAGACATTATAGAATCACAGAATTGTTTGGTTGTAAAGGACCTCTGAGACCATGGAATACAACTGTATCTGTTCTCTATTAAACCTCATCTGCCCATCTTTTAAATCCCTCCAGGGATGGGGACTCAACAACCTCCCCAGGCAGCCGTTCCAGTGCCTTAGAAACCTTTTGGTGAAGAAATATTTCCTGATGTCTAACCTGAATCTCTCCTGGTGCAACTTAAAGACATTTCCTCCACTCCTATCATTTGTTAGTTGGGAGAAGACACTAACACCTGCCTCACTACAATCTCCCTTCAGACAGTTGTAGACATTGAAAAGGTCTCCCCTCAGCTGCCTTTTCTCCAGGCTAAAACCACTGCAGCTCCCTCAGCCGCCTCCCATAAGGCTTGTTCTCCAATACCTTCACCAGCCTCCTTGTCCTCCTCTGGTCAAGCTCCAGCACCTTTTTCTAGTATATCACCGAGAAGAGGAAAATGCTATCATATATTGCAATTAACCAATCAGGTTTCACTTAAGCAAAGGGAAAAAGCACACCAAAGTGTTAGCACCTAATAGCCTTTGAAGCATTAATGATTTCTTTGATTCTTGGCACACCCAAGGTAATGTTCATTGAAGCAACACCAGCAAAGTGGAAAGTCTTCAGAGTCATCTGCGTGCCAGGCTCACCAATGCTTTGTGCACAAAGAGCTCCCACAGCAGAACCAGGCTCCATCTGTGCCCTGATAAACAAATTCTCTCATTAAAAAAAATACATGAAGAGCCATAGAACTCAAAAAGGCACAAAATGCTAAGCAAGCAAAGACAGAAACTGTTCTGGTACATACATAGGAAGTTTGTTAATGGTTTTGGTTTTTATTTTTAATAAATGAACAGGAGAGAGGTTAAAATCTATCCGGTACTCAAGACAGTGGTCTCATGCAAGATGATGCCCAGACATACAGGCATTCCGCAGATCCCGTGCAAAATCCGTAACAGAAACCAAAATACCTGCCCTCTCCCTACTAAGCATTAAGCAGAAGACTCAGGATTCCCTGGCCATATTGTATTGCATTCATACCAGAACCAACATTCATGTAATAAAACCAGAAAAATACACTCCTAGGCTGCAAACAAAGAAATCTACTTTCAGGTAGACAGAGATAAATTGAGAGAAAATAGCAGGCTAGACACTCACCTCATGTATTTGTCCCTACAAGTCTCTAGAAACTTCTCTAGCTGGGTTGGAGTAATTCTGTCCAACTGATATAAAACACGTGGCTGAAAATAGAATAGCAAGGTTGGAAAAGCAACGGCTTATGAGGATTTAAAAATAATTACCCCCTTGCAACTATTTACCTCTGTTGTGCCATTGTCATTAATGCCATACTTGTCCCTAGTTTTTTTTATCTTCTCAGAGACACCTTTGATGAATTTTTTAATCTCCTGAAATGAGATTAAACCAACAGTGAGCAAAGTCTTCATATGAAATCGTCAGCAGTTATTTGCCTTGAGCTCCAAATGGAATGTTTACACTAATAACTTAACAATGCAGAATATTGAGAGGAACATAAAAAATTCGACACGCACACAAACTGGATCTTAGTCAACCAGATTCACTCTTGTGTAACCACAAATTAGTAGCAGTACATGAGGAATATGGTTTCAGAGATTCAAGTTATACTTTTATTTTGGGGAAAAAAGCCCCAAACCCTTAAACCTCATATGTACACATCAGGCTCTACCTAACATAGTTCAAAGAACTTCTCTATGCAGTGGAAAGGTCTTGCAAATAATTGCATTTCAGATGTAGAAGTACCTATGCCTTTCACTCTCACCAGGTTCAACCAACTGCAGTTCTAGAAGTCTTTATTGTAACATACATTGAAACAATTCTATCAGAAAAATATCCAACCTTTCTCTGAAACATCATTTGGACATTAGGCTTTGGATATAGAAATGTATACTGGGATTCATGAAATGTGAGGTCCATAATTGAACTCCTCTATAATGCAAGCCATCACTACAACATAGGCTTATCAAAATACAAACAAAAAGCAAGGGGAAATCCATTCATGAAGAAGCGAATATAGTCTGGTTTTTAGAGTTCTTTTAAACTCTTTCCACCCCATATCAGTCCTGGCCGACAACCAGGATGACAGTTTTATAATACCACCTCCTCCTCATGCAGCACAGGACTCCTTCCAAAAACTGAAGGAACTAGGCAATGAACATGACTTGCAAACTTCTCTCTTACAACTGAATTTACAGATGATTATCAAAACATTACACACTAACTGAATACTAAGGTTCTCAAAATAATAACATTTTTACTGGTAATCAAGGTGTTTTCAGACAGTACATTGCTCTGTAGAACAAAGTTCAAAAGAAAGAACTGATAACGCAAGCACGCTACTAAAGTGGATGCTTCAAGTTGTTTCCCCACTTGGATGACAACAGGATGAATTAATACATTTCCATCCCTTCTGCCCTGCAGTAAGTCATATTAATTCACAAATGAAATATTGCATCATTTTAAAGGTCTTTTGCAAAGTGGCAGGAAGAGTGGAGTGGAAGGGGAAGAAGGCAGAAGCTGGAACACAAACTTTTCTCCCTCCAGAATTCTTAATACTAAGAAGTTGTTTTAAATTTTCACCTAGTCACATAAAACTAGGGGACAGTACTAATAACCAGGCCACCACCAGCCCCACAAGACAGGTTGTCACATCGTCTGAGCATTTAAGTCATGTGGTCATACAGAGGAATAGCAGACTAAAGACCAAACCACCACAGGACTGCAGATAGCATTATAACAAACTGTTTATTGTCAACTTTTCCTCTTTGACCATGCCCAAGTACAAAAATACTTAAAAAAAAAAGACAATCTCCAGCATACTAAGTAGTTACCTATCATTCTGAATTGTAAAAATAACCACTCAAATGATACATTATTTCCATGCAGGAGAGCCAAAACACAAAGGAGAGAAGTAAAAGATAAATCTCTGAAGAGATTTATTTTTCCTTGTCAACAGTTTTATGCATGCACAAGAGCTAAAAGAGAAAATGACCTCAACAACTTTCACTTATCTGTTGGCAGTTTATCCAAACTATGGATTAATTTATGCTACCAGCAGAAAGCTGAACCTGTCTGCCTGCATGCTATGAGCACAGCAACATAGTGAGCTCAAGAAACCAGTTGTTCTTTTACATAGCCTAAACCTATATGTTTGTAGTCTCGATCCATTTAACAGAAGGCACCAATCTGACTCAGAAAACTCAGACTCAACATGGGCCTTCTCAGCTCCTACCTGGGCTACTGTTCAACCAGAACAGCAGCCCAGGTTGTAAAGCCTGCTTACTCTGGTATTTGTGTGACACTGCCCAGCACTTCAGCTAGTGGGATCATGTATTTATGTGAAGCATTCCTAATACAGGAATCCCACTGAAAGGCAGAGTGATACAGACAATCCCACAGGGTTCAGCACTAATGCATGTCAGCACCCATAGGCTGTGTGCTGAGCCCCTTCCATGTTGAACCACATTCCCAGTAGTCCACTGTCTTCAAAATCATGTTTCTGTATGGTTTTAGAAGTGAGGCTTTCTAAAGATTTTCTCAATTCCAGTATACCAATGTTATACCCCCAAAACTTCCCTTCACTTGTATCTTAATATAGTGAACTATATTAAAATATTAACAAAACCGAAACTGTGTCAGCCAACTCTGCTTTTCCATCAGCTGAATTCCTGCCAGTGAGGGCAGAACACAGACAGAATGGATGCTAGACTGTGTGGGAAAGGCTATGTAGCCATACTGTTTTCTGGGTTCCATTATAGGAACCTCCCAGTGAAATAACAGCTGTAAGAAATATCTCTGTTCTGGAAGGGAAAAGGGGAGGAAAGGACAGGAAAATATCAGAAAAGCATGCCAATATCCCTAAGAGCTGAAAGAACAAATTTTAGAAAGCAAAGTCATGTACTAAAAGCAAGCTTCCTCAAATTTGACTATGGGGATTAATTCATGTGTCATGGTTTTCATCACTAGTTTTCATCACTAAAAAGGAATTGCAGAAATTATTATAATGAACAACTACACTGTAATTTAACAAGCAGTCACGTATATATGCTAATCACTTACGTTAGCACTATACACACACCTTTAGCTAAAAAGCACTAACATTAATAT
The DNA here is from genome assembly GCA_033558105.1 of Coccyzus lansbergi. Taxonomy (NCBI): domain Eukaryota; kingdom Metazoa; phylum Chordata; class Aves; order Cuculiformes; family Coccyzidae; genus Coccyzus; species Coccyzus lansbergi. The sequence goes on along the minus strand of JAUMJK010000178.1, from coordinate 23,080 downwards.
TCACACAGTGCACACACATGCTAAAATTACCTCATTATATTTTTCATAACCTGTCTCAGTTAATGTCTTCAAGGATGAACAAAAAAAAAGAAAGGGAAAGAAGAAAATGTAACAGTATCTACAACTTGAAAATCATAAGTTAAACTAATTTCCATTAGGGTGATGGAGCCATATCTGTGCTTCTGTAACTAATAGCAATTATTTAGATTTTCCTGATGTGATGTACACCTCAGAACAGCTTTATCTCCCAACTTTGCAATCAGTACATTGCATCTTTTTTTTCCCCTCAGAGATGCAGTTAAGATTCACAGCCTGTTTCAAGCATGGATATAATTATTTTGTCAACTCTGCTCTAGCAACAAAATTGCAAATCAGTTTACAAACAACTGCTTACTAGTTTGTCGCCTTCTGCTCCGAAGGACTCTGATCTATTAAAAAGAAAGTCTTCAAAAGCAGGTTGCTAAATTAGTGTCCCTTTCATCACTGCCAGTAATCAGAAGGTTCCTCAAGGTAACAGCTTTACGTGTCCACAGGCAGCTCAAATCTACAGCTTTTATCCATGTCTCAAAGTAGTTTTCAGTGTGGTAGCTCTCTTCAATATTAAAATTGCTTAATGCTCTTTTTAAGACCTAACTTTAACATTTCAACTGCAAACAGTCACGTGAATATTCCTTATCCTTAAAAGCCATATACCGACTCCCCAGATAGGCCCTGTTCATCAAACAACTGCACGGGATATAATTTTTTTTGCTAGCTGAGTATCATAGGAAAGCAAGGTAAACAGATTTAAGTGTTTAGCTGGTGTTTCTATTATGGGAAAACACACAAATGACAAAAAATATTTATTCAGAGTTGGTATTATCAGAATATATGGACAGTAATGGAGCTTGAGATATGGTCCTAGTGGTTTCCTGCATAGAGTGAATGAGCATGATTTGATTTCTGATGTCCCAGAGGAAGCATCTAATTACTGTACCACCTTCCTACAGAAAGAAATTCTTGCAAGATCCCATATCAGCAACACCTTCTGCTCAAAACATAAATTGATTTTTCTCTCATTTCTAATGTTCCTGTGGTGAATGTAAGCAACTACCACAATAAGTATTAAAATTACTAGTCTACCTCATATATTACTGAATAAATTATTACTCCTGCTACCAATGCATAAAACTCACCCATTTCTCTACTGATAGGTAAAACCAATTTATTTTGCTGCTTTGATTTATAAGCAAAAGGATGATAAGGAGGTGTGATAGTCACCTGCAGAAAACTGTCTTGGCAGCAAAGGAAGTTATTCTTCTTCATGATGGACTCAGATGTTAACACCAATTCATTTTTACTAAGTGCCGGTTCACTTCGGCATGGATATACAGCCTGAAGAGGGGAAAAAAAAAAACACTGCTACATATAAAATCTACACACAAAAGCTTCATTGCGAAGACACAGATTATAGACATACACAATTGATTCTTTAGTTTTGGGTTATTTTTACCATACAATACTAGGCAGAGTAGTCTGGTAATGTCCACATATGCTTCAACTTACTTCTCTGAATCTGAAGTTATACACACACCCACATAATTCTATCAGTTTATTACACTCCTATTAAAGAAATCTGAACAGTTATTTAAGCAAAAGGCTTTCATCTTTGTTGAGGGGAGGAAGAAAAACAACTCACAAACAAATCACAAAGCCAACACCAAATAATACCTTTTCTACATCATCACTATCTGTTGCTATGTTCAACAACACATCAGGCCTCTGACTTAAGAGGTTCAACACAAAGAACATACATGTCTTGATGTAATAAGGGATCATTGTGTGTAATATAAATCCAATCTAGTGCCCAACTAAGCCAGTAATAATTTATCTAGTGAGCTGGATATTAGGCCCTAGAACATCAAAACAGAGAAGAGAATTCTATTTTTCACATCTTATACACATTTCAGTCCCAGCAGCTCTGCTTTTAGGTAGACAATATCTGTAAGTCTTAGCACACACATGCTCAAAGACTGCCCAGGACCACCTGAAAAGGCAAATTAAAAATAAGATCTTCAACTGAAACAATCCTCCGCATGATTTATTACTTCCACCTACATGCTTCACAGCCTTTTTACACTTCCAGTAAAGGTTTTAGTAGTACTTACTCTGATATTGTCTAGAACTCGCTTGAATTCCAGTGGTTCATCCTTCCCTTCCATGGCTGCAGGATCCAAGCCATCTCCTCCATAAATAAACTGTATAATGTCACCAGTGGAACTTCTGACTGTCAAATCATATTGTGAGCAAAGATCTTCAAGAGATTTTACCAGTCGCCGCTGAAGGGGAAAACAATAGCTGTTAATGTGAATTAGAGAAAATAAGTCCAGTTTGTTTAGGAAATAAATCTGACAGTGATTAGCATGAAAATCTTTTTTTTAAATCATAAGTTAACCCTAGGGCTTTATTGTACATTCATTAAAACCATTATTAGAATAATAAAAAACATTAAGACTGGAAAAGACCCTTAAGTTCATCCAGTCTACATGAAAGCCAACGATAATGAGATGTAAAGCAACAACACAATTTCAACATTTAGAAAGTCCATCATGTGAGAAACCAAACGCTAAAAGCAAAGAATCTATTAGTCTGAGGAATTTAGGTTTTTTTTTGACAAAACGTTCATATTCCTCTGATTGGGTTTATATCTCAAAGGATGTAACACTGTGTACGTAAGCAAAATCAGTCAACAAAATTGTTTTCACTCCCAAAAACAAGCACTTCATCTGTCACAGCCAGCAGGTGCTGTTTTTCTACTAGTGTCAGCTAGTTATCTAATTTTAATTCGCTGCAATGGGAAATTACTTTCCTACTATCTTCCTTCCTCTGCCTCCCAAAAAAGAAGGCAAGCTATGAAGCATTAGTGTTTAAAAGCTTTTTCACTTGAAATATGGACTTCATTATTCTAGGAATGTATATTAGCTTACTGGAGAATAAAAACAGGGTTTTTTTTTCTTTCACTAAAGAAGAAAAAGGTAAGATAAATAAATGTTAAGATTTGTTTATTTAATTCCAAAGCCCAAATGCTACAATTTATTACCATAAAGTGAAAGTTGATGAGGAAAAATATTTTGCAGGTTGCTTGTTTTAGGTGTGTATTTGTATATACTTAGACACACAAAGACATTCTCCTAGTTTGCGAGGTAGAGGGTCTAACTAGTCAACAATCCCAAAAGGAATTGATGTCAGTCTTCATAGAGTTATTTGTATATCTCTAAACGTGTTCCCAGCCCCTAATTATCTTGGTTTTTCTACTACCTGTTACACTGGAAAGAGGACTAAAAATACTACTCCAATCCTGAAGTCGTAATATTGCTCGCAATAGCAAGAAGCTTTTGTCGGAGGAACACTTGTTTCCACACGAGATACTGCCAAAGGAATTAATGCTTGACAGAACAACACTGTTTAGTCCAAGTCTATTAAGCCAAGGTGCCTGTTACCTAAAAAGGTCAGACACTGAAAGGGAGCTTTAGCCATATTTTTGTCATCCAGACAATCTTTTCTTAAAAATAAACCTCAACCACAGGATTCGTATTTTCTGTTTCTTTTTGCTGAAATACCGTATCTGAAAAAGCACTCAACTCGAATGTACGTTATAACGTACAGACAACACTTCCATCATTCACATGGCTTTTGGACACTACACAGTAATCAGTCCCCAACCATTCCCCATCCACAAGGACTTCTACCACCCATATTCAAGAGGAATCAGCATAACACAGGCATGTTACTGTACCACCACCAAGGGTTTTGCTGACAAACCTTACCTCTACTGAAAAATAGAGTAAAGTCATGGTTTTTTTCAGTATAAATTACTCTGTTTATTAGAACCAAACACACTCACACATAGCATGTGCATTTCTTCCCCAGCCATCACCTCAATACACACATAAGAAACATCCTACTAATCCAAGGCTGACTAAACTCCAGTGGCAGTTACCTGCATATATCCCGTTTCAGCTGTTTTTACAGCTGTGTCAACCAGACCTTCTCGACCAGCCATTGTATGAAAAAAAAATTCAGTGGGAGTCAGCCCAGAATAGAAGCTATTAGCAACAAAACCTTTTGCTGCTGGGAGCTACAGAGAAGAGCAGAGAGGAAAAAAAGGGTTAAAATGCATTGTACGCTCTATATACATGTGCTGTGTATTCTAGAATCTTTCAGAGGATTCTCTTATTTTTGGAACTTTCAAGAGAACTAAAAATACATCATTAATCATATATTATCATATATATTATTTCAATTTTACTTAATTAGGAGGGTGTAACCAAGGCTTAGCTGTAAAGGCTAACCAGACACCCCATGGCAATTCACAACATTACTGTTAACTCCCAAATCACTTTAAAAACACTTCACATTCACCATATGTGATCCTTTTCCTTCACCATGTCATGACTGCATATCCTATCACGTGTCTTCCTTGAAATGGTTTAAAGCAACTTTTTTCCCTTCACAGTGTACTCTAAACATACAGACTTGCCTTAGAATGCTTCTCGAAGTGAGGTAAGGACCTGTTCTCAAATCCATCAGGAACTCGGGACCCACTAATAGCCTGCTGACCCACACAAGCAATCATCTGGGATATATTAATGAAAGAGCCTGAAAAGAAAGAAAAATCCCCTCACGCTCACAAATGAGGAATAATAGCCTTCCTCTGATGACGCAGCTGTCTCCACACCTGTGAAAATTGCTTAGCTTTATAATTTCTCAAAAATGCATTTAGAATTGCAGTTAAGGAAGATTTTCTTCTAGTTGTCTGTTCATTTTAGCATTACACTGAGGCTGACAGCTAACACTACAACATAGCTAAAAACTTCATTTGTTTCTTTGGGTCACAGACAGTCATGCTATCACCATTTTACTACAGTCCTTGTACTATCTTGTTCTGTATCATGGATTGTTTTATACAACCCACAATCATAACCTACATATTTAACTTCACAGTTTCTTCAAGAAATGTATTTTAGCATTACATATTATAAAGGGTTCAGTGTCTACCAAGATTCCTAAAATAAATTAAGTCCCAGAGAATTAAGCCCCTAATGCAGAAGTTGTATTCGTTGAACATGCTGGCAAAAAATGCCTCCCAGCACCCAAAATCATACACTTAAAATATCCTTATTAGAATTCAGTAATTCTATAGAAATAAAAAGTGTCACCCTGAGGCTTTCCACAATGTTGTAGAGACTGGTAAATAAAGGCAGAGAGTTAAGTGCTTTCTTCAAATTCTCAAAGGAAACAACGGAAAGCTCAGATAAGAATTCATGTATAAAACAACTATTTACTAGACAGGTGTTCTTTCAGAAAATAAGCTGAAATATCAATTCCAATTCTTTGTTTAGCACTACTAGTCGATTTTTCTTACGTGATATAGATGCTTGAAGTCAGAAGTGCAACTGAAAGCTTTTGACTGATTAAGTCAAGCCTTAAGAACACTTAAAGTTCCAACATGATGTTTTTCTATTTGTACTAAAAATTTAGCATATCAGTTTAATTTTAACTAACTGTACCCAGCCTGATCTCACTGAAAGGAGTCACTTCAAGTATGTATGACATCAATTTAATATTTCAACAACTGACTATATAAAACAAGCTATAAATGCAGAACAAACAATTTTGAGACCAGTGACAAAGCAATCAATCTGCTTCCAAAGCTTAGATATTCCTACCTTTAGAACCACAGAGAGCCATGATAAGGGGGCTGTTGCTCTTGTCCAGTTCTCTGAGACAGGCACTGCCGGCGTGATCTCTGATAACAGAGAGTTCTTTAAGGATTAAGGCCTGAAATCCAAGATTGCAGAGGTTCAGTGTTCATTGAAAACACCATGCACAAGCAGTACTCTATCACTTGCCAGCAATACCTTCGGTCTTGAAAGGGAATTCTAAATACAACAAAGAAACCTAGACTTTGCTTCAGGTGCAACAAGTTAAAATATAACTTTGGTAACTTTCCTATTTTCTGCACGAAAAGTCTTCTGGGACAAGACAAGGGATGCCAGAGACATAGCAACCTCTTTTGTCAGCAGCACCAGCTCAAGCTAAATGGAGCATTCAGCATGGATGATTTGTGGTAGGGTAGGTTTGGATCAGATAATAGGAAAGATTTCTTTACAAAGAGTGGTGAAGCACTGGAACAGGCTGCCCAGGGCAGTGATGGAGTCATCGTCCTTGAAGGTGTTCAAAAGGCACTTCAAGGTGTTCAATAGGGCACTTCAAGACATGGTTGAATAGGCACAGTGGGGGTGGCTTGACAGTTGGACTGGATCATCTTACAGGTCTTCTCCAACCTTAATGATTCTATGATTACGGTGAAAATAAAAGTCCTTTGGGACTACTTTCTGAGAAAACAATGTTGATATCTCAAATTGTTCAGAACATAATAAATGTATAAAAAAACACCTTAGGACATGCACAGGTGTTTGAAAACACTAAGAGCAGAAAAGACTAACACTTTTTTCAGTCAGAATGCCCCTTCAAATTGGACAACTGTGGCAGCACTTCATTGTAGGGTGGGGTTTTGTGGTTGTTTGGAAGGTTTTGTTGGTTTGTCTGTTCTCTACTTTTGTCTTTAAGGTAAAACCTAAACACTGACTAGCCAAGATGGCAAACACATAAAAACATTAAAGAACGAAAACGATGTTCTTTAGCTGACTTCACTAGGTTGCTGCCCATAAGGTGTTGGGCAACACTGACTACTCTTCAAGGAGATCTTCACAGAATAAAAAAAACCAGCATAAACCAAGTCCACTTCTGCCCTAATAAAGAGCAAGAAACCAGTTGCATATAAATATCGCTGTAACTACAGGAACATTTTGCTTCTTGGAATAGGTTATTTGCTACTACTGTTCCTTATTAACTTAAATTATTTATCAATATAATTAACCCTGTTCCAATTACCTGTATATTTTTTTTTCTCTTTTACGTCACCCCAATACACCCCCCCAGGACAGAGCGAGGATCTCAATTCTTTACTACTTAGTAGACATTTTTAGATGCGTACAAAAACCTACAAGTTAAGCCTAGATAGACTTGACTGAACTCGCATGCCTAGGGTTCCTATTTGCTCATATTTTTATGTTTCAAAAGACAACTTTGAACTTCATAATTCACATGAACACATCCGTCAAATCACTATTCTAAATACATAATAACTTAAATTAAAACTGTTACCTCTAGAGTCTCTTCTGCAGTGCAACCAGGCTGCTGCTGTAGCTTGCCAGTGTTCAGAGCTTCAATATACTCATCACATTTCTTATAGCCAGCATTCAGGAGCTCATATTTAGCTTTTAGCAGGCCCTGCCCAGGTGTTACATCACCAATTCCAATTGAAAAGCCACGATTAGCTATGATTTCAAAAAAAAAAAAAAATTCATCTTGCTTGATTGTTCTGTATTTCTGCTTTAAGACTAGATTTTACAAGGACATGAACTTCCCTCATTACTTACAAAGATATACAGGAGCAAGTCTGGCTAGTCGTGACATGGCATCTGCAGCTTCTACCTGTCCCCAGTCTCTTAACAAGATGTAGAAGATGTTGTTCTTGGAACCTGAACCTAAGGTTCCTTTGTCCATACTGCCACTCATTAACTCACTGTTCTGAATTGTGACATCTAGGAAAGGCAAAAAATTCATCATTCTTTTAAAACATTACCTAAACTCTAGCAACCAGTTATAGTAGCAACTCTAGTAATCAATTATGGAGTAGTTTTTTAAATATAAGCTCTGTTAATGAAAACAACCCCCAAGCCATGCATTTAATGTACCTGTAGAAGGTAAGTAGAGGAACAGTCAACAAACAGACCTTACCAACTTAAAACCTATTTCCCCTTCTCCTTAAAATGACAACTGTACCCAGTTTAAGACTTCTGAGAAACATTATGAATAACAGATTTGCTAAAAATGTAAAAATAAAATCAGCTTCATTCATGAGAATAAAGTCTACAACGAATCTTATCTACCCAGAGTAAAAGTCCTCAATTGTGAACAATAATATGAAGTTTGCTACTGATTTACGAAGTAGAGCAACAAACATTTCAAAAATGAAATCACAGTTCTCTTATTTTAAGATCTTGAAATTGAGTTCCACAGCTTAAATTTAAAAGACACAGTGGGCTTAAACATCTCTTTAATTACAAGCTTATCAAAGACATCCATCTTGCCTGTAGGTCTACACACAACTGTCTTGTGGACAACTCCCTTTTGCTTCAGTCAGGAATCTTCCATTTCAGACACTTAATCTTCCTTATAAGCTATAGTCTTTAGGTGATTTAAAGTATCTTCTGCATATGAACCTCAGACACATTTTCTATGGGAACAGTACAACGTATATTCATCCTCAGCTTTATTATGCACCGCCCCAAAGATCTGGCATATATAGACAGAGCCAATTAAAATCATTCCACAAAGAGTGTTGTAGATGTCTGCATTTTGTACTGTGTGGTCAATGTTTTCAGTGTCAATTTAGATAATCCTATTCTTGAACCACAAGTCACTGCTCTATCACTTACTATATACAACCAAAATCTGGTAACAGGATTTCTTGAGACTTCGGAAAATTTACAGAAAACTTTCTGAAGAGAAAAGAATGAATGTTGTTTCAGAAATGAAGGCTTTTCAGAGAACTGAACAGAATCACCAATGAAATCCAGAAGTTTTCCGCATAATCTGCTACTATTAGACTCGGAACATGGGAATTTTTCCCATACTTCCTCAAATGAGAAGACTGCAGAGCAAAGAAGACAGCCTATATTTGCATGAGTGTGAACAGGATTGCTTTGTTGCCTTTCTCTCCACATTCCTTAGAACTTAAAAAAATTGTACCACTGTGTTTATAACCAATTGACAACCATAGAGGGGTCCTACCCTTTAAAGAAACAGCTCAGAGTCTAACACACAGTAGATTAGAGTCCTAACTGGTAAATTCTTTCTTACATCAACATTACATGATAGAATTACTGTAATCAGTGTTTCCCTCCTAGGTTCCTCAACTCACACTCCTGAGTGGCAAGGAGCCAAGATAATCCTGCCTGCTCAAGTTCTTATCCAACTGTTACCAAGTGAAAGTTCAATTAATAAAAACAATTTGTTCATCTTCTACAGACTCTTCAAGCCTAACAGGTTGCATTCCATCTGCTGCTCTGACTTCCCTAACTAGAAGTATACAGATGGTTTGATATTCTAAGGATTCCTACCTTCAGTACGCATCCTAGGTCCTTTCACTATTTGACTTCTAATCTCTATATCACTACCTTATCTTAAGATACCAAATTTTTCCATTTGGCCTGGGCACAACCACTTCCTAAGCTTCTTTGCTTTTAGCTGTCTCTCACCTTCAATACTATGTTAGTATCATGACAAGTCTAGCATCATACAGAAGAATTTCTATCACAAGAAAACACCTAAGCTTTTCCTTTGGTGTTCACCGTTACTTCAACCTTGAAGAAAAACTACAATAACATCATTTTTTATTGCTAGAATGCTTATGCCAAGGACCGCTTTAATTCCTACAGTGAGCTCAACAGCTGTAAACTCAACAAAACAGCAGCAACGACTACTTTGAAGACTTCTAGAACACAGCTTTAGAATAGTCACTCACAGGAGTCGTTGTAACACAGGTCTTCCCCTTTGCCACAGTACTGTTTCCCCTTGGTTCGGAGATTAGCTTTTACAGGACAGTCATCACTGGGTTTGAGGATGAGGCTGAAAACCTGTTTGCCTGTCCAAAGTGTTACAGGCTTAGAGAAATGAAAGGAGAATTAGCAATACAGAATTCATGTTACGAATGCAGTAAAAGAGCAAACAAGATTTTAGTTGTAAAATGGTTTTCTACACAGAACCCTTCTATGCTGAACTACACATGTAGAACCACAGGGTAGCATTCCTTTGCATAAGAATGAAGAATGCACTTGTACAGATACACTTTATATAAAGGTGCATGAATGCATTTAGAGAAACACGCTCTATTGCTCCCTCCTGCTGCCACATTTCCCCTTTCTGATTAGAAAAAGAAAACAAAAGATGGTGTTCCTGTCATGTTGTTTCCCAAATAACTCCCTTCTTCATACAGTGCCTTTGGTTTAATTTTTTAAGGCATTAGAGATTCATACAGTTACGTACCCCCCTCAGTTGTAGTTAAACATAAGTAACTGTCACAGTCTATAAATGCTTTGACCTTGCTTTAAATCAGTATTATTCAATGGCATTTCAATGTCACTTTCTGAATTTCCCTATTGTATTTACTATGTTGAAAATAAATAAAAGGTGTAAATGTACACAGTAATACTTAAAATTCAAGAAATTTCAAAATAAACCAAACTTCCTCCAAACAAAACCATTGGCCTTGAACACAAAACTAATCAAATGTTTGTGAATGACGGCTTAGTGGACCCTGATCCTATAACTGATACTATAGCTCACTTATAAGTTTGCAACAAATACTCTGCTCTTCATAATGAGTATTTTGTGTTCATGTAACCAAAACAAAACAATGACATGTCACTTGTACTCTTTAATTGTTAACACATCACCAGGTTAACAACTAAAGCATGCTATTTCCCAGGTTTAACATCTCTTAAATTTGGGATACTGATGCCTATAAATTGCTGAGCATATCAGGACATTACTGGAGGGCAACCAAGAAAAAATGATGTTTCTCCACCCAGCCCCGTGTAAGTCTGCACAGCCAGCAATTCTGAAGTTACTAGCTAGCATTACTGAAGTTACAAGAACAATTTACCTTCTCCTGACCGCTAACAGTCAAGTGGTTCATCTCACAGCAGCAGCAGAGTAGCAAAGCTGTGTTTGAACCTTGAAAGAAACCTGCATTTGGACTGCACCGTGCAATATTGGCTCTGCTCAGCATCATCAATCATCACACAACTTCTGCAAAGCTTTGACCCTGAATTCTGATTCTTGCCCTTTACACATATTAAGACCTGACGCAAAACTCATGTCAGAGAAAACAAAACTGTCTCTGCTGAAAATATCACTATTCGTCAGAATACAACAAAGAAAATGTTAGGAACATTAAAAACATAGTTTGACACACCTTAAGAATTGCTGGAGGTGGAAGACGAACTTTAATCTTTTCATCCTTGCCAACCAGAATAGAAGCAATAATTTGACAGGCTTTGGCTCGATCAAAAAAAGTATCTTTTAAAGTAAGAAGATAGGCACCTAGAAAATAAAAAATAAGAAGTGTGCCAGACTCAAAAGAGATTAAATTTAAAGGTCTTTTCCAACCTAATGATTCTATGATATTCAGTCTCAATGATTCCATTCCAATACTAGTTACTTTCTCTCCAAAGTGCTTACTCACCAGGCAAAATTACAATATTTTAGATTGCTTAAGTTATAAACCCTTTTCCAAAATATTTTTTTTAAGATGCTCACCATTCAAATTCCTAAAAATTAAGCCCAGTGCATTTCTGTCATATATTCTCTTAGACTGGACCTCATAGGTAAAAATAAGACCTTGGCATTTAATTTCTGTACCCTTTCTTCCTTACTAGACATTTGCTGAAGAATTAGGGAAACTTGAAGGTACTTACTGTTGGTTAAAACTAATTTTTTACTAATAAATCCAACTTCTACCATAACTAGCACAATGTGACACGAGTTCTCCAAAAGGTTGGATCAGATGATCTCTGAGGTCCCTTCCAACCTGACATTCTACAATAATTATAAGCAGTTTACATTGTGTACCTAATCAGTACGAAGATCCAAAACATTCTCCGTTAGAGAAATATTGCAAAACATAGGCAAAGGTAATAATAATTGCACCTACAAAGGTGGATGGTATCAGAAAAGATTGAGGACATAGTTATGTTTCAGACTAATGATAGCCTTACTTTCATAAGTCACTGAATTTTTGAAACTAGAAATTTCTTCAATCAATACAGAAAAATTCCCAAGAAGAGAGAAGTGATCCTGAAAGAACAACTATTAAATCATACAGTTCTAAAACAAGTTTATACACACACCTGTGAGGAAATCCTGAATAGCAGCAATGAGAGGTTCTCCATTTCTTGGTGTTACCAAGTTTGCCTTAGTCTATGTTACAAGAAATAAAAATACCACACATTTGAAGATACAGATATTGCATTTGTTATTCAGGAGGAAACTTACTATCTAAGACAATGATTTTAGCAAAAATGGTAAGAAAACAACAAAAATAAACTACAAGTTTCAGTTCACTACAGTCCATACAAATCTAATGACGGACAAGGAATAATTTGAGAACTAGTAGAAATTACGTATGCTGCTTCAAAGCAGAAGCTACAACCAACGTGGTGTTGTTTGGTTCTGTTCAAACAGGACAGGGGAGGGAAGGCAAGCAGGCCTCAAGCACCTTAAAGGGACAGAAGAAGTTATGTTCACTACAGGGAGCTAGTGAATATTCCAAGTTCTGCAGTCTCTACTGATGTACAGCCAGCCACTTCCACTAGCCGCAGATTATAATGCCTTACTCAAAAATGAATCACTCTCACCTATGTGGCACAGTTTTGCCTGAACCATTCATAAACCTGAATCACACACTTTGAGGGCAGGGAAGAGTTTCCCCTTTAAGCTCCCAAATGAGTTCAGCTGGCCAATACACACTGCAGCCAACAGCTGTGCTGGTGCATCTGAAGAAGCAGTGCAAGCAAAGGACTGATGTACAGATTGTTGCTACTGACTCTACTTCCACAACACTGATCAAAACCTACCACAATTAGATCACATCTACACTCACTTCTCCCTCTTTTTAACTCCTGCCCTAAAAGCTTGCTGTTTCCTGCCTTCTCTGATACACTGCCTGCTCCAGTCCAAGCACATCATTGCTGCATTATTTCCAGTTGGTCTGACTGCCTGCAATTGCTGGGCCATCAGGCCAGAGAGCAAGGTGTGTGTTGGTTTGGTTACAGAGCCTATTTTGGTAGCTATCACCAACCACCACCAGGCAAAAACATAGTAATGACATGTACTTACTTAATCCCACTGCATTTTCCATGGATGCTAAGAATAAGCCTATTAGATTGCCATTGCATAACAGTCCTAATTATTCTAAATTCACTTTTGCTGAGTTTTCAGGCAGTTTCATAGTTGCACCTTATGCATACCCAGGAACGTTAATAACATTTCATATTTCACATGCAAGTTAAGAAATACAGAGCTCAGCCCACCTGCCACTAAAATTATTAACATACCCCCATTAAAACAAGTGCTTCTGCTTTTGCTTCTTCTGTCTGAGGAAGGTGAAGGTTCATCTCATCTCCATCAAAGTCCGCATTGTATGGCGTGCAGACACATTCATTAAATCTGAATGTCCTATGAGGTTTGACTCTAGCCTGCAATTACAAAACAAACTGATACACATGCAGTCAAGCATGCTAAAAGATGAAAAGCCATGCCTCAATGCTTTCTTGTAGGCTTAATCCTTTTTGTTACAGACATGAGTCAAAATTTGTGATCACAACATTTAACTCAACTGACAGAAAATGTAATCAGGTTATATTACACAAATACAGCAATAACTTCTATTATGAAGCATTTATACAAAGCAGGACACACAGGACACTTAGTAAAGATTGTATCAATTCCACAAAAGTGAAATGCAGGAAAAGATACTGAGGGCAATTATGACTATTAACAGAACTTGCCAGACAGCATCCTGCCCAGTTCAACATCAATTCTCACACAGAAGCACATCTGCACTGTACTCATGTTTGTCCCTAGGCAGTGTTTCAGATGAAGCTCTTTGTTTTTTCATAAGAGATAAACACTAGCAAAGGCAAACCTCCCAACATTAAGGCATGTGCTACCTGTACGTGAGGCTGTGTGTGCACTTACAATGTGTGCCATAATGCTCAGCTTATGAAGAGAGGGCTGTCGGTTGAACAGGACTATGTCACCATCTATAAGATGTCGCTCCACAATATCACCAAATTTCAGCTCCTGGGCCATCTTTTCTCGGTTTCCGTATTTCAAAAATCTTTTAGTAACACATAACAATGGGGTCAGGAGAAATGGAGTCAGAAGTGAAGTAAGAAAGATACAAAGACAATTGAAAACACATTCTGTGTTTATAATGCAAGTTCTTGAGTTAAATGCTGGAGTATTTCTATTATAACAACTAGAAGACAAAACTGACGTGGATTGCTTCATTAAATATCAGTCCTGCTGCTATTTTAACTAATGAAAATATCTGTGACACTAGGTAACAAGGCTATTAGTACAGCTATTAGTACAATTAAGAAAAATGTCTATTTAGAAAAATAAATAATGCATTTCAATTGTATCAGAGAGTACAGGAAGTGGCACTCATATACTGTCACTTCTTACTACCTGTAAATTGACTGCAAATTAACTCTCTCATGAAAAAAAAACCTAGTGCCCCAAACTACTCATTTCTATTTATCTCGGCACTACACACCTTATTCCAAATAAAAATTACTCCATCATAGAAAAAAAAAATCTAATTGCAGTTCATTATCATTAGCATGTATACGTAAGTTTAAATCCAACGGATTATCCCCTATGTTTTCGTGTACAGTTTCCTCCTACATAATGTTAATTTTTTTTGTCACTGTCTTTTATGAAAGATACTAAAAATCAGTTTTAATCCTTGTAGATATAACAATTTTCACACAGCAGTTAAAGTAAATTGATGGGAGGGATAAAAAGTAAATCATTACAGATAAGCATGATACCTCTTCATCTGCGTGTGCCTTTGCTGTATGAAATTAGCTCCAGGGTGAACATCAGGACCATTACGAACAAGTTTCCTCATGAAATCAATATTCGCTTTGTTCACCTGTTGCACAAAGACTTCAATCAGAAACAAATGAAACGCATTTCAGGCCCTTTCATATTTGCTGGTGGCTTTTGTGTTTTCTGACTTTAGGTTCAATTGATAATCCCTGTCATAGCCTGCAGTAGCTGAAGGGAACAGGGAGTACCTAAAGGGAATGGATGGGGACAGACTTTTTAGCAAGGGCTGTTGTGACTGGACAAGGAGTAATGTCTTTAAATTAAGGGAGGCGAGATTTAGACTGGACATAAGTAAGAAACTTTACAATGAGGATGATGAAACACTGGCACAGTTTGCCCAGGGAGGCAGTGGAGGGCTCATCCCCGTAAACATTCAAAGCCAGGTTGGATTGGGCTCTGAGCAACCTAATTGAGTTAAACATGTCCCTGCTAATGCAGTGAGGTTGGATTAGATGGCCTTTAAAGATCCCTTCCAACCCAAAACATTCAGAGGGAACATGACAGAAATACTAGCCAATCATAGAACAGAATATCAGAGTGAAATTAGATTAAAAATCTGAGAAATAATTCCAGAAATAAAAATACCCAACCATTCCTTGGATCCACCAAACATATGAAGCTATGCATGGGTTCAAAGAAGATAAATCAAAATTATTCTCTCTTGACATATGACTCCTTACACCGTGTGTCCTCATATCACTTGCATATACCTGATACTACAACCTTCATTTACCAGCAGCAACAGAACTGGCAAAGTGTCACTGAAAGACATTTTGAACATAAAAGCAACACATACATTCCTTTTTATAGTAGGGCTGTACAGGACAAGGTTGATATCATACAAACCAAATAAAAAGGGACAGAAATGATTTTAGTTTTATACTGCTTACCTTTTCGGGAAAGGTTAGGATTTTAGCGACATGAATAGGCACTGCTACTTCATCTATTCTTAAGTTAGGGTCAGGTGAAATGACTGTTCTTCCAGAGAAATCCACTCTCTTTCCAGACAGATTGCCTCTAAACCGACCTAGTAAAATGGAATCAGAGTGGACACTTTTATCTAGAAGTTGTCTTCACAGTGTTATTTGTTAAGACAGAAAATCAGAACATCTTACTGAAGTGCAACACAACAGTAGCAGAGACACTGAAGAGAGAACATCTGTGGTTCAGTTAAAAAATATACTTGAAACAAACTTTCTAGACAAACCTTGTTTTCCTTTCAGTCTCTGAACAAAACCTCTGGTCCATTTTTTAGGTGCCATGTTGAGAGGAATTCCTGAGAGCTCACTGTTGATGTACAGGGCACACTGCAGCTGAAGGAAGTCCCAGTCTTCCATAATCATCTGTGTTTTGGCTCCTGATATCCTATGCTAAGTAAAAGAGTCATCCAGTTCAGAAAATAAATGTAACAACACATATTCAACTAGCAAAGATTTTTTCTCACAGGAGTACCACTGTTATTTTGAAAACCATGTTTAAGAAATCTTCATACATGTTGGAACTGAAAAGGAGAGATAACTTTACTACAGGATCCATATTGGCATAGTATAACTGCATTCAAGAGAACCAGCAAAAAAAAAAAAAAAAAGTTACTTTTGATTAGCATCTGCTTTCAAGAAATGCTAACAAAACTGTGTATTTGTATAAAATAGTTTTCCTAAGTCACTGAAGTTAAACTAATATAACTTCATAGCCAGGAAACTCACCAGTAGCTAATAATTCTTCACTCATAGGACAGTTAGTGCTCCATTGATTTCATTTTCCAGATAGAAGATGTTTTGAACAGCCTGGAAAGTACCAGTCTGATAGAACTGTTGTTCTAAACAACTGATAAACTGGCAAATTTACATCTAGTATCAATTTGATCACCATGCTAAATGAAAACAGAGCTCTTGAGAACAGATGGTGAAATAAAGAAAGGACAAAGATGCAGTAAGATGTAGTAATCTTTTCAAAGGCTACAGTCTGAGAACTGGCAAAGTGTCTGAAGGATGACTCACTTTTTTTATTACATCATTAAGGAAAATTATCTCAGTCAGCTTCATTGTAAGGTCATCTTCATTGGTGCCAGACTTCAAGTCACTCACAACAGAGGGTCGGATACACAGTGGAGGCACCAAGACTCGAGTGAGGATCAAATCCGAAGGTTTGCCTGCTTCTGGGTTCATTAGCAGTAGAGGGATGTCTTCTGCTGGGATTCTTTTAAAGAGGTTCAACACTACCAAGGGATTCAAGTTTTCCTACAAAATTCATATGAGAATGGGGAGAACAAGCCATCATATAACAGTTTCAAAGCTTCCCTACTCCACTCATTTACTTCTTGTTAAAAAATTAAAGCATTTAAAAATGTCAGGTAGATAACAGTTATTAATACAAACAAAGCTATGTTTTACTGTGAACCAACACTTTCGGTGTCTCAGGTACTAACTTGTTATTTTCTTTCTTTTTTTTTCCTTCTACATCAGTGTTTACTTATCACATTACTCTCTTGTTTTAAACAACTAATGGAATATTTCATAAGTACTTACGTGGTTTTTATTTTATTACTAGGAACTCACATCAATTACTGCACTTTCCACACTTATTTCTCATTACCACAGCTACAGCTGCACTATAATAGACTCTAGGTACTTGTTACTTTTTCTGTCTAAATAAATACCCCAAGATCTTTCCAGCTTTCAAAAGCAGAATGAAATGAAACTGCACACAATGCAAAGTTGAATTAAGCAAAAAGTTCACAGAATCATAGAATGGTTTGGGTCAGAAGGGAGCTCAAAGATCATCCAGTTCCAGCCCTGCTACTATGGGCATGGACATCTCACACTGGATCAGGTTGCTCCAAGCCCATCCAATCCTGCCTTGAACACCTCCAGGGAGGGGGCAGCAACGACTTCCCTAGGCAACCTATGCCAGTTTTCCTCACAGGAAAACATTTCTCCCTAATATCTAATCTCAGCCTCCTCTCTTTCTGCTTAAAAGCATTCCCTTTCATCCTATCCCTGCACTCCTGGATAAGGCGCCCCTCCCCAGCTTTCCAACCTCCTCTCTCCTTTTCAACATTAAGTTATTCTAAGGAATAAAATGTAGTAATAAAAAAAGTTGTAATAATCTCAGAGTTACAGTAAATCTACGTGTACATGCAGAGAATCTGTGGGCCTTTCATCTCTCTTTTCTGGCTTATGGAAATGTCACACACCAAGAGTATCCCCCTTCTTTACAGACAGAAAATTGTGTTAGAACATATCCAGAAACTAAACTTCTAACTTTTGCAAAGCTAGCATTACTGCAAAAAACATATTCTTCAAGTGTCTTTCAGTAAACAAAAATCTTGAATCACCACCTTCAAGGAGTTTTATTTCAAGAAGAAAATCAAGCAGGGAATTTAAGTTACAATAAAATTCACCTGAGCTCTTCCCAGTAAGGGTTCTACTTCTTTGTTATGTTCTATGGCAGTTTCAAAGGATTGGAGAAAAGTAGATACGACTGGATCAACCACTTTCTTATTGGTCTTGTACTTTTCATGTATTATTTTCAACAAACCACACTTCTTCACAGTTCCTGCAAGCAAAGAAACATGGGTTGATTTTTTTTATTAAACAGCAACAAAACCACCAAACAGAACTATGTATTCTGAAGCCAAATGTGAAATGTTATCAAGATGTTCTGCCCTGAAAACAAACTCCAATGGAATCCAGGATCATCACAGCTCAAATACTGCTGAACTGCAGAAAATATCTTCCTAGAGTACAACAAACACATCCAATATTTAAGAAATTTAATATAGTGAAGAAAAAAATAAATTCAATCAAAATTAAAGTCTACAAATGCTTCTATATTGAAGTATTGATCACTGACAATAGCTCCTAATACTTTTAAAAACATGTTGAACAAGAATTTTTTTGCCATTATTCAAGTATCAAATGCTGGCTACTGCCACGAACAGACATCATACGAAACAAAACAAGCAACTGCGACAATATCTCTATCCACATAAGTGAGATGTGAGCAAGTATGTATTTGGCATTAAGAATGCAATTACACGATTCTTATTAAAGGCCAGGAAGAATACCCATCAGATGTGGGACCAACAAGGATATTGAAGATTTTGATGCTTATCAGAGCGGACAACTATCACTAACTGGAAATGCCACCACTCACCATTAAAGGCACCGCAGTAAGGACAAGTGTTTTTCTTTCGGCACTTCTCAGACACTTTCTTTTTCAGCCCTCTCTTCTGAAGATATGTGAGGCCAGGTCGCCTGAGGTAATCCAAAAACTGTTTTTTTTCCTCCACAGACAGCATGATTCGACAACAGGTTTTGCAGATCATCTTAAATGCAAAAGCAGATAAATAGAGTTGTTTAACAGACAAATGCAGAGTAGTAACACCTTCTATTGTAACTTAAGTTCTTCATTAGAGAGTAGTTTCTTGAATGAAGTAGAATGGTCTTGTTTGAAAAAATAATTAATACGCTGTAATACACACAAAATCATATGGAAAAAAATAGACTCAATGGGGCAAATCCTTACATAAGCTCTGCAGGTTCTTTAAAATCCATATAAAGCAAACAGAGCTTTGATGTATGGCCATGTCCTCAAAGGCAAGTTATACTGCATATATCTAATTCAAACTACAACAGGAAAATAATGAATTTAATTAATCAATCTGAGATAATCTGAAATGGATATATTTACATCGCTGAGAAATGTATTTAAATATATTTTTTTTACAAAACATAAGATGTATAAAGATAAAATTTATAATACATCCCTATTTTGGTCATCTTAATTACCCTTTCAAGCACCATTTTTTCTGATAATTTCCTTTTTCAAGACTAGAAACTGATAAAAAATCATGATCATATTTACCTGTAATATGCCTATCACAGCTTTGAAGTATCCAACATGAAAACATGGCAGTTCTAAGTCAATGTACCCATAATGTCCTAAGCAATCAGCCAGATTTTTTCCACAGGTTTCACAGGGACGGTCTTTTTCACTGGTTCCCTTTGGGAGGAGAACACACAAAGAAAAAAACATAAGCTGCAAACAACCTATTCCACAGAAAAAAGCCCCATTTCTTAAGCTAATAAGCTATGCTAACTCAAGTGTCTTTCACATGCAAGTCTTGCTGATACCAGTGACAAACTCATACAATGCTTGTATGAGTATACAATAAGACATTTTGTAGATGGATGTCTCTGGGTCTCCAAACAAAACCAAATTTTCCTTCTGCCTCAAAAGAATGTTTTCAGAACCATGCAAAAAGATGGAGAAATTAGCTGCTACTGCAGCTACATCTATGCAATTCAGGTAGAGACACATGAGCATACACTTGTGCGAACAGTAAATTCCAACTTAATTTTAACCACTTCAAGTAATTCAACAAAAAGGGCCTGAAAAATAAACGTCTCTCACCATGCGATGGTCAAGCACTCCGTACTGCAGTGGAGAGTGATGGTTGTCCTGACTGTACAAGTTTTTGCTGACCACCTGAATGTGAGCTTGCTGGCGCATCTGCTCTGGAGATTTCATGCCAAAACAGATGTGGCTTCTGGAAAGGAAATTTCACGTGTGTGTATGCACGCTTACATCACAGAATCACAGCATGGTGAGGGTTGGAAGGGACCTCTGGAGATCACCCAGTCCAACCCACCTGCTAAAGCAGGGTTGCCTCAAGCAGGTTTTACAGGAATGCATACAGGTAGATTTTGAATCTCTACAGAGACTCCAAAACCTCTAGGCAGCCTCTTCCAGTGCTTCATCACCCTCACAGAAAAGTTTTCTTGTGTTCAAGTGGAACTTCCTGTGTTTCAGTTTGTACTCATTACACCTTGTCCGGTCACTGTCCCCATCTTCTTTATCCTCATCATTTAGATATTTATCAGCATTGATAAGGTCCTCTTTAGTTGATAAGGTCTTCTTTTCTCCAGACTAAAGAGGTCCAGGTCTCTCAGATTCTCCTTGTAAGAGATGCTCCAGCCACCTTGTAACCTCTGTGGTCTCCCCTGGACTCTCTCCAGCAGTTCCTTGACTGTCTTGACATGGGATACCCAGCACTGTACACAGGACTCCAGATGCGGCCTCACTAGCGCAGAGTAGAGGGTGAGGAAAATCTCCCTTGCCCTGCTGACCACACTCTTCTTAATGCATCCCAGGATACTGTTGGCTGCCTTGGCCACGAGTGGACACTTCTGGCTCGTGGCTGGCTTCTCTTTCAGCAGGAATCCCAGGTTCTTCTCTGCAGAGCTACTTTCCAGCAGGTTGAGCTAATCTGTATTGGTGCAAGGGTTGTTCCAAGGTGCAGGGCTCTGCACCTGCTTTTGTTAAAATTCATCAGGTTCCTTTCTGCTGAGCAATCCAGTCTATCCAAGTCACACAAAAATACTGGTAACAACTAACATGCACACAATAGACTGAAAGCAGCCCTGAAGAGGAGGACTTGGGGTGCTGGTGGATGAGAAGCTCAACACAAGATGACAATGTGCAGTTGTATCCCAGAAATCCAACTGAACCCTCAGATGCATGAATAGCAGCAGGACCAGGAGGGAGCAGGGTGAGGGAGGGGATTCTGTCCCTCTGCTATACTCTCATGAGATCTCATCTGGAACCCTGTGTTCTGTCTGGAGTTCTTAGCACAGGAAGGACATGGAGCTGTTAAAGCAAGTACAGAGGAGGCCACGAACACGATCCAAAGGCTGGAGCACCTCTCGTACAAGAACAGGCTGGGAGAGTGGGGCTTGTTTAGCCTGGTGTATAGAAGGCTCCAGGGAGACTTTAGAGAGGCTTCCCAGTACTGCAAGGGGCTCAAAGAAAATTGCAAAGGGGTTCTTCAGCAAGGAATGCAGAGATAGAAGAAGGGGGAATGGTTTAAAGCTGAAAGAGGGAAGATTGAGATGACATTTTAGAAAGAAATACTTTCCTGTGAGAGTGGTGAGGCCCTGGCCCAGGTTGCCCAGAGAAGTTGTGGCTGCCCCATCCCTGGAGACGTTCAAGGCCAGGCTGCATGGGTCTTTGAGCAACCTGATCCAGTGGGAGGGTTGCAACTGGATGGTCTTTAAGGTCCCTTCCAACCCAAACCTAACACCCCTGAAACCAGTTCTTTTTAGGTAACAATGAACCTGGGAGTTGGTTTCCAGTGGGTTTGCATTCAGGGGCTGCACCAGTGCCTTTGTGCACCCCCAACTTAGAGTAACTCTCAGCTCTCTCTCCAATCCCTCCCCCACTCCCCCCGCCACCTCGCTCCCTACCCCTCTTCCCAGCCCCATTCTGTCCCCTCGACAGCATCCTCCAATACTCGTCTAGTTTCACATCTTCCACCCCTCATCCTACCCCACCGTATTCCCAGTACATCCTCATCCCTCCTGCATCCACATACACCCTATCCCAGTCCCTTCTCCCCACGTTGTACCCCAACACCCCAGTATCATTCCCACACCCCAAAACTCGAGCCCAGCATCCTCCACCTCCCCTCCCCTGCCCCCAGAGCATCCCCACATTCGACTGTCCCCCAGCATCCCCACGCACCCCCCACACCCACTGCCCCCCTCCACATCCACCCCCCACTGCACCCCATCCCATCCCCAGTTCCTCCTTATTGCTCCCCTCACCGCGCCCCCTACTGCATCCCAGTACCCCCTGCACCCCCCCATACGACCCTCATCGCCCCCCGCACTCCAGTCAAGACTTCTCCTTTCTCCACTCACATTTTCTTGGCCACATCCGTCTCCCTGAACTGCTCCTTCACCATCGCGGCGGCGGCGCTAGGACCCCGCAGCGACCCCGGCTTGATCGCACGCGGTAGCGGCGGCGCTAGGACCCGACGGCGCCCCCGGCGCTTCCGACAGCTGCGCGACTCGGCGGACTCCCTCGCCTACAGCGCCCCCTGCGGGCAGGCCCAGCCCAGTCCTCCCGGGTGCCCTCCGCCTGCAGCGCCCCTTGCTGGCTCACGGCGGGTTCCTCCCGCGTCGCATCTCGTCCACCCGCTCCGCAGGATCGCGTTACCGCTCTGCCTTCCGTTTCCTCGACGGGAGCCGGGTGGGAGGACACAATGCCGCACGCGTGCGACGAGGCAAGACCGCGTTCCCGCAGAGTGGCCGTCAGGCACGCTCTGGACACCCAGCGCCTCCCCGCGCGCCCGGCACTGCAGCGGGCAACTCTGCGCGTGGCCCCTCCCCCTGCGCTGGGGCGGGAAAGCCTATCGTGAGGCCCCAATCCCGCCCCCGGATTGGACGGTCAATGTGTGCCCCCGCCCCGGCTCTGGATTGGACACGCTATACGTGACCCCGCC